>OY759171.1:39023982-39617629 GCA_963662145.1 Sturmia bella | reverse complement strand
AAATGGCCACTTTTGGAAATTTTTTATTTTTTGAGATTTTGGCAAATAAGCTAAATTTGGTGCTTGTGGCAAAAATCTCAAAAAAAAAAATTTTTTCTAAAAGTGGCCATTTCTACTGAAATGGCAAAATAAGCTTAATTTGGTGCTTGTGGCAAAAATCTCAAAACATAAAAAATTTTCTAAAAGTGGCCATTTCTGCTGAAATGGCAAAATAAGCTAAATTTGGTGCTTGTGGCAAAAATCTCAAAAAATAAAAATTTTCTTAAAGTGGCCATTTCTTCTAGAAAATTTTTTATTTTTGAGACTTTTGCCACAAGCACCAAATTTAGCTTATTTTGCCATTTCAGTAGAAATGGCCACTTTTAGAAAATTTTTTATTTTTTGAGATTTTTGCCACAAGCACCAAATTAAGCTTATTTTGCCATTTCAGTAGAAATGGCCACTTTTAGAAAAATTTTTATTTTTTGAGATTTTTGCCACAAGCACCAAATTTAGTTTATTTTGCCATTTCAGCACAAATGGCCACTTTTAGAAATTTTTTTATTTTTTGAGATTTTTGCCACAAGCACCAAATTTAGCTTATTTTGCCATTTCAGCAGAAATGGCCACTTTTAGAAAATTTTTTATTTTTTGAGATTTTTGCCACAAGCACCAAATTAAGCTTATTTTGCCCATTTCAGTAGAAATGGCCACTTTTAGAAAATTTTTTATTTTTTGAGATTTTTGCCACAAGCACCAAATTAAGCTTATTTTGCCATTTCAGTAGAAATGGCCACTTTTAGAAAATTTTTTAAAATTTTTAAAAATTTTCTAAAAGTGGCCATTTCTACTGAAATGGCAAAATAAGCTAAATTTGGTGCTTGTGGCAAAAATCTCAAAAAGAAAAATTTTTCTAAAAGTGGCCATTTCTGCTGAAATGGCAAGAAATTTTTTATTTTTTGAGATTTTTGGCACAAGCACCAAATTTAGCTTATTTGGCCATTTCAGTAGAAATGGTCACTTTTAGAAAAATTTTTCTTTTTTGAGATTTTTGCCACAAGCACAAAATTTAGCTTATTTTGCCAAAAATCTCAAAAAATAAAAATTTTTCCAAAAGTGACCATTTCTTCTGAAATGGCAAAATAAGCTAAATTTGGTGCTTGTGGCAAAAATCTCAAAAAATAAAAAAATTTCTAAAAGTGACCATTTCTGCTGAAATAGCAAAATATGCTAAATTTAGTGCTTGTGGCAAAAATCTCAAAAAATAAAAAATTTTCTAGAAGAGATTTTTGCCACAAGCACCAAATTTAGCTTATTTTGCCATTTCAGAAGAAATGGCCACTTTTGGAAAAATTTTTATTTTTTTGTGATATTTGGCAAAATAGGCTAAATTTGGTGCTTGTGGCAAAAATCTCAAAAAATAAAAAAATTTCTTGCCATTTCAGCAGAAATGGCCACTTTTAGAAAAATTTTTCTTTTTTGAGATTTTTGCCACAAGCACCAAATTTAGCTTATTTTGCCATTTTCAGTAGAAATGGCCACTTTTAGAAAATTTTTAAAAATTTTAAAAATTTTCTAAAAGTGGCCATTTCTACTGAAATGGCAAAATAAGCTTAATTTGGTGCTTGTGGCAAAAATCTCAAGAAATAAAATAAGCAAAATTTGGTGCTTGTGGCAAAAATCTCAAAAAAGAAAAAATTTTCTAAAAGTGGCCATTTCTACTGAAATGGCAAAATAAGCTAAATTTGGTGCTTGTGGCAAAAATCTCAATAAATAGAAAATTTTCTAAAAGTGGCCATTTCTACTACTGAAATGGCAAAATATGCTAAATTTTGTGCTTGTGGCAAAAATCTCAAAAAATACAAAATTTTCTAAAAGTGGCCATTTCTATTGAAATGACAAAATAAGCTAAATTTGGTGCTTGTGGGCCACAAGCACCAAACTTAGCTTATTTTGCCATTTCAGCAGAAATGGCCAATTTTAGAAAATTTTTTATTTTTGAGATTTTTGCCACAAGCACCAATTTAAGCTTATTTTGCCATTTCAGTAGCAATGGCCACTTTTGGAAAAATTTTTATTTTTTGAGATTTTGCCACAAGCACAAAATTTAACTTATTTTGCCATTTCAGCAGAAATGGCCACTTTTAGAAATTTTTTTTATTTTTTGAGATTTTTGCCACAAGCACTAAATTTAGCTTATTTTGCCATTTCAGTAGAAATGGTCACTTTTAGAAAATTTTTTAATTTTTGAGATTTTTGGCAAAATAAGCTAAATTTGGTGCTTGTGGCAAAAATCTCAAAAAAGAAAAATTTTGCTAAAAGTGACCATTTCTACTGAAATGGCAAAATAAGCTAAATTTGGTGCTTGTGGCAAAAATCTCAAAAATAAAAAATTTTCTAAAGTGGCCATTTGTACTGAAATGGCAAAATAAACTAAATTTGGTGCTTGTGGCAAAAATCTCAAAAATAAAGAATTTTCTTAAAGTGGCCATTTCTGCTGAAATGGCAAAATAAGCTAAATTTGGTGCTTGTGGCAAAAATCTCAAAAAAATAAAAAATTTTCTAAGCAGAAATGGCCACTTAAAGAAAATTCTTTATTTTTGAGATTTTTGCCACAAGCACCAAATTTAGTTTATTTTGCCATTTCAGTACAAATGGCCACTTTTAGAAAATTTTTTATTTTTTGAGATTTTTGCCACAAGCACCAAATTTAGCTTATTTTGCCATTTCAGTAGAAATGGTCACTTTTAGCAAAATTTTTCTTTTTTGAGATTTTTGCCACAAGCACCAAATTTAGCTTATTTGCCAAAAATCTCAAAAATTAAAAAATTTTCTAAAAGTGACCATTTCTACTGAAATGGCAAAATAAGCTAAATTTAGTGCTTGTGGCAAAAATCTCAAAAAATAAAAAATTTCTAAAAGTGGCCATTTCTGCTGAAATGACAAAATAAGCTAAATTTGTGCTCTTGGCAAAAATCTCTTCTAGAAAATTTTTTATTTTTGAGACTTTTGCCACAAGCACCAAATTTAGCTTATTTTGTCATTTTTTTTTTTTTTTTTTTTTGAGATTTTTGCCACAAGCACCAAACTTAGCTTATTTTGCCATTTCAGTAGTAGAAATGGCCACTTTTAGAAAATTTTCTATTTATTGAGATTTTGCCACAAGCACCAAATTTAGCTTATTTTGCCATTTCAGTAGAAATGGCCACTTTTAGAAAATTTTTTCTTTTTTGAGATTTTGCCACAAGCACCAAATTTTGCTTATTTTGCCATTTCAGTAGAAATGGCCCTTTTTTAAAAATTTTTTTGAAATTTTTTTATTTTTTCCAAAAGTGGCCATTTCTTCTGAAATAGCAAAATAAGCTAAATTTGGTGCTTGTGGAAAAAATCTCTTCTAGAAAATTTTTTTATTTTTTGAGATTTTTGCCACAAGCACCAAATTTAGCTTATTTTGCCATTTCAGCAGAAATGGCCACTTTTAGAAATTTTTTTATTTTGTGAGATTTTTGCCACAAGCACCAAATTTAGCTTATTTTGTCATTTCAGAAGAATGGTCACTTTTGGAAAATTTTTTTTATTTTTTGAGACTTTTGCCACATGCACCAAATTTAGCTTATTTTGCCATTTCAGCTGAAATGGCCACTTTTAGAATTTTTTTATTTTTTGAGATTTTTGCCACAAGCACCAAATTTAGCTTATTTTGAAATGGCAAAATAAGCTAAATTTGGTACTTGTGGCAAAAGTTTAAAAAAATAAAAAATTTTCTAGAAGAGATTTTTGCCACAAGCACCAAATTTAGCTTAGTTTGCCATTTCAGAAGAAATGGCCACTTTTGGAAAAATTTTTATTTTTTGAGATTTTTGGCAAAATAAGCTAAATTTGGTGCTTGTGGCAAAAATCTCAAAAAATAAAAAAATGACAAAATAAGCTAAATTTGGTGCTTGTGGCAAGTCTCAAAAAATAAAAATTTTCTAGAAGAGATTTTTGCCAAAAGCACAAAATTTAGTTATTTTGTCATTTCAGCAGAAATGGCCACTTTTAGAAATTTTTTATTTTTTGAGATTTTTGCCACAAGCACCAAATTTAGCCTATTTTGCCAAATATCACAAAAAAATAAAAATTTTTCCAAAAGTGGCCATTTCTTCTGAAATGGCAAAATAAGCTAAATTTGGTGCTTGTGGCAAAAATCTCTTCTAGAAAATTTTTTATTTTTTGAGATTTTTGCCACAAGCACTAAATTTAGCATATTTTGCTATTTCAGCAGAAATGGTCACTTTTAGAAATTTTTTTATTTTTTGAGATTTTTGCCACAAGCACCAAATTTAGCTTATTTTGCCATTTCAGTAGAAATGGTCACTTTTAGAAAAATTTTTCTTTTTTGAGATTTTTGCCAAAAGCACCAAATTTAGCTTATTTTGCCATTTCAGAAGAAATGGTCACTTTGGAAAAATTTTTATTTTTTGAGATTTTTGGCAAAATAAGCTAAATTTTGTGCTTGTGGCAAAAATCTCAAAAAAGAAAAATTTTTCTAAAAGTGACCATTTCTACTGAAATGGCCAAATAAGCTAAATTTGGTGCTTGTGCCAAAAATCTCAAAAATAAAAAAATTTCTTGCCATTTCAGCAGAAATGGCCACTTTTAGAAAAATTTTCTTTTTTGAGATTTTTGCCACAAGCACCAAATTTAGCTTATTTTGCCATTTCAGTAGAAATGGCCACTTTTAGAAAATTTTAAAATTTTAAAAAATTTTCTAAAAGTGGCCATTTCTACTGAAATGGCAAAATAAGCTTAATTTGGTGCTTGTGGCAAAAATCTCAAAAAATAAAAAATTTCTAAAAGTGGCCATTTCTACTGAAATGGCAAAATAAGCTTAATTTGGTGCTTGTGGCAAAAATCTCAAAAAATAAAAAATTTTCTAAAAGTGGCCATTTCTGCTGAAATGGCAAAATAAGCTAAATTTGGTGCTTGTGGCAAAAATCTCAAAAATAAAAAAATTTCTAAAAGTGGCCATTTGTGCTGAAATGGCAAAATAAACTAAATTTGGTGCTTGTGGCAAAAATCTCAAAAAATAAAAATTTTTCTAAAAGTGGCCATTTCTACTGAAATGGCAAAATAAGCTTAATTTGGTGCTTGTGGCAAAAATCTCAAAAATAAAAAATTTTCTAAAAGTGGCCATTTCTACTGAAATGGCAAAATAAGCTAAATTTGGTGCTTGTGGCAAAAGTCTCAAAAAATAAAAAATTTTCTAGAAGAAATGGCCACTTTAAGAAAATTTTTTATTTTTTGAGATTTTTGCCACAAGCACCAAACTTAGCTTATTTTGCCATTTCAGCAGAAATGGCCAATTTTAGAAATTTTTTATTTTTTGAGATTTTTGCCACAAGCACCAAATTTAGCTTATTTTGCCATTTCAGTAGAAATGGCCACTTTTTAGAAAAATTTTTCTTTTTTGAGATTTTTGCCACAAGCACCAAATTTAGCTTATTTTGCCAAAAAATCTCAAAAAATTAAAAAATTTTCTAAAAGTGGCCATTTCTGCTGAAATGGCAAAATAAGCTAAATTTGGTGCTTGTGGCAAAAATCTCAAAAAATAAAAAATTTTACAAAAGTGGCCATTTCTACTGAAATGGCAAAATAAGCTTAATTTGGTGCTTGTGGCAAAAATCTCAAAAAATAAAAATTTTTCTAAAATTGGCCATTTCTGCTGAAATGGCAAAATAAGCTAAGTTTGGTGCTTGTGGCAAAAATCTCAAAAAAAAAAAAAAAAAAAATGACAAAATAAGCTAAATTTGGTGCTTGTGGCAAAAGTCTCAAAAAATAAAAAATTTTCTAGAAGAGATTTTTGCCAAAAGCACCAAATTTAGCTTATTTTGTCATTTCAGCAGAAATGGCCACTTTTAGAAATTTTTTTATTTTTTGAGATTTTTGCCACAAGCACCAAATTTAGCTTATTTTGCCAAAAATCTCAAAAAATAAAAATTTTTCCAAAAGTGGCCATTTCTTCTGAAATGGCAAAATAAGCTAAATTTGGTGCTTGTGGCAAAAATCTCTTCTAGAAAATTTTTTATTTTTTGAGATTTTTGCCACAAGCACTAAATTTAGCATATTTTGCCATTTCAGCAGAAATGGTCACTTTTAGAAATTTTTTTATTTTTTGAGATTTTTGCCACAAGCACCAAATTTAGCTTATTTTGCCATTTCAGTAGAAATGGTCACTTTTAGAAAAATTTTTCTTTTTTGAGATTTTTGCCAAAAGCACCAAATTTAGCTTATTTTGCCATTTCAGAAGAAATGGTCACTTTTGGAAAAATTTTTATTTTTTGAGATTTTTGGCAAAATAAGCTAAATTTTGTGCTTGTGGCAAAAATCTCAAAAAAGAAAAATTTTTCTAAAAGTGACCATTTCTACTGAAATGGCAAAATAAGCTAAATTTGGTGCTTGTGCCAAAAATCTCAAAAAATAAAAAAATGTCTTGCCATTTCAGCAGAAATGGCCACTTTTAGAAAAATTTTTCTTTTTTGAGATTTTTGCCACAAGCACCAAATTTAGCTTATTTTGCCATTTCAGTAGAAATGGCCACTTTTAGAAAATTTTTAAAAATTTTAAACAGAAGTTCAAAACAAAATTAAAATTTACAGCAAAATGTTAATAACGCAGGGCATGGCGAACATGTTCAAATTGTATCAATAAAAGAGCATCTAGATCTCAATGATGCATAACAGAACATGTATTAAAAAGCTTTCATATAAACAGAGAGCAACAGTCTTCTGAGACGACAAATATCGTCCAAGACTGCAAAAATATCATTGCTTTGGTTAATGTTAATTAAGTATACAAACAGAAAGTAGAATTGCGTGAGCTTTGGTTGCCGAGTGGTTAAAGCGGCTGTGCCAAAATTGTGAAATTTGACACGTCCAAAGTTCATAGTTTGGTGCTTGTGGCCCACAAGCACCAAATTTAGCTTATTTTGTCATTTCAGTAGAAATGGCCACTTTTAGAAAATTTTGTATTTTTTGAGATTTTTGCCACAAGCACCAAATTTAGCTTATTTTGCCATTTCAGTAGAAATGGCCACTTTTAGAAATTTTTTTATTTTTTGAGATTTTTGCCACAAGCACCAAATTTAGCTTATTTTGCCATTTCAGTAGAAATGGCCACTTTTAGAAAATTTTTTATTTTCTGAAATTTTTGCGACAAGCACCAAATTTTGCTTATTTTGCCATTTCTGCAGAAATGGCCACTTTTTGAAAATTTTTTTAATTTTTGAGATTTAGCTTATTTTGCCATTTCAGCAGAAATGGCCACTTTTAGAAATTTTTTTATTTTTTGAGATTTTTGCCACAAGCACAAAATTTAGCAAATTTTGCCATTTCAGTAGTAGAAATGGCCACTTTTAGAAAATTTTCTATTTATTGAGATTTTTGCCACAAGCACCAAATTTAGCTTATTTTGCCATTTCAGCAGAAATGGCCACTTTTAGAAATTTTTTTATTTTTTGAGATTTTTGCCACAAGCACAAAATTTAGCAAATTTTGCCATTTCAGTAGTAGAAATGGCCACTTTTAGAAAATTTTCTATTTATTGAGATTTTTGCCACAAGCACCAAATTTAGCTTATTTTGCCATTTCAGTAGAAATGGCCACTTTTAGAAAATTTTTTATTTTCTGAAATTTTTGCGACAAGCACCAAATTTTGCTTATTTTGCCATTTCTGCAGAAATGGCCACTTTTAGAAAATTTTTTCTTTTTTGAGATTTTTGCCACAAGCGCCAAATTTAGCTTATTTTGCCATTTCAGTAGAAATGGCCCTTTTTTAAAAATTTTTTTGAAATTTTTTTATTTTTTCCAAAAGTGGCCATTTCTTCTGAAATAGCAAAATAAGCTAAATTTGGTGCTTGTGGAAAAAATCTCTTCTAGAAAATTTTTTATTTTTTGAGATTTTTGCCACAAGCACCAAATTTAGCTTATTTTGCCATTTCAGCAGAAATGGCCACTTTTAGAAATTTTTTTATTTTGTGAGATTTTTGCCACAAGCACCAAATTTAGCTTATTTTGCCATTTCAGAAGAAATGGTCACTTTTGGAAAAATTTTTATTTATTTTTTGAGACTTTTGCCACAAGCACCAAATTTAGCTTATTTTGCCATTTCAGCTGAAATGGCCACTTTTAGAAATTTTTTTATTTTTTGAGATTTTTGCCACAAGCACCAAATTTAGCTTATTTTGCCATTTCAAAATAAGCTAAATTTGGTGCTTGTGGCAAAAGTCTCAAAAAATAAAAAATTTTCTAGAAGAGATTTTTGCCAAAAGCACCAAATTTAGCTTATTTTGTCATTTCAGCAGAAATGGCCACTTTTAGAAATTTTTTTATTTTTTGAGATTTTTGCCACAAGCACCAAATTTAGCCTATTTTGCCAAAAATCTCAAAAAATAAAAATTTTTCCAAAAGTGGCCAAATAAGCTAAATTTGGTGCTCGTGGCAAAAATCTCTTCTAGAAAATTTTTTATTTTTTGAGATTTTTGCCACAAGCACTAAATTTAGCATATTTTGCCATATCAGTAGAAATGGCCACTTTTAGAAAATTTTTTATTTTTTGAGATTTTTGAAACGGCCACTTTTAGAAAATATTTTTTTTTTTTTTGAGATTTTTGCCACAAGCACCAAATTTAGTTTATTTTGCCATTTCAGTACAAATGGCAACTTTTAGAAAAAAATTTTTTTTTGAGATTTTTGGCAAAATAAGCTAAATTTGGTGCTTGTGGCAAAAATCTCAAAAAATAAAAAAATTTCTAAAAGTGGCCATTTCTGCTGAAATGACAAAATAAGCTAAATTTGGTGCTTTTGGCAAAAATCTCAAAAAATAAAAAAATTTCTAAAAGTGACCATTTCTGCTGAAATGGCAAAATAAGCTAAATTTGGTGCTTGTGGCAAAAATCTCAAAAAAAAAAAAATATTTTCTAAATAAGCTAAATTTGGTGCTTTTGGCAAAAATCTCAAAAAATAAAAAAATTTCTAAAAGTGACCATTTCTGCTGAAATGGCAAAATAAGCTAAATTTGGTGCTTGTGGCAAAAATCTCAAAAAAAAAAAAAATATTTTCTAAAAGTGGCCGTTTCAAAAATCTCAAAAAATAAAAAATTTTCCAAAAGTGGCCATTTCTACTGAAATGGCAAAATAAGCTTAATTTGGTGCTTGTGGCAAAAATCTCAAAAAAAAAAAAAAATATTTTCTAAAAGTGGCCGTTTCAAAAATCTCAAAAAATAAAAAAATTTCTAAAAGTGACCATTTCTGCTGAAATGGCAAAATAAGCTAAATTTGGTGCTTGTGGCAAAAATCTCAAAAAAAAAAAAAAATATTTTCTAAAAGTGGCCGTTTCAAAAATCTCAAAAAATAAAAAATTTTCCAAAAGTTGCCATTTGTACTGAAATGGCAAAATAAACTAAATTTGGTGCTTGTGGCAAAAATCTCAAAAACAAAAAAATATTTTCTAAAAGTGGCCGTTTCAAAAATCTCAAAAAATAAAAAATTTTCCAAAAGTGGCCATTTCTACTGAAATGGCAAAATAAGCTTAATTTGGTGCTTGTGGCAAAAATCTCAAAAAATAAAAAATTTTCTAAAATTGGCCATTTCTGCTGAAATGGCAAAATAAGCTAAGTTTGGTGCTTGTGGCAAAAATCTCAAAAAAAAAAAAAAAAAATGACAAAATAAGCTAAATTTGGTGCTTGTGGCAAAAGTCTCAAAAAATAAAAAATTTTCTAGAAGAGATTTTTGCCAAAAGCACCAAATTTAGCTTATTTTGTCATTTCAGCAGAAATGGCCACTTTTAGAAATTTTTTTATTTTTTGAGATTTTTGCCACAAGCACCATATTTAGCTTATTTTGCCAAAAATCTCAAAAAATAAAAATTTTTCCAAAAGTGGCCATTTCTTCTGAAATGGCAAAATGAGCTAAATTTGGTGCTTGTGGCAAAAATCTCTTCTAGAAAATTTTTTATTTTTTGAGATTTTTGCCACGAGCACTAAATTTAGCTTATTTTGCCATTTCAGCAGAAATGGTCACTTTTAGAAATTTTTTTATTTTTTGAGATTTTTGCCAAAAGCACCAAATTTAGCTTATTTTGTCATTTCAGCAGAAATGGCCACTTTTAGAAATTTTTTTATTTTTTGAGATTTTTGCCACAAGCACCAAATTTAGCTTATTTTGCCAAAAATCTCAAAAAATAAAAATTTTTCCAAAAGTGGCCATTTCTTCTGAAATGGCAAAATAAGCTAAATTTGGTGCTTGTGGCAAAAATCTCTTCTAGAAAATTTTTTATTTTTTGAGATTTTTGCCACAAGCACTAAATTTAGCTTATTTTGCCATTTCAGCAGAAATGGTCACTTTTAGAAATTTTTTTATTTTTTGAGATTTTTGCCACAAGCACCAAATTTAGCTTATTTTGCCATTTCAGTAGAAATGGTCACTTTTAGAAAAATTTTTCTTTTTTGAGATTTTTGCCAAAAGCACCAAATTTAGCTTATTTTGCCATTTCAATACAAATGGCCACTTTTAGAAATTTTTTTTTTATTTTTTGAGATTTTTGCCACAAGCACCAAATTTAGCTTATTTTGCCATTTCAGCAGAAATGGCCACTTTTAGAAAATTTTTTATTTTTTGAGATTTTTGCCACAAGCACCAAATTAAGCTTATTTTGCCATTTCAGTAGAAATGGCCACTTTTAGAAAATTTTTACTGAAATGGCAAAAATTTCTACTGAAATGGCAAAATAAGCTAAATTTGGTGCTTGTGGCAAAAATCTCAAAAAAGAAAAATTTTTCTAAAAGTGGCCATTTCTGCTGAAATGGCAAGAAATTTTTTTATTTTTTGAGATTTTTGGCACAAGCACCAAATTTAGCTTATTTTGCCATTTCAGTAGAAATGGTCACTTTTAGAAAAATTTTTCTTTTTTGAGATTTTTGCCACAAGCACAAAATTTAGCTTATTTTGCCAAAAATCTCAAAAAATAAAAGTTTTTCCAAAAGTGACCATTTCTTCTGAAATGGCAAAATAAGCTAAATTTGGTGCTTTTGGCAAAAATCTCAAAAAAGAAAAATTTTTCTAAAAGTGACCATTTCTACTGAAATGGCAAAATAAGCTAAATTTGGTGCTTGTGGCAAAAATCTCAAAAAATAAAAAAATTTCTAAAAGTGACCATTTCTGCTGAAATGGCAAAATAAGCTAAATTTAGTGCTTGTGGCAAAAATCTCAAAAAATAAAAAATTTTCTAGAAGAGATTTTTGCCACAAGCACCAAATTTAGCTTATTTTGCCATTTCAGAAGAAATGGCCACTTTTGGAAAAATTTTTATTTTTTGAGATTTTTGGCAAAATAAGCTAAATTTGGTGCTTGTGGCAAAAATCTCAAAAAATAAAAAAATTTCTAAAAGTGGCCATTTCTGCTGAAATGACAAAATAAGCTAAATTTGGTGCTTTTGGCAAAAATCTCAAAAAATAAAAAAATTTCTAAAAGTGACCATTTCTGCTGAAATGGCAAAATAAGCTAAATTTGGTGCTTGTGGCAAAAATCTCAAAAAAGAAAAATTTTTCTAAAAGTGGCCATTTCTGCTGAAATGGCAAAATAAGCTAAATTTGGTGCTTGTGCCAAAAATCTCAAAAAATAAAAAAATAAAAGTTTTTCCAAAAGTGACCATTTCTACTGAAATGGCAAAATAAGCTAAATTTGGTGCTTGTGGCAAAAATCTCAAAAAATAAAAAAATTTCTAAAAGTGGCCATTTCTACTGAAATGGCAAAATAAGCTAAATTTAGTGCTTGTGGCAAAAATCTCAAAAAATAAAAAATTTTCTAGAAGAGATTTTTGCCACAAGCACCAAATTTAGCTTATTTTGCCATTTCAGAAGAAATGGCCACTTTTGGAAAAATTTTTATTTTTTTGATTTTTGGCAAAATAAGCTAAATTTGGTGCTTGTGGCAAAAATCTCAAAAAATAAAAAAATTTCTAAAAGTGGCCATTTCTGCTGAAATGACAAAATAAGCTAAATTTGGTGCTTTTGGCAAAAATATCTTCTAGAAAATTTTTTATTTTTTGAGACTTTTGCCACAAGCACCAAATTTAGCTTATTTTGTCATTTTTTTATTTTTTGAGATTTTTGCCACAAGCACCAAATTTAGCTTATTTTGCCAAAAATCTCAAAAAATAAAAATTTTTCCAAAAGTGGCCATTTCTGCTGAAATGGCAAGAAATTTTTTTATTTTTTGAGATTTTTGGCACAAGCACCAAATTTAGCTTATTTTGCCATTTCAGCAGAAATGGCCACTTTTAGAAAATTTTTTATTTTTTGAGATTTTTGCCACAAGCACCAAATTAAGCTTATTTTGCCATTTCAGTAGAAATGGCCACTTTTAGAAAATTTTTTAAAATATTTAAAAATTTTCTAAAAGTGGCCATTTCTACTGAAATGGCAAAATAAGCTAAATTTGGTGCTTGTGGCAAAAATCTCAAAAAGAAAAATTTTTCTAAAAGCGGCCATTTCTGCTGAAATGGCAAGAAATTTTTTTATTTTTTCCAAAAGTGGCCATTTCTTCTGAAATAGCAAAATAAGCTAAATTTGGTGCTTGTGGAAAAAATCTCTTCTAGAAAATTTTTTATTTTTTGAGATTTTTGCCACAAGCACCAAATTTAGCTTATTTTGCCATTTCAGCAGAAATGGCCACTTTTAGAAATTTTTTTATTTTGTGAGATTTTTGCCACAAGCACCAAATTTAGCTTATTTTGCCATTTCAGAAGAAATGGTCACTTTTGGAAAAATTTTTATTTATTTTTTGAGACTTTTGCCACAAGCACCAAATTTAGCTTATTTTGCCATTTCAGCTGAAATGGCCACTTTTAGAAATTTTTTTATTTTTTGAGATATTTGCCACAAGCACCAAATTTAGCTTATTTTGAAATGGCAAAATAAGCTAAATTTGGTGCTTGTGGCAAAAGTCTCAAAAAATAAAAAATTTTCTAGAAGAGATTTTTGCCACAAGCACCAAATTTAGCTTATTTTGCCATTTCAGAAGAAATGGCCACTTTTGGAAAAATTTTTATTTTTTGAGATTTTTGGCAAAATAAGCTAAATTTGGTGCTTGTGGCAAAAATCTCAAAAAATAAAAAAATTTCTAAAAGTGGCCATTTCTGCTGAAAATCTCAAAAAATAAAAAAATGACAAAATAAGCTAAATTTAGTGCTTGCGGCAAAAATCTCAAAAAATAAAAAATTTTCTAGAAGAGATTTTTGCCACAAGCACCAAATTTAGCTTATTTTGCCATTTCAGAAGAAATGGCCACTTTTGGAAAAATTTTTATTTTTTTGATTTTTGGCAAAATAAGCTAAATTTGGTGCTTGTGGCAAAAATCTCAAAAAATAAAAAAATTTCTAAAAGTGGCCATTTCTGCTGAAATGACAAAATAAGCTAAATTTGGTGCTTTTGGCAAAAATATCTTCTAGAAAATTTTTTATTTTTTGAGACTTTTGCCACAAGCACCAAATTTAGCTTATTTTGTCATTTTTTTATTTTTTGAGATTTTTGCCACAAGCACCAAATTTAGCTTATTTTGCCAAAAATCTCAAAAAATAAAAATTTTTCCAAAAGTGGCCATTTCTGCTGAAATGGCAAGAAATTTTTTTATTTTTTGAGATTTTTGGCACAAGCACCAAATTTAGCTTATTTTGCCATTTCAGCAGAAATGGCCACTTTTAGAAAATTTTTTATTTTTTGAGATTTTTGCCACAAGCACCAAATTAAGCTTATTTTGCCATTTCAGTAGAAATGGCCACTTTTAGAAAATTTTTTAAAATATTTAAAAATTTTCTAAAAGTGGCCATTTCTACTGAAATGGCAAAATAAGCTAAATTTGGTGCTTGTGGCAAAAATCTCAAAAAAGAAAAATTTTTCTAAAAGCGGCCATTTCTGCTGAAATGGCAAGAAATTTTTTTATTTTTTCCAAAAGTGGCCATTTCTTCTGAAATAGCAAAATAAGCTAAATTTGGTGCTTGTGGAAAAAATCTCTTCTAGAAAATTTTTTATTTTTTGAGATTTTTGCCACAAGCACCAAATTTAGCTTATTTTGCCATTTCAGCAGAAATGGCCACTTTTAGAAATTTTTTTATTTTGTGAGATTTTTGCCACAAGCACCAAATTTAGCTTATTTTGCCATTTCAGAAGAAATGGTCACTTTTGGAAAAATTTTTATTTATTTTTTGAGACTTTTGCCACAAGCACCAAATTTAGCTTATTTTGCCATTTCAGCTGAAATGGCCACTTTTAGAAATTTTTTTATTTTTTGAGATATTTGCCACAAGCACCAAATTTAGCTTATTTTGAAATGGCAAAATAAGCTAAATTTGGTGCTTGTGGCAAAAGTCTCAAAAAATAAAAAATTTTCTAGAAGAGATTTTTGCCACAAGCACCAAATTTAGCTTATTTTGCCATTTCAGAAGAAATGGCCACTTTTGGAAAAATTTTTATTTTTTGAGATTTTTGGCAAAATAAGCTAAATTTGGTGCTTGTGGCAAAAATCTCAAAAAATAAAAAAATGACAAAATAAGCTAAATTTGGTGCTTTTGGCAAAAGTCTCAAAAAATAAAAAATTTTCTAGAAGAGATTTTTGCCAAAAGCACCAAATTTAGCTTATTTTGTCATTTCAGCAGTAATGGCCACTTTTAGAAATTTTTTTATTTTTTGAGATTTTTGCCACAAGCACCAAATTTAGCTTATTTTGCCAAAAATCTCAAAAAATAAAAATTTTTCCAAAAGTGGCCATTTCTTCTGAAATGGCAAAATAAGCTAAATTTGGTGCTTGTGGCAAAAATCTCTTCTAGAAAATTTTTTATTTTTTGAGATTTTTGCCACAAGCACTAAATTTAGCTTATTTTGCCATTTCAGCAGAAATGGTCACTTTTAGAAATTTTTTTATTTTTTGAGATTTTTGCCACAAGCACCAAATTTAGCTTATTTTGCCATTTCAGTAGAAATGGTCACTTTTAGAAAAATTTTTCTTTTTTGAGATTTTTGGCAAAATAAGCTAAATTTTGTGCTTGTGGCAAAAATCTCAAAAAAGAAAAATTTTTCTAAAAGTGACCATTTCTACTGAAATGGCAAAATAAGCTAAATTTGGTGCTTGTGCCAAAAATCTCAAAAAATAAAAAAATTTCTTGCCATTTCAGCAGAAATGGCCACTTTTAGAAAAATTTTTCTTTTTTGAGATTTTTGCCACAAGCACCAAATTTAGCTTATTTTGCCATTTCAGAAGAAATGGCCACTTTTGGAAAAATTTTTATTTTTTGAGATTTTTGGCAAAATAAGCTAAATTTGGTGCTTGTGGCAAAAATCTCAAAAAATAAAAAAATGACAAAATAAGCTAAATTTGGTGCTTGTGGCAAAAGTCTCAAAAAATAAAAAATTTTCTAGAAGAGATTTTTGCCAAAAGCACCAAATTTAGCTTATTTTGTCATTTCAGCAGAAATGGCCACTTTTAGAAATTTTTTTATTTTTTGAGATTTTTTCCACAAGCACCAAATTTAGCTTATTTTGCCAAAAATCTCAAAAAATAAAAATTTTTTCCAAAAGTGGCCATTTCTTCTGAAATGGCAAAATAAGCTAAATTTGGTGCTTGTGGCAAAAATCTCTTCTAGAAAATTTTTCATTTTTTGAGATTTTTGCCACAAGCACTAAATTTAGCTTATTTTGCCATTTCAGCAGAAATGGTCACTTTTAGAAATTTTTTTATTTTTTGAGATTTTTGCCACAAGCACCAAATTTAGCTTATTTTGCCATTTCAGTAGAAATGGTCACTTTTAGAAAAATTTTTCTTTTTTGAGATTTTTGCCAAAAGCACCAAATTTAGCTTATTTTGCCATTTCAGAAGAAATGGTCACTTTTGGAAAAATTTTTATTTTTTGAGATTTTTGGCAAAATAAGCTAAATTTTGTGTTTGTGGCAAAAATCTCAAAAAAGAAAAATTTTTCTAAAAGTGACCATTTCTACTGAAATGGCAAAATAAGCTAAATTTGGTGCTTGTGCCAAAAATCTCAAAAAATAAAAAAATTTCTAGCCATTTCAGCAGAAATGGCCACTTTTAGAAAAATTTTTCTTTTTTGAGATTTTTGCCACAAGCACCAAATTTAACTTATTTTGCCATTTCAGTAGAAATGGCCACTTTTAGAAAATTTTTAAAAATTTTAAAAAATTTTCTAAAAGTGGCCATTTCTACTGAAATGGCAAAATAAGCTTAATTTGGTGCTTGTGGCAAAAATCTCAAAAAATAAAAAATTTTCTAAAAGTGGCCATTTCTGCTGAAATGGCAAAATAAGCTAAATTTGGTGCTTGTGGCAAAAATCTCAAAAAATAAAAAAATTTCTAAAAGTGGCCATTTGTACTGAAATGGCAAAATAAGCTAAATTTGGTGCTTTTGGCAAAAATCTCAAAAAAGAAAAATTTTTCTAAAAGTGACCATTTCTACTGAAATGGCAAAATAAGCTAAATTTGGTGCTTGTGGCAAAAATCTCAAAAAATAAAAAAATTTCTAAAAGTGACCATTTCTGCTGAAATGGCAAAATAAGCTAAATTTAGTGCTTGTGGCAAAAATCTCAAAAAATAAAAAATTTTCTAGAAGAGATTTTTGCCACAAGCACCAAATTTAGCTTATTTTGCCATTTCAGAAGAAATGGCCACTTTTGGAAAAATTTTTATTTTTTGAGATTTTTGGCAAAATAAGCTAAATTTGGTGCTTGTGGCAAAAATCTCAAAAAATAAAAAAATTTCTTGCCATTTCAGCAGAAATGGCCACTTTTAGAAAAATTTTTCTTTTTTGAGATTTTTGCCACAAGCACCAAATTTAGCTTATTTTGCCATTTCAGTAGAAATGGCCACTTTTAGAAAATTTTTAAAAATTTTAAAAAATTTTCTAAAAGTGGCCATTTCTACTGAAATGGCAAAATAAGCTTAATTTGGTGCTTGTGGCAAAAATCTCAAAAAATAAAAAATTTTCTAAAAGTGGCCATTTCTGCTGAAATGGCAAAATAAGCTAAATTTGGTGCTTGTGGCAAAAATCTCAAAAAATAAAAAAATTTCTAAAAGTGGCCATTTGTACTGAAATGGCAAAATAAACTAAATTTGGTGCTTGTGGCAAAAATCTCAAAAAATAAAAAATTTTCTAAAAGTGGCCATTTCTACTGAAATGGCAAAATAAGCTAAATTTGGTGCTTGTGGCAAAAGTCTCAAAAAATAAAAAATTTTCTAGAAGAAATGGCCACTTTAAGAAAATTTTTTATTTTTTGAGATTTTTGCCACAAGCACCAAACTTAGCTTATTTTGCCATTTCAGCAGAAATGGCCAATTTTAGAAAATTTTTTATTTTTTGAGATTTTTGCCACAAGCACCAAATTAAGCTTATTTTGCCATTTCAGTAGAAATGGCCACTTTTGGAAAATTTTTTATTTTTTGAGATTTTTGCCACAAGCACCAAATTTAGCTTATTTTGCCATTTCAGTAGAAATGGTCACTTTTAAAAAATTTTTTAATTTTTGAGATTTTTGGCAAAATAAGCTAAATTTGGTGCTTGTGGCAAAAATCTCAAAAAAGAAAAATTTTTCTAAAAGTGGCCATTTCTGCTGAAATGGCAAAGTAAGCTAAATTTGGTGCTTGTGGCAAAAATCTCATAAAAAAAGAAAATTTTTTCTAAAAGTGGCCATTTCTACTGAAATGGCAAAATAAGCTAAATTTGGTGCTTGTGGCAAAAGTCTCAAAAAATAAAAAATTTTCTAGAAGAAATGGCCACTTTAAGAAAATTTTTTATTTTTTGAGATTTTTGCCACAAGCACCAAATTTAGCTTATTTTGCCATTTCAGTAGAAATGGCCATTTTAAGAAAATTTTTTATTTTTTGAGATTTTTGCCACAAGCACAAAATTTAACTTATTTTGCCATTTCAGCAGAAATGGCCACTTTTAGAAAATTTTTTAATTTTTGAGATTTTTGGCAAAATAAGCTAAATTTGGTGCTTGTGGCAAAAATCTCAAAAAAGAAAAATTTTGCTAAAAGTGACCATTTCTACTGAAATGGCAAAATAAGTTAAATTTGGTGCTTGTGGCAAAAATCTCAAAAAATAAAAAATTTTCTAAAAGTGGCCATTTGTACTGAAATGGCATAATAAACTAAATTTGGTGCTTGTGGCAAAAATCTCAAAAAATAAAAAATTTTCTTAAAGTGGCCATTTCTGCTGAAATGGCAAAATAAGCTAAATTTGGTGCTTGTGGCAAAAATCTCAAAAAATAAAAAATTTTCTAGAAGAGATTTTTGCCACAAGCACCAAATTTAGCTTATTTTGCCATTTCAGAAGAAATGGCCACTTTTGGAAAAATTTTTATTTTTTGAGATTTTTGGCAAAATAAGCTAAATTTGGTGCTTGTGGCAAAAATCTCAAAAAATAAAAAAATTTCTTGCCATTTCAGCAGAAATGGCCACTTTTAGAAAAATTTTTATTTTTTGAGATTTTTGCCACAAGCACCAAATTTAGCTTATTTTGCCATTTCAGTAGAAATGGTCACTTTTAAAAAATTTTTTAATTTTTGAGATTTTTGGCAAAATAAGCTAAATTTGGTGCTTGTGGCAAAAATCTCAAAAAAGAAAAATTTTTCTAAAAGTGGCCATTTCTGCTGAAATGGCAAAGTAAGCTAAATTTGGTGCTTGTGGCAAAAATCTCATAAAAAAAGAAAATTTTTTCTAAAAGTGGCCATTTCTACTGAAATGGCAAAATAAGCTAAATTTGGTGCTTGTGGCAAAAGTCTCAAAAAATAAAAAATTTTCTAGAAGAAATGGCCACTTTAAGAAAATTTTTTATTTTTTGAGATTTTTGCCACAAGCACCAAATTTAGCTTATTTTGCCATTTCAGTAGAAATGGCCATTTTAAGAAAATTTTTTATTTTTTGAGATTTTTGCCACAAGCACAAAATTTAACTTATTTTGCCATTTCAGCAGAAATGGCCACTTTTAGAAATTTTTTTATTTTTTGAGATTTTTGCCACAAGCACCAAATTTAGCTTATTTTGCCATTTCAGTAGAAATGGTCACTTTTAGAAAAATTTTTAATTTTTGAGATTTTTGGCAAAATAAGCTAAATTTGGTGCTTGTGGCAAAAATCTCAAAAAAGAAAAATTTTGCTAAAAGTGACCATTTCTACTGAAATGGCAAAATAAGTTAAATTTGGTGCTTGTGGCAAAAATCTCAAAAAATAAAAAATTTTCTAAAAGTGGCCATTTGTACTGAAATGGCAAAATAAACTAAATTTGGTGCTTGTGGCAAAAATCTCAAAAAATAAAAAATTTTCTTAAAGTGGCCATTTCTGCTGAAATGGCAAAATAAGCTAAATTTGGTGCTTGTGGCAAAAATCTCTAAAAATAAAAAATTTTCTTAAAGTGGCCATTTCTGCTGAAATGGCAAAATAAGCTAAATTTGGTGCTTGTGGCAAAAATCTCAAAAAATAAAAAATTTTCCAAAAGTGGCCATTTCTACTGAAATGGCAAAATAAGCTTAATTTGGTGCTTGTGGCAAAAATCTCAAAAAATAAAAAATTTTCTTAAAGTGGCCATTTCTTCTAGATTTATTTTTTGAGACTTTTGCCACAAGCACCAAATTTAGCTTATTTTGCCATTTCAGTAAAAATGGCCACTTTTAGAAAATTTTTTATTTTTTGAGATTTTTGCCACAAGCACCAAATTTAGTTTATTTTGCCATTTCAGTACAAATGGCCACTTTTAGAAATTTTTTTATTTTTTGAGATTTTTGCCACAAGCACCAAATTTAGCTTATTTTGCCATTTCAGTAGAAATGGCCACTCTTAGAAAATTTTTTATATTTTTGAGATTTTTGCCACAAGCACCAAATTTAGCTTATTTTGCCATTTCAGTAGAAATGGCCACTTTTAGAAAATTTTTAAAAATTTTAAAAAATTTTCTAAAATCTCAAAAAAATAAAAAATTTTCTAAGAGTGGCCATTTCTACTGAAATGGCAAAATAAGCTAAATTTGGTGCTTGTGGCAAAAATCTCAAAAAATAAAAAATTTTCTAGAAGAGATTTTTTCCACAAGCACCAAATTTATTTTGCTATTTCAGAAGAAATGGCCACTTTTGGAAAAAATTTTATTTTTTGAGATTTTTGGCAAAATAAGCTAAATTTGGTGCTTGTGGCAAAAATCTCAAAAAATAAAAAATTTTCTAGAAGAGATTTTTTCCACAAGCACCAAATTTAGCTTATTTTGCTATTTCAGAAGAAATGGCCACTTTTGGAAAAATTTTTATTTTTTGAGATTTTTGGCAAAATAAGCTAAATTTGGTGCTTGTGGCAAAAATCTCTTCTAGAAAATTTTTTATTTTTTGAGACTTGCCACAAGCACCAAATTTAGCTTATTTTGCCATTTCAGTAGAAATGGCCACTTTTAGAAAATTTTTTATTTTTTGAGATTTTTGCCACAAGCACCAAATTTAGCTTATTTTGGCAAAAATCTCAAAAATTAAAAAAAATTTAGCTTATTTTGCAATTTCAGCAGAAATGTCCACTTTAAGAAAATTTTTTATTTTTTGAGATTTTTGCCACAAGCACCAAATTTAGTTTATTTTGCCATTTCAGTACAAATGGCCACTTTTAGAAATTTTTTTATTTTTTGAGATTTTTGCCAGAAGCACCAAATTTAGCTTATTTTGCCATTTCAGCAGAAATGGCCACTTTTAGAAAATTTTTTATTTTTTTGAGATTTTAGAAATTTTTTTAAAATTTTTAAAAATTTTCTAAAAGTGGCCATTTCTACTGAAATGGCAAAATGGAAAATTTTGTATATTTTGAGATTTTTGCCACAAGCACCAAATTTAGCTCATTTTGCCATTTCAGTAGAAATGGCCACTTTTAGAAAATTTTTTATTTTTTGAGACTTTTGCCACAAGCACCAAATTTAGCTTATTTTGCCATTTCAGTAGAAATGGCCACTTTCAGAAAATTTTTTATTTTTTGAGATTTTTGCCACAAGCACCAAATTTAGCTTATTTTGCCATTTTAGCAGAAATGGCCACTTTTAGAAAATTTTTTATTTTTTGAGACTTTTGCCACAAGCACCAAATTTAGCTTATTTTGCCATTTCAGCAGAAATGGAAAATTTTGTATATTTTGAGATTTTTGCCACAAGCACCAAATTTAGCTCATTTTGCCATTTCAGTAGAAATGGCCACTTTTAGAAAATTTTTTATTTTTTGAGACTTTTGCCACAAGCACCAAATTTAGCTTATTTTGCCATTTCAGAAAAAATGGCCACTTTTGGAAAAATTTTTATTTTTTGAGATTTTTGGCAAAATAAGCTAAATTTTGTGCTTGTGGCAAAAATCTCAAAAAATAAAAAATTTTCTAAAAATGGCCATTTCTGCTGAAATGGCAAAATAAGCTAAATTTGGTGCTTGTGGCAAAAATCTCAAAAAGAAAAATTTTTCTAAAAGTGACCATTTCTACTGAAATGTCAAAATAAGCTAAATTTGGTGCTTGTGGCAAAAATCTCAAAAAATAAAAAAATTTCTAAAAGTGGCCATTTCTGCTGAAATGGCAAAATAAGCTAAATCTCAAAAATTAAAAAAATTTTCTAAAAGTGGCCATTTCTGCAGAAATGGCAAAATAAGCAAAATTTGGTGCTTGTCGCAAAAATCTCAGAAAATAAAAAATTTTCTAAAAGTGGCCATTTCTACTGAAATGGCAAAATAAGCTAAATTTGGTGCTTGTGGCAAAAATCACAAAAAATAGAAAATTTTCTAAAAGTGGCCATTTCTACTGAAATGGCAAAATAAGCTAAATTTTGTGCTTGTGGCAAAAATCTCAAAAAATAAAAAAATTTCTAAAAGTGGCCATTTCTGCTGAAATGGCAAAATAAGCTAAATCTCAAAAATTAAAAAAATTTTCAAAAAGTGGCCATTTCTGCAGAAATGGCAAAATAAGCAAAATTTGGTGCTTGTCGCAAAAATCTCAGAAAATAAAAAATTTTCTAACAGTTGCCATTTCTACTGAAATGGCAAATTTTTTATTTTTTGAGATTTTTGCCACAAGCACAAAATTTAGCTTATTTTGCCAAAAATCTCAAAAAATAAAAATTTTTCCAAAAGTGGCCATTTTTTCTGAAATGGCAAAATAAGCTAAATTTGGTGCTTGTGGCAAAAGTCTCAAAAAATAAAAAATTTTCTAAAAATGGCCATTTCTACTGAAATGGCAAAATGAGCTAAATTTGGTGCTTGTGGCAAAAATCTCAAAATATACAAAATTTTCCATTTCTGCTGAAATGGCAAAATAAGCTAAATTTGGTGCTTGTGGCAAAAGTCTCAAAAAATAAAAAATTTTCTAAAAGTGGCCATTTCTGCTGAAATGGCAAAATAAGCTAAATTTGGTGCTTGTGGCAAAAATCTCAAAAAATAAAAAATTTTCTAAAAGTGGCAATTTCTGCTGAAATGGCAAAATAAGCTAAAAAATCTCAGAAAATAAAAATTTTTCCAAAAGTGGCCATTTCTTCTGAAATGGCAAAATCAAAAAATAAAAATTTTTCCAAAAGTGGCCATTTCTTCTGAAATGGCAAAATAAGCTAAATTTGGTGCTTGTGCCTAAAATCTCAAAAAAGAAAAATTTTTCTAAAAGTGGCCATTTCTACTGAAATGACAAAATAAGCTAAATTTGGTGCTTGTGGCAAAAGTCTCAAAAAATAAAAAATTTTCTAGAAGAGATTTTTGCCACAAGCACCAAATTTAGCTTATTTTGTCATTTCAGTAGAAATGGCCACTTTTAGAAAAAGGTCAAGGTCAAGCTCAAGTCAAGGTCAAGGTCAAGCTCAAGTCAAGGTCAAGTCAAGGTCATGTCAAGGTCAAGTCAAGGTCAAGTCAAGGTCAAGTCAAGGTCAAGTCAAGGTCATGTCAAGGTCATGTCAATGTCATGTCAAGGTCAAGTCAAAGTCAGGTCAAGGCCAAGTCAAGGTCAAGTCAAGGTCATGTCAAGATCAAGTCAGGGTCAAGTCAAGGTCAAGTCAAGGTCAAGTCAAGGTCATGTCAAGGTCAAGTCAAAGTCAAGTCAATGTCAAGTCAAGGTCATGTCAAGGTCAAGTCAAGGTCAAGTCAAGGTCATGTCAAGGTCAAGTCAAGGTCATGTCAAGGTCATGTCAAGGTCAAGTCAAAGTCAAGTCAAGGTCAAGTCAAGGTCATGTCAAGGTCAAGTCAAAGTCAAGTCAAGGTCAAGTCAAGGTCAAGTCGAGGTCAAGTCAAGGTCAAGTCGAGGTCAAGTCAAGGTCAAGTCAAGGTCAAGTCAAGGTCAAGTCAAGGTCAAGTCAAGGTCAAGTCAAGGTCAAGTCAAGGTCAAATCAAGGTTATATCAAGGTCAAGTCAAGGTCAAGTCAAGGTCAAGTCAAGGTCAAGTCAAGGTCAAGTCAAGGTCAAGTCAAGGTCAAGTCAAGGTCATGTCAAGGTCAAGTCAAGGTCAAGTCAAGGTCAAGTCAAGGTCAATTCAAGGTCATGTCAAAGTCAAGTCAAGGTCAAGTCAAGGTCAAGTCAAGCTCAAGTCATGGTCGAGTCAAGGTCAAGTCAAGGTCAAGTCAAGGTCAAATCAAGGTCAAGTCAAAGTCATGTCAAGGTCAAGTCAAGGTCATGTCAAGGTCAAGGTCAAGTCAAGGTCAAGTCAAGGTCAAGTCAAGGTCAAGTCAAGGTCAAGTCAAGGTCATGTCAAGGTCAAGTCAAGGTCATGTCAAGGTCAAGGTCAAGTCAAGGTCAAGTCAAGGTCAAGTCAAGGTCATGTCAAGGTCAAGGTCAAGTCAAGGTCAAGGTCTAGTCAAGGTCAAGGTCAAGTCAAGAACAAGTTAAGGTCAAGTCAAGGTTAAGTCAAGGTCACGTCAAGGTCAAGTCAAGGACAAGTCAAGGTCATGTCAAGGTCAAGTCAAGGTCATGTCAAGCTCATGTCAAGGTCAAGTCAAGGTCAAGTCAAGGTCATGTCAAAGTCAAGTCAAAGTCAAGTCAAGGTCAAGTCAAGGTCAAGTCAAGGTCAAGGTCAAGTCAAGGTCAAATCAAGGTCAATTCAAGGCCAAGTCAAGGTCAAGTCAAGGTCAAGTAAAGGTCAAGTCAAGGTCAAGTCAAGGTCAAGTCAAGGTCAAGTCAAGGTCATGTCAAGGTCAAGTCAAGGTTATGTCAAGGTCAAGTCAAGGTCAAGTCAAGGTCAAGTCAAAGTCATGTCAAGGTCAAATCAAGGTCATGTCAAGGTCAAGTCAAGGTTATGTCAAGGTCAAGTCAAGGTCAAGTCAAGGTCAAGTCAAAGTCATGTCAAGGTCAAGTCAAGGTCAAGTCAAGGTCAAGTCAAGGTCATGTCAATGTCGAGTCAAGGTCAAGTCAAGGTCAAGTCAAGGTCAAGTCAAGGTCAAGTCAAGGTCAAGTCAAGGTCAAGGTCAAGTCAAGGTCAAATCAAGGTCAATTCAAGGCCAAGTCAAGGTCAAGTAAAGGTCAAGTCAAGGTCAAGTCAAGGTCAAGTCAAGGTCAAGTCAAGGTCATGTCAAGGTCAAGTCAAGGTTATGTCAAGGTCAAGTCAAGGTCAAGTCAAGGTCAAGTCAAAGTCATGTCAAGGTCAAGTCAAGGTCATGTCAAGGTCAAGGTCAAGTCAAGGTCAAGTCAAGGTCAAGTCAAGGTCAAGTCAAGGTCAAGGTCAAGGTCAAGGTCAAGTCAAGGTCAAGGTCAAGTCAAGGTCAAGGTCAAGTCAAGGTCAAGTTAAGGTCAAGTCAAGGTCAAGTCAAGGTCAAGTTAAGGTCAAGTCAAGGTTAAGTCAAGGTCACGACAAGGTCAAGTCAAGGTCAAGTCAAGGTCATGTCAAGGTCAAGTCAAGGTCATGTCAAGGTCAAGTCAAGGTCAAGTCAAGGTCATGTCAAGGTCGAGTCCAGGTCAAGTCAAGGTCAATTCAAGGTCAAGTCAAGGTCAAGTCAAGGTCAAGCCAAGGTCATGTCAAGGTCAAGTCAAGGTCAAGTCAAGGTCATGTCAAGGTCAAGTCAAGGTCAAGTCAAGGTCAAGTCAAGGTCAAGTCAAGGTCAAGTCAAGGTCAAGTCAAGGTCATGTCAAGGTCAAGTCAAGGTCAAGTCAAGGTCAAGTCAAGGTCAAGACAAGGTCAATTCAAGGACATGTCAAAGTCAAGTCAAGGTCAAGTCATGGTCGAGTCAAGGTCAAGTCAAGGTCAAGTCAAGGTCATGTCAAGGTCAAGGTCAAGTCAAGGTCAAGTCAAGGTCAAGTCAAGGTCAAGTCAAGGTCATGTCAAGGTCAAGTCAAGGTCATGTCAAGGTCAAGGTCAAGTCAAGGTCAAGTCAAGGTCAAGTCAAGGTCAAGTCAAGGTCAAGGTCTAGTCAAGGTCAAGGTCAAGTCAAGAACAAGTTAAGGTCAAGTCAAGGCTAAGTCAAGGTCACGTCAAGGTAAAGTCAAGGACAAGTCAAGGTCATGTCAAGGTCAAGTCAAGGTCATGTCAAGGTCATGTCAAGGTCAAGTCAAGGTCAAGTCAAGGTCATGTCAAGGTCAAGTCAAAGTCAAGTCAAGGTCAAGTCAAGGTCAAGTCAAGGTCAAGTCAAGGTCATGTCAAGGTCAAGTCAAGGCCATGTCAAGATCGAGTCCAGGTCAAGTCAAGGTCAATTCAAGGTCAAGTCAAGGTCAAGTCAAGGTCAAGTCAAGGTCATGTCAATGTCAATGTCGAGTCAAGGTCAAGTCAAGGTCAAGTCAAGGTCAAGTCAAGGTCAAGTCAAGGTCAAATCAAGGTCAATTCAAGGCCAAGTCAAGGTCAAGTCAAGGTCAAGTCAAGTCAAGGTCATGTCAACGTCAAGGTCAAGTCAAGGTCAAGTCAAGCTCAAGTCAAGGTCAAGTCAAGGTCACGTCAAGGTCAAGTCAAGGTCAAGTCAAGGTCAAGTCAAGGTCAAGTCAAAGTCAAGTCAAGGTCAAGTCAAGGTTAAGTCAAGGTCAAGTCAAGGTCAAGTCAAGGTCAAGTCAATGTCAAGTCAAGGTCATGTCAAGGTCAATTCAAGGTCAAGTCAAGGTCAAGTCAAGGTCATGTCAAGGTCAAGGTCAAGGTCAAGTCAAGGTTAAGTCAAGGTCAAGTCAAGGTCAAGTCAATGTCAAGTCAAGGTCATGTCAAGGTCAAGTCAAGGTCAAGTCAAGGTCATGTCAAGGTCAAGTCAAGGTCAAGTGAAGGTCAAGTCAAGATCAAGTCAAGGTCAAGTCAAGGTCAAGTCAAGGTCGAGTCAAGGTCAAGTCAAGGTCAAGTCAAGGTCAAGTCAAGGTCATGTCAAGGTCAAGGTCAAGGTCAAGCTCAAGTCAAGGTCAAGTCAAGGTCATGTCAAGGTCAAGTCAAGGTCAAGTCAAGGTCAAGTCAAGGTCATGTCAAGGTCATGTCAAGGTCAAGTCAAAGTCAAGTCAAGGCCAAGTCAAGGTCAAGTCAAGGTCATGTCAAGATCAAGTCAGGGTCAAGTCAAGGTCAAGTCAAGGTCAAGTCAAGGTCAAGTCAAGGTCAAGTCAAGGTCAAATCAAGGTCATATCAAGGTCAAGTCAAGGTCAAGTCAAGGTCAAGTCAAGGTCAAGTCAAGGTCAAGTCAAGGTCAAGTCAAGGTCATGTCAAGGTCATGTCAAGGTCATGTCAAGGTCAAGTCAAAGTCAAGTCAAGGTCAAGTCAAGGTCAAGTCGAGGTCAAGTCAAGGTCAAGTCGAGGTCAAGTCAAGGTCAAGTCAAGGTCAAGTCAAGGTCAAGTCAAGGTCAAGTCAAGGTCAAATCAAGGTCATATCAAGGTCAAGTCAAGGTCAAGTCAAGGTCAAGTCAAGGTCAAGTCAAGGTCATGTCAAGGTCAAGTCAAGGTCAAGTCAAGGTCATGTCAAGGTCAAGGTCAAGCTCAAGTCAAGGTCAAGTCAAGGTCATGTCAAGGTCAAGTCAAGGTCAAGTCAAGGTCAAGTCAAGGTCAAGTCAAGGTCATGTCAAGGTCATGTCAAGGTCATGTCAAGGTCAAGTCAAAGTCAAGTCAAGGTCAAGTCAAGGTCAAGTCAAGGTCAAGTCAAGGTCAAATCAAGGTCATATCAAGGTCAAGTCAAGGTCAAGTCAAGGTCAAGTCAAGGTCAAGTCAAGGTCAAGTCAAGGTCATGTCAAGGTCAAGGTCAAGCTCAAGTCAAGGTCAAGTCAAGGTCATGTCAAGGTCAAGTCAAGGTCAAGTGAAGGTCAAGTCAAGATCAAGTCAAGGTCAAGTCAAGGTCAAGTCAAGGTCGAGTCAAGGTCAAGTCAAGGTCAAGTCAAGGTCAAGTCAAGGTCATGTCAAGGTCAAGGTCAAGGTCAAGCTCAAGTCAAGGTCAAGTCAAGGTCATGTCAAGGTCAAGTCAAGGCAAAGTCAAGGTCAAGTCAAGGTCATGTCAAGGTCAAGGTCAAGGTCAAGCTCAAGTCAAGGTCAAGTCAAGGTCATGTCAAGGTCAAGTCAAGGTCAAGTCAAGGTCAAGTCAAGGTCAAGTCAAGGTCATGTCAAGGTCATGTCAAGGTCATGTCAAGGTCAAGTCAAAGTCAAGTCAAGGCCAAGTCAAGGTCAAGTCAAGGTCATGTCAAGATCAAGTCAGGGTCAAGTCAAGGTCAAGTCAAGGTCAAGTCAAGGTCATGTCAAGGTCATGTCAAGGTCATGTCAAGGTCAAGTCAAAGTCAAGTCAAGGTCAAGTCAAGGTCAAGTCGAGGTCAAGTCAAGGTCAAGTCGAGGTCAAGTCAAGGTCAAGTCAAGGTCAAGTCAAGGTCAAGTCAAGGTCAAGTCAAGGTCAAATCAAGGTCATATCAAGGTCAAGTCAAGGTCAAGTCAAGGTCAAGTCAAGGTCAAGTCAAGGTCAAGTCAAGGTCGAGTCAAGGTCAAGTCAAGGTCAAGTCAAGGTCAAGTCAAGGTCATGTCAAGGTCAAGGTCAAGGTCAAGCTCAAGTCAAGGTCAAGTCAAGGTCAAGTCAAGGTCAAGTCAAGGTCATGTCAAGGTCAAGTCAAAGTCAAGTCAAGGCCAAGTCAAGGTCAAGTCAAGGTCATGTCAAGATCAAGTCAGGGTCAAGTCAAGGTCAAGTCAAGGTCAAGTCAAGGTCAAGTCAAGGTCAAATCAAGGTCATATAAAGGTCAAGTCAAGGTCAAGTCAAGGTCAAGTCAAGGTCAAGTCAAGGTCAAGTCAAGGTCAAGTCAAGGTCAAGTCAAGGTCATGTCAAGGTCAAGGTCAAGGTCAAGCTCAAGTCAAGGTCAAGTCAAGGTCAAGTCAAGGTCAAGTCAAGGTCATGTCAAGGTCAAGTCAAGGTCATGTCAAGGTCAAGGTCAAGTCAAGGTCAAGTCAAGGTCAAGTCAAGGTCTAGTCAAGGTCAAGGTCAAGTCAAGAACAAGTTAAGGTCAAGTCAAGGCTAAGTCAAGGTCACGTCAAGGTAAAGTCAAGGACAAGTCAAGGTCATGTCAAGGTCAAGTCAAGGTCATGTCAAGGTCATGTCAAGGTCAAGTCAAGGTCAAGTCAAGGTCATGTCAAGGTCAAGTCAAAGTCAAGTCAAGGTCAAGTCAAGGTCAAGTCAAGGTCAAGTCAAGGTCTTGTCAAGGTCAAGTCAAGGCCATGTCAAGATCGAGTCCAGGTCAAGTCAAGGTCATGTCAATGTCGAGTCAAGGTCAAGTCAAGGTCAAGTCAAGGTCAAGTCAAGGTCAAGTCAAGGTCAAATCAAGGTCAATTCAAGGCCAAGTCAAGGTCAAGTCAAGGTCAAGTCAAGGTCAAGTCAAGGTCATGTCAACGTCAAGGTCAAGTCAAGGTCAAGTCAAGCTCAAGTCAAGGTCAAGTCAAGGTCACGTCAAGGTCAAGTCAAGGTCAAGTCAAGGTCAAGTCAAGGTCAAGTCAAAGTCAAGTCAAGGTCAAGTCAAGCTTAAGTCAAGGTCAAGTCAAGGTTAAGTCAAGGTCAAGTCAAGGTCAAGTCAAGGTCAAGTCAATGTCAAGTCAAGGTCATGTCAAGGTCAATTCAAGGTCAAGTCAAGGTCAAGTCAAGGTCATGTCAAGGTCAAGTCAAGGTCAAGTCAATGTCAAGTCAAGGTCATGTCAAGGTCAAGTCAAGGTCAAGTCAAGGTCATGTCAAGGTCAAGTCAAGGTCAAGTGAAGGTCAAGTCAAGATCAAGTCAAGGTCAAGTCAAGGTCAAGTCAAGGTCGAGTCAAGGTCAAGTCAAGGTCAAGTCAAGGTCAAGTCAAGGTCATGTCAAGGTCAAGGTCAAGGTCAAGCTCAAGTCAAGGTCAAGTCAAGGTCATGTCAAGGTCAAGTCAAGGTCAAGTCAAGGTCAAGTCAAGGTCATGTCAAGGTCATGTCAAGGTCAAGTCAAAGTCAAGTCAAGGCCAAGTCAAGGTCAAGTCAAGGTCATGTCAAGATCAAGTCAGGGTCAAGTCAAGGTCAAGTCAAGGTCAAGTCAAGGTCAAGTCAAGGTCAAGTCAAGGTCAAATCAAGGTCATATCAAGGTCAAGTCAAGGTCAAGTCAAGGTCAAGTCAAGGTCAAGTCAAGGTCAAGTCAAGGTCATGTCAAGGTCATGTCAAGGTCATGTCAAGGTCAAGTCAAAGTCAAGTCAAGGTCAAGTCAAGGTCAAGTCGAGGTCAAGTCAAGGTCAAGTCGAGGTCAAGTCAAGGTCAAGTCAAGGTCAAGTCAAGGTCAAGTCGAGGTCAAGTCAAGGTCAAGTTAAGGTCAAATCAAGGTCATATCAAGGTCAAGTCAAGGTCAAGTCAAGGTCAAGTCAAGGTCAAGTCAAGGTCAAGTCAAGGTCAAGTCAAGGTCATGTCAAGGTCAAGTCAAGGTCAAGGCAAGGTCATGTCAAGGTCAAGGTCAAGGTCAAGCTCAAGTCAAGGTCATGTCAAGGTCATGTCAAGGTCAAGTCAAAGTCAAGTCAAGGCCAAGTCAAGGTCAAGTCAAGGTCATGTCAAGATCAAGTCAGGGTCAAGTCAAGGTCAAGTCAAGGTCAAGTCAAGGTCAAGTCAAGGTCAAGTCAAGGTCAAATCAAGGTCATATCAAGGTCAAGTCAAGGTCAAGTCAAGGTCAAGTCAAGGTCAAGTCAAGGTCAAGTCAAGGTCATGTCAAGGTCAAGGTCAAGGTCAAGCTCAAGTCAAGGTCAAGTCAAGGTCATGTCAAGGTCAAGTCAAGGTCAAGTGAAGGTCAAGTCAAGATCAAGTCAAGGTCAAGTCAAGGTCAAGTCAAGGTCGAGTCAAGGTCAAGTCAAGGTCAAGTCAAGGTCAAGTCAAGGTCATGTCAAGGTCAAGGTCAAGGTCAAGCTCAAGTCAAGGTCAAGTCAAGGTCATGTCAAGGTCAAGTCAAGGTCAAGTCAAGGTCAAGTCAAGGTCAAGTCAAGGTCATGTCAAGGTCATGTCAAGGTCATGTCAAGGTCAAGTCAAAGTCAAGTCAAGGTCAAGTCAAGGTCAAGTCGAGGTCAAGTCAAGGTCAAGTCGAGGTCAAGTCAAGGTCAAGTCAAGCTCAAGTCAAGGTCAAGTCAAGGTCAAGTCAAGGTCAAATCAAGGTCATATCAAGGTCAAGTCAAGGTCAAGTCAAGGTCAAGTCAAGGTCAAGTCAAGGTCAAGTCAAGGTCAAGTCAAGGTCAAGTCAAGGTCAAGTCAAGGTCAAGTCAAGGTCATGTCAAGGTCAAGTCAAGGTCAAGTCAAGGTCAATTCAAGGTCATGTCAAAGTCAAGTCAAGTCAAGTCAAGGTCAAGTCAAGGTCAAGTCAAGCTCAAGTCATGGTCGAGTCAAGGTCAAGTCAAGGTCAAGTCAAGGTCAAATCAAGGTCAAGTCAAAGTCAAAGTCATGTCAAGGTCAAGTCAAGGTCATGTCAAGTTCAAGGTCAAGTCAAGGTCAAGTCAAGGTCAAGTCAAGGTCATGTCAAGGTCAAGGTCAAGTCAAGGTCATGTCAAGGTCAAGGTCAAGTCAAGGTCAAGTCAAGGTCAAGTCAAGGTCATGTCAAGGTCAAGGTCAAGTCAAGGTCAAGGTCTAGTCAAGGTCAAGGTCAAGTCAAGAACAAGTTAAGGTCAAGTCAAGGTTAAGTCAAGGTCACGTCAACGTCAAGTCAAGGACAAGTCAAGGTCATGTTAAGGTCAAGTTAAGGTCAAGTCAAGGTTAAGTCAAGGTCACGTCAACGTCAAGTCAAGGACAAGTCAAGGTCATGTTAAGGTCAAGTCAAGGTCATGTCAAGGTCATGTCAAGGTCAACTCAAGGTCAAGTCAAGGTCATGTCAAGGTCAAGTCAAAGTCAAGTCAAGGTCAAGTCAAGGTCAAGTCAAGGTCAAGTCAAGGTCATGTCAAGGTCAAGTCAAGGCCATGTCAAGATCGAGTCCAGGTCAAGTCAAGGTCAATTCAAGGTCAAGTCAAGGTCAAGTCAAGGTCAAGTCAAGGTCATGTCAATGTCGAGTCAAGGTCAAGTCAAGGTCAAGTCAAGGTCAAGTCAAGGTCAAGGTCAAGTCAAGGTCAAATCAAGGTCAATTCAAGGCCAAGTCAAGGTCAAGTCAAGGTCAAGTAAAGGTCAAGTCAAGGTCAAGTCAAGGTCAAGTCAAGGTCAAGTCAAGGTCATGTCAAGGTCAAGTCAAGGTTATGTCAAGGTCAAGTCAAGGTCAAGTCAAGGTCAAGTCAAAGTCATGTCAAGGTCAAGTCAAGGTCATGTCAAGGTCAAGTCAAGGTCAAGTCAAGGTCAAGTCAAGGTCAAGTCAAGGTCATGTCAAGGTCAAGGTCAAGGTCAAGTCAAGGTCAAGGTCTAGTCAGGGTCAAGGTCAAGTCAAGGTCAAGTTAAGGTCAAGTCAAGGTCAAGTCAAGGTCAAGTTAAGGTCAAGTCAAGGTTAAGTCAAGGTCACGACAAGGTCAAGTCAAGGTCAAGTCAAGGTCATGTCAAGGTCAAGTCAAGGTCATGTCAAGGTCAAGTCAAGGTCAAGTCAAGGTCATGTCAAGGTCAAGTCAAGGTCATGTCAAGGTCGAGTCCAGGTCAAGTCAAGGTCAATTCAAGGTCAAGTCAAGGTCAAGTCAAGGTCAAGCCAAGGTCATGTCAAGGTCAAGTCAAGGTCAAGTCAAGGTAATGTCAAGGTCAAGTCAAGGTCAAGTCAAGGTCAAGTCAAGGTCAAGTCAAGGTCAAGTCAAGGTCATGTCAAGGTCAAGTCAAGGTCAAGTCAAGGTCAAGTCAAGGTCAAGTCAAGGTCAAGTCAAGGTCAATTCAAGGTCATGTCAAAGTCAAGTCAAGGTCAAGTCAAGCTCAAGTCATGGTCGAGTCAAGGTCAAGTCAAGGTCAAGTCAAGGTCAAGTCAAGGTCAAGTCAAGGTCAAGTCAAGGTCAAATCAAGGTCAAGTCAAAGTCATGTCAAGGTCAAGTCAAGGTCATGTCAAGGTCAAGGTCAAGTCAAGGTCAAGTCAAGGTCAAGGTCTAGTCAAGGTCAAGGTCAAGTCAAGAACAAGTTAAGGTCAAGTCAAGGTTAAGTCAAGGTCACGTCAAGGTAAAGTCAAGGACAAGTCAAGGTCATGTCAAGGTCAAGTCAAGGTCATGTCAAGGTCATGTCAAGGTCAAGTCAAGGTCAAGTCAAGGTCATGTCAAGGTCAAGTCAAAGTCAAGTCAAGGTCAAGTCAAGGTCAAGTCAAGGTCAAGTCAAGGTCATGTCAAGGTCAAGTCAAGGCCATGTCAAGATCGAGTCCAGGTCAAGTCAAGGTCAATTCAAGGTCAAGTCAATGTCAAGTCAAGGTCAAGTCAAGGTCACGTCAATGTCGAGTCAAGGTCAAGTCAAGGTCAAGTCAAGGTCAAGTCAAGGTCAAATCAAGGTCAATTCAAGGCCAAGTCAAGGTCAAGTCAAGGTCAAGTCAAGGTCAAGTCAAGGTCAAGTCAAGGTCATGTCAAGGTCAAGTCAAGGTTATGTCAAGGTCAAGTCAAGGTCAAGTCAAGGTCAAGTCAAGGTCAAGTCAAGGTCATGTCAAGGTCAAGGTCAAGTCAAGGTCAAGGTCTAGTCAAGGTCAAGGTCAAGTCAAGGTCAAGTTAAGGTCAAGTCAAGGTCAAGTCAAGGTCAAGTTAAGGTGAAGTCAAGGTTAAGTCAAGGTCACGACAAGGTCAAGTCAAGGTCAAGTCAAGGTCATGTCAAGGTCAAGTCAAGGTCATGTCAAGGTCAAGGTCAAGTCAAGGTCATGTCAAGGTCAAGTCAAGGTCGAGTCCAGGTCAAGTCAAGGTCAATTCAAGGTAATATCAAGGTCAAGCCAAGGTCATGTCAAGGTCAAGTCAAGGTCAAGTCAAGGTCATGTCAAGTTCAAGTCAAGGTCAAGTCAAGGTCATGTCAATGTCGAGTCAAGGTCAAGTCAAGGTCAAGTCAATGTCAAGGTCAAGTCAAGGTCAAATTAAGGTCAATTGAAGGTCAAGTCAAGGTCAAGTCTACGTCAAGTCAAAGTCAAGTCAAGGTCAAGTTAAGGTCAAGTCAAGGTCAAGTCAAGGTCAAGTCAAGGTCAAGTCAAGGTCAAGTCAAGGTCAAGTCAAGGTCAAGTCAAGGTCAAGTCAAGGTCAAGGTCAAGGTCTAGTCAAGGTCAAGGTCAAGTCAAGGTCAAGTTAAGGTCAAGTCAAGGTTAAGTCAAGGTCACGACAAGGTCAAGTCAAGGTCAAGTCAAGGTCATGTCAAGGTCAAGTCAAGGTCATGTCAAGGTCAAGTCAAGGTCAAGTCAAGGTCATGTCAAGGTCAATGTCAAGTCAAGGTCAAGTCAAGGTCAAGTCAAGGTCATGTCAAGGTCAAGTCAAGGTCATGTCAAGGTCGAGTCCAGGTCAAGTCAAGGTCAATTCAAGGTCAAGTCAAGGTCAAGTCAAGGTCAAGCCAAGGTCATGTCAAGGTCAAGTCAAGGTCAAGTCAAAGTCATGTCAATGTCGAGTCAAGGTCAAGTCAAGGTCAAGTCAAGGTCAAATCAAGGTCAATTCAAGGCCAAGTCAAGGTCAAGTCAAGGTCAAGTCAAGGTCATGTCAAGGTCAAGTCAAGGTCATGTCAAGGTCGAGTCCAGGTCAAGTCAAGGTCAATTCAAGGTCAAGTCAAGGTCAAGTCAAGGTCAAGCCAAGGTCATGTCAAGGTCAAGTCAAGGTCAAGTCAAGGTCATGTCAATGTCGAGTCAAGGTCAAGTCAAGGTCAAGTCAAGGTCAAATCAAGGTCAATTCAAGGCCAAGTCAAGGTCAAGTCAAGGTCAAGTCAAGGTCAAGTCAAGGTCAAGTCAAGGTCATGGCAAGGTCAAGTCAAGGTCATGTCAAGGTCGAGTCCAGGTCAAGTCAAGGTCAATTCAAGGTCAAGTCAAGGTCAAGCCAAGGTCATGTCAAGGTCAAGTCAAGGTCAAGTCAAGGTCATGTCAAGGTCAAGTCAAGGTCAAGTCAAGGTCATGTCAATGTCGAGTCAAGGTCAAGTCAAGGTCAAGTCAAGGTCAAGTCAAGGTCAAGTCAAGGTCAAGTCAAGGTCAAGTCAAGGTCAAGTCAAGGTCAAGTCAAGGTCAATTCAAGGTCAAGTCAAGGTCAAGTCAAGGTCAAGCCAAGGTCATGTCAAGGTCAAGTCAAGGTCAAGTCAAGGTCAAGTCAAGGTCATGTCAATGTCGAGTCAAGGTCAAGTCAAGGTCAAGTCAAGGTCAAATCAAGGTCAATTCAAGGCCAAGTCAAAGTCAAGTCAAGGTCAAGTCAAGGTCAAGTCAAGGTCAAGTCAAGGTCAAGTCAAGGTCATGGCAAGGTCAAGTCAAGGTCATGTCAAGGTCGAGTCCAGGTCAAGTCAAGGTCAATTCAAGGTCAAGTCAAGGTCAAGCCAAGGTCATGTCAAGGTCAAGTCAAGGTCAAGTCAAGGTCATGTCAAGGTCAAGTCAAGGTCAAGCCAAGGTCATGTCAAGGTCAAGTCAAGGTCAAGTCAAGGTCAAGTCAAGGTCAAGTCAAGGTCATGTCAATGTCGAGTCAAGGTCAAGTCAAGGTCAAGTCAAGGTCAAATCAAGGTCAAGTCAAGGTCAAGTCAAGGTCAAGTCAAGGTCAAGTCAAGTTCAAGTCAAGGTCAAGTCAAGGTCCAGTGAAGGTCAAGTCAAGGTCAAGTCAAGGCCAAGTCAAGGTCAAGTCAAGGTCAAGTGAAGGTCAAGTCATGGTCAAGTCAAGGTCAAGTCAAGGTCAAGTCAAGGTCAAGTCAAGGTCAAGTCAAGGTCAAGTCAAGGTCATGTCAAGGTCATGTTAAGGTCAAGGTCAAGTCAAGATCAAGTCAAGGTCATGTCAAGGTCAAGTGAAGGTCAAGTCAAGGTCGAGTCAAGGTCAAGTCAAGGTCAAGTGAAGATCATGTCAAGTTCAAGTCAAGGTCAAGTCAAGGTCAAGTCAAGGTCAAATCAAGGTCAAGTCAAGTTCAAGTCAAGGTCAAGTCAAGGTGAAGTCAAGGTCAAGTCAAGGTCAAGTCAAGGTCAAGTCAAGGTCAAGTCAAGGTCAAGTCAAGGTCCAGTGAAGGTCAAGTCAAGGTCAAGTCAAGGTCATGTCAAGGTCATGTCAAGGTCAAGTCAAGGTCAAGTCAAGGTCATTTCAAGGTCAAGTCAAAGTCCAGTCAAGGTCAAGTGAAGGTCAAGTCAAGGTCAATTCAAGGTCATGTCAAGGTCATGTCAAGGTCAAGGTCAAGTCAAGATCAAGTCAAGGTCAAGTCAAGGTCTAGTCAAGGTCATGTCAAGGTCAAAGTCAAGTCAAGGTCAAGTCAAGGTTAAGTCAAGGTGAAGTCAAGGTCACGTCAAGGTCAAGTCAAGGTCAAGTCAAGGTCAACTAAAGGTTATGTCAAGGTCAAGTCAAGGTCAAGTCAAGGTCAAGTCAAGGTCCAGTGAAGGTCAAGTCAAGGTCAAGTCAAGGTCAAATAAAGGTCATGTCAAGGTCAAGTCAAGGTCAAGTCAAGGTCATGTCAAGGTCGAGTCAAGGTCAAGTCAAGGTCAAGTCAAAGTCAAGGTCATGTCAAGGTCAAGTCAAGGTCAAGTCAAGGTCAAGTCAAGGTCATGTCAAGGTCATGTCAAGGTCAAGTCAGAGTCAAGTCAAGGCCAAGTCAAGGTCATGTCAAGGTCAGGTCAAGGTCAACTCAAGGTCGAGTCAAAGTCAAGTCAAGGTCAAGTCAAGGTCAAGTCAAGGTCAAGTCAAGGTCAAGTGAAGGTCAAGTCAAGGTCAAGTCAAGGTCAAGTCAAGGTCCAGTGAAGGTCAAGTCAAGGTCAAGTCAAGGCCAAGTCAAGGTCACGTGAAGGTCAAGTCATGGTCAAGTCAAGGTCAAGTCAAGGTCATGTCAAGGTCAAGGTCAAGTCAAGGTCAAGTCAAGGTTAAGTCAAGGTCAAGACAAGGTCAAGTCAAGGTCAAGACAAGGTCAAGTCAAGGTCATGTCAAGGTCATGTCAAGGTCAAGTCAAGGTCAAGTCAAGGTCATGTCACGGTCAGGTCAAGGTCAAGTCTAGGTCGAGTCAAGGTCAAGGTAAGGTCCAGTGAAGGTCAAGTCAAGGTCAAGTCAAGGTCAAGTCAAGGTCAAGTCAAGGCCAAGTCAAGGTCAAGTCAAGGTCAAGTCAAGGTCAAGTCAAGGTCAAATCAAGGTCATGTCAAGGTCAAGTCAAGGTCAAGTCAAGGTCATGTCAAGGTCAAGTCAAGGTCGAGTCAAGGTCAAGTCAAGGTCAAGTTAAGATCATGTCAAGGTCAAGTCAAGGTCGAGTCCAGGTCAAGTCAAGGTCAATTCAAGGTCAAGGTCAAGGTCAAGTCAAAGTCAAGTCAAGGTCATGTCAAGGTCAAGTCATGGTCATGTCAAGGTCATGTCAAGGTCAAGTCAGAGTCAAGTCAAGGCCAAGTCAAGGTCACGTCAAGGTCAGGTCAAGGTCAACTCAAGGTCAAGTCAAGGTCAAGTCAAGGTCCAGTGAAGGTCAAGTCAAGGTCAAGTCAAGGTCAAATGTAGGTCAAGTCAAGGTCAAGTCAAGGTCATGTCAAGGTCAAGTCAAGGTCGAGTCAAGGTCAAGTCAAGGTCGAGTCAAGGTCAAGTCAAGGTTAAGTCGAGGTCAAGTCAAGGTCAAGTCAAGGTCAAGTCAAGGTCAAGTCAAGGTCGTGTCAAGGTCAAGTCAAGGTCACGTCAAGGTCATTTCAAGGTCGAGTCAAGGTCAAGTCAAGGTCAAGTCAAGGTCCAGTGAAGGTCAAGTCAAGGTCAAGTCAAGGCCAAGTCAAGGTCAAGTCAAGGTCAAGTCAAAGTCAAGGTCATGTCAAGGTCAAGTCAAGGTCAAGTCAAGGTCAAGTCAAGGTCAAGTCAAGGTCATGTCAAGGTCATGTCAAGGTCAAGTCAGAGTCAAGTCAAGGCCAAGTCAAGGTCATGTCAAGGTCAGGTCAAGGTCAACTCAAGGTCGAGTCAAGGTCAAGTCAAGGTCAAGTCAAGGTCAAGTGAAGGTCAAGTCAAGGTCAAGTCAAGGTCAAGTCAAGGTCAAGTCAAGGTCCAGTGAAGGTCAAGTCAAGGTTAAGTCAAGGCCAAGTCAAGGTCAAGTGAAGGTCAAGTCATGGTCAAGTCAAGGTCAAGTCAAGGTCATGTCAAGGTCAAGGTCAAGGTCAAGTCAAGGTCATGTCAAGGTCGAGTCCAGGTCAAGTCAAGGTCAATTCAAGGTCAAGTCAAGGTCAAGCCAAGGTCATGTCAAGGTCAAGTCAAGGTCAAGTCAAGGTCACGTCAAGGTCATTTCAAGGTCGAGTCAAGGTCAAGTCAAGGTCAAGTCAAGGTCAAGTCAAGGTCCAGTGAAGGTCAAGTCAAGGTCAAGTCAAGGCCAAGTCAAGGTCAAGTCAAGGTCAAGTAAAGGTCATGTCAAGGTCAAGTCAAGGTCATGTCAACGTCGAGTCAAGGTCAAGTCAAGGTCAAGTCAAAGTCAAGGTCATGTCAAGGTCAAGTCAAGGTCAAGTCAAGGTCAAGTCAAGGTCAAGTCAAGGTCAAGTCAAGGTCAAGTCAAGGTCAAGTCAAGGCCAAGTCAAGGTCATGTCAAGGTCAGGTCAAGGTCAACTCAAGGTCGAGTCAAGGTCAAGTCAAGGTCAAGTCAAGGTCAAGTCAAGGTCAAGTCAAGGTCAAGTCAAGGTCCAGTGAAGGTCAAGTCAAGGTCAAGTCAAGGCCAAGTCAAGGTCACGTGAAGGTCAAGTCATGGTCAAGTCAAGGTCAAGTCAAGGTCATGTCAAGGTCCAGTGAAGGTCAAGTCAAGGTCAAGTCAAGGCCAAGTCAAGGTCAATTCAAGGTCAAGTCAAGGTCAAGCCAAGGTCAAGTCAAGGTCAAGTCAAGGTCATGTCAAGGTCGAGTCCAGGTCAAGTCAAGGTCAATTCAAGGTCAAGTCAAGGTCAAGCCAAGGTCATGTCAAGGTCAAGTCAAGGTCAAGTCAAGGTCATGTCAATGTCGAGTCAAGGTCAAGTCAAGGTCAATTCAAGGTCAAGTCAAGGTCAAGCCAAGGTCATGTCAAGGTCAAGTCAAGGTCAAGTCAAGGTCATGTCAATGTCGAGTCAAGGTCAAGTCAAGGTCAAGTCAAGGTCAAGTCAAGGTCAAGTCAAGGTCAAGTCAAGGTCAATTCAAGGTCCAGTCAAGGTCAAGTCTAGGTCAAGTCAAAGTCAAGTCAAGGTCAAGTCAAGGTCAAGTCAAAGTCAAGGCCAAGTCAAGGTCAAGTCAAGGTCAAGTCAAGGTCAAGTCAAGGTCAAGTCAAGGTCAAGTCAAGGTCATGTCAAGGTCGAGTCCAGGTCAAGTCAAGGTCAATTCAAGGTCAAGTCAAGGTCAAGCCAAGGTCATGTCAAGGTCAAGTCAAGGTCAAGTCAAGGTCATGTCAATGTCGAGTCAAGGTCAAGTCAAGGTCAAGTCAAGGTCAAGTCAAGGTCAAGTCAAGGTCAAGTCAAGGTCAAGTCAAGGTCAAGTCAAGGTCAATTCAAGGTCCAGTCAAGGTCAAGTCTAGGTCAAGACAAAGTCAAGTCAAGGTCAAGTCAAGGTCATTTCAAGGTCGAGTCAAGGTCAAGTCAAGGTCAAGTCAAGGTCAAGTCAAGGTCAAGTCAAGGTCAAGTCAAGGTCAAGTCAAGGTCCAGTGAAGGTCAAGTCAAGGTCAAGTCAAGGTCAAGTCAAGGCCAAGTCAAGGTCAAGTAAAGGTCATGTCAAGGTCAAGTCAAGTCAAGGTCAAGTCAAGGTCATGTCAAGGTCGAGTCAAGGTCAAGTCAAGGTCATGTCAAGGTCAAGTCAAGGTCAATTCAAGGTCAAGTCAAGGTCAAGCCAAGGTCATGTCAAGGTCAAGTCAAGGTCAAGTCAAGGTCATGTCAATGTCGAGTCAAGGTCAAGTCAAGGTCAAGTCAAGGTTAAGTCAAGGTGAAGTCAAGGTCACGTCAAGGTCAAGTCAAGGTCAAGTCAAGGTCAAGTCAAGGTCAAGTCAAGGTCATTTCAAGGTCGAGTCAAGGTCAAGTCAAGGTCAAGTCAAGGTCAAGTCAAGGTCAAGTCAAGGTCCAGTTAAGGTCAAGTCAAGGTCAAGTCAAGGCCAAGTCAAGGTCAAGTCAAGGTCAAGTAAAGGTCATGTCAAGGTCAAGTCAAGGTCAAGTCAAGGTCATGTCAAGGTCGAGTCAAGGTCAAGTCAAGGTCAAGTCAAAGTCAAGGTCATGTCAAGGTCAAGTCAAGGTCAAGTCCAGGTCATGTCAAGGTCATGTCAAGGTCAAGTCAGAGTCAAGTCAAGGCCAAGTCAAGGTCATGTCAAGGTCAGGTCAAGGTCAACTCAAGGTCGAGTCAAGGTCAAGTCAAGGTCAAGTCAAGGTCAAGTCAAGGTCAAGTGAAGGTCAAGTCAAGGTCAAGTCAAGGTCAAGTCAAGGTCAAGTCAAGGTCCAGTGAAGGTCAAGTCAAGGTCAAGTCAAGGTCACGTGAAGGTCAAGTCATGGTCAAGTCAAGGTCAAGTCAAGGTCATGTCAAGGTCAAGGTCAAGGTCAAGTCAAGGTCAAGTCAAGGTTAAGTCAAGGTCAAGACAAGGTCAAGTCAAGGTCAAGTCAAGGTCAAGTCAAGGTCATGTCAAGGTCATGTCAAGGTCAAGTCAAGGTCAAGTCAAGGTCATGTCACGGTCAGGTCAAGGCCAAGTCAAGGTCGAGTCAAGGTCAAGTCAAGGTCAAGGTAAGGTCCAGTGAAGGTCAAGTCAAGGTCAAGTCAAGGTCAAGTGAAGGTCAAGTCAAGGTCAAGTCAAGGCCAAGTCAAGGTCAAGTCAAGGTCAAGTCAAGGTCAAGTCAAGGTCAAGTCAAGGTCATGTCAAGGTCAAGTCAAGGTCAAGTCAAGGTCATGTCAAGGTCAAGTCAAGGTCGAGTCAAGGTCAAGTCAAGGTCAAGTTAAGATCATGTCAAGGTCAAGTCAAGGTCGAGTCCAGGTCAAGTCAAGGTCAATTCAAGGTCAAGGTCAAGGTCAAGGTCAAGTCAAAGTCAAGTCAAGGTCATGTCAAGGTCAAGTCAAGGCCATGTCAAGGTCATGTCAAGGTCAAGTCAGAGTCAAGTCAAGGCCAAGTCAAGGTCATGTCAAGGTCAGGTCAAGGTCAACTCAAGGTCAAGTCAAGGTCGAGTCAAGGTCAAGTCAAGGTCAAGTCAAGGTCCAGTGAAGGTCAAGTCAAGGTCAAGTCAAGGTCAAGTGAAGGTCAAGTCAAGGTCAAGTCAAGGCCAAGTCAAGGTCAAGTCAAGGTAAAGTCAAGGTCAAGTCAAGGTCAAGTCAAGGTCATGTCAAGGTCAAGTCAAGGTCACGTCAAGGTCATGTCAAGGTCAAGTCAAGGTCGAGTCAAGGTCAAGTCAAGGTTGAGTCAAGGTCAAGTCAAGGTTAAGTCAAGGTCAAGTCAAGGTCAAGTCAAGGTCAAGTCAAGGTCACGTCAAGGTCATTTCAAGGTCGAGTCAAGGTCAAGTCAAGGTCAAGTCAAGGTCAAGTCAAGGTCAAGTCAAGTTCAAGTCAAGGTCAAGTCAAGGTCAAGTCAAGGTCCAGTGAAGGTCAAGTCAAGGTCAAGTCAAGGCCAAGTCAAGGTCAAGTCAAGGTCAAGTCAAGGTCATGTCAAGGTCGAGTCAAGGTCAAGTCAAGGTCAAGTCAAAGTCAAGGTCATGTCAAGGTCAAGTCAAGGTCAAGTCAAGGTCAAGTCAAGGTCAAGTCAAGGTCAAGTCAAGGTCATGTCAAGGTCATGTCAAGGTCAAGTCAGAGTCAAGTCAAGGCCAAGTCAAGGTCATGTCAAGGTCAGGTCAAGGTCAACTCAAGGTCGAGTCAAGGTCAAGTCAAGGTCAAGTCAAGGTCAAGTCAAGGTCAAGTGAAGGACAAGTCAAGGTCAAGTCAAGGTCAAGTCAAGGTCAAGTCAAGGTCAAGTCAAGGTCAAGTCAAGGTCAAGTCAAGGTCCAGTGAAGGTCAAGTCAAGGTCAAGTCAAGGTCAAGTGAAGGTCAAGTCATGGTCAAGTCAAGGTCAAGTCAAGGTCATGTCAAGGTCAAGGTCAAGTCAAGGTCAAGTCAAGGTTAAGTCAAGGTTAAGTCAAGGTCAAGACAAGGTCAAGTCAAGGTCAAGTCAAGGTCATGTCTAGGTCAGGTCAAGGTCAAGTCAAGGTCGAGTCAAGGTTAAGTCAAGGTCAAGGTAAGGTCCAGTGAAGGTCAAGTCAAGGTCAAGTCAAGGTCAAGTGAAGGTCAAGTCAAGGTCAAGTCAAGGCCAAGTCAAGGTCAAGTCAAGGTCAAGTCAAGGTCAAGTCAAGGTCAAGTCAAGGCCAAGTCAAGGTCATGTCAAGGTCAAGTCAAGGTCAAGTCAAGGTCATCTCAAGGTCAAGTCAAGGTCAAGTCAAGGTAGAGTCCAGGTCAAGTCAAGGTCAATTCAAGGTCAAGGTCAAGGTCAAGTCAAAGTCAAGTCAAGGTCATGTCAAGGTCAAGTCAAGGTCATGTCAAGGTCATGTCAAGGTCAAGTCAGAGTCAAGTCAAGGCCAAGTCAAGGTCATGTCAAGGTCAGGTCAAGGTCAACTCAAGGTCAAGTCAAGGTCGAGTCGAGGTCAAGTCAAAGTCAAGTCAAGGTCCAGTGAAGGTCAAGTCAAGGTCAAGTCAAGGTCAAGTGAAGTTCAAGTCAAGGCCAAGTCAAGGTCAAGTCAAGGTCAAGTCAAGGTCAAGTCAAGGTCAAGTCAAGGTCATGTCAAGGTCAAGTCAAGGTCGAGTCAAGGTCAAGTCAAGGTCAAGTCAAGGTCGAGTCCAGGTCAAGTCAAGGTCGAGTCAAGGTCAAGTCAAGGTCAAGTCAAGGTCGAGTCCAGGTCAAGTCAAGGTCAATTCAAGGTCAAGGTCAAGGTCAAGTCAAGGTAAAGTCAAGGTCAAGTCAAGGTCAAGTCAAGGTCATGTCAAGGTCAAGTCAAGGTCAAGTCAAGGTCATGTCAAGGTCGAGTCAAGGTCAAGTCAAGGTCAAGTCAAGGTTAAGTCAAGGTCAAGTCAAGGTCGAGTCAAGGTCAAGTCAAGGTCAAGTCAAGGTCGAGTCAAGGTTAAGTCAAGGTCAAGGTAAGGTCCAGTGAAGGTCAAGTCAAGGTCAAGTCAAGGTCAAGTGAAGGTCAAGTCAAGGTCAAGTCAAGGCCAAGTCAAGGTCAAGTCAAGGTCAAGTCAAGGTCAAGTCAAGGTCAAGTCAAGGTCAAGTCAAGGTCATGTCAAGGTCAAGTCAAGGTCAAGTCAAGGTCATGTCAAGGTCAAGTCAAGGTCGAGTCAAGGTCAAGTCAAGGTCAAGTCAAGGTCGAGTCCAGGTCAAGTCAAGGTCAATTCAAGGTCAAGGTCAAGGTCAAGTCAAGGTCAAGTCAAGGCCAAGTCAAGGTCAAGTCAAGGTAAAGTCAAGGTCAAGTCAAGGTCAAGTCAAGGTCATGTCAAGGTCAAGTCAAGGTCAAGTCAAGGTCATGTCAAGGTCAAGTCAAGGTCGAGTCAAGGTCAAGTCAAGGTCAAGTCAAGGTTAAGTCAAGGTCAAGTCAAGGTCAAGTCAATGTCAAGTCAAGGTCGTGTCAAGGTCAAGTCAAGGTCACGTCAAGGTCAGGTCAGGGTCATGTCAAGGTCAGGTCAAGGTCAAGTCAAGGTCGAGTCAAGGTCAAGTCAAGGTCAAGTCAAGGTCCAGTGAAGGTCAAGTCAAGGTCAAGTGAAGGTCAAGTCAAGGTCAAGTCAAGGCCAAGTCAAGGTCAAGTCAATGTCAAGTCAAGGTCGTGTCAAGGTCAAGTCAAGGTCACGTCAAGGTCAGGTCAGGGTCATGTCAAGGTCAGGTCAAGGTCAAGTCAAGGTCAAGTCAAGGTCAAGTCAAGGTCAAGTCAAGGTCAAGTCAAGGTCAAGTCAAGGTCAAGTGAAGGTCAAGTCAAGGTCAAGTCAAGGTCAAGTGAAGGTCATGTCAAGGTCAAGTCAAGGTCAAGTCAAGGTCATGTCAAGGTCAAGTCAAGGTCAAGTCAAGGTCAAGTCAAGGTCAAGTCAAGGTCAAGTCAAGGTCAAGTCAAGGTCAAGTCAAGTCAAGGCCATGTCAAGGTCAGGTCAAGGTCAAGTCAAGGTCGAGTCAAGGTCAAGTCAAGGTCAAGGTAAGGTCCAGTGAAGATCAAGTCAAGGTCAAGTGAAGGTCAAGTCAAGGTTAAGTCAAGGTCAAGACAAGGTCAAGTCAAGGTCATGTCAAGGTCATGTCAAGGTCAAGTCAAGGTCAAGTCAAGTCAAGGCCATGTCAAGGTCAGGTCAAGGTCAAGTCAAGGTCGAGTCAAGGTCAAGTCAAGGTCAAGGTAAGGTCCAGTGAAGATCAAGTCAAGGTCAAGTGAAGGTCAAGTCAAGGTCAAGTCAAGGCCAAGTCAAGGTCAAGTCAAGGTCAAGTCAAGGGCAAGTCAAGGTCAAGTCAAGGTCATGTCAAGGTCAAGTCAAGGTCAAGACAAGGTCAAGTCAAGGTCATGTCAAGGTCAAGTCAAGGTCAAGTCTAGGTCATGTCAAGGTCAAGTCAAGGTTAAGTCAAGGTCATGTCAAGGTCAAGTCAAGGTCGAGTCAAGGTCAAGTCAAGGTCAAGTCAAGGTCAAGCCAAGGTCAAGTCAAGGTCAAGTCAAGGTCGAGTCAAGGTCAAGTCAAGGTCAAGTGAAGGTCAGGTCAAGGTCAAGTCAAGGTCAAGTGAAGGTCATGTCAAGGTCAAGTCAAGGTCAAGTCAAGGTCATGTCAAGGTCAAGTCAAGGTCAAGTCAAGGTCAAGTCAAGGTCAAGTCAAGGTCAAGTCAAAGTCAAGTCAAGGTCATGTCAAGGTCAAGTCAAGGTCAAGTCTAGGTCATGTCAAGGTCAAGTCAAGGTCAAGTCAAGGTCATGTCAAGGTCAAGTCAAGGTCGAGTCAAGGTCAAGTCAAGGTCAAGTCAAGGTCAAGCCAAGGTCAAGTCAAGGTCAAGTCAAGGTCAAGTCAAAGTCAAGTCAAGGTCAAGTCAAGGTCAAGTCAAGGTCAAATCAAGGTCAATTCTAGGCCAAGTCAAGGTCAAGTCAAGGTCAAGTCAAGGTCAAGTCAAGGTCAAGTCAAGGTCATGTCAAGGTCGAGTCAAGGTCAAGTCAAGGTCATGTCAATGTCGAGTCAAGGTCAAGTCAAGGTCAAGTCAAGGTCAAGTCAAGGTCAAGTCAAGGTCAAGTCAAGGTCAAGTCAAGGTCAATTCAAGGTCAAGTCAAGGTCAAGTCTAGGTCAAGTCAAAGTCAAGTCAAGGTCAAGTTAAGGTCAAGTCAAGGTCAAGTCAAGGTCGAGTCAAGGTCAAGTCAAGTTCAAGTCAAAGTCAAGTCAAGGTCCAGTGAAGGTCAAGTCAAGGTCAAGTCAAGGCCAAGTCAAGGTCAAGTCAAGGTCATGTGAAGGTCAAGTCAAGGTCAAGTCAAGGTCAAGTCAAGGTCAAGGTCAAGTCAAGGTCATGTCAAGGTCAAGTCAAGGTCATGTCAAGGTTATGTCAAGGTCAATTCAAGGTCAAGTCAAGCTCATGTCAAGGTCAGGTCAAGGTCAAGTCAAGGTCGAGTCAAGGTCAAGTCAAGGTCAAGTCAAGGTCCAGTGAAGGTCAAGTCAAGGTCAAGTCAAGGCCAAGTCAAGGTCAAGTCAAGGTCAAGTGAAGGTCAAGTCATGGTCAAGTCAAGGTCAAGTCAAGGTCAAGTCAAGGTCAAGTCAAGGTCATGTCAAGGTCAAGTCAAGGTCAAGTCAAGGTCAAGTCAAGGTCAAGTCAAGGTCATGTCAAGGTCATGTCAAGGTCAAGGTCAAGGTCAAGTCAAGATCAAGTCAAGGTCAAGTCAAGGTCAAGTCAAGGTCATGTCAAGGTCAAGACAAGGTCAAGTCAAGGTCAAGTCAAGGTCAAGTCAAGGTCAAGTCAAGGTTAAGTCAAGGTCAAGTCAAGGTCACGTCAAGGTCAAGTCAAGGTCAAGTCAAGGTCAAGTCAAGGTCATGTCAAGGTCAAGTCAAGGTCAAGTCAAGGTCATGTCAAGGTCGAGTCAAGGTCAAGTTAAGGTCAAGTCAAGGTCAAGTCAAGGTCAAGTCAAGGTCAAGTCAAGGTCAAGTCAAGGTCAAGTCAAGGTCAAGTCAAGCTCAAGTCAAGGTCAAGTCAAGGTCAAGTCAAGGTCAAGTCAAGGTCAAGTCAAGGTCCAGTGAAGGTCAAGTCAAGGTCAAGTCAAGGTCATGTCAAGGTCCAGTGAAGGTCAAGTCAAGGTCACGTCAAGGTCATGTCAAGGTCAAGTCAAGGTCATGTCAAGGTCAAGTAAAAGTCAAGTCAAGGCCAAGTCAAGGTCAAGTCAAGGTCAAGTGAAGGTCAAGTCAAGGTCAAGTCAAGGTCAAGTCAAGGTCAAGTCAAGGTCAAGTCAAGGTCATGTCAAGGTCATGTCAAGGTCAAGGTCAAGTCAAGATCAAGTCAAGGTCAAGTCAAGGTCAAGTCAAGGTCATGTCAAGGTCAAGGTCAAGTCAAGGTCAAGTCAAGGTCGAGTCAAGGTCAAGTCAAGGTCAAGTCAAGGTCAAGTCAAGGTGAAGTCAAGGTCACGTCAAGGTCAAGTCAAGGTCAAGTCAAGGTCAAGTAAAGGTCATGTCAAGGTCAAGTCAAGGTCATGTCAAGGTCGAGTCAAGGTCAAGTCAAGGTCAAGTCAAGGTCAAGTCAAGGTCATATCAAGGTCAAGGTCAAGTTAAAGTCAAGGTCATGTCAAGGTCAAGTCAAGGTCATGTCAAGGTCAAGTCAGAGTCAAGTCAAGGCCAAGTCAAGGTCATGTCAAGGTCAGGTCAAGGTCAACTCAAGGTCGAGTCAAGGTCAAGTCAAGGTCAAGTCAAGGTCAAGTCAAGGTCAAGTCAAGGTCAAGTGAAGGTCAAGTCAAGGTCAAGTCAAGGTCAAGTCAAGGTCAAGTCAAGGTCGAGTCAAGGTCAAGTCAAGGTCAAGTCAAGGTCCAGTGAAGGTCAAGTCAAGGTCAAGTCAAGGCCAAGTCAAGGTCAAGTGAAGGTCAAGTCATGGTCAAGTCAAGGTCAAGTCAAGGTCAAGTCAAAGTCATGTCAAGGTCAAGGTCAAGGTCAAGTCAAGGTCAAGTCAAGGTTAAGTCAAGGTCAAGACAAGGTCAAGTCAAGGTCATGTCAAGGTCATGTCAAGGTCAAGTCAAGGTCAAGTCAAGGCCATGTCAAGGTCAGGTCAAGGTCAAGTCAAGGTCGAGTCAAGGTCAATTCAAGGTCAAGGTAAGGTCCAGTGAAGGTCAAGTCAAGGTCAAGTCAAGGTCAAGTGAAGGTCAAGTCAAGGTAAAGTCAAGGCCAAGTCAAGGTCAAGTCAAGGTCAAGTCAAGGTCAAGTCAAGGTCAAGTCAAGGTCATGTCAAGGTCAAGTCAAGGTCAAGTCAAGGTCATGTCAAGGTCAAGTCAAGGTCGAGTCAAGGTCAAGTCAAGGTCAAGTCAAGGTCCAGTGAAGGTCAAGTCAAGGTCAAGTCAAGGTCATATCAAGGTCAAGTCAAGGTCGAGTCAAGGTCAAGTCAAGGTCAAGGTAAGGTCCAGTGAAGGTCAAGTCAAGGTCCAGTGAAGGTCAAGTCAAGGTCAAGTCAAGGTCAACTCAAGGTCATGTCAAGGTAAGTCAAGGTAAAGTTAAGGTCATGTCAAGGTCAAGTCAAGGTCGAGTCAAGGTCATGTCAAGGTCAAGTCAAGGTCGAGTCAAGGTCAAGTCAAGGTCAAGTCAAGGTCCAGTGAAGGTCAAGTCAAGGTCAAGTCAAGGCCAAGTCAAGGTCAAGTGAAGGTCAAGTCATGGTCAAGTCAAGGTCAAGTCAAGGTCAAGTCAAGGTCAAGTCAAGGTCAAGTCAAGGCCAAGTCAAGGTCAAGTCAAGGTCGAGTCAAGGTCAAGTCAAGGTCAAGTCAAGGTCCAGTGAAGGTCAAGTCAAGGTCAAGTCAAGGTCATATCAAGGTCAAGTCAAGGTCGAGTCAAGGTCAAGTAGAGGTCAAGGTAAGGTCCAGTGAAGGTCAAGTCAAGGTCCAGTGAAGGTCAAGTCAAGGTCAAGTCAAGGCCAAGTCAAGGTCAAGTGAAGGTCAAGTCATGGTCAAGTCAAGGTCAAGTCAAGGTCATGTCAAGGTCAAGGTCAAGGCAAGGTCAAGTCAAGGTCATGTCAAGGTCATGTCAAGGTCAAGTCAAGGTCAAGTCAAGGCCATGTCAAGGTCAGGTCAAGGTCAAGTCAAGGTCGAGTCAAGGTCAAGTCAAGGTCAAGGTAAGGTCCAGTGAAGATCAAGTCAAGGTCAAGTGAAGGTCAAGTCAAGGTCAAGTCAAGGCCAAGTCAAGGTCAAGTCAAGGTCAAGTCAAGGTCAAGTCAAGGTCAAGTCAAGGTCATGTCAAGGTCAAGTCAAGGTCAAGACAAGGTCAAGTCAAGGTCATGTCAAGGTCATGTCAAGGTCAAGTCAAGGTCAAGTCAAGGCCATGTCAAGGTCAGGTCAAGGTCAAGTCAAGGTCGAGTCAAGGTCAAGTCAAGGTCAAGGTAAGGTCCAGTGAAGGTCAAGTCAAGGTCAAGTGAAGGTCAAGTCAAGGTCAAGTCAAGGCCAAGTCAAGGTCAAGTCAAGGTCAAGTCAAGGTCAAGTCAAGGTCATGTCAAGTCAAGGTCAAGTCAAGGTCGAGTCAAGGTCAAGTCAAGGTCAAGGTAAGGTCCAGTGAAGGTCAAGTCAAGGCCAAGTCAAGGTCAAGTGAAGGTCAAGTCAAGGTCAAGTCAAGGTCAAGTCAAAGTCATGTCAAGGTCAAGGTCAAGGTCAAGGTCAAGTCAAGGTTAAGTCAAGGTCAAGACAAGGTCAAGTCAAGGTCATGTCAAGGTCATGTCAAGGTCAAGTCAAGGTCAAGTCAAGGCCATGTCAAGGTCAGGTCAAGGTCAAGTCAAGGTCGAGTCAAGGTCAAGTCAAGGTCAAGGTAAGGTCCAGTGAAGGTCAAGTCAAGGTCAAGTCAAGGTCAAGTGAAGGTCAAGTCAAGGTAAAGTCAAGGCCAAGTCAAGGTCAAGTCAAGGTCAAGTCAAGGTCAAGTCAAGGGCAAGTCAAGGTCATGTCAAGGTCAAGTCAAGGTCAAGTCAAGGTCATGTCAAGGTCAAGTCAAGGTCGAGTCAAGGTCAAGTCAAGGTCAAGTCAAGGTCCAGTGAAGGTCAAGTCAAGGTCAAGTCAAGGTCATATCAAGGTCAAGTCAAGGTCAAGGTAAGGTCCAGTGAAGGTCAAGTCAAGGTCCAGTGAAGGTCAAGTCAAGGTCAAGTCAAGGTCAAGTCAAGGTCACGTCAAGGTCAAGTCAAGGTCAAGTTAAGGTCATGTCAAGGTCAAGTCAAGGTCGAGTCAAGGTCAAGTCAAGGTCCAGTGAAGGTCAAGTCAAGGTCAAGTCTAGGTCATATCAAGGTCAAGTCAAGGTCGAGTCAAGGTCAAGTCAAGGTCAAGGTAAGGTCCAGTGAAGGTCAAGTCAAGGTCCAGTGAAGGTCAAGTCAAGGTCAAGTCAAGGCCAAGTCAAGGTCAAGTGAAGGTCAAGTCATGGTCAAGTCAAGGTCAAGTCAAGGTCAAGTCAAGGTCAAGTCAAGGCCAAGTCAAGGTCAAGTCAAGGTCGAGTCAAGGTCAAGTCAAGGTCAAGTCAAGGTCCAGTGAAGGTCAAGTCAAGGTCAAGTCAAGGTCATATCAAGGTCAAGTCAAGGTCGAGTCAAGGTCAAGTCAAGGTCAAGGTAAGGTCCAGTGAAGGTCAAGTCAAGGTCCAGTGAAGGTCAAGTCAAGGTCAAGTCAAGGTCATGTCAAGGTCAAGTCAAGGTCATGTCAAGGTCAAGTAAAAGTCAAGTCAAGGCCAAGTCAAGGTCAAGTCAAGGTCAAGTGAAGGTCAAGACAAGGTCAAGTCAAGGTCAAGTCAAGGTCAAGTCAAGGTCATGTCAAGGTCATGTCAAGGTCAAGTCAAGATCAAGTCAAGGTCAAGTCAAGGTCAAGTCAAGGTCATGTCAAGGTCAAGGTCAAGGTCAAGTCAAGGTCAAGTCAAGGTCAAGTCAAGGCCAAGTCAAGGTTAAGTCAAGGTGAAGTCAAGGTCACGTCAAGGTCAAGTCAAGGTCAAGTCAAGGTCAAGTAAAGGTCATGTCAAGGTCAAGTCAAGGTCATGTCAAGGTCGAGTCAAGGTCAAGTCAAGGTCAAGTCAAGGTCAAGTCAAGGTCAAGTCAAGGTCCAGTGAAGGTCAAGTCAAGGTCAAGTCAAGGTCATATCAAGGTCAAGGTCAAGTCAGAGTCAAGTCAAGGCCAAGTCAAGGTCATGTCAAGGTCAGGTCAAGGTCAACTCAAGGTCAGGTCAAGGTCAACTCAAGGTCGAGTCAAGGTCAAGTCAAGGTCAAGTCAAGGTCAAGTCAAGGTCAAGTCAAGGTCAAGTGAAGGTCAAGTCAAGGTCAAGTCAAGGTCAAGTCAAGGTCAAGTCAAGGTCGAGTCAAGGTCAAGTCAAGATCAAGTCAAGGTCCAATGAAGGTCAAGTCAAGGTCAAGTCAAGGCCAAGTCAAGGTCAAGTGAAGGTCAAGTCATGGTCAAGTCAAGGCCAAGTCAAGGTCAAGTCAAGGTCAAGTCAAGGTCAAGTCAAGGTCATGTCAAGTCAAGGTCAAGTCAAGGTCGAGTCAAGGTCAAGTCAAGGTCAAGGTAAGGTCCAGTGAAGGTCAAGTCAAGGCCAAGTCAAGGTCAAGTGAAGGTCAAGTCAAGGTCAAGTCAAGGTCAAGTCAAAGTCATGTCAAGGTCAAGGTCAAGGTCAAGTCAAGGTTAAGTCAAGGTCAAGACAAGGTCAAGTCAAGGTCATGTCAAGGTCATGTCAAGGTCAAGTCAAGGTCAAGTCAAGGCCATGTCAAGGTCAGGTCAAGGTCAAGTCAAGGTCGAGTCAAGGTCAAGTCAAGGTCAAGGTAAGGTCCAGTGAAGGTCAAGTCAAGGTCAAGTGAAGGTCAAGTCAAGGTCAAGTCAAGGCCAAGTCAAGGTCAAGTCAAGGTCAAGTCAAGGTCAAGTCAAGGTCATGTCAAGTCAAGGTCAAGTCAAGGTCGAGTCAAGGTCAAGTCAAGGTCAAGGTAAGGTCCAGTGAAGGTCAAGTCAAGGCCAAGTCAAGGTCAAGTGAAGGTCAAGTCAAGGTCAAGTCAAGGTCAAGTCAAAGTCATGTCAAGGTCAAGGTCAAGGTCAAGGTCAAGTCAAGGTTAAGTCAAGGTCAAGACAAGGTCAAGTCAAGGTCATGTCAAGGTCATGTCAAGGTCAAGTCAAGGTCAAGTCAAGGCCATGTCAAGGTCAGGTCAAGGTCAAGTCAAGGTCGAGTCAAGGTCAAGTCAAGGTCAAGGTAAGGTCCAGTGAAGGTCAAGTCAAGGTCAAGTCAAGGTCAAGTGAAGGTCAAGTCAAGGTAAAGTCAAGGCCAAGTCAAGGTCAAGTCAAGGTCAAGTCAAGGTCAAGTCAAGGTCAAGTCAAGGTCATGTCAAGGTCAAGTCAAGGTCAAGTCAAGGTCATGTCAAGGTCAAGTCAAGGTCGAGTCAAGGTCAAGTCAAGGTCCAGTGAAGGTCAAGTCAAGGTCAAGTCAAGGTCATATCAAGGTCAAGTCAAGGTCAAGGTAAGGTCCAGTGAAGGTCAAGTCAAGGTCCAGTGAAGGTCAAGTCAAGGTCAAGTCAAGGTCAAGTCAAGGTCACGTCAAGGTCAAGTCAAGGTCAAGTTAAGGTCATGTCAAGGTCAAGTCAAGGTCGAGTCAAGGTCAAGTCAAGGTCCAGTGAAGGTCAAGTCAAGGTCAAGTCTAGGTCATATCAAGGTCAAGTCAAGGTCGAGTCAAGGTCAAGTCAAGGTCAAGGTAAGGTCCAGTGAAGGTCAAGTCAAGGTCCAGTGAAGGTCAAGTCAAGGTCAAGTCAAGGCCAAGTCAAGGTCAAGTGAAGGTCAAGTCATGGTCAAGTCAAGGTCAAGTCAAGGTCAAGTCAAGGTCAAGTCAAGGCCAAGTCAAGGTCAAGTCAAGGTCGAGTCAAGGTCAAGTCAAGGTCAAGTCAAGGTCCAGTGAAGGTCAAGTCAAGGTCAAGTCAAGGTCATATCAAGGTCAAGTCAAGGTCGAGTCAAGGTCAAGTCAAGGTCAAGGTAAGGTCCAGTGAAGGTCAAGTCAAGGTCCAGTGAAGGTCAAGTCAAGGTCAAGTCAAGGTCATGTCAAGGTCCAGTGAAGGTCAAGTCAAGGTCAAGTCAAGGTCATGTCAAGGTCAAGTCAAGGTCATGTCAAGGTCAAGTAAAAGTCAAGTCAAGGCCAAGTCAAGGTCAAGTCAAGGTCAAGTGAAGGTCAAGTCAAGGTCAAGTCAAGGTCAAGTCAAGGTCAAGTCAAGGTCATGTCAAGGTCATGTCAAGGTCAAGTCAAGATCAAGTCAAGGTCAAGTCAAGGTCAAGTCAAGGTCATGTCAAGGTCAAGGTCAAGGTCAAGTCAAGGTCAAGTCAAGGTCGAGTCAAGGTCAAGTCAAGGTCAAGTCAAGGTCAAGTCAAGGCCAAGTCAAGGTTAAGTCAAGGTGAAGTCAAGGTCACGTCAAGGTCAAGTCAAGGTCAAGTAAAGGTCATGTCAAGGTCAAGTCAAGGTCATGTCAAGGTCGAGTCAAGGTCAAGTCAAGGTCAAGTCAAGGTCAAGTCAAGGTCAAGTCAAGGTCCAGTGAAGGTCAAGTCAAGGTCAAGTCAAGGTCATATCAAGGTCAAGGTCAAGTCAAAGTCAAGGTCATGTCAAGGTCAAGTCAAGGTCATGTCAAGGTCAAGTCAGAGTCAAGTCAAGGCCAAGTCAAGGTCATGTCAAGGTCAGGTCAAGGTCAACTCAAGGTCGAGTCAAGGTCAAGTCAAGGTCAAGTCAAGGTCAAGTCAAGGTCAAGTCAAGGTCAAGTCAAGGTCAAGTGAAGGTCAAGTCAAGGTCAAGTCAAGGTCAAGTCAAGGTCAAGTCAAGGTCGAGTCAAGGTCAAGTCAAGATCAAGTCAAGGTCCAGTGAAGGTCAAGTCAAGGTCAAGTCAAGGCCAAGTCATGGTCAAGTCAAGGTCAAGTTAAGGTCAAGTCAAAGTCATGTCAAGGTCAAGGTCAAGGTCAAGTCAAGGTCAAGTCAAGGTTAAGTCAAGGTCAAGACAAGGTCAAGTCAAGGTCATGTCAAGGTCATGTCAAGGTCAAGTCAAGGTCAAGTCAAGGCCATGTCAAGGTCAGGTCAAGGTCAAGTCAAGGTCGAGTCAAGGTCAAGTCAAGGTCAAGGTAAGGTCCAGTGAAGGTCAAGTCAAGGTCAAGTCAAGGTCAAGTGAAGGTCAAGTCAAGGTAAAGTCAAGGCCAAGTCAAGGTCAAGTCAAGGTCAAGTCAAGGTCAAGTCAAGGTCAAGTCAAGGTCATGTCAAGGTCAAGTCAAGGTCAAGTCAAGGTCATGTCAAGGTCAAGTCAAGGTCGAGTCAAGGTCAAGTCAAGGTCAAGTCAAGGTCCAGTGAAGGTCAAGTCAAGGTCAAGTCAAGGTCATATCAAGGTCAAGTCAAGGTCGAGTCAAGGTCAAGTCAAGGTCAAGGTAAGGTCCAGTGAAGGTCAAGTCAAGGTCCTGTGAAGGTCAAGTCAAGGTCAAGTCAAGGTCAAGTCAAGGTCATGTCAAGGTCAAGTCAAGGTCAAGTTAAGGTCATGTCAAGGTCAAGTCAAGGTCGAGTCAAGGTCAAGTCAAGGTCCAGTGAAGGTCAAGTCAAGGTCAAGTCAAGGTCATATCAAGGTCAAGTCAAGGTCGAATCAAGGTCAAGTCAAGGTCCAGTGAAGGTCAAGTCAAGGTCAAGTCAAGGCCAAGTCAAGGTCAAGTGAAGGTCAAGTCATGGTCAAGTCAAGGTCAAGTCAAGGTCAAGTCAAGGTCAAGTCAAGGCCAAGTCAAGGTCAAGTCAAGGTCGAGTCAAGGTCAAGTCAAGGTCAAGTCAAGGTCCAGTGAAGGTCAAGTCAAGGTCAAGTCAAGGTCATATCAAGGTCAAGTCAAGGTCGAGTCAAGGTCAAGTCAAGGTCAAGGTAAGGTCCAGTGAAGGTCAAGTCAAGGTCCAGTGAAGGTCAAGTCAAGGTCAAGTCAAGGCCAAGTCAAGGTCAAGTGAAGGTCAAGTCATGGTCAAGTCAAGGTCAAGTCAAGGTCAAGTCAAGGTCATGTCAAGGTCAAGGTCAAGGTCAAGGTCAAGTCAAGGTCAAGTCAAGGTTAAGTCAAGGTCAAGGCAAGGTCAAGTCAAGGTCATGTCAAGGTCATGTCAAGGTCAAGTCAAGGTCAAGTCAAGGCCATGTCAAGGTCAGGTCAAGGTCAAGTCAAGGTCGAGTCAAGGTCAAGTCAAGGTCAAGGTAAGGTCCAGTGAAGATCAAGTCAAGGTCAAGTGAAGGTCAAGTCAAGGTCAAGTCAAGGCCAAGTCAAGGTCAAGTCAAGGTCAAGTCAAGGTCAAGTCAAGGTCAAGTCAAGGTCATGTCAAGGTCAAGTCAAGGTCAAGACAAGGTCAAGTCAAGGTCATGTCAAGGTCATGTCAAGGTCAAGTCAAGGTCAAGTCAAGGCCATGTCAAGGTCAAGTAAAAGTCAAGTCAAGGCCAAGTCAAGGTCAAGTCAAGGTCAAGTGAAGGTCAAGTCAAGGTCAAGTCAAGGTCAAGTCAAGGTCAAGTCAAGGTCAAGTCAAGGTCATGTCAAGGTCATGTCAAGGTCAAGTCAAGACCAAGTCAAGGTCAAGTCAAGGTCATGTCAAGGTCAAGGTCAAGTCAAGGTCAAGTCAAGGTCGAGTCAAGGTCAAGTCAAGGTCAAGTCAAGGTCAAGTCAAGGCCAAGTCAAGGTTAAGTCAAGGTGAAGTCAAGGTCACGTCAAGGTCAAGTCAAGGTCAAGTCAAGGTCAAGTAAAGGTCATGTCAAGGTCAAGTCAAGGTCATGTCAAGGTCGAGTCAAGGTCAAGTCAAGGTCAAGTCAAGGTCCAGTGAAGGTCAAGTCAAGGTCAAGTCAAGGTCATATCAAGGTCAAGGTCAAGTCAAAGTCAAGGTCATGTCAAGGTCAAGTCAAGGTCATGTCAAGGTCAAGTCAGAGTCAAGTCAAGGTCAAGTCAAGGTCGAGTCAAGGTCAAGTCAAGGTCATGTCAAGGTCAAGGTCAAGTCAAGGTCAACTCAAGGTCGAGTCAAGGTCAAGTCAAGGTCAAGTCAAGGTCAAGTCAAGGTCAAGTCAAGGTCCAGTGAAGGTCAAGTCAAGGTCAAGTCAAGGCCAAGTCAAGGTCAAGTGAAGGTCAAGTCATGGTCAAGTCAAGGTCAAGTCAAGGTCAAGTCAAAGTCATGTCAAGGTCAAGGTCAAGGTCAAGTTAAGGTCAAGTCAAGGTTAAGTCAAGGTCAAGACAAGGTCAAGTCAAGGTCATGTCAAGGTCATGTCAAGGTCAAGTCAAGGTCAAGTCAAGTCAAGGCCATGTCAAGGTCAGGTCAAGGTCAAGTCAAGGTCGAGTCAAGGTCAAGTCAAGGTCAAGGTAAGGTCCAGTGAAGATCAAGTCAAGGTCAAGTGAAGGTCAAGTCAAGGTCAAGTCAAGGCCAAGTCAAGGTCAAGTCAAGGTCAAGTCAAGGGCAAGTCAAGGTCAAGTCAAGGTCATGTCAAGGTCAAGTCAAGGTCAAGACAAGGTCAAGTCAAGGTCATGTCAAGGTCATGTCAAGGTCAAGTCAAGGTCAAGTCAAGGTCATGTCAAGGTCAAGTCAAGGTCAAGTCAAGGCCATGTCAAGGTCAAGTAAAAGTCAAGTCAAGGCCAAGTCAAGGTCAAGTCAAGGTCAAGTGAAGGTCATGTCAAGGTCAAGTCAAGGTCATGTCAAGGTCGAGTCAAGGTCAAGTCAAGGTCAAGTCAAGGTCAAGTCAAGGTCATGTCAAGGTCATGTCAAGGTCAAGTCAAGATCAAGTCAAGGTCAAGTCAAGGTCAAGTCAAGGTCATGTCAAGGTCAAGGTCAAGTCAAGGTCAACTCAAGGTCGAGTCAAGGTCAAGTCAAGGTCAAGTCAAGGTCAAGTGAAGGTCAAGTCAAGGTCAAGTCAAGGTCAAGTCAAGGTCAAGTCAAGGTCGAGTCAAGGTCAAGTCAAGGTCAAGTCAAGGTCCAGTGAAGGTCAAGTCAAGGTCAAGTCAAGGCCAAGTCAAGGTCAAGTGAAGGTCAAGTCATGGTCAAGTCAAGGTCAAGTCAAGGTCAAGTCAAAGTCATGTCAAGGTCAAGGTCAAGGTCAAGTCAAGGTCAAGTCAAGGTTAAGTCAAGGTCAAGACAAGGTCAAGTCAAGGTCATGTCAAGGTCATGTCAAGGTCAAGTCAAGGTCAAGTCAAGTCAAGGCCATGTCAAGGTCAGGTCAAGGTCAAGTCAAGGTCGAGTCAAGGTCAAGTCAAGGTCAAGGTAAGGTCCAGTGAAGGTCAAGTCAAGGTCAAGTCAAGGTCAAGTGAAGGTCAAGTCAAGGTAAAGTCAAGGCCAAGTCAAGGTCAAGTCAAGGTCAAGTCAAGGTCAAGTCAAGGTCATGTCAAGGTCAAGTCAAGGTCAAGTCAAGGTCATGTCAAGGTCAAGTCAAGGTCGAGTCAAGGTCAAGTCAAGGTCAAGTCAAGGTCCAGTGAAGGTCAAGTCAAGGTCAAGTCAAGGTCATATCAAGGTCAAGTCAAGGTCGAGTCAAGGTCAAGTCAAGGTCAAGGTAAGGTCCAGTGAAGGTCAAGTCAAGGTCCTGTGAAGGTCAAGTCAAGGTCAAGTCAAGGTCAAGTCACGGTCATGTCAAGGTCAAGTCAAGGTCAAGTTAAGGTCATGTCAAGGTCAAGTCAAGGTCGAGTCAAGGTCAAGTCAAGGTCAAGTCAAGGTCCAGTGAAGGTCAAGTCAAGGTCAAGTCAAGGTCATATCAAGGTCAAGTCAAGGTCGAGTCAAGGTCAAGTCAAGGTCAAGGTAAGGTCCAGTGAAGGTCAAGTCAAGGTCCAGTGAAGGTCAAGTCAAGGTCAAGTCAAGGCCAAGTCAAGGTCAAGTGAAGGTCAGGTCATGGTCAAGTCAAGGTCAAGTCAAGGTCAGGTCAAGGTCATGTCAAGGTCAAGGTCAAGTCAAGGTCAAGTCAAGGTTAAGTCAAGGTCAAGGCAAGGTCAAGTCAAGGTCATGTCAAGGTCATGTCAAGGTCAAGTCAAGGTCAAGTCAAGTCCATGTCAAGGTCAGGTCAAGGTCAAGTCAAGGTCGAGTCAAGGTCAAGTCAAGGTCAAGGTAAGGTCCAGTGAAGATCAAGTCAAGGTCAAGTGAAGGTCAAGTCAAGGTCAAGTCAAGGCCAAGTCAAGGTCAAGTCAAGGTCAAGTCAAGGTCAAGTCAAGGTCAAGTCAAGGTCATGTCAAGGTCAAGTCAAGGTCAAGACAAGGTCAAGTCAAGGTCATGTCAAGGTCATGTCAAGGTCAAGTCAAGGTCAAGTCAAGGCCATGTCAAGGTCAGGTCAAGGTCAAGTCAAGGTCGAGTAAAGGTCAAGTCAAGGTCAAGGTAAGGTCCAGTGAAGGTCAAGTCAAGGTCAAGTGAAGGTCAAGTCAAGGTCAAGTCAAGGCCAAGTCAAGGTCAAGTCAAGGTCAAGTCAAGGTCAAGTCAAGGTCATGTCAAGTCAAGGTCAAGTCAAGGTCGAGTCAAGGTCAAGTCAAGGTCAAGTCAAGGTCAAGGTAAGGTCCAGTGAAGGTCAAGTCAAGGTCAAGTGAAGGTCAAGTCAAGGTCAAGTCAAGGTCAAGTCAAAGTCATGTCAAGGTCAAGGTCAAGGTCAAGTCAAGGTCAAGTCAAGGTTAAGTCAAGGTCAAGACAAGGTCAAGTCAAGGTCATGTCAAGGTCATGTCAAGGTCAAGTCAAGGTCAAGTCAAGGCCATGTCAAGTCAAGGTCAAGTCAAGGTCAAGTCAAGGTCAAGTCAAGGTCATGTCAAGGTCAAGTCAAGGTCAAGTCAAGGTCATGTCAAGGTCAAGTCAAGGTCGAGTCAAGGTCAAGTCAAGGTCAAGTCAAGGTCCAGTGAAGGTCAAGTCAAGGTCAAGTCAAGGTCAAGGTAAGGTCCAGTGAAGGTCAAGTCAAGGTCCAGTGAAGGTCAAGTCAAGGTCAAGTCAAGGTCAAGTCAAGGTCATGTCAAGGTCAAGTCAAGGTCAAGTTAAGGTCATGTCAAGGTCAAGTCAAGGTCGAGTCAAGGTCAAGTCAAGGTCCAGTGAAGGTCAAGTCAAGGTCAAGTCAAGGTCATATCAAGGTCAAGTCAAGGTCGAGTCAAGGTCAAGTCAAGGTGAAGGTAAGGTCCAGTGAAGGTCAAGTCAAGGTCCAGTGAAGGTCAAGTCAAGGTCAAGTCAAGGCCAAGTCAAGGTCAAGTGAAGGTCAAGTCATGGTCAAGTCAAGGTCAAGTCAAGGTCAAGTCAAGGTCAAGTCAAGGCCAAGTCAAGGTCAAGTCAAGGTCGAGTCAAGGTCAAGTCAAGGTCAAGTCAAGGTCCAGTGAAGGTCAAGTCAAGGTCAAGTCAAGGTCATATCAAGGTCAAGTCAAGGTCGAGTCAAGGTCAAGTCAAGGTCAAGGTAAGGTCCAGTGAAGGTCAAGTCAAGGTCCAGTGAAGGTCAAGTCAAGGTCAAGTCAAGGCCAAGTCAAGGTCAAGTGAAGGTCAAGTCATGGTCAAGTCGAGGTCAAGTCAAGGTCAAGTCAAGGTCATGTCAAGGTCAAGGTCAAGGTCAAGGTCAAGGTCAAGGTCAAGTCAAGGTCAAGTCAAGGTTAAGTCAAGGTCAAGGCAAGGTCAAGTCAAGGTCATGTCAAGGTCATGTCAAGGTCAAGTCAAGGTCAAGTCAAGGCCATGTCAAGGTCAGGTCAAGGTCAAGTCAAGGTCGAGTCAAGGTCAAGTCAAGGTCAAGGTAAGGTCCAGTGAAGATCAAGTCAAGGTCAAGGTAAGGTCCAGTGAAGATCAAGTCAAGGTCAAGTGAAGGTCAAGTCAAGGTCAAGTCAAGGCCAAGTCAAGGTCAAGTCAAGGTCAAGTCAAGGTCAAGTCAAGGTCAAGTCAAGGTCATGTCAAGGTCAAGTCAAGGTCAAGACAAGGTCAAGTCAAGGTCATGTCAAGGTCATGTCAAGGTCAAGTCAAGGTCAAGTCAAGGCCATGTCAAGGTCAGGTCAAGGTCAAGTCAAGGTCGAGTCAAGGTCAAGTCAAGGTCAAGTCAAGGCCAAGTCAAGGTCAAGTCAAGGTCAAGTCAAGGTCAAGTCAAGGTCATGTCAAGTCAAGGTCAAGTCAAGGTCGAGTCAAGGTCAAGTCAAGGTCAAGGTAAGGTCCAGTGAAGGTCAAGTCAAGGTCAAGTCAAGGTCAAGTGAAGGTCAAGTCAAGGTCAAGTCAAGGCCAAGTCAAGGCCATGTCAAGTCAAGGTCAAGTCAAGGTCAAGTCAAGGTCAAGTCAAGGTCATGTCAAGGTCAAGTCAAGGTCAAGTCAAGGTCATGTCAAGGTCAAGTCAAGGTCGAGTCAAGGTCAAGTCAAGGTCAAGTCAAGGTCCAGTGAAGGTCAAGTCAAGGTCAAGTCAAGGTCATATCAAGGTCAAGTCAAGGTCGAGTCAAGGTCAAGTCAAGGTCAAGGTAAGGTCCAGTGAAGGTCAAGTCAAGGTCCAGTGAAGGTCAAGTCAAGGTCAAGTCAAGGTCAAGTCAAGGTCAAGTCAAGGTCATGTCAAGGTCAAGTCAAGGTCAAGTTAAGGTCATGTCAAGGTCAAGTCAAGGTCGAGTCAAGGTCAAGTCAAGGTCCAGTGAAGGTCAAGTCAAGGTCGAGTCAAGGTCAAGTCAAGGTGAAGGTAAGGTCCAGTGAAGGTCAAGTCAAGGTCCAGTGAAGGTCAAGTCAAGGTCAAGTCAAGGCCAAGTCAAGGTCAAGTGAAGGTCAAGTCATGGTCAAGTCAAGGTCAAGTCAAGGTCAAGTCAAGGTCAAGTCAAGGCCAAGTCAAGGTCAAGTCAAGGTCGAGTCAAGGTCAAGTCAAGGTCAAGTCAAGGTCCAGTGAAGGTCAAGTCAAGGTCAAGTCAAGGTCATATCAAGGTCAAGTCAAGGTCGAGTCAAGGTCAAGTCAAGGTCAAGGTAAGGTCCAGTGAAGGTCAAGTCAAGGTCCAGTGAAGGTCAAGTCAAGGTCAAGTCAAGGCCAAGTCAAGGTCAAGTGAAGGTCAAGTCATGGTCAAGTCGAGGTCAAGTCAAGGTCAAGTCAAGGTCATGTCAAGGTCAAGGTCAAGGTCAAGGTCAAGTCAAGGTCAAGTCAAGGTTAAGTCAAGGTCAAGGCAAGGTCAAGTCAAGGTCATGTCAAGGTCATGTCAAGGTCAAGTCAAGGTCAAGTCAAGGCCATGTCAAGGTCAGGTCAAGGTCAAGTCAAGGTCGAGTCAAGGTCAAGTCAAGGTCAAGGTAAGGTCCAGTGAAGATCAAGTCAAGGTCAAGTGAAGGTCAAGTCAAGGTCAAGTCAAGGCCAAGTCAAGGTCAAGTCAAGGTCAAGTCAAGGTCAAGTCAAGGTCAAGTCAAGGTCAAGTCAAGGTCATGTCAAGGTCAAGTCAAGGTCAAGACAAGGTCAAGTCAAGGTCATGTCAAGGTCATGTCAAGGTCAAGTCAAGGTCAAGTCAAGGCCATGTCAAGGTCAGGTCAAGGTCAAGTCAAGGTCGAGTCAAGGTCAAGTCAAGGTCAAGTCAAGGCCAAGTCAAGGTCAAGTCAAGGTCAAGTCAAGGTCAAGTCAAGGTCATGTCAAGTCAAGGTCAAGTCAAGGTCGAGTCAAGGTCAAGTCAAGGTCAAGGTAAGGTCCAGTGAAGGTCAAGTCAAGGTCAAGTCAAGGTCAAGTGAAGGTCAAGTCAAGGTCAAGTCAAGGTCAAGTCAAGGTCAAGTCAAGGTCAATTCAAGGTCATGTCAAGGTCGAGTCAAGGTCAAGTCAAGGTCAAGTCAAGGTCAAGTCAAGGTCAAGTCAAGGTCCAGCGAAGGTCAAGTCAAGGTCAAGTCAAAGTCAAGGTCATGTCAAGGACAAGTCAAAGTCAAGTCAAGGTCAAGTCAAGGTCATGTCAAGGTCATGTCAAGGTCAAGTCAGAGTCAAGTCAAGGCCAAGTCAAGGTCATGTCAAGGTCAGGTCAAGGTCAACTCAAGGTCGAGTCAAGGTCAAGTCAAGGTCAAGTCAAGGTCAAGTCAAGGTCAAGTGAAGGTTAAGTCAAGGTCAAGTCAAGGTCAAGTCAAGGTCAAGTCAAGGTCAAGTCAAGGTCAAGTCAAGGTCGAGTCAAGGTCAAGTCATGGTCAAGTCAAGGTCCAGTGAAGGTCAAGTCAAGGTCAAGTCAAGGCCAAGTCAAGGTCAAGTGAAGGTCAAGTCATGGTCAAGTCAAGGTCAAGTCAAGGTCAAGTGAAGGTCATGTCAAGGTCAAGGTCAAGTCAAGGTCAAGTCAAGGTCAAGTCAAGGTCATGTCAAGGTCATGTCAAGGTCAAGTCAAGGTCAAGTGAAGGTCAAGTCAAGGTCAAGTCAAGGCCAAGTCAAGGTCAAGTCAAGGTCAAGTCAAGGTCAAGTCAAGGTCAAGTCAAGGTCAAGTCAAGGTCATGTCAAGGTCAAGTCAAGGTCAAGTCAAGGTCATGTCAAGGTCAAGTCAAGGTCGAGTCAAGGTCAAGTCAAGGTCAAGTTAAGATCATGTCAAGGTCAAGTCAAGGTTGAGTCCAGGTCAAGTCAAGGTCATGTCAAGGTCATGTCAAGGTCAAGTCAAGGTCAAGTGAAGGTCAAGTCAAGGTCAAGTCAAGGTCATGTCAAGGTCAAGTCAAGGTCATGTCAAGGTCAAGTCAGAGTCAAGTCAAAGCCAAGTCAAGGTCATGTCAAGGTCATGTCAAGGTCAGGTCAAGGTCAACTCAAGGTCAAGTCAAGGTCGAGTCAAGGTCAAGTCAAGGTCCAGTGAAGGTCAAGTCAAGGTCAAGTCAAGGTCAAGTGAAGGTCAAGTCAAGGTCAAGTCAAGGCCAAGTCAAGGTCAAGTCAAGGTAAAGTCAAGGTCAAGTCAAGGTCAAGTCAAGGTCATGTCAAGGTCAAGTCAAGGTCAAGTCAAGGTCATGTCAAGGTCAAGTCAAGGTCGAGTCAAGGTCAAGTCAAGGTCGAGTCAAGGTCAAGTCAAGGTTAAGTCAAGGTCAAGTCAAGGTCAAGTCAAGGTCAAGTCAAGGTCAAGTCAAGGTCATGTCAAGGTCAAGTCAAGGTCAAGTCAAGGTCAGGTCAAGGTCATGTCAAGGTCAGGTCAAGGTCAAGTCAAGGTCGAGTCAAGGTCAAGTCAAGGTCAAGTCAAGGTCCAGTGAAGGTAAAGTCAAGGTCAAGTGAAGGTCAAGTCAAGGTCAAGTCAAGGCCAAGTCAAGGTCAAGGTCAAGTCAAGGTCAAGTCAAGGTCAAGCGAAGGTCAAGTCAAGGTCAAGTCAAAGTCAAGTGAAGGTCAAGGTCAAGTCAAGGTAAAGTCAAGGTCAAGTCAAGGTCAAGTCAAGGTCAAGTCAAGGTCAAGTCAAGGTCAAGTCAAGGTCAAGTCAAGGTCAAGTCAAGGTCAAGTCAAGGTCAAGTCAAGGTCGAGTCAAGGTCAAGTCAAGGTCAAGTCAAGGTCCAGTGAAGGTCCAGTGAAGGTCAAGTCAAGGTCAAGTCAAGGCCAAGTCAAGGTCAAGTGAAGGTCAAGTCATGGTCAAGTCAAGGTCAAGTCAAGGTCAAGTCAAGGTCAAGTCAAGGCCAAGTAAAGGTCAAGTCAAGGTCGAGTCAAGGTCAAGTCAAGGTCAAGTCAAGGTCCAGTGAAGGTAAAGTCAAGGTCAAGTGAAGGTCAAGTCAAGGTCAAGTCAAGGCCAAGTCAAGGTCAAGTCAAGGTCAAGGTCAAGTCAAGGTCAAGCGAAGGTCAAGTCAAGGTCAAGTCAAAGTCAAGTGAAGGTCAAGGTCAAGTCAAGGTAAAGTCAAGGTCAAGTCAAGGTCAAGTCAAGGTCAAGTCAAGGTCAAGTCAAGGTCAAGTCAAGGTCGAGTCAAGGTCAAGTCAAGGTCGAGTCAAGGTCAAGTCAAGGTCCAGTGAAGGTCAAGTCAAGGTCAAGTCAAGGCCAAGTCAAGGTCAAGTGAAGGTCAAGTCATGGTCAAGTCAAGGTCAAGTCAAGGTCAAGTCAAGGTCAAGTCAAGGCCAAGTCAAGGTCAAGTCAAGGTCGAGTCAAGGTCAAGTCAAGGTCAAGTCAAGGTCCAGTGAAGGTCAAGTCAAGGTCAAGTCAAGGTCATATCAAGGTCAAGTCAAGGTCGAGTCAAGGTCAAGTCAAGGTCAAGGTAAGGTCCAGTGAAGGTCAAGTCAAGGTCCAGTGAAGGTCAAGTCAAGGTCAAGTCAAGGCCAAGTCAAGGTCAAGTGAAGGTCAAGTCATGGTCAAGTCAAGGTCAAGTCAAGGTCAAGTCAAGGTCATGTCAAGGTCAAGGTCAAGGTCAAGGTCAAGTCAAGGTCAAGTCAAGGTTAAGTCAAGGTCAAGGCAAGGTCAAGTCAAGGTCATGTCAAGGTCATGTCAAGGTCAAGTCAAGGTCAAGTCAAGGCCATGTCAAGGTCAGGTCAAGGTCAAGTCAAGGTCGAGTCAAGGTCAAGTCAAGGTCAAGGTAAGGTCCAGTGAAGATCAAGTCAAGGTCAAGTGAAGGTCAAGTCAAGGTCAAGTCAAGGCCAAGTCAAGGTCAAGTCAAGGTCAAGTCAAGGTCAAGTCAAGGTCAAGTCAAGGTCATGTCAAGGTCAAGTCAAGGTCAAGACAAGGTCAAGTCAAGGTCATGTCAAGGTCATGTCAAGGTCAAGTCAAGGTCAAGTCAAGGCCATGTCAAGGTCAAGTAAAAGTCAAGTCAAGGCCAAGTCAAGGTCAAGTCAAGGTCAAGTGAAGGTCAAGTCAAGGTCAAGTCAAGGTCAAGTCAAGGTCAAGTCAAGGTCAAGTCAAGGTCATGTCAAGGTCATGTCAAGGTCAAGTCAAGATCAAGTCAAGGTCAAGTCAAGGTCAAGTCAAGGTCATGTCAAGGTCAAGGTCAAGTCAAGGTCAAATCAAGGTCGAGTCAAGGTCAAGTCAAGGTCAAGTCAAGGTCAAGGTTAAGTCAAGGTGAAGTCAAGGTCACGTCAAGGTCAAGTCAAGGTCAAGTCAAGGTCAAGTAAAGGTCATGTCAAGGTCAAGTCAAGGTCATGTCAAGGTCGAGTCAAGGTCAAGTCAAGGTCAAGTCAAGGTCAAGTCAAGGTCATATCAAGGTCAAGGTCAAGTCAAAGTCAAGGTCATGTCAAGGTCAAGTCAAGGTCATGTCAAGGTCAAGTCAAGTCAAGTCAAGGTCGAGTCAAGGTCAAGTCAAGGTCATGTCAAGGTCAAGGTCAAGTCAAGGTCAACTCAAGGTCGAGTCAAGGTCAAGTCAAGGTCAAGTCAAGGTCAAGTCAAGGTCAAGTCAAGGTCAAGTCAAGGTCCAGTGAAGGTCAAGTCAAGGTCAAGTCAAGGCCAAGTCAAGGTCAAGTGAAGGTCAAGTCATGGTCAAGTCAAGGTCAAGTCAAGGTCAAGTCAAAGTCATGTCAAGGTCAAGGTCAAGGTCAAGTCAAGGTCAAGTCAAGGTTAAGTCAAGGTCAAGACAAGGTCAAGTCAAGGTCATGTCAAGGTCATGTCAAGGTCAAGTCAAGGTCAAGTCAAGTCAAGGCCATGTCAAGGTCAGGTCAAGGTCAAGTCAAGGTCGAGTCAAGGTCAAGTCAAGGTCAAGGTAAGGTCCAGTGAAGATCAAGTCAAGGTCAAGTGAAGGTCAAGTCAAGGTCAAGTCAAGGCCAAGTCAAGGTCAAGTCAAGGTCAAGTCAAGGTCAAGTCAAGGTCAAGTCAAGGTCATGTCAAGGTCAAGTCAAGGTCAAGACAAGGTCAAGTCAAGGTCATGTCAAGGTTATGTCAAGGTCAAGTCAAGGTCAAGTCAAGGTCATGTCAAGGTCAAGTCAAGGTCAAGTCAAGGCCATGTCAAGGTCAAGTAAAAGTCAAGTCAAGGCCAAGTCAAGGTCAAGTCAAGGTCAAGTGAAGGTCATGTCAAGGTCAAGTCAAGGTCATGTCAAGGTCGAGTCAAGGTCAAGTCAAGGTCAAGTCAAGGTCAAGTCAAGGTCATGTCAAGGTCATGTCAAGGTCAAGTCAAGATCAAGTCAAGGTCAAGTCAAGGTCAAGTCAAGGTCATGTCAAGGTCAAGGTCAAGTCAAGGTCAACTCAAGGTCGAGTCAAGGTCAAGTCAAGGTCAAGTCAAGGTCAAGTGAAGGTCAAGTCAAGGTCAAGTCAAGGTCAAGTCAAGGTCAAGTCAAGGTCGAGTCAAGGTCAAGTCAAGGTCAAGTCAAGGTCCAGTGAAGGTCAAGTCAAGGTCAAGTCAAGGCCAAGTCAAGGTCAAGTGAAGGTCAAGTCATGGTCAAGTCAAGGTCAAGTCAAGGTCAAGTCAAAGTCATGTCAAGGTCAAGGTCAAGTCAAGGTCAAGTCAAGGTTAAGTCAAGGTCAAGACAAGGTCAAGTCAAGGTCATGTCAAGGTCATGTCAAGGTCAAGTCAAGGTCAAGTCAAGTCAAGGCCATGTCAAGGTCAGGTCAAGGTCAAGTCAAGGTCGAGTCAAGGTCAAGTCAAGGTCAAGGTAAGGTCCAGTGAAGGTCAAGTCAAGGTCAAGTCAAGGTCAAGTGAAGGTCAAGTCAAGGTAAAGTCAAGGCCAAGTCAAGGTCAAGTCAAGGTCAAGTCAAGGTCAAGTCAAGGTCAAGTCAAGGTCATGTCAAGGTCAAGTCAAGGTCAAGTCAAGGTCATGTCAAGGTCAAGTCAAGGTCGAGTCAAGGTCAAGTCAAGGTCAAGTCAAGGTCCAGTGAAGGTCAAGTCAAGGTCAAGTCAAGGTCATATCAAGGTCAAGTCAAGGTCGAGTCAAGGTCAAGTCAAGGTCAAGGTAAGGTCCAGTGAAGGTCAAGTCAAGGTCCAGTGAAGGTCAAGTCAAGGTCAAGTCAAGGTCAAGTCAAGGTCAAGTTAAGGTCATGTCAAGGTCAAGTCAAGGTCGAGTCAAGGTCAAGTCAAGGTCCAGTGAAGGTCAAGTCAAGGTCAAGTCAAGGTCATATCAAGGTCAAGTCAAGGTCGAGTCAAGGTCAAGTCAAGGTCAAGGTAAGGTCCAGTGAAGGTCAAGTCAAGGTCCAGTGAAGGTCAAGTCAAGGTCAAGTCAAGGCCAAGTCAAGGTCAAGTGAAGGTCAAGTCATGGTCAAGTCAAGGTCAAGTCAAGGTCAAGTCAAGGTCAAGTCAAGGCCAAGTCAAGGTCAAGTCAAGGTCGAGTCAAGGTCAAGTCAAGGTCAAGTCAAGGTCCAGTGAAGGTCAAGTCAAGGTCAAGTCAAGGTCATATCAAGGTCAAGTCAAGGTCGAGTCAAGGTCAAGTCAAGGTAAGGTCCAGTGAAGGTCAAGTCAAGGTCCAGTGAAGGTCAAGTCAAGGTCAAGTCAAGGCCAAGTCAAGGTCAAGTGAAGGTCAAGTCATGGTCAAGTCAAGGTCAAGTCAAGGTCAAGTCAAGGTCATGTCAAGGTCAAGGTCAAGGTCAAGTCAAGGTCAAGTCAAGGTTAAGTCAAGGTCAAGGCAAGGTCAAGTCAAGGTCATGTCAAGGTCATGTCAAGGTCAAGTCAAGGTCAAGTCAAGGCCATGTCAAGGTCAGGTCAAGGTCAAGTCAAGGTCGAGTCAAGGTCAAGTCAAGGTCAAGGTAAGGTCCAGTGAAGATCAAGTCAAGGTCAAGTGAAGGTCAAGTCAAGGTCAAGTCAAGGCCAAGTCAAGGTCAAGTCAAGGTCAAGTCAAGGTCAAGTCAAGGTCAAGTCAAGGTCATGTCAAGGTCAAGTCAAGGTCAAGACAAGGTCAAGTCAAGGTCATGTCAAGGTCATGTCAAGGTCAAGTCAAGGTCAAGTCAAGGCCATGTCAAGGTCAGGTCAAGGTCAAGTCAAGGTCGAGTCAAGGTCAAGTCAAGGTCAAGGTAAGGTCCAGTGAAGGTCAAGTCAAGGTCAAGTGAAGGTCAAGTCAAGGTCAAGTCAAGGCCAAGTCAAGGTCAAGTCAAGGTCAAGTCAAGGTCAAGTCAAGGTCATGTCAAGTCAAGGTCAAGTCAAGGTCGAGTCAAGGTCAAGTCAAGGTCAAGTCAAGGTCAAGGTAAGGTCCAGTGAAGGTCAAGTCAAGGTCAAGTGAAGGTCAAGTCAAGGTCAAGTCAAGGTCAAGTCAAAGTCATGTCAAGGTCAAGGTCAAGGTCAAGGTCAAGTCAAGGTCAAGTCAAGGTTAAGTCAAGGTCAAGACAAGGTCAAGTCAAGGTCATGTCAAGGTCATGTCAAGGTCAAGTCAAGGTCAAGTCAAGGCCATGTCAAGTCAAGGTCAAGTCAAGGTCAAGTCAAGGTCAAGTCAAGGTCATGTCAAGGTCAAGTCAAGGTCAAGTCAAGGTCAAGTCAAGGTCATGTCAAGGTCAAGTCAAGGTCGAGTCAAGGTCAAGTCAAGGTCAAGTCAAGGTCCAGTGAAGGTCAAGTCAAGGTCAAGTCAAGGTCATATCAAGGTCAAGTCAAGGTCGAGTCAAGGTCAAGTCAAGGTCAAGGTAAGGTCCAGTGAAGGTCAAGTCAAGGTCCAGTGAAGGTCAAGTCAAGGTCAAGTCAAGGTCAAGTCAAGGTCATGTCAAGGTCAAGTCAAGGTCAAGTTAAGGTCATGTCAAGGTCAAGTCAAGGTCGAGTCAAGGTCAAGTCAAGGTCCAGTGAAGGTCAAGTCAAGGTCATATCAAGGTCAAGTCAAGGTCGAGTCAAGGTCAAGTCAAGGTGAAGGTAAGGTCCAGTGAAGGTCAAGTCAAGGTCAAGTCAAGGCCAAGTCAAGGTCAAGTGAAGGTCAAGTCATGGTCAAGTCAAGGTCAAGTCAAGGTCAAGTCAAGGTCAAGTCAAGGCCAAGTCAAGGTCAAGTCAAGGTCGAGTCAAGGTCAAGTCAAGGTCAAGTCAAGGTCCAGTGAAGGTCAAGTCAAGGTCAAGTCAAGGTCATATCAAGGTCAAGTCAAGGTCGAGTCAAGGTCAAGTCAAGGTCAAGGTAAGGTCCAGTGAAGGTCAAGTCAAGGTCCAGTGAAGGTCAAGTCAAGGTCAAGTCAAGGCCAAGTCAAGGTCAAGTGAAGGTCAAGTCATGGTCAAGTCGAGGTCAAGTCAAGGTCAAGTCAAGGTCATGTCAAGGTCAAGGTCAAGGTCAAGGTCAAGTCAAGGTCAAGTCAAGGTTAAGTCAAGGTCAAGGCAAGGTCAAGTCAAGGTCATGTCAAGGTCATGTCAAGGTCAAGTCAAGGTCAAGTCAAGGCCATGTCAAGGCCAAGTCAAGGTCAAGTGAAGGTCAAGTCATGGTCAAGTCAAGGTCAAGGTAAGGTCCAGTGAAGATCAAGTCAAGGTCAAGTGAAGGTCAAGTCAAGGTCAAGTCAAGGCCAAGTCAAGGTCAAGTCAAGGTCAAGTCAAGGTCAAGTCAAGGTCAAGTCAAGGTCATGTCAAGGTCAAGTCAAGGTCAAGACAAGGTCAAGTCAAGGTCATGTCAAGGTCATGTCAAGGTCAAGTCAAGGTCAAGTCAAGGCCATGTCAAGGTCAGGTCAAGGTCAAGTCAAGGTCGAGTCAAGGTCAAGTCAAGGTCAAGTCAAGGCCAAGTCAAGGTCAAGTCAAGGTCAAGTCAAGGTCAAGTCAAGGTCATGTCAAGTCAAGGTCAAGTCAAGGTCGAGTCAAGGTCAAGTCAAGGTCAAGGTAAGGTCCAGTGAAGGTCAAGTCAAGGTCAAGTCAAGGTCAAGTGAAGGTCAAGTCAAGGTCAAGTCAAGGCCAAGTCAAGGTCAAGTCAAGGTCAAGTCAAGGTCAAGTCAAGGTCAATTCAAGGTCATGTCAAGGTCGAGTCAAGGTCAAGTCAAGGCCAAGTCAAGGTCAAGTCAAGGTCAAGTCAAGGTCCAGCGAAGGTCAAGTCAAGGTCAAGTCAAAGTCAAGGTCATGTCAAGGACAAGTCAAAGTCAAGTCAAGGTCAAGTCAAGGTCATGTCAAGGTCATGTCAAGGTCAAGTCAGAGTCAAGTCAAGGCCAAGTCAATGTCATGTCAAGGTCAGGTCAAGGTCAACTCAAGGTCGAGTCAAGGTCAAGTCAAGGTCAAGTCAAGGTCAAGTCAAGGTCAAGTCAAGGTCAAGTGAAGGTTAAGTCAAGGTCAAGTCAAGGTCAAGTCAAGGTCAAGTCAAGGTCAAGTCAAGGTCGAGTCAAGGTCAAGTCATGGTCAAGTCAAGGTCCAGTGAAGGTCAAGTCAAGGTCAAGTCAAGGCCAAGTCAAGGTCAAGTGAAGGTCAAGTCATGGTCAAGTCAAGGTCAAGTCAAGGTCAAGTGAAGGTCATGTCAAGGTCAAGGTCAAGTCAAGGTCAAGTCAAGGTCAAGTCAAGGTCATGTCAAGGTCATGTCAAGGTCAAGTCAAGGTCAAGTGAAGGTCAAGTCAAGGTCAAGTCAAGGCCAAGTCAAGGTCAAGTCAAGGTCAAGTCAAGGTCAAGTCAAGGTCAAGTCAAGGTCAAGTCAAGGTCATGTCAAGGTCAAGTCAAGGTCAAGTCAAGGTCATGTCAAGGTCAAGTCAAGGTCGAGTCAAGGTCAAGTCAAGGTCAAGTTAAGATCATGTCAAGGTCAAGTCAAGGTTGAGTCCAGGTCAAGTCAAGGTCATGTCAAGGTCATGTCAAGGTCAAGTCAAGGTCAAGTGAAGGTCAAGTCAAGGTCAAGTCAAGGTCGAGTCAAGGTCAAGTCAAGGTCAAGTCAAGGTCCAGTGAAGGTCAAGTCAAGGTCAAGTCAAGGTCATATCAAGGTCAAGTCAAGGTCGAGTCAAGGTCAAGTCAAGGTCAAGGTAAGGTCCAGTGAAGGTCAAGTCAAGGTCCAGTGAAGGTCAAGTCAAGGTCAAGTCAAGGTCAAGTCAAGGTCATGTCAAGGTCAAGTCAAGGTCAAGTTAAGGTCATGTCAAGGTCAAGTCAAGGTCGAGTCAAGGTCAAGTCAAGGTCCAGTGAAGGTCAAGTCAAGGTCATATCAAGGTCAAGTCAAGGTCGAGTCAAGGTCAAGTCAAGGTGAAGGTAAGGTCCAGTGAAGGTCAAGTCAAGGTCAAGTCAAGGCCAAGTCAAGGTCAAGTGAAGGTCAAGTCATGGTCAAGTCAAGGTCAAGTCAAGGTCAAGTCAAGGTCAAGTCAAGGCCATGTCAAGTCAAGGTCAAGTCAAGGTCAAGTCAAGGTCAAGTCAAGGTCATGTCAAGGTCAAGTCAAGGTCAAGTCAAGGTCAAGTCAAGGTCATGTCAAGGTCAAGTCAAGGTCGAGTCAAGGTCAAGTCAAGGTCAAGTCAAGGTCCAGTGAAGGTCAAGTCAAGGTCAAGTCAAGGTCATATCAAGGTCAAGTCAAGGTCGAGTCAAGGTCAAGTCAAGGTCAAGGTAAGGTCCAGTGAAGGTCAAGTCAAGGTCCAGTGAAGGTCAAGTCAAGGTCAAGTCAAGGTCAAGTCAAGGTCATGTCAAGGTCAAGTCAAGGTCAAGTTAAGGTCATGTCAAGGTCAAGTCAAGGTCGAGTCAAGGTCAAGTCAAGGTCCAGTGAAGGTCAAGTCAAGGTCATATCAAGGTCAAGTCAAGGTCGAGTCAAGGTCAAGTCAAGGTGAAGGTAAGGTCCAGTGAAGGTCAAGTCAAGGTCAAGTCAAGGCCAAGTCAAGGTCAAGTGAAGGTCAAGTCATGGTCAAGTCAAGGTCAAGTCAAGGTCAAGTCAAGGTCAAGTCAAGGCCAAGTCAAGGTCAAGTCAAGGTCGAGTCAAGGTCAAGTCAAGGTCAAGTCAAGGTCCAGTGAAGGTCAAGTCAAGGTCAAGTCAAGGTCATATCAAGGTCAAGTCAAGGTCGAGTCAAGGTCAAGTCAAGGTCAAGGTAAGGTCCAGTGAAGGTCAAGTCAAGGTCCAGTGAAGGTCAAGTCAAGGTCAAGTCAAGGCCAAGTCAAGGTCAAGTGAAGGTCAAGTCATGGTCAAGTCGAGGTCAAGTCAAGGTCAAGTCAAGGTCATGTCAAGGTCAAGGTCAAGGTCAAGGTCAAGTCAAGGTCAAGTCAAGGTTAAGTCAAGGTCAAGGCAAGGTCAAGTCAAGGTCATGTCAAGGTCATGTCAAGGTCAAGTCAAGGTCAAGTCAAGGCCATGTCAAGGCCAAGTCAAGGTCAAGTGAAGGTCAAGTCATGGTCAAGTCAAGGTCAAGGTAAGGTCCAGTGAAGATCAAGTCAAGGTCAAGTGAAGGTCAAGTCAAGGTCAAGTCAAGGCCAAGTCAAGGTCAAGTCAAGGTCAAGTCAAGGTCAAGTCAAGGTCAAGTCAAGGTCATGTCAAGGTCAAGTCAAGGTCAAGACAAGGTCAAGTCAAGGTCATGTCAAGGTCATGTCAAGGTCAAGTCAAGGTCAAGTCAAGGCCATGTCAAGGTCAGGTCAAGGTCAAGTCAAGGTCGAGTCAAGGTCAAGTCAAGGTCAAGTCAAGGCCAAGTCAAGGTCAAGTCAAGGTCAAGTCAAGGTCAAGTCAAGGTCATGTCAAGTCAAGGTCAAGTCAAGGTCGAGTCAAGGTCAAGTCAAGGTCAAGGTAAGGTCCAGTGAAGGTCAAGTCAAGGTCAAGTCAAGGTCAAGTGAAGGTCAAGTCAAGGTCAAGTCAAGGCCAAGTCAAGGTCAAGTCAAGGTCAAGTCAAGGTCAAGTCAAGGTCAATTCAAGGTCATGTCAAGGTCGAGTCAAGGTCAAGTCAAGGCCAAGTCAAGGTCAAGTCAAGGTCAAGTCAAGGTCCAGCGAAGGTCAAGTCAAGGTCAAGTCAAAGTCAAGGTCATGTCAAGGACAAGTCAAAGTCAAGTCAAGGTCAAGTCAAGGTCATGTCAAGGTCATGTCAAGGTCAAGTCAGAGTCAAGTCAAGGCCAAGTCAATGTCATGTCAAGGTCAGGTCAAGGTCAACTCAAGGTCGAGTCAAGGTCAAGTCAAGGTCAAGTCAAGGTCAAGTCAAGGTCAAGTCAAGGTCAAGTGAAGGTTAAGTCAAGGTCAAGTCAAGGTCAAGTCAAGGTCAAGTCAAGGTCAAGTCAAGGTCGAGTCAAGGTCAAGTCATGGTCAAGTCAAGGTCCAGTGAAGGTCAAGTCAAGGTCAAGTCAAGGCCAAGTCAAGGTCAAGTGAAGGTCAAGTCATGGTCAAGTCAAGGTCAAGTCAAGGTCAAGTGAAGGTCATGTCAAGGTCAAGGTCAAGTCAAGGTCAAGTCAAGGTCAAGTCAAGGTCATGTCAAGGTCATGTCAAGGTCAAGTCAAGGTCAAGTGAAGGTCAAGTCAAGGTCAAGTCAAGGCCAAGTCAAGGTCAAGTCAAGGTCAAGTCAAGGTCAAGTCAAGGTCAAGTCAAGGTCAAGTCAAGGTCATGTCAAGGTCAAGTCAAGGTCAAGTCAAGGTCATGTCAAGGTCAAGTCAAGGTCGAGTCAAGGTCAAGTCAAGGTCAAGTTAAGATCATGTCAAGGTCAAGTCAAGGTTGAGTCCAGGTCAAGTCAAGGTCATGTCAAGGTCATGTCAAGGTCAAGTCAAGGTCAAGTGAAGGTCAAGTCAAGGTCAAGTCAAGGTCATGTCAAGGTCAAGTCAAGGTCATGTCAAGGTCAAGTCAGAGTCAAGTCAAAGCCAAGTCAAGGTCATGTCAAGGTCATGTCAAGGTCAGGTCAAGGTCAACTCAAGGTCAAGTCAAGGTCGAGTCAAGGTCAAGTCAAGGTCCAGTGAAGGTCAAGTCAAGGTCAAGTCAAGGTCAAGTCAAGGTCAAGTGAAGGTCAAGTCAAGGTCAAGTCAAGGCCAAGTCAAGGTCAAGTCAAGGTAAAGTCAAGGTCAAGTCAAGGTCAAGTCAAGGTCATGTCAAGGTCAAGTCAAGGTCAAGTCAAGGTCATGTCAAGGTCAAGTCAAGGTCGAGTCAAGGTCAAGTCAAGGTCGAGTCAAGGTCAAGTCAAGGTTAAGTCAAGGTCAAGTCAAGGTCAAGTCAAGGTCAAGTCAAGGTCAAGTCAAGGTCATGTCAAGGTCAAGTCAAGGTCAAGTCAAGGTCAGGTCAAGGTCATGTCAAGGTCAGGTCAAGGTCAAGTCAAGGTCGAGTCAAGGTCAAGTCAAGGTCAAGTCAAGGTCCAGTGAAGGTAAAGTCAAGGTCAAGTGAAGGTCAAGTCAAGGTCAAGTCAAGGCCAAGTCAAGGTCAAGTCAAGGTCAAGTCAAAGTCAAGTGAAGGTCAAGGTCAAGTCAAGGTAAAATCAAGGTCAAGTCAAGGTCAAGTCAAGGTCAAGTCAAGGTCAAGTCAAGGTCAAGTCAAGGTCGAGTCAAGGTCAAGTCAAGGTCAAGTCAAGGTCCAGTGAAGGTCAAGTCAAGGTCAAGTCAAGGTCATATCAAGGTCAAGTCAAGGTCGAGTCAAGGTCAAGTCAAGGTCAAGGTAAGGTCCAGTGAAGGTCAAGTCAAGGTCCAGTGAAGGTCAAGTCAAGGTCAAGTCAAGGCCAAGTCAAGGTCAAGTGAAGGTCAAGTCATGGTCAAGTCAAGGTCAAGTCAAGGTCAAGTCAAGGTCATGTCAAGGTCAAGGTCAAGGTCAAGGTCAAGGTCAAGTCAAGGTCAAGTCAAGGTTAAGTCAAGGTCAAGGCAAGGTCAAGTCAAGGTCATGTCAAGGTCATGTCAAGGTCAAGTCAAGGTCAAGTCAAGGCCATGTCAAGGTCAGGTCAAGGTCAAGTCAAGGTCGAGTCAAGGTCAAGTCAAGGTCAAGGTAAGGTCCAGTGAAGATCAAGTCAAGGTCAAGTGAAGGTCAAGTCAAGGTCAAGTCAAGGCCAAGTCAAGGTCAAGTCAAGGTCAAGTCAAGGTCAAGTCAAGGTCAAGTCAAGGTCATGTCAAGGTCAAGTCAAGGTCAAGACAAGGTCAAGTCAAGGTCATGTCAAGGTCATGTCAAGGTCAAGTCAAGGTCAAGTCAAGGCCATGTCAAGGTCAGGTCAAGGTCAAGTCAAGGTCGAGTCAAGGTCAAGTCAAGGTCAAGGTAAGGTCCAGTGAAGGTCAAGTCAAGGTCAAGTGAAGGTCAAGTCAAGGTCAAGTCAAGGCCAAGTCAAGGTCAAGTCAAGGTCAAGTCAAGGTCATGTCAAGTCAAGGTCAAGTCAAGGTCGAGTCAAGGTCAAGTCAAGGTCAAGGTAAGGTCCAGTGAAGGTCAAGTCAAGGTCAAGTCAAGGTCAAGTGAAGGTCAAGTCAAGGTCAAGTCAAGGTCAAGTCAAAGTCATGTCAAGGTCAAGGTCAAGGTCAAGTCAAGGTCAAGTCAAGGTTAAGTCAAGGTCAAGACAAGGTCAAGTCAAGGTCATGTCAAGGTCATGTCAAGGTCAAGTCAAGGTCAAGTCAAGGCCATGTCAAGGTCAGGTCAAGGTCAAGTCAAGGTCGAGTCAAGGTCAAGTCAAGGTCAAGGTAAGGTCCAGTGAAGGTCAAGTCAAGGTCAAGTCAAGGTCAAGTGAAGGTCAAGTCAAGGTAAAGTCAAGGCCAAGTCAAGGTCAAGTCAAGGTCAAGTCAAGGTCAAGTCAAGGTCATGTCAAGGTCAAGTCAAGGTCAAGTCAAGGTCATGTCAAGGTCAAGTCAAGGTCGAGTCAAGGTCAAGTCAAGGTCAAGTCAAGGTCCAGTGAAGGTCAAGTCAAGGTCAAGTCAAGGTCATATCAAGGTCAAGTCAAGGTCGAGTCAAGGTCAAGTCAAGGTCAAGGTAAGGTCCAGTGAAGGTCAAGTCAAGGTCCAGTGAAGGTCAAGTCAAGGTCAAGTCAAGGTCAAGTCAAGGTTATGTCAAGGTCAAGTCAAGGTCAAGTTAAGGTCATGTCAAGGTCAAGTCAAGGTCGAGTCAAGGTCAAGTCAAGGTCCAGTGAAGGTCAAGTCAAGGTCAAGTCAAGGTCATATCAAGGTCAAGTCAAGGTCGAGTCAAGGTCAAGTCAAGGTCAAGGTAAGGTCCAGTGAAGGTCAAGTCAAGGTCCAGTGAAGGTCAAGTCAAGGTCAAGTCAAGGTCATATCAAGGTCAAGTCAAGGTCGAGTCAAGGTCAAGTCAAGGTCAAGGTAAGGTCCAGTGAAGGTCAAGTCAAGGTCCAGTGAAGGTCAAGTCAAGGTCAAGTCAAGGCCAAGTCAAGGTCAAGTGAAGGTCAAGTCATGGTCAAGTCAAGGTCAAGTCAAGGTCAAGTCAAGGTCATGTCAAGGTCAAGGTCAAGGTCAAGGTCAAGGTCAAGTCAAGGTCAAGTCAAGGTCAAGTGAAGGTCAAGTCATGGTCAAGTCAAGGTCAAGTCAAGGCCAAGTCAAGGTCAAGTCAAGGTCAAGTCAAGGTCAAGTCAAGGTCAAGACAAGGTCAAGTCAAGGTCATGTCAAGGTCATGTCAAGGTCAAGTCAAGGTCAAGTCAAGGCCATGTCAAGGTCAGGTCAAGGTCAAGTCAAGGTCGAGTCAAGGTCAAGTCAAGGTCAAGGTAAGGTCCAGTGAAGGTCAAGTCAAGGTCAAGTGAAGGTCAAGTCAAGGTCAAGTCAAGGTCAAGTCAAGGTCATGTCAAGGTCAAGGTCAAGGTCAAGGTCAAGGTCAAGTCAAGGCCAAGTCAAGGTCAAGTGAAGGTCAAGTCATGGTCAAGTCAAGGTCAAGTCAAGGTCAAGTCAAGGTCAAGTCAAGGCCAGGTCAAGGTCAAGTCAAGGTCGAGTCAAGGTCAAGTCAAGGTCAAGTCAAGGTCCAGTGAAGGTCAAGTCAAGGTCAAGTCAAGGTCATATCAAGGTCAAGTCAAGGTCGAGTCAAGGTCAAGTCAAGGTCAAGGTAAGGTCCAGTGAAGGTCAAGTCAAGGTCCAGTGAAGGTCAAGTCAAGGTCAAGTCAAGGCCAAGTCAAGGTCAAGTGAAGGTCAAGTCATGGTCAAGTCAAGGTCAAGTCAAGGTCAAGTCAAGGTCATGTCAAGGTCAAGGTCAAGGTCAAGGTCAAGGTCAAGTCAAGGTCAAGTCAAGGTTAAGTCAAGGTCAAGGCAAGGTCAAGTCAAGGTCATGTCAAGGTCATGTCAAGGTCAAGTCAAGGTCAAGTCAAGGCCATGTCAAGGTCAGGTCAAGGTCAAGTCAAGGTCGAGTCAAGGTCAAGTCAAGGTCAAGGTAAGGTCCAGTGAAGATCAAGTCAAGGTCAAGTGAAGGTCAAGTCAAGGTCAAGTCAAGGCCAAGTCAAGGTCAAGTCAAGGTCAAGTCAAGGTCAAGTCAAGGTCAAGTCAAGGTCATGTCAAGGTCATGTCAAGGTCAAGTCAAGGTCAAGTCAAGGCCATGTCAAGGTCAGGTCAAGGTCAAGTCAAGGTCGAGTCAAGGTCAAGTCAAGGTCAAGGTAAGGTCCAGTGAAGGTCAAGTCAAGGTCAAGTGAAGGTCAAGTCAAGGTCAAGTCAAGGCCAAGTCAAGGTCAAGTTAAGGTCAAGTCAAGGTCAAGTCAAGGTCATGTCAAGTCAAGGTCAAGTCAAGGTCAAGTCAAGGTCAAGTCAAGGTCAAGTCAAGGTCCAGCGAAGGTCAAGTCAAGGTCAAGTCAAAGTCAAGGTCATGTCAAGGACAAGTCAAAGTCAAGTCAAGGTCAAGTCAAGGTCATGTCAAGGTCATGTCAAGGTCAAGTCAGAGTCAAGTCAAGGCCAAGTCAAGGTCATGTCAAGGTCAGGTCAAGGTCAACTCAAGGTCGAGTCAAGGTCAAGTCAAGGTCAAGTCAAGGTCAAGTCAAGGTCAAGTGAAGGTTAAGTCAAGGTCAAGTCAAGGTCAAGTCAAGGTCAAGTCAAGGTCGAGTCAAGGTCAAGTCATGGTCAAGTCAAGGTCCAGTGAAGGTCAAGTCAAGGTCAAGTCAAGGCCAAGTCAAGGTCAAGTGAAGGTCAAGTCATGGTCAAGTCAAGGTCAAGTCAAGGTCAAGTGAAGGTCATGTCAAGGTCAAGGTCAAGTCAAGGTCAAGTCAAGGTCAAGTCAAGGTCATGTCAAGGTCATGTCAAGGTCAAGTCAAGGTCAAGTGAAGGTCAAGTCAAGGTCAAGTCAAGGCCAAGTCAAGGTCAAGTCAAGGTCAAGTCAAGGTCAAGTCAAGGTCGAGTCAAGGTCAAGTCAAGGTCAAGTTAAGATCATGTCAAGGTCAAGTCAAGGTTGAGTCCAGGTCAAGTCAAGGTCATGTCAAGGTCATGTCAAGGTCAAGTCAAGGTCAAGTGAAGGTCAAGTCAAGGTCAAGTCAAGGTCATGTCAAGGTCAAGTCAAGGTCAAGTCAGAGTCAAGTCAAAGCCAAGTCAAGGTCATGTCAAGGTCATGTCAAGGTCAGGTCAAGGTCAAGTCAGAGTCAAGTCAAGGCCAAGTCAAGGTCATGTCAAGGTCAGGTCAAGGTCAACTCAAGGTCGAGTCAAGGTCAAGTCAAGGTCAAGTCAAGGTCAAGTCAAGGTCAAGTGAAGGTTAAGTCAAGGTCAAGTCAAGGTCAAGTCAAGGTCGAGTCAAGGTCAAGTCATGGTCAAGTCAAGGTCAGGTGAAGGTCAAGTCAAGGTCAAGTCAAGGCCAAGTCAAGGTCAAGTCAAGGTCAATTCAAGGTCATGTCAAGGTCGAGTCAAGGTCAAGTCAAGGTCAAGTCAAGGTCATGTCAAGGTCATGTCAAGGTCAAGTCAAGGTCAAGTGAAGGTCAAGTCAAGGTCATGTCAAGGTCAAGTCAAGGTCAAGTCAAGGTCATGTCAAGGTCAAGTCAAGGTCGAGTCAAGGTCAAGTCAAGGTCAAGTTAAGATCATGTCAAGGTCATGTCAAGGTCAGGTCAAGGTCAACTCAAGGTCGAGTCAAGGTCAAGTCAAGGTCAAGTGAAGGTTAAGTCAAGGTCAAGTCAAGGTCAAGTCAAGGTCAAGTCAAGGTCGAGTCAAGGTCAAGTCATGGTCAAGTCAAGGTCAAGTGAAGGTCAAGTCAAGGTCAAGTCAAGGCCAAGTCATGGTCAAGTCAAGGTCAAGTCAAGGTCAAGTCAAAGTCAATTCAAGGTCATGTCAAGGTCGAGTCAAGGTCAAGTCAAGGTCAAGTCAAGGTCATGTCAAGGTCATGTCAAGGTCATGTCAAGGTCAAGTCAAGGTCAAGTGAAGGTCAAGTCAAGGTCATGTCAAGGTCAAGTCAAGGTCAAGTCAAGGTCATGTCAAGGTCAAGTCAAGGTCGAGTCAAGGTCAAGTCAAGGTCAAGTTAAGATCATGTCAAGGTCAAGTCAAGGTTGAGTCCAGGTCAAGTCAAGGTCATGTCAAGGTCATGTCAAGGTCAAGTCAAGGTCATGTCAAGGTCAAGTCATGGTCATGTCAAGGTCAAGTCAGAGTCAAGTCAAAGCCAAGTCAAGGTCATGTCAAGGTCATGTCAAGGTCAGGTCAAAGTCAACTCAAGGTCAAGTCAAGGTCGAGTCAAGGTCAAGTCAAGGTCCAGTGAAGGTCAAGTCAAGGTCAAGTCAAGGTCAAGTGAAGGTCAAGTCAAGGTCAAGTCAAGGCCAAGTCAAGGTCAAGTCAAGGTAAAGTCAAGGTCAAGTCAAGGTCAAGTCAAGGTCATGTCAAGGTCAAGTCAAGGTCAAGTCAAGGTCATGTCAAGGTCAAGTCAAGGTCGAGTCAAGGTCAAGTCAAGGTCGAGTCAAGGTCAAGTCAAGGTTAAGTCAAGGTCAAGTCAAGGTCAAGTCAAGGTCAAGTCAAGGTCAAGTCAAGGTCATGTCAAGGTCAAGTCAAGGTCAAGTCAAGGTCAGGTCAAGGTCATGTCAAGGTCAGGTCAAGGTCAAGTCAAGGTCGAGTCAAGGTCAAGTCAAGGTCAAGTCAAGGTCCAGTGAAGGTAAAGTCAAGGTCAAGTGAAGGTCAAGTCAAGGTCAAGTCAAGGCCAAGTCAAGGTCAAGTCAAGGTCAAGTCAAGGTCAAGTCAAGGTCAAGCGAAGGTCAAGTCAAGGTCAAGTCAAAGTCAAGTGAAGGTCAAGGTCAAGTCAAGGTAAAGTCAAGGTCAAGTCAAGGTCAAGTCAAGGTCAAGTCAAGGTCAAGTCAAGGTCGAGTCAAGGTCAAGTCAAGGTCAAGTCAAGGTCCAGTGAAGGTCAAGTCAAGGTCAAGTCAAGGTCATATCAAGGTCAAGTCAAGGTCGAGTCAAGGTCAAGTCAAGGTCAAGGTAAGGTCCAGTGAAGGTCAAGTCAAGGTCCAGTGAAGGTCAAGTCAAGGTCAAGTCAAGGCCAAGTCAAGGTCAAGTGAAGGTCAAGTCATGGTCAAGTCAAGGTCAAGTCAAGGTCAAGTCAAGGTTAAGTCAAGGTCAAGGCAAGGTCAAGTCAAGGTCATGTCAAGGTCATGTCAAGGTCAAGTCAAGGTCAAGTCAAGGCCATGTCAAGGTCAGGTCAAGGTCAAGTCAAGGTCGAGTCAAGGTCAAGTCAAGGTCAAGGTAAGGTCCAGTGAAGATCAAGTCAAGGTCAAGTGAAGGTCAAGTCAAGGTCAAGTCAAGGCCAAGTCAAGGTCAAGTCAAGGTCAAGTCAAGGTCAAGTCAAGGTCAAGTCAAGGTCATGTCAAGGTCAAGTCAAGGTCAAGACAAGGTCAAGTCAAGGTCATGTCAAGGTCATGTCAAGGTCAAGTCAAGGTCAAGTCAAGGCCATGTCAAGGTCAGGTCAAGGTCAAGTCAAGGTCGAGTCAAGGTCAAGTCAAGGTCAAGGTAAGGTCCAGTGAAGGTCAAGTCAAGGTCAAGTGAAGGTCAAGTCAAGGTCAAGTCAAGGCCAAGTCAAGGTCAAGTCAAGGTCAAGTCAAGGTCAAGTCAAGGTCATGTCAAGTCAAGGTCAAGTCAAGGTCGAGTCAAGGTCAAGTCAAGGTCAAGGTAAGGTCCAGTGAAGGTCAAGTCAAGGTCAAGTCAAGGTCAAGTCAAAGTCATGTCAAGGTCAAGGTCAAGGTCAAGTCAAGGTCAAGTCAAGGTTAAGTCAAGGTCAAGACAAGGTCAAGTCAAGGTCATGTCAAGGTCATGTCAAGGTCAAGTCAAGGTCAAGTCAAGGCCATGTCAAGGTCAGGTCAAGGTCAAGTCAAGGTCGAGTCAAGGTCAAGTCAAGGTCAAGGTAAGGTCCAGTGAAGGTCAAGTCAAGGTCAAGTCAAGGTCAAGTGAAGGTCAAGTCAAGGTAAAGTCAAGGCCAAGTCAAGGTCAAGTCAAGGTCAAGTCAAGGTCAAGTCAAGGTCAAGTCAAGGTCATGTCAAGGTCAAGTCAAGGTCAAGTCAAGGTCATGTCAAGGTCAAGTCAAGGTCGAGTCAAGGTCAAGTCAAGGTCAAGTCAAGGTCCAGTGAAGGTCAAGTCAAGGTCAAGTCAAGGTCATATCAAGGTCAAGTCAAGGTCGAGTCAAGGTCAAGTCAAGGTCAAGGTAAGGTCCAGTGAAGGTCAAGTCAAGGTCCAGTGAAGGTCAAGTCAAGGTCAAGTCAAGGTCATGTCACGGTCAAGTCAAGGTCAAGTTAAGGTCATGTCAAGGTCAAGTCAAGGTCCAGTGAAGGTCAAGTCAAGGTCAAGTCAAGGTCATATCAAGGTCAAGTCAAGGTCGAGTCAAGGTCAAGTCAAGGTCAAGGTAAGGTCCAGTGAAGGTCAAGTCAAGGTCCAGTGAAGGTCAAGTCAAGGTCCAGTGAAGGTCAAGTCAAGGTCAAGTCAAGGCCAAGTCAAGGTCAAGTGAAGGTCAAGTCATGGTCAAGTCAAGGTCAAGTCAAGGTCAAGTCAAGGTCAAGTCAAGGCCAAGTCAAGGTCAAGTCAAGGTCGAGTCAAGGTCAAGTCAAGGTCAAGTCAAGGTCCAGTGAAGGTCAAGTCAAGGTCAAGTCAAGGTCATATCAAGGTCAAGTCAAGGTCGAGTCAAGGTCAAGTCAAGGTCAAGGTAAGGTCCAGTGAAGGTCAAGTCAAGGTCCAGTGAAGGTCAAGTCAAGGTCAAGTCAAGGTCAAGTCAAGGTCATATCAAGGTCAAGTCAAGGTCGAGTCAAGGTCAAGTCAAGGTCAAGGTAAGGTCCAGTGAAGGTCAAGTCAAGGTCCAGTGAAGGTCAAGTCAAGGTCAAGTCAAGGTCAAGTCAAGGTCATGTCAAGGTCAAGTCAAGGTCAAGTTAAGGTCATGTCAAGGTCAAGTCAAGGTCGAGTCAAGGTCAAGTCAAGGTCCAGTGAAGGTCAAGTCAAGGTCAAGTCAAGGTCATATCAAGGTCAAGTCAAGGTCGAGTCAAGGTCAAGTCAAGGTCAAGGTAAGGTCCAGTGAAGGTCAAGTCAAGGTCCAGTGAAGGTCAAGTCAAGGTCAAGTCAAGGCCAAGTCAAGGTCATGTCAAGGTCAAGTCAAGGTCATGTCAAGGTCAAGTAAAAGTCAAGTCAAGGCCAAGTCAAGGTCAAGTCAAGGTCAAGTGAAGGTCAAGTCAAGGTCAAGTCAAGGTCAAGTCAAGGTCAAGTCAAGGTCAAGTCAAGGTCATGTCAAGGTCATGTCAAGGTCAAGGTCAAGTCAAGATCAAGTCAAGGTCAAGTCAAGGTCAAGTCAAGGTCATGTCAAGGTCAAGGTCAAGTCAAGGTCAAGTCAAGGTCGAGTCAAGGTCAAGTCAAGGTCAAGTCAAGGTCAAGTCAAGGCCAAGTCAAGGTTAAGTCAAGGTTAAGTCAAGGTGAAGTCAAGGTCACGTCAAGGTCAAGTCAAGGTCAAGTCAAGGTCAAGTCAAGGTCAAGTAAAGGTCATGTCAAGGTCAAGTCAAGGTCATGTCAAGGTCGAGTCAAGGTCAAGTCAAGGTCAAGTCAAGGTCAAGTCAAGGTCCAGTGAAGGTCAAGTCAAGGTCAAGTCAAGGTCATATCAAGGTCAAGGTCAAGTCAAAGTCAAGGTCATGTCAAGGTCCAGTCAAGGTCATGTCAAGGTCAAGTCAAGGTCATGTCAAGGTCAAGTCAGAGTCAAGTCAAGGCCAAGTCAAGGTCATGTCAAGGTCAGGTCAAGGTCAACTCAAGGTCGAGTCAAGGTCAAGTCAAGGTCAAGTCAAGGTCAAGTGAAGGTCAAGTCAAGGTCAAGTCAAGGTCAAGTCAAGGTCAAGTCAAGGTCGAGTCAAGGTCAAGTCAAGGTCAAGTCAAGGTCCAGTGAAGGTCAAGTCAAGGTCGAGTCAAGGTCAAGTCAAGGTCAAGTCAAGGTCCAGTGAAGGTCAAGTCAAGGTCAAGTCAAGGTCATATCAAGGTCAAGTCAAGGTCGAGTCAAGGTCAAGTCAAGGTCAAGGTAAGGTCCAGTGAAGGTCAAGTCAAGGTCCAGTGAAGGTCAAGTCAAGGTCAAGTCAAGGTCAAGTCAAGGTCATGTCAAGGTCAAGTCAAGGTCAAGTTAAGGTCATGTCAAGGTCAAGTCAAGGTCGAGTCAAGGTCAAGTCAAGGTCATATCAAGGTCAAGTCAAGGTCGAGTCAAGGTCAAGTCAAGGTCAAGGTAAGGTCCAGTGAAGGTCAAGTCAAGGTCCAGTGAAGGTCAAGTCAAGGTCAAGTCAAGGCCAAGTCAAGGTCAAGTGAAGGTCAAGTCATGGTCAAGTCAAGGTCAAGTCAAGGTCAAGTCAAGGTCAAGTCAAGGCCAAGTCAAGGTCAAGTCAAGGTCGAGTCAAGGTCAAGTCAAGGTCAAGTCAAGGTCCAGTGAAGGTCAAGTCAAGGTCAAGTCAAGGTCATATCAAGGTCAAGTCAAGGTCGAGTCAAGGTCAAGTCAAGGTCAAGGTAAGGTCCAGTGAAGGTCAAGTCAAGGTCCAGTGAAGGTCAAGTCAAGGTCAAGTCAAGGCCAAGTCAAGGTCAAGTGAAGGTCAAGTCATGGTCAAGTCAAGGTCAAGTCAAGGTCAAGTCAAGGTCATGTCAAGGTCAAGGTCAAGGTCAAGGTCAAGGTCAAGTCAAGGTCAAGTCAAGGTCATGTCAAGGTCATGTCAAGGTCAAGTCAAGGTCAAGTCAAGGCCATGTCAAGGTCAGGTCAAGGTCAAGTCAAGGTCGAGTCAAGGTCAAGTCAAGGTCAAGGTAAGGTCCAGTGAAGATCAAGTCAAGGTCAAGTGAAGGTCAAGTCAAGGTCAAGTCAAGGCCAAGTCAAGGTCAAGTCAAGGTTAAGTCAAGGTCAAGTCAAGGTCAAGTCAAGGTCATGTCAAGGTCAAGTCAAGGTCAAGACAAGGTCAAGTCAAGGTCATGTCAAGGTCATGTCAAGGTCAAGTCAAGGCCATGTCAAGGTCAGGTCAAGGTCAAGTCAAGGTCGAGTCAAGGTCAAGTCAAGGTCAAGGTAAGGTCCAGTGAAGGTCAAGTCAAGGTCAAGTGAAGGTCAAGTCAAGGTCAAGTCAAGGCCAAGTCAAGGTCAAGTCAAGGTCAAGTCAAGGTCAAGTCAAGGTCATGTCAAGTCAAGGTCAAGTCAAGGTCGAGTCAAGGTCAAGTCAAGGTCAAGGTAAGGTCCAGTGAAGGTCAAGTCAAGGTCAAGTCAAGGTCAAGTGAAGGTCAAGTCAAGGTCAAGTCAAGGTCAAGTCAAAGTCATGTCAAGGTCAAGGTCAAGGTCAAGTCAAGGTCAAGTCAAGGTTAAGTCAAGGTCAAGACAAGGTCAAGTCAAGGTCATGTCAAGGTCATGTCAAGGTCAAGTCAAGGTCAAGTCAAGGCAATGTCAAGGTCAGGTCAAGGTCAAGTCAAGGTCGAGTCAAGGTCAAGTCAAGGTCAAGGTAAGGTCCAGTGAAGGTCAAGTCAAGGTCAAGTCAAGGTCAAGTGAAGGTCAAGTCAAGGTAAAGTCAAGGCCAAGTCAAGGTCAAGTCAAGGTCAAGTCAAGGTCAAGTCAAGGTCAAGTTAAGGTCATGTCAAGGTCAAGTCAAGGTCAAGTCAAGGTCATGTCAAGGTCAAGTCAAGGTCGAGTCAAGGTCAAGTCAAGGTCAAGTCAAGGTCCAGTGAAGGTCAAGTCAAGGTCAAGTCAAGGTCATATCAAGGTCAAGTCAAGGTCGAGTCAAGGTCAAGTCAAGGTCAAGGTAAGGTCCAGTGAAGGTCAAGTCAAGGTCCAGTGAAGGTCAAGTCAAGGTCAAGTCAAGGCCAAGTCAAGGTCAAGTGAAGGTCAAGTCATGGTCAAGTCAAGGTCAAGTCAAGGTCAAGTCAAGGTCAAGTCAAGGCCAAGTCAAGGTCAAGTCAAGGTCGAGTCAAGGTCAAGTCAAGGTCAAGTCAAGGTCCAGTGAAGGTCAAGTCAAGGTCAAGTCAAGGTCATATAAAGGTCAAGTCAAGGTCGAGTCAAGGTCAAGTCAAGGTCAAGGTAAGGTCCAGTGAAGGTCAAGTCAAGGTCCAGTGAAGGTCAAGTCAAGGTCAAGTCAAGGCCAAGTCAAGGTCAAGTGAAGGTCAAGTCATGGTCAAGTCAAGGTCAAGTCAAGGTCAAGTCAAGGTCATGTCAAGGTCAAGGTCAAGTTCAAGTCAAGGTCAAGTCAAGGTTAAGTCAAGGTCAAGGCAAGGTCAAGTCAAGGTCATGTCAAGGTCATGTCAAGGTCAAGTCAAGGTCAAGTCAAGGCCATGTCAAGGTCAGGTCAAGGTCAAGTCAAGGTCGAGTCAAGGTCAAGGTAAGGTCCAGTGAAGATCAAGTCAAGGTCAAGTGAAGGTCAAGTCAAGGTCAAGTCAAGGCCAAGTCAAGGTCAAGTCAAGGTCAAGTCAAGGTCAAGTCAAGGTCAAGTCAAGGTCATGTCAAGGTCAAGTCAAGGTCAAGACAAGGTCAAGTCAAGGTCATGTCAAGGTCATGTCAAGGTCAAGTCAAGGTCAAGTCAAGGCCATGTCAAGGTCAGGTCAAGGTCAAGTCAAGGTCGAGTCAAGGTCAAGTCAAGGTCAAGGTAAGGTCCAGTGAAGGTCAAGTCAAGGTCAAGTGAAGGTCAAGTCAAGGTCAAGTCAAGGCCAAGTCAAGGTCAAGTCAAGGTCAAGTCAAGGTCAAGTCAAGGTCATGTCAAGTCAAGGTCAAGTCAAGGTCGAGTCAAGGTCAAGTCAAGGTCAAGGTAAGGTCCAGTGAAGGTCAAGTCAAGGTCAAGTCAAGGTCAAGTGAAGGTCAAGTCAAGGTCAAGTCAAGGCCAAGTCAAGGTCAAGTCAAGGTCAAGTCAAGGTCAAGTCAAGGTCAATTCAAGGTCATGTCAAGGTCGAGTCAAGGTCAAGTCAAGGTCAAGTCAAGGTCAAGTCAAGGTCAAGTCAAGGTCCAGCGAAGGTCAAGTCAAGGTCAAGTCAAAGTCAAGGTCATGTCAAGGTCATGTCAAGGTCATGTCAAGGTCAAGTCAGAGTCAAGTCAAGGCCAAGTCAAGGTCATGTCAAGGTCAGGTCAAGGTCAACTCAAGGTCGAGTCAAGGTCAAGTCAAGGTCAAGTCAAGGTCAAGTCAAGGTCAAGTCAAGGTCGAGTCAAGGTCAAGTCATGGTCAAGTCAAGGTCCAGTGAAGGTCAAGTCAAGGTCAAGTCAAGGCCAAGTCAAGGTCAAGTGAAGGTCAAGTCATGGTCAAGTCAAGGTCAAGTCAAGGTCAAGTGAAGGTCATGTCAAGGTCAAGGTCAAGTCAAGGTCAAGTCAAGGTCAAGTCAAGGTCATGTCAAGGTCATGTCAAGGTCAAGTGAAGGTCAAGTCAAGGTCAAGTCAAGGCCAAGTCAAGGTCAAGTCAAGGTCAAGTCAAGGTCAAGTCAAGGTCAAGTCAAGGTCATGTCAAGGTCAAGTCAAGGTCAAGTCAAGGTCATGTCAAGGTCAAGTCAAGGTCGAGTCAAGGTCAAGTCAAGGTCAAGTTAAGATCATGTCAAGGTCAAGTCAAGGTTGAGTCCAGGTCAAGTCAAGGTCATGTCAAGGTCATGTCAAGGTCAAGTCAAGGTCAAGTGAAGGTCAAGTCAAGGTCAAGTCAAGGTCATGTCAAGGTCAAGTCAAGGTCATGTCAAGGTCAAGTCAGAGTCAAGTCAAGGCCAAGTCAAGGTCATGTCAAGGTCATGTCAAGGTCAGGTCAAGGTCAACTCAAGGTCAAGTCAAGGTCCAGTGAAGGTCAAGTCAAGGTCAAGTCAAGGTCAAGTGAAGGTCAAGTCAAGGTCAAGTCAAGGCCAAGTCAAGGTCAAGTCAAGATAAAGTCAAGGTCAAGTCAAGGTCAAGTCAAGGTCATGTCAAGGTCAAGTCAAGGTCAAGTCAAGGTCATGTCAAGGTCAAGTCAAGGTCGAGTCAAGGTCAAGTCAAGGTCGAGTCAAGGTCAAGTCAAGGTTAAGTCAAGGTCAAGTCAAGGTCAAGTCAAGGTCAAGTCAAGGTCAAGTCAAGGTCATGTCAAGGTCAAGTCAAGGTCAAGTCAAGGTCAGGTCAAGGTCATGTCAAGGTCAGGTCAAGGTCAAGGTCGAGTCAAGGTCAAGTCAAGGTCAAGTCAAGGTCCAGTGAAGGTAAAGTCAAGGTCAAGTGAAGGTCAAGTCAAGGTCAAGTCAAGGCCAAGTCAAGGTCAAGTCAAGGTCAAGTCAAGGTCAAGTCAAGGTCAAGCGAAGGTCAAGTCAAGGTCAAGTCAAAGTCAAGTGAAGGTCAAGGTCAAGTCAAGGTAAAGTCAAGGTCAAGTCAAGGTCAAGTCAAGGTCAAGTCAAGGTCAAGTCAAGGTCAAGTCAAGTCAAGGTCATGTCAAGGTCATGTCAAGGTCAAGTCAGAGTCAAGTCAAGGTCATGTCAAGGTCAGGTCAAGGTCAACTCAAGGTCAAGTCAAGGTCCAGTGAAGGTCAAGTCAAGGTCAAGTCAAGGCCAAGTCAAGGTCAAGTGAAGGTCAAGTCATGGTCAAGTCAAGGTCAAGTCAAGGTCAAGTCAAAGTCATGTCAAGGTCAAGGTCAAGGTCAAGGTCAAGTCAAGGTCAAGTCAAGGTTAAGTCAAGGTCAAGACAAGGTCAAGTCAAGGTCATGTCAAGGTCATGTCAAGGTCAAGTCAAGGTCAAGTCAAGGCCATGTCAAGGTCAGGTCAAGGTCAAGTCAAGGTCGAGTCAAGGTCAAGTCAAGGTCAAGGTAAGGTCCAGTGAAGGTCAAGTCAAGGTCAAGTCAAGGTCAAGTGAAGGTCAAGTGAAGGTCAAGTCAAGGTAAAGTCAAGGCCAAATCAAGGTCAAGTCAAGGACAAGTCAAGGTCAAGTCAAGGTCAAGTCAAGGTCATGTCAAGGTCAAGTCAAGGTCAAGTCAAGGTCATGTCAAGGTCAAGTCGAGGTCGAGTCAAGGTCAAGTCAAGGTCAAGTCAAGGTCCAGTGAAGGTCAAGTCAAGGTCAAGTCAAGGTCATATCAAGGTCAAGTCAAGGTCGAGTCAAGGTCAAGTCAAGGTCAAGGTAAGGTCCAGTGAAGGTCAAGTCAAGGTCCAGTGAAGGTCAAGTCAAGGTCAAGTCAAGGTCATGTCAAGGTCAAGTCAAGGTCAAGTTAAGGTCATGTCAAGGTCAAGTCAAGGTCGAGTCAAGGTCAAGTCAAGGTCCAGTGAAGGTCAAGTCAAGGTCAAGTCAAGGTCATATCAAGGTCAAGTCAAGGTCGAGTCAAGGTCAAGTCAAGGTCAAGGTAAGGTCCAGTGAAGGTCAAGTCAAGGTCCAGTGAAGGTCAAGTCAAGGTCAAGTCAAGGCCAAGTCAAGGTCAAGTGAAGGTCAAGTCATGGTCAAGTCAAGGTCAAGTCAAGGTCAAGTCAAGGTCAAGTCAAGGCCAAGTCAAGGTCAAGTCAAGGTCGAGTCAAGGTCAAGTCAAGGTCAAGTCAAGGTCCAGTGAAGGTCAAGTCAAGGTCAAGTCAAGGTCATATCAAGGTCAAGTCAAGGTCGAGTCAAGGTCAAGTCAAGGTCAAGGTAAGGTCCAGTGAAGGTCAAGTCAAGGTCCAGTGAAGGTCAAGTCAAGGTCAAGTCAAGGCCAAGTCAAGGTAAAGTGAAGGTCAAGTCATGGTCAAGTCAAGGTCAAGTCAAGGTCAAGTCAAGGTCATGTCAAGGTCAAGGTCAAGGTCAAGTCAAGGTCAAGTCAAGGTTAAGTCAAGGTCAAGGCAAGGTCAAGTCAAGGTCATGTCAAGGTCATGTCAAGGTCAAGTCAAGGTCAAGTCAAGGCCATGTCAAGGTCAGGTCAAGGTCAAGTCAAGGTCGAGTCAAGGTCAAGTCAAGGTCAAGGTAAGGTCCAGTGAAGGTCAAGTCAAGGTCAAGTGAAGGTCAAGTCAAGGTCAAGTCAAGGCCAAGTCAAGGTCAAGTCAAGGTCAAGTCAAGGTCAAGTCAAGGTCAAGTCAAGGTCATGTCAAGGTCAAGTCAAGGTCACGACAAGGTCAAGTCAAGGTCATGTCAAGGTCATGTCAAGGTCAAGTCAAGGTCAAGTCAAGGCCATGTCAAGGTCAGGTCAAGGTCAAGTCAAGGTCGAGTCAAGGTCAAGTCAAGGTCAAGGTAAGGTCCAGTGAAGGTCAAGTCAAGGTCAAGTGAAGGTCAAGTCAAGGTCAAGTCAAGGCCAAGTCAAGGTCAAGTCAAGGTCAAGTCAAGGTCAAGTCAAGGTCATGTCAAGTCAAGGTCAAGTCAAGGTCGAGTCAAGGTCAAGTCAAGGTCAAGGTAAGGTCCAGTGAAGGTCAAGTCAAGGTCAAGTCAAGGTCAAGTCAAGGTCAAGTGAAGGTCAAGTCAAGGTCAAGTCAAGGCCAAGTCAAGGTCAAGTCAAGGTCAAGTCAAGGTCAAGTCAAGGTCAAGTCAAGGTCAATTCAAGGTCATGTCAAGGTCGAGTCAAGGTCAAGTCAAGGTCAAGTCAAGGTCAAGTCAAGGTCAAGTCAAGGTCCAGCGAAGGTCAAGTCAAGGTCAAGTCAAAGTCAAGGTCATGTCAAGGACAAGTCAAAGTCAAGTCAAGGTCAAGTCAAGGTCATGTCAAGGTCATGTCAAGGTCAAGTCAGAGTCAAGTCAAGGCCAAGTCAAGGTCATGTCAAGGTCAGGTCAAGGTCAACTCAAGGTCGAGTCAAGGTCAAGTCAAGGTCAAGTCAAGGTCAAGGCAAGGTCAAGTGAAGGTTAAGTCAAGGTCAAGTCAAGGTCAAGTCAAGGTCAAGTCAAGGTCAAGTCAAGGTCGAGTCAAGGTCAAGTCATGGTCAAGTCAAGGTCCAGTGAAGGTCAAGTCAAGGTCAAGTCAAGGCCAAGTCAAGGTCAAGTGAAGGTCAAGTCATGGTCAAGTCAAGGTCAAGTCAAGGTCAAGTGAAGGTCATGTCAAGGTCAAGGTCAAGTCAAGGTCAAGTCAAGGTCAAGTCAAGGTCATGTCAAGGTCATGTCAAGGTCAAGTCAAGGTCAAGTGAAGGTCAAGTCAAGGTCAAGTCAAGGCCAAGTCAAGGTCAAGTCAAGGTCAAGTCAAGGTCAAGTCAAGGTCAAGTCAAGGTCATGTCAAGGTCAAGTCAAGGTCAAGTCAAGGTCATGTCAAGGTCAAGTCAAGGTCGAGTCAAGGTCAAGTCAAGGTCAAGTTAAGATCATGTCAAGGTCAAGTCAAGGTTGAGTCCAGGTCAAGTCAAGGTCATGTCAAGGTCATGTCAAGGTCAAGTCAAGGTCAAGTGAAGGTCAAGTCAAGGTCAAGTCAAGGTCATGTCAAGGTCAAGTCAAGGTCATGTCAAGGTCAAGTCAGAGTCAAGTCAAGGCCAAGTCAAGGTCATGTCAAGGTCATGTCAAGGTCAGGTCAAGGTCATGTCAAGGTCAGGTCAAGGTCAACTCAAGGTCAAGTCAAGGTCGAGTCAAGGTCAAGTCAAGGTCCAGTGAAGGTCAAGTCAAGGTCAAGTCAAGGTCAAGTGAAGATCAAGTCAAGGTCAAGTCAAGGCCAAGTCAAGGTCAAGTCAAGGTAAAGTCAAGGTCAAGTCAAGGTCAAGTCAAGGTCATGTCAAGGTCAAGTCAAGGTCAAGTCAAGGTCATGTCAAGGTCAAGTCAAGGTCGAGTCAAGGTCAAGTCAAGGTCGAGTCAAGATCAAGTCAAGGTTAAGTCAAGGTCAAGTCAAGGTCAAGTCAAGGTCAAGTCAAGGTCAAGTCAAGGTCATGTCAAGGTCAAGTCAAGGTCAAGTTAAGGTCAGGTCAAGGTCATGTCAAGGTCAGGTCAAGGTCAAGTCAAGGTCGAGTCAAGGTCAAGTCAAGGTCAAGTCAAGGTCCAGTGAAGGTAAAGTCAAGGTCAAGTGAAGGTCAAGTCAAGGTCAAGTCAAGGCCAAGTCAAGGTCAAGTCAAGGTCAAGTCAAGGTCAAGTCAAGGTCAAGCGAAGGTCAAGTCAAGGTCAAGTCAAAGTCAAGTGAAGGTCAAGGTCAAGTCAAGGTAAAGTCAAGGTCAAGTCAAGGTCAAGTCAAGTCAAGGTCATGTCAAGGTCATGTCAAGGTCAAGTCAGAGTCAAGTCAAGGTCATGTCAAGGTCAGGTCAAGGTCAACTCAAGGTCAAGGTCAAGTCAAGGTCCAGTGAAGGTCAAGTCAAGGTCAAGTCAAGGTCAAGTGAAGGTCAAGTCAAGGTCAAGTCAAGGCCAAGTCAAGGTCAAGTCAAGGTCAAGTCTAGGTCATGTCAAGGTCAAGTAAAAGTCAAGTCAAGGTCATGTCAAGGTCAAGTCAAGGTCGAGTCAAGGTCAAGTCAAGGTCGAGTCAAGGTCAAGTCAAGGTCAAGTCAAGGTCAAGTCAAGGTCAAGTCAAGGTCAAGTCAAGGTCAAGTCAAGGTCGAGTCAAGGTCAAGTCAAGGTCAAGTCAAGGTCAAGTCAAGGTCAAGTCAAGGTCAAGTCAAGGTCAAGTCAAGGTCCAGTAAAGGTCCAGTCAAGGTCAAGTCAAGGTCAAGTCAAGGTCAAGTCAAGGTCAAGTCAAGGTCAAGTCAAGGTCAAGTCAAGGTCCAGTAAAGGTCAAGTCAAGGTCAAGTCAAGGTCATGTCAAGGTTATCTCAAGGTCAAGTCAAGGTCAAGTCAAGCTCATGTCAAGGTCAGGTCAAGGTCAAGTCACTGTCGAGTCAAGGTCAAGGTCAAGTCAAGGTCAAGTCAAGGTCATGTCAAGGTCAAGTCAAGGTCAATTCAAGGTCAGGTCAAGGTCAAGTCAAGGTCAAGCCAAGGTCATGTCAAGGTCAAGGCAAGGTCAAGTGAAGGTTAAGTCAAGGTCAAGTCAAGGTCAAGTCAAGGTCAAGTCAAGGTCAAGTCAAGGTCGAGTCAAGGTCAAGTCATGGTCAAGTCAAGGTCCAGTGAAGGTCAAGTCAAGGTCAAGTCAAGGCCAAGTCAAGGTCAAGTGAAGGTCAAGTCATGGTCAAGTCAAGGTCAAGTCAAGGTCAAGTGAAGGTCATGTCAAGGTCAAGGTCAAGTCAAGGTCAAGTCAAGGTCAAGTCAAGGTCATGTCAAGGTCATGTCAAGGTCAAGTCAAGGTCAAGTGAAGGTCAAGTCAAGGTCAAGTCAAGGCCAAGTCAAGGTCAAGTCAAGGTCAAGTCAAGGTCAAGTCAAGGTCAAGTCAAGGTCATGTCAAGGTCAAGTCAAGGTCATGTCAAGGTCAAGTCAAGGTCAAGTCAAGGTCATGTCAAGGTCAAGTCAAGGTCAAGTGAAGGTCAAGTCAAGGTCAAGTCAAGGCCAAGTCAAGGTCAAGTCAAGGTCAAGTCAAGGTCAAGTCAAGGTCAAGTCAAGGTCAAGTCAAGGTCAAGTCAAGGTCAAGTCAAGGTCAAGTCAAGGTCAAGTCAAGGTCAAGTCAAGGTCAAGTCAAGGTCGAGTCAAGGTCAAGTCAAGGTCAAGTCAAGGTCAAGTCAAGGTCAAGTCAAGGTCATGTCAAGGTCAAGTCAAGGTCATGTCAAGGTCAAGTCAAGGTCATGTCAAGGTCATGTCAAGGTCAAGTCAAGGTCAAGTGAAGGTCAAGTCAAGGTCAAGTCAAGGCCAAGTCAAGGTCAAGTCAAGGTCAAGTCAAGGTCAAGTCAAGGTCAAGTCAAGGTCAAGTCAAGGTCAAGTCAAGGTCATGTCAAGGTCAAGTCAAGGTCAAGTCAAGGTCATGTCAAGGTCAAGTCAAGGTCGAGTCAAGGTCAAGTCAAGGTCAAGTTAAGATCATGTCAAGGTCAAGTCAAGGTTGAGTCCAGGTCAAGTCAAGGTCATGTCAAGGTCATGTCAAGGTCAAGTCAAGGTCAAGTGAAGGTCAAGTCAAGGTCAAGTCAAGGTCATGTCAAGGTCAAGTCAAGGTCATGTCAAGGTCAAGTCAGAGTCAAGTCAAGGCCAAGTCAAGGTCATGTCAAGGTCATGTCAAGGTCAGGTCAAGGTCATGTCAAGGTCAGGTCAAGGTCAACTCAAGGTCAAGTCAAGGTCGAGTCAAGGTCAAGTCAAGGTCCAGTGAAGGTCAAGTCAAGGTCAAGTCAAGGTCAAGTGAAGATCAAGTCAAGGTCAAGTCAAGGCCAAGTCAAGGTCAAGTCAAGGTAAAGTCAAGGTCAAGTCAAGGTCAAGTCAAGGTCATGTCAAGGTCAAGTCAAGGTCAAGTCAAGGTCATGTCAAGGTCAAGTCAAGGTCGAGTCAAGGTCAAGTCAAGGTCGAGTCAAGATCAAGTCAAGGTTAAGTCAAGGTCAAGTCAAGGTCAAGTCAAGGTCAAGTCAAGGTCAAGTCAAGGTCATGTCAAGGTCAAGTCAAGGTCAAGTTAAGGTCAGGTCAAGGTCATGTCAAGGTCAGGTCAAGGACAAGTCAAGGTCGAGTCAAGGTCAAGTCAAGGTCAAGTCAAGGTCCAGTGAAGGTAAAGTCAAGGTCAAGTGAAGGTCAAGTCAAGGTCAAGTCAAGGCCAAGTCAAGGTCAAGTCAAGGTCAAGTCAAGGTCAAGTCAAGGTCAAGCGAAGGTCAAGTCAAGGTCAAGTCAAAGTCAAGTGAAGGTCAAGGTCAAGTCAAGGTAAAGTCAAGGTCAAGTCAAGGTCAAGTCAAGTCAAGGTCATGTCAAGGTCATGTCAAGGTCAAGTCAGAGTCAAGTCAAGGTCATGTCAAGGTCAGGTCAAGGTCAACTCAAGGTCAAGGTCAAGTCAAGGTCCAGTGAAGGTCAAGTCAAGGTCAAGTCAAGGTCAAGTGAAGGTCAAGTCAAGGTCAAGTCAAGGCCAAGTCAAGGTCAAGTCAAGGTCAAGTCTAGGTCATGTCAAGGTCAAGTAAAAGTCAAGTCAAGGTCATGTCAAGGTCAAGTCAAGGTCGAGTCAAGGTCAAGTCAAGGTCGAGTCAAGGTCAAGTCAAGGTCAAGTCAAGGTCAAGTCAAGGTCAAGTCAAGGTCAAGTCAAGGTCAAGTCAAGGTCGAGTCAAGGTCAAGTCAAGGTCAAGTCAAGGTCAAGTCAAGGTCAAGTCAAGGTCAAGTCAAGGTCAAGTCAAGGTCCAGTAAAGGTCCAGTCAAGGTCAAGTCAAGGTCAAGTCAAGGTCAAGTCAAGGTCAAGTCAAGGTCAAGTCAAGGTCCAGTAAAGGTCAAGTCAAGGTCAAGTCAAGGTCATGTCAAGGTTATCTCAAGGTCAAGTCAAGGTCAAGTCAAGCTCATGTCAAGGTCAGGTCAAGGTCAAGTCACTGTCGAGTCAAGGTCAAGGTCAAGTCAAGGTCATGTCAAGGTCAAGTCAAGGTCAATTCAAGGTCAGGTCAAGGTCAAGTCAAGGTCAAGCCAAGGTCATGTCAAGGTCAAGGCAAGGTCAAGTGAAGGTTAAGTCAAGGTCAAGTCAAGGTCAAGTCAAGGTCAAGTCAAGGTCAAGTCAAGGTCGAGTCAAGGTCAAGTCATGGTCAAGTCAAGGTCCAGTGAAGGTCAAGTCAAGGTCAAGTCAAGGCCAAGTCAAGGTCAAGTGAAGGTCAAGTCATGGTCAAGTCAAGGTCAAGTCAAGGTCAAGTGAAGGTCATGTCAAGGTCAAGGTCAAGTCAAGGTCAAGTCAAGGTCAAGTCAAGGTCATGTCAAGGTCATGTCAAGGTCAAGTCAAGGTCAAGTGAAGGTCAAGTCAAGGTCAAGTCAAGGCCAAGTCAAGGTCAAGTCAAGGTCAAGTCAAGGTCAAGTCAAGGTCAAGTCAAGGTCATGTCAAGGTCAAGTCAAGGTCAAGTCAAGGTCATGTCAAGGTCAAGTCAAGGTCGAGTCAAGGTCAAGTCAAGGTCAAGTTAAGATCATGTCAAGGTCAAGTCAAGGTTGAGTCCAGGTCAAGTCAAGGTCATGTCAAGGTCATGTCAAGGTCAAGTCAAGGTCAAGTCAAGGTCAAGTCAAGGTCATGTCAAGGTCAAGTCAAGGTCATGTCAAGGTCAAGTCAGAGTCAAGTCAAGGCCAAGTCAAGGTCATGTCAAGGTCATGTCAAGGTCAGGTCAAGGTCATGTCAAGGTCAGGTCAAGGTCAACTCAAGGTCAAGTCAAGGTCGAGTCAAGGTCAAGTCAAGGTCCAGTGAAGGTCAAGTCAAGGTCAAGTCAAGGTCAAGTGAAGGTCAAGTCAAGGTCAAGTCAAGGCCAAGTCAAGGTCAAGTCAAGGTAAAGTCAAGGTCAAGTCAAGGTCAAGTTAAGGTCATGTCAAGGTCAAGTCAAGGTCAAGTCAAGGTCATGTCAAGGTCAAGTCAAGGTTGAGTCAAGGTCAAGTCAAGGTCGAGTCAAGGTCAAGTCAAGGTTAAGTCAAGGTCAAGTCAAGGTCAAGTCAAGGTCAAGTCAAGGTCAAGTCAAGGTCATGTCAAGGTCAAGTCAAGGTCAAGTTAAGGTCAGGTCAAGGTCATGTCAAGGTCAGGTCAAGGTCAAGTCAAGGTCGAGTCAAGGTCAAGTCAAGGTCAAGTCAAGGTCCAGTGAAGGTAAAGTCAAGGTCAAGTGAAGGTCAAGTCAAGGTCAAGTCAAGGCCAAGTCAAGGTCAAGTCAAGGTCAAGTCAAGGTCAAGTCAAGGTCAAGCGAAGGTCAAGTCAAGGTCAAGTCAAAGTCAAGTGAAGGTCAAGGTCAAGTCAAGGTAAAGTCAAGGTCAAGTCAAGGTCAAGTCAAGGTCAAGTCAAGGTCAAGTCAAGGTCAAGTCAAGTCAAGGTCATGTCAAGGTCATGTCAATGTCAAGTCAGAGTCAAGTCAAGGTCATGTCAAGGTCAGGTCAAGGTCAACTCAAGGTCAAGGTCAAGTCAAGGTCCAGTGAAGGTCAAGTCAAGGTCAAGTCAAGGTCAAGTGAAGGTCAAGTCAAGGTCAAGTCAAGGCCAAGTCAAGGTCAAGTCAAGGTCAAGTCTAGGTCATGTCAAGGTCAAGTAAAAGTCAAGTCAAGGTCATGTCAAGGTCAAGTCAAGGTCGAGTCAAGGTCAAGTCAAGGTCGAGTCAAGGTCAAGTCAAGGTCAAGTCAAGGTCAAGTCAAGGTCAAGTCAAGGTCAAGTCAAGGTCCAGTAAAGGTCCAGACAAGGTCAAGTCAAGGTCAAGTCAAGGTCAAGTCAAGGTCAAGTCAAGGTCAAGTCAAGGTCCAGTAAAGGTCAAGTCAAGGTCAAGTCAAGGTCATGTCAAGGTTATCTCAAGGTCAAGTCAAGGTCAAGTCAAGCTCATGTCAAGGTCAGGTCAAGGTCAAGTCACTGTCGAGTCAAGGTCAAGGTCAAGTCAAGGTCAAGTCAAGGTCAAGTCAAGGTCATGTCAAGGTCAAGTCAAGGTCAATTCAAGGTCAGGTCAAGGTCAAGTCAAGGTCAAGCCAAGGTCATGTCAAGGTCAAGTCAAGGTCATGTCAATGTCGAGTCAAGGTTAAGTCAAGGTCACGTCAAGGTCAAGTCGGCCAAGTCAAGTCAAGATCAAGTCAAGGTCAAGTCAAGGTCAAGTCAAGGTCAAATCAAGGTCAAGTCAAGGTCAAAGCAAGGTCAAGTCAAAGTCAAGTCAAGGTCAAGTCAATGTCGAGTCAAGGTTAAGTCAAGGTCACGTCAAGGTCAAGTGGGCCAAGTCAAGTCAAGATCACGTCAAGGTCAAGTCAAGGTCAAGTCAAGGTCAAATCAAGGTCAAGTCAAGGTCAAGTCAAGGTCAAGTCAAAGTCAAGTCAAGGTCAAGTCAAGGTTAAGTCAAGGTCAAGTCAAGGTCAAGTCAAGGTCAAGTCAAGGTCATGTCAAGGTCAAGTCAAGGTCAAGTCAAGGTCAGGTCAAGGTCATGTCAAGGTCAGGTCAAGTCAAGGTCGAGTCAAGGTCAAGTCAAGGTCAAGTCAAGGTCCAGTGAAGGTCAAGTCAAGGTCAAGTGTAGCTCAAGTCAAGGTCAAGTCAAGGCCAAGTCAAGATCAAGTCAAGGTTAAGTCAAGGTCAAGTCAAGGTCAAGTGAAGGTCAAGTCAAGGTCAAGTCAAGGTCAAGTGAAGGTCAAGTCAAGGTCAAGTCAAGGCCAAGTCAAGGTCAAGTCAAGGTAAAGTCAAGGTCAAGGTCAAGTCAAGGTCAAGTCAAGGTCAAGTCAAGGTCAAGTCAAAGTCAAGCCAAGGTCATGTCAAGGTCAAGTCAAGGTCATGTCAAGGTCAAGTCAGAGTCAAGTCAAGGCCAAGTCAAGGTCATGTCAAGGTCAGGTCAAGGTCAACTCAAGGTCAAGTCAAGGTCGAGTCAACGTCAAGTCATGGTCCAGTGAAGGTCAAGTCAAGGTCAAGTGAAGGTCAAGTCAAGGTCAAGTCAAGGCCAAGTCAAGGTCAAGTCAAGGTCAAGTCAAGGTCAAGTCAAGGTCAAGTCAAGGTCATGTCAAGGTCAAGGTCAAGGTCAAGTCAAGGTCAAGTCAAGGTTAAGTCAAGGTCAAGACAAGGTCAAGTCAAGGTCAAGTCAAGGTCAAGTCAAGGTCATGTCAAGGTCAAGTCAAGGTCAAGTCATGGTCAAGTCAAGGTCAAGTCAAGGTCAAGTCAAGGTCATGTCAAGGTCAAGGTCAAGGTCAAGTCAAGGTCAAGTCAAGGTTAAGTCAAGGTCAAGACAAGGTCAAGTCAAGGTCAAGTCAAGGTCAAGTCAAGGTCATGTCAAGGTCAAGTCAAGGTCAAGTCAAGGTCAGGTCAAGGTCATGTCAAGGTCAGGTCAAGTCAAGTCAAGGTCGAGTCAAGGTCAAGTCAAGGTCAAGTCAAGGTCAAGTCAAGGTCCAGTGAAGGTCAAGTCAAGGTCAAGTGAAGGTCAAGTCAAAGCCAAGTCAAGGTCAAGTCAAGGTCAAGTCAAGGTCAAGTGAGGGTCAAGTCAAGGTCAAGTGAAGGTCAAGTGAAAGTCAAGTGAAGGTCAAGTCAAGGTCAAGTCAAGGCCAAGTCAAGGTCAAGTCAAGGTAAAGTCAAGGTCAAGTCAAGGTCAAGTCAAGGTCAAGTCAAGGTCAAGTCAAAGTCAAGTCAAGGTCATGTCAAGGTCAAGTCAAGGTCAAGTCAAGGTCAAGTCAAGGTCATGTCAAGGTCAAGTCTAGGTCATGTCAATGTCGAGTCAAGGTTAAGTCAAGGTCACGTCAAGGTCAAGTCGGCCAAGTCAAGTCAAGATCAAGTCAAGGTCAAGTCAAGGTCAAGTCAAGGTCAAGTCAAGGTCAAGTCAAGGTCAAATCAAGGTCAAGTCAAGGTCAAGTCAAAGTCAAGGTCAAGTCAATGTCGAGTCAAGGTTAAGTCAAGGTCACGTCAAGGTCAAGTGGGCCAAGTCAAGTCAAGATCACGTCAAGGTCAAGTCAAGGTCAAGTCAAGGTCAAGTCAAGATCAAATCAAGGTCAAGTCAAGGTCAAGTCAAGGTCAAGTCAAAGTCAAGTCAAGGTCAAGTCAAGGTTAAGTCAAGGTCAAGTCAAGGTCAAGTCAAGGTCAAGTCAAGGTCAAGTCAAGGTCAAGTCAAGGTCAAGTCAAGGTCAAGTCAAGGTCATGTCAAGGTCAAGTCAAGGTCAAGTCAAGGTCAGGTCAAGGTCATGTCAAGGTCAAGTCAAGGTCAAGTCAAGGTCAAGTCAAGGTCCAGTGAAGGTCAAGTCAAGGTCAAGTCAAGGCCAAGTCAAGGTCAAGTCAAGGTCAAGGCAAGCTCAAGTCAAGGTCAAGTGAAGGTCAAGTGAAGGTCAAGTCAAGGTCAAGTCAGGGCCAAGTCAAGGTCAAGTCAAGGTAAAGTCAAGGTCAAGTCAAGGTCAAGTCAAGGTCAAGTCAAGGTTAAGTCAAGGTCAAGTCAAAGTCAAGTCAAGGTCATGTCAAGGTCAAGTCAAGGTCAAGTCAAGGTCAAGTCAAGGTCATGTCAAGGTCATGTCAAGGTCAAGTCAGAGTCAAGTCAAGGCCAAGTCAAGGTCATGTCAAGATCAGGTAGAGGTCAACTCAAGGTCAAGTCAAGGTCGAGTCAACGTCAAGTCAAGGTCAAGTCAAGGTCCAGTGAAGGTCAAGTCAAGGTCAAGTCAAGGTCAAGTGAAGGTCAAGTCAAGGTCAAGTCAAGGCCAAGTCAAGGTCAAGTCAAGGTCAAGTCAAGGTCAAGTCAAGGTCATGTCAAGGTTAAGTCAAGGTCAAGACAAGGTCAAGTCAAGGTCAAGTCAAGGTCATGTCAAGGTCAAGTCAAGGTCAAGTCATGGTCAAGTCAAGGTCAAGTCAAGGTCAAGTCAAGGTCATGTCAAGGTCAAGGTCAAGGTCAAGTCAAGGTCAAGTCAAGGTTAAGTCAAGGTCAAGACAAGGTCAATTCAAGGTCAAGTCAAGGTCAAGTCAAGGTCATGTCAAGGTCAAGTCAAGGTCAAGTCAAGGTCAGGTCAAGGTCGTGTCAAGGTCAGGTCAAGTCAAGTCAAGGTCGAGTCAAGGTCAAGTCAAGGTCAAGTCAAGGTCAAGTCAAGGTCCAGTGGAGGTCAAGTCACGGTCAAGTGAAGGTCAAGTCAAGGTCAAGTCAAGGCCAAGTCAAGGTCAAGTCAAGGTCAAGTCAAGGTCAAGTCAAGGTCAAGTCAAGGTCAAGTGAAGGTCAAGTCAAGGTCAAGTCAAGGCCAAGTCAAGGTCAAGTCAAGGTAAAGTCAAGGTCAAGTCAAGGTCAAGTCAAGGTCAAGTCAAGGTCAAGGTCAAGTCAAAGTCAAGTCAAGGTCATGTCAAGGTCATGTCAAGGTCATGTCAAGGTCAAGTCAGAGTCAAGTCAAGGCCAAGTCAAGGTCATGTCAAGGTCAGGTCAAGGTCAACTCAAGGTCAAGTCAAGGTCGAGTCAACGTCAAGTCAAGGTCAAGTCAAGGTCCAGTGAAGGTCCAGTGAAGGTCAAGTCAAAGTCAAGTCAAGGTCAAGTGAAGGTCAAGTCAAAGTCAAGTCAAGGCCAAGTGAAGGTCAAGTCAAGGTCAAGTCAAGGCCAAGTCAAGGTCAAGTCAAGGTCAAGTCAAGGTCATGTCAAGGTCAAGGTGAAGTCAAGGTCAAGTCAAGGTCCAGTGAAGGTCAAGTCAAGGTCAAGTCAAGGTCATGTCAAGGTCAAGGTCAAGGTCAAGTCAAGGTCAAGTCAAGGTCATGTCAAGGTCCAGTGAAGGTCAAGTCAAGGTCATGTCAAGGTCAAGTCAAGGTCAAGTCAAGGTCAAGTCAAGGTCATGGCAAGGTCATGTCAAGGTCAAGGTCAAGTCAAGGTCAAGTCAAGGTCATGTCAAGGTCAAGTCAAGGTCATGTCAAGGTTATCTCAAGGTCAAGTCAAGGTCAAGTCAAGCTCATGTCAAGGTCAGGTCAAGGTCAAGTCACTGTCGAGTCAAGGTCAAGTCAAGGTCAAGGTCAAGTCAAGGTCAAGTCAAGGTCAAATCAAGGTCAAGTCAAGGTCATGTCAAGGTCAAGTCAAGGTCAATTCAAGGTCAGGTCAAGGTCAAGTCAAGGTCAAGCCAAGGTCATGTCAAGGTCAAGTCAAGGTCATGTCAATGTCGAGTCAAGGTTAAGTCAAGGTCACGTCAAGGTCAAGTCGGCCAAGTCAAATCAAGATCAAGTCAAGGTCAAGTCAAGGTCAAGTCAAAGTCAAGTCAAGGTCAAGTCAAGGTCAAGTCAAGGTCAAATCAAGGTCAAGTCAAGGTCAAAGCAAGGTCAAGTCAAAGTCAAGTCAAGGTCAAGTCAATGTCGAGTCAAGGTTAAGTCAAGGTCACGTCAAGGTCAAGTCGGCCAAGTCAAGTCAAGATCACGTCAAGGTCAAGTCAAGGTCAAGTCAAGGTCAAGTCAAGGTCAAATCAAGGTCAAGTCAAGGTCAAGTCAAGGTCAAGTCAAGGTCAAGTCAAAGTCAAGTCAAGGTCAAGTCAAGGTTAAGTCAAGGTCAAGTCAAGGTCAAGTCAAGGTCAAGTCAAGGTCATGTCAAGGTCAAGTCAAGGTCAAGTCAAGGTCAGGTCAAGGTCATGTCAAGGTCAGGTCAAGTCAAGTCAAGGTCAAGTCAAGGTCAAGTCAAGGTCCAGTGAAGGTCAAGTCAAGGTCAAGTGTAGGTCAAGTCAAGGTCAAGTCAAGATCAAGTCAAGGTCAAGTCAAGGTCAAGTCAAGGTCAAGTCAAGGTCAAGTGAAGGTCAAGTCAAGGTCAAGTCAAGGTCAAGTGAAGGTCAAGTCAAGGTCAAGTCAAGGCCAAGTCAAGGTCAAGTCAAGGTAAAGTCAAGGTCAAGTCAAGGTCAAGTCAAGGTCAAGTCAAGGTCAAGTCAAAGTCAAGTCAAGGTCATGTCAAGGTCAAGTCAAGGTCAAGTCAAGGTCAAGTCAAGGTCATGTCAAGGTCATGTCAAGGTCAGGTCAAGGTCAACTCAAGGTCAAGTCAAGGTCGAGTCAACGTCAAGTCAAGGTCAAGTCAAGGTCCAGTGAAGGTCAAGTCAAGGTCAAGTCAAGGTCAAGTGAAGGTCAAGTCAAGGTCAAGTCAAGGCCAAGTCAAGGTCAAGTCAAGGTCAAGTCAAGGTCAAGTCAAGGTCATGTCAAGGTCAAGGTCAAGTCAAAGTCAAGTCAAGGTTAAGTCAAGGTCAAGACAAGGTCAAGTCAAGGTCAAGTCAAGGTCAAGTCAAGGTCATGTCAAGGTCAAGTCAAGGTCAAGTCATGGTCAAGTCAAGGTCAAGTCAAGGTCAAGTCAAGGTCATGTCAAGGTCAAGGTCAAGGTCAAGTCAAGGTCAAGTCAAGGTTAAGTCAAGGTCAAGACAAGGTCAAGTCAAGGTCAAGTCAAGGTCAAGTCAAGGTCATGTCAAGGTCAAGTCAAGGTCAAGTCAAGGTCAGGTCAAGGTCATGTCAAGGTCAGGTCAAGTCAAGTCAAGAACGAGTCAAGGTCAAGTCAAGGTCAAGTCAAGGTCAAGTCAAGGTCCAGTGAGGGTCAAGTCAAGGTCAAGTGAAGGTCAAGTCTAGGTCAAGTCAAAGCCAAGTCAAGGTCAAGTCAAGGTCAAGTCAAGGTCAAGTCAAGGTCAAGTGAGGGTCAAGTCAAGGTCAAGTGAAGGTCAAGTGAAGGTCAAGTCAAGGTCAAGTTAAGGCCAAGTCAAGGTCAAGTCAAGGTCAAGTCAAGGTCAAGTCAAGGTCAAGTCAAGGTCAAGTCAAAGTCAAGTCAAGGTCATGTCAAGGTCAAGTCAAGGTCAAGTCAAGGTCAGGTCAAGGTCATGTCAAGGTCAAGGTCAAGTCAAGGTCAAGTCAAGGGTAAGTCAAGGTCAAGACAAGGTCAAGTCAAGGTCATGTCAAGGTCAGGTCAAGTCAAGTCAAGGTCGAGTCAAGGTCAAGTCAAGGTCAAGTCAAGGTCAAGTCAAGGTCCAGTGAAGGTCAAGTCAAGGTCAAGTGAAGGTCAAGTCTAGGTCAAGTCAAAGCCAAGTCAAGGTCAAGTCAAGGTCAAGTCAAGGTCAAGTGAGGGTCAAGTCAAGGTCAAGTCAAGGTCAAGTGAAGGTCAAGTGAAGGTCAAGTCAAGGTCAAGTTAAGGCCAAGTCAAGGTCAAGTCAAGGTCAAGTCAAGGTCAAGTCAAGGTCAAGTCAAAGTCAAGTCAAGGTCATGTCAAGGTCAAGTCAAGGTCAAGTCAAGGTCAAGTCAAGGTCAAGTCAAGGTCATGTCAAGGTCAAGGTCAAGGTCAAGGTCAAGTCAAGGTTAAGTCAAGGTCAAGACAAGGTCAAGTCAAGGTCAAGTCAAGGTCAAGTCAAGGTCATGTCAAGGTCAAGTCAAGGTCAAGTCAAGGTCAGGTCAAGGTCATGTCAAGGTCAGGTCAAGTCAAGTCAAGGTCGAGTCAAGGTCAAGTCAAGGTCAAGTCAAGGTCAAGTCAAGGTCCAGTGAAGGTCAAGTCAAGGTCAAGTGAAGGTCAAGTCTAGGTCAAGTCAAAGCCAAGTCAAGGTCAAGTCAAGGTCAAGTCAAGGTCAAGTCAAGGTCAAGTCAAGGTCAAGTCAAAGTCAAGTCAAGGTCAAGTCAAGGTCAAGTCAAGGTCATGTCAAGGTCAAGTCAAGGTCATGTCAATGTCGAGTCAAGGTTAAGTCAAGGTCACGTCAAGGTCAAGTCGGCCAAGTCAAGTCAAGATCAAGTCAAGGTCAAGTCAAGGTCAAGTCAAGGTCAAGTCAAGGTCAAGTCAAGGTCAAATCAAGGTCAAGTCAAGGTCAAGGTCAAGTCAAAGTCAAGTCAAGGTCAAGTCAAGGTCAAGTCAAGGTCATGTCAAGGTCAAGTCAAGGTCAAGTCAAGGTCAGGTCAAGGTCATGTCAAGGTCAAGTCAAGGTCAAGTCAAGGTCCAGTGAAGGTCAAGTCAAGGTCAAGTCAAGGCCAAGTCAAGGTCAAGTCAAGGTCAAGTCAAGCTCAAGTCAAAGTCAAGTCAAGGCCAAGTGAAGGTCAAGTCAAGGTCAAGTCAAGGCCAAGTCAAGGTCAAGTCAAGGTCAAGTCAAGGTCATGTCAAGGTCAAGGTGAAGTCAAGGTCAAGTCAAGGTCCAGTGAAGGTCAAGTCAAGGTCAAGTCAAGGTCATGTCAAGGTCAAGGTCAAGGTCAAGTCAAGGTCAAGTCAAGGTCATGTCAAGGTCCAGTGAAGGTCAAGTCAAGGTCAAGTCAAGGTCATGTCAAGGTCAAGTCAAGGTCAAGTCAAGGTCAAGTCAAGGTCATGGCAAGGTCATGTCAAGGTCAAGGTCAAGTCAAGGTCAAGTCAAGGTCAAGTCAAGGTCATGTCAAGGTCAAGTCAAGGTCATGTCAAGGTTATCTCAAGGTCAAGTCAAGGTCAAGTCAAGCTCATGTCAAGGTCAGGTCAAGGTCAAGTCACTGTCGAGTCAAGGTCAAGTCAAGGTCAAGGTCAAATCAAGGTCAAGTCAAGGTCATGTCAAGGTCAAGTCAAGGTCAATTCAAGGTCAGGTCAAGGTCAAGTCAAGGTCAAGCCAAGGTCATGTCAAGGTCAAGTCAAGGTCATGTCAATGTCGAGTCAAGGTTAAGTCAAGGTCACGTCAAGGTCAAGTCGGCCAAGTCAAATCAAGATCAAGTCAAGGTCAAGTCAAGGTCAAGTCAAGGTCAAGTCAAGGTCAAGTCAAGGTCAAGTCAAGGTCAAATCAAGGTCAAGTCAAGGTCAAAGCAAGGTCAAGTCAAAGTCAAGTCAAGGTCAAGTCAATGTCGAGTCAAGGTTAAGTCAAGGTCACGTCAAGGTCAAGTCGGCCAAGTCAAGTCAAGATCACGTCAAGGTCAAGTCAAGGTCAAGTCAAGGTCAAGTCAAGGTCAAATCAAGGTCAAGTCAAGGTCAAGTCAAGGTCAAGTCAAAGTCAAGTCAAGGTCAAGTCAAGGTTAAGTCAAGGTCAAGTCAAGGTCAAGTCAAGGTCAAGTCAAGGTCATGTCAAGGTCAAGTCAAGGTCAAGTCAAGGTCAGGTCAAGGTCATGTCAAGGTCAGGTCAAGTCAAGGTCAAGTCAAGGTCCAGTGAAGGTCAAGTCAAGGTCAAGTGTAGGTCAAGTCAAGGTCAAGTCAAGATCAAGTCAAGGTCAAGTCAAGGTCAAGTCAAGGTCAAGTCAAGGTCAAGTGAAGGTCAAGTCAAGGTCAAGTCAAGGTCAAGTGAAGGTCAAGTCAAGGTCAAGTCAAGGCCAAGTCAAGGTCAAGTCAAGGTAAAGTCAAGGTCAAGTCAAGGTCAAGTCAAGGTCAAGTCAAAGTCAAGTCAAGGTCATGTCAAGGTCAAGTCAAGGTCAAGTCAAGGTCAAGTCAAGGTCATGTCAAGGTCATGTCAAGGTCAGGTCAAGGTCAACTCAAGGTCAAGTCAAGGTCGAGTCAACGTCAAGTCAAGGTCAAGTCAAGGTCCAGTGAAGGTCAAGTCAAGGTCAAGTCAAGGTCAAGTGAAGGTCAAGTCAAGGTCAAGTCAAGGCCAAGTCAAGGTCAAGTCAAGGTCAAGTCAAGGTCAAGTCAAGGTCATGTCAAGGTCAAGGTCAAGGTCAAGTCAAGGTCAAGTCAAGGTTAAGTCAAGGTCAAGACAAGGTCAAGTCAAGGTCAAGTCAAGGTCAAGTCAAGGTCATGTCAAGGTCAAGTCAAGGTCAAGTCATGGTCAAGTCAAGGTCAAGTCAAGGTCAAGTCAAGGTCATGTCAAGGTCAAGGTCAAGGTCAAGGTCAAGGTCAAGTCAAGGTCAAGTCAAGGTTAAGTCAAGGTCAAGACAAGGTCAAGTCAAGGTCAAGTCAAGGTCAAGTCAAGGTCATGTCAAGGTCAAGTCAAGTCAAGGTCGAGTCAAGGTCAAGTCCAGGTCAAGTCAAGGTCAAGTCAAGGTCCAGTGAAGGTCAAGTCAAGGTCAAGTGAAGGTCAAGTCTAGGTCAAGTCAAAGCCAAGTCAAGGTCAAGTCAAGGTCAAGTCAAGGTCAAGTGAGGGTCAAGTCAAGGTTAAGTCAAGGTCAAGACAAGGTCAAGTCAAGGTCAAGTCAAGGTCAAGTCAAGGTCATGTCAAGGTCAAGTCAAGGTCGAGTCAAGGTCAAGTCAAGGTCAAGTCAAGGTCAAGTCAAGGTCCAGTGAAGGTCAAGTCAAGGTCAAGTCTAGGTCAAGTCAAAGCCAAGTCAAGGTCAAGTCAAGGTCAAGTCAAGGTCAAGTCAAGGTCAAGTGAGGGTCAAGTCAAGGTCAAGTGAAGGTCAAGTGAAGGTCAAGTCAAGGTCAAGTTAAGGCCAAGTCAAGGTCAAGTCAAGGTCAAGTCAAGGTCAAGTTAAGGTCAAGTCAAGGTCAAGTCAAAGTCAAGTCAAGGTCATGTCAAGGTCAAGTCAAGGTCAAGTCAAGGTCAAGTCAAGGTCAAGTCAAGGTCATGTCAAGGTCAAGGTCAAGGTCAAGTCAAGGTTAAGTCAAGGTCAAGACAAGGTCAAGTCAAGGTCAAGTCAAGGTCAAGTCAAGGTCATGTCAAGGTCAAGTCAAGGTCAAGTCAAGGTCAGGTCAAGGTCATGTCAAGGTCAGGTCAAGTCAAGTCAAGGTCGAGTCAAGGTCAAGTCAAGGTCAAGTCAAGGTCCAGTGAAGGTCAAGTCAAGGTCAAGTGAAGGTCAAGTCTAGGTCAAGTCAAAGCCAAGTCAAGGTCAAGTCAAGGTCAAGTCAAGGTCAAGTCAAGGTCAAGTCAAAGTCAAGTCAAGGTCAAGTCAAGGTCAAGTCAAGGTCATGTCAAGGTCAAGTCTCAAGGTCATGTCAATGTCGAGTCAAGGTTAAGTCAAGGTCACGTCAAGGTCAAGTCAAGGTCAAGTCAAGGTCAAGTCAAGGTCAAGTCAAGGTCAAGTCAAGGTCAAATCAAGGTCAAGTCAAGGTCAAGGTCAAGTCAAAGTCAAGTCAAGGTCAAGTCAAGGTCAAGTCAAGGTCATGTCAAGGTCAAGTCAAGGTCAAGTCAAGGTCAGGTCAAGGTCATGTCAAGGTCAAGTCAAGGTCAAGTCAAGGTCCAGTGAAGGTCAAGTCAAGGTCAAGTCAAGGCCAAGTCAAGGTCAAGTCAAGGTCAAGTCAAGCTCAAGTCAAGGTCAAGTGAAGGTCAAGTGAAGGTCAAGTCAAGGTCAAGTCAAGGCCAAGTCAAGGTCAAGTCAAGGTAAAGTCAAGGTCAAGTCAAGGTCAAGTCAAGGTCAAGTCAAGGTTAAGTCAAGGTCAAGTCAAAGTCAAGTCAAGGTCATGTCAAGGTCAAGTCAAGGTCAAGTCAAGGTCAAGTCAAGGTCATGTCAAGGTCATGTCAAGGTCAAGTCAGAGTCAAGTCAAGGCCAAGTCAAGGTCATGTCAAGGTCAGGTCAAAGTCAACTCAAGGTCAAGTCAAGGTCGAGTCAACGTCAAGTCAAGGTCAAGTCAAGGTCCAGTGAAGGTCAAGTCAAGGTCAAGTCAAGGTCAAGTGAAGGTCAAGTCAAGGTCAAGTCAAGGCCAAGTCAAGGTCCAGTGAAGGTCAAGTCAAGGTCAAGTCAAGGCCAAGTCAAGGTCAAGTCAAGGTCAAGTCAAGCTCAAGTCAAGGTCAAGTGAAGGTCAAGTGAAGGTCAAGTCAAGGTCAAGTCAAGGCCAAGTCAAGGTCAAGTCAAGGTAAAGTCAAGGTCAAGTCAAGGTCAAGTCAAGGTCAAGTCAAGGTTAAGTCAAGGTCAAGTCAAAGTCAAGTCAAGGTCATGTCAAGGTCATGTCAAGGTCAAGTCAGAGTCAAGTCAAGGCCAAGTCAAGGTCATGTCAAGGTCAGGTCAAAGTCAACTCAAGGTCGAAATGTCGAAATGTCAAAATGTCAAAATGTCGAAATGTCAAAATGTCGAAATGTCAAAATGTCAAAATGTCGAAATGTCAAAATGTCAAAATGTCGAAATGTCAAAATGTCGAAATGTTAAAATGTCGAAATGTCAAAATGTCGAAATGTCAAAATGTCAAAATGTCGAAATGTCAAAATGTCGAAATGTCAAAATGTCGAAATGTCAAAATGTCAAAATGTCGAAATGTCAAAATGTCAAAATGTCGAAATGTTAAAATGTCGAAATGTCAAAATGTCGAAGTGTCAAAATGTCAAAATGTCGAAATGTCAAAATGTCAAAATGTCAAAATGTCGAAATGTCGAAATGTCAAAATGTCAAAATGTCGAAATGTTAAAATGTCGAAATGTCAAAATGTCGAAATGTCAAAATGTCAAAATGTCAAAATGTCGAAATGTCAAAATGTCGAAATGTCAAAATGTCAAATGTCGAAATGTCAAAATGTCAAAATGTCAAAATGTCGAAATGTCAAAATGTCAAAATGTCAAAATGTCGAAATGTTAAAATGTCGAAATGTCAAAATGTCGAAATGTCAAAATGTCAAAATGTCGAAATGTCAAAATGTCGAAATGTCAAAATGTCGAAATGTCAAAATGTCGAAATGTCAACATGTCGAAATGTCGAAATGTCAAAATGTCGAAATGTCAATATGTCGAAATGACAAAATGTCAAAATGTCAAAATGTCAAAATGTCGAAATGTCAAAATGTCAAAATGTCGAAATGTTAAAATGTCGAAATGTCAAAATGTCGAAATGTCAAAATGTCAAAATGTCAAAATGTCGAAATGTCAAAATGTCGAAATGTCAAAATGTCGAAATGTCAAAATGTCGAAATGTCAAAATGTCGAAATGTCAAAATGTCGAAATGTCAACATGTCGAAATGTCGAAATGTCAAAATGTCGAAATGTCGAAAGGTCAAAATGTCAAAATGTCAAAATGTCGAAATGTCAAAATGTCGAATTGTCAAAATGTCAAAATGTCAAAATGTCGAAATGTCAAAATGTCGATATGTCAAAATGTCGAATTGTCAAAATGTCGAAATGTCAAAATGTCGAAATGTCGAATTGTCAAAATGTCGAAATGTCAAAATGTCGAAATGTCAAAATGTCGAAATGTCAAAATGTCGAAATGTCGAAATGTCAAAATGTCGAAATGTCAAAATGTCGAATTGTCAAAATGTCAAAATGTCGAAATGTCAAAATGTCGAAATGTCAAAATGTCGAAATGTCAAAATGTCGATATGTCAAAATGTCGAATTGTCAAAATGTCGAAATGTCGAAATGTCAAAATGTCGAAATGTCAAAATGTCGAATTGTCAAAATGTCATAATGTCGAAATATCGAAATGTCAAAATGTCGAAATGTCAAAATGTCAAAATGTCGAAATGTCAAAATGTCGAAATGTCAAAATGTCGAAATGTCAAAATGTCGAAATGTCAAAATGTCGAAATGTCGAAATGTCAAAATGTCGAAATGTCAAAATGTCGAAATGTCAAAATGTCAAAATGTCAAAATGTCGAAATGTCAAAATGTCGAAATGTCAAAATGTCGAAATGTCAAAATGTCGAAATGTCAAAATGTCAAAATGTCAAAATGTCGAAATGTCGAAATGTCAAAATGTCGAAATGTCAAAATGTCGAAATGTCAAAATGTCAAAATGTCGAAATGTCAAAATGTCGAAATGTCAAAATGTCGAAATGTCAAAATGTCGAAATGTCAAAATGTCGAAATGTCAAAATGTCGAAATGTCAAAATGTCGAAATGTCAAAATGTCGAAATGTCGAAAGGTCAAAATGTCAAAATGTCAAAATGTCGAAATGTCAAAATGTCAAAATGTCGAAATGTCAAAATGTCAAAATGTCGAAATGTCAAAATGTCAAAATGTCGAAATGTCAACATGTCAAAATGTCAAAATGTCAAAATGTCGCAATATCGAAATGTCAAAATGTCGAAATGTCAAAATGTCAAAATGTCGAAATGTCAAAATGTCAAAATGTCGAAATGTCAAAATGTCAAAATGTCAAAATGTCGAAATGTCAAAATGTCAAAATGTCAAAATGTCAAAATGTCGAAATGTCAAAATGTCGAAATGTCAAAATGTCAAAATGTCGAAATGTTAAAATGTCGAAATGTCAAAATGTCAAAATGTCGAAATGTCAAAATGTAAAAATGTCAAAATGTCGAAATGTTAAAATGTCGAAATGTCAAAATGTCGAAATGTCAAAATGTCAAAATGTCAAAATGTCGAAATGTCAAAATGTCGAAATGTCAAAATGTCGAAATGTCAAAATGTCGAAATGTCAACATGTCGAAATGTCGAAATGTCAAAATGTCGAAATGTCAATATGTCGAAATGACAAAATGTCGAAATGTCAAAATGTCGAAATGTCAAAATGTCGAAATGTTAAAATGTCAAAATGTCGAAATGTCAAAATGTCGAATTGTCAAAATGTCAAAATGTCGAAATGTCAAAATGTCGAAATGTCAAAATGTCGAAATGTCAAAATGTCGATATGTCAAAATGTCGAATTGTCAAAATGTCGAAATGTCGAAATGTCAAAATGTCGAAATGTCAAAATGTCGAATTGTCAAAATGTCATAATGTCGAAATGTCGAAATGTCAAAATGTCGAAATGTCAAAATGTCAAAATGTCGAAATGTCAAAATGTCGAAATGTCAAAATGTCGAAATGTCAAAATGTCGAAATGTCAAAATGTCGAAATGTCGAAATGTCAAAATGTCGAAATGTCAAAATGTCGAAATGTCAAAATGTCAAAATGTCAAAATGTCGAAATGTCAAAATGTCGAAATGTCAAAATGTCGAAATGTCAAAATGTCGAAATGTCAAAATGTCAAAATGTCGAAATGTCAAAATGTCGAAATGTCAAAATGTCGAAATGTCAAAATGTCGAAATGTCAAAATGTCAAAATGTCGAAATGTCAAAATGTCGAAATGTCAAAATGTCGAAATGTCAAAATGTCGAAATGTCAAAATGTCGAAATGTCAAAATGTCGAAATGTCAAAATGTCGAAATGTCAAAATGTCGAAATGTCGAAAGGTCAAAATGTCAAAATGTCAAAATGTCGAAATGTCAAAATGTCAAAATGTCGAAATGTCAAAATGTCAAAATGTCGAAATGTCAAAATGTCAAAATGTCGAAATGTCAACATGTCAAAATGTCAAAATGTCGCAATATCGAAATGTCAAAATGTCGAAATGTCAAAATGTCAAAATGTCGAAATGTCAAAATGTCAAAATGTCGAAATGTCAAAATGTCAAAATGTCAAAATGTCGAAATGTCAAAATGTCAAAATGTCAAAATGTCGAAATGTCAAAATGTCAAAATGTCAAAATGTCAAAATGTCAAAATGTCAAAATGTCGAAATGTCAAAATGTCGAAATGTCAAAATGTCAAAATGTCGAAATGTTAAAATGTCGAAATGTCAAAATGTCAAAATGTCGAAATGTCAATATGTAAAAATGTCAAATTGTCGAAATGTTAAAATGTCGAAATGTCAAAATGTCGAAATGTCAAAATGTCAAAATGTCAAAATGTCGAAATGTCAAAATGTCGAAATGTCAAAATGTCGAAATGTCAAAATGTCGAAATGTCAACATGTCGAAATGTCGAAATGTCAAAATGTCGAAATGTCAATATGTCGAAATGACAAAATGTCGAAATGTCAAAATGTCGAAATGTCAAAATGTCGAAATGTTAAAATGTCAAAATTTCGAAATGTCGAAATGTCAAAATGTCGAAATGTCAAAATGTCGAAATGTCAAAATGTCAAAATGTCGAAATGTCAAAATGTCGAAATGTCAAAATGTCGAAATGTCGAAATGTCAAAATGTCGAAATGTCAAAAGCTCAAAATGTCGAAATGTCGAAATGTCAAAATGTCAAAATGTCGAAATGTCAAAATGTCAAAATGTCGAAATGTCAAAATGTCGAAATGTCAAAATGTCGAAATGTCAAAATGTCGATATGTCAAAATGTCGAATTGTCAAAATGTCGAAATGTCGAAATGTCAAAATGTCAAAATGTCAAAATGTCGAATTGTCAAAATGTCAAAATGTCGAAATGTCAAAATGTCGAAATGTCGAAATGTCAAAATGTCGAAATGTCGAAATGTCAAAATGTCGAAATGTCAAAAGCTCAAAATGTCGAAATGTCGAAATGTCAAAATGTCAAAATGTCAAAATGTCGAAATGTCGAAATGTCAATATGTCGAAATGACAAAATGTCGAAATGTCAAAATGTCGAAATGTCAAAATGTCGAAATGTTAAAATGTCAAAATGTCGATATGTCGAAATGTCGCAATATCGAAATGTCAAAATGTCGAAATGTCAAAATGTCAAAATGTCAAAATGTCGAAATGTCAAAATGTCGAAATGTCAAAATGTCAAAATGTCGAAATGTCAAAATGTCGAAATGTCGAAATGTCAAAATGTCGAAATGTCAAAAGCTCAAAATGTCGAAATGTCGAAATGTCAAAATGTCAAAATGTCGAAATGTCAAAATGTCAAAATGTCGAAATGTCAAAATGTCGAAATGTCAAAATGTCGAAATGTCAAAATGTCGAAATGTCGAAATGTCGAAATGTCAAAATGTCGAAATGTCAAAATGTCGAAATGTCGAAATGTCGAAATGTCAAAATGTCGTATTGTCAAAATGTCAAAATGTCGAAATGTCAAAATGTCGAAATGTCAAAATGTCGAAATGTCAAAATGTCGATATGTCAAAATGTCGAATTGTCAAAATGTCGAAATGTCGAAATGTCAAAATGTCGAAATGTCAAAATGTCGAATTGTCAAAATGTCATAATGTCGAAATGTCGAAATGTCAAAATGTCGAAATGTCAAAATGTCAAAATGTCAAAATGTCAAAATGTCAAAATGTCGAAATGTCAAAATGTCGAAATGTCAAAATGTCGAAATGTCAAAATGTCGAAATGTCAAAATGTCGAAATGTCAAAATGACGAAATGTCAAAATGTCGAAATGTCGAAAGGTCAAAATGTCAAAATGTCAAAATGTCAAAATGTCGAAATGTCAAAATGTCAAAATGTCGAAATGTCAAAATGTCAAAATGTCGAAATGTCAAAATGTCAAAATGTCGAAATGTCAAAATGTCGAAATGTCAAAATGTCGAAATGTCAAAATGTCAAAATGTCAAAATGTCGAAATGTCAAAATGTCAAAATGTCAAAATGTCGAAATGTCAAAATGTCAAAATGTCAAAATGTCGAAATGTCAAAATGTCAAAATGTCGCAATATCGAAATGTCAAAATGTCGAAATGCCAAAATGTCAAAATGTCAAAATGTCGAAATGTCAAAATGTCAAAATGTCGAAATGTCAAAATGTCAAAATGTCGAAATGTCAAAATGTCAAAATGTCAAAATGTCGAAATGTCAAAATGTCGAAATGTCAAAATGTCGAAATGTCAAAATGTCAAAATGTCAAAATGTCGAAATGTCCAAATGTCGAAATGTCAAAATGTCGAAATGTCAAAATGTCGAAATGTCAACATGTCAAAATGTCAAAATGTCAAAATGTCGAAATGTCAAAATGTCGAAATGTCAAAATGTCGAAATGTCAAAATGTCAAAATGTCGAAATGTCAAAATGTCGAAATGTCAAAATGTCGAAATGTCAAAATGTCAAAATGTCGAAATGTCAAAATGTCAAAATGTCGAAATGTCAAAATGTCGAAATGTCAAAATGTCGAAATGTCGAAATGTCAAAATGTCAAAATGTCAAAATGTCGAAATGTCAAAATGTCGAAATGTCAAAATGTCAAAATGTCGAAATGTCAAAATGTCAAAATGTCAAAATGTCGAAATGTCAAAATGTCAAAATGTCAAAATGTCAAAATGTCAAAATGTCGAAATGTCAAAATGTCAAAATGTCAAAATCTCGAAATGTTAAAATGTCGAAATGTCAAAATGTCGAAATGTCAAAATGTCAAAATGTCGAAATGTCAAAATGTCGAAATGTCAAAATGTCGAAATGTCAAAATGTCGAAATGTCAACATGTCGAAATGTCAAAATGTCGAAATGTCAATATGTCGAAATGACAAAATGTCGAAATGTCAAAATGTCGAAATGTTAAAATGTCAAAATGTCGAAATGTCGAAATGTCAAAATGTCGAAATGTCAAAATGTCAAAATGTCGAAATGTCAAAATGTCGAAATGTCGAAATGTCAAAATGTCGAAATGTCAAAATGTCGAAATGTCAAAAGCTCGAAATGTCGAAATGTCGAAATGTCAAAATGTCAAAATGTCGAAATGTCAAAATGTCAAAATGTCGAAATGTCAAAATGTCGAAATGTCAAAATGTCGAAATGTCAAAATGTCGAAATGTCGAAATGTCGAAATGTCAAAATGTCGAAATGTCAAAATGTCGAAATGTCGAAATGTCAAAATGTCGAAATGTCAAAATGTCGAATTGTCAAAATGTCGCAATATCGAAATGTCAAAATGTCGAAATGTCGAAATGTCAAAATGTCAAAATGTCGAAATGTCAAAATGTCAAAATGTCGCAATATCGAAATGTCAAAATGTCGAAATGTCAAAATGTCAAAATGTCAAAATGTCGAAATGTCAAAATGTCGAAATGTCAAAATGTCAAAATGTCGAAATGTCAAAATGTCGAAATGTCGAAATGTCGAAATGTCAAAATGTCGAAATGTCAAAATGTCGAAATGTCAAAAGCTCGAAATGTCGAAATGTCGAAATGTCAAAATGTCAAAATGTCGAAATGTCAAAATGTCAAAATGTCGAAATGTCAAAATGTCGAAATGTCAAAATGTCGAAATGTCAAAATGTCGAAATGTCGAAATGTCGAAATGTCAAAATGTCGAAATGTCAAAATGTCGAAATGTCGAAATGTCAAAATGTCGAAATGTCAAAATGTCGAATTGTCAAAATGTCAAAATGTCGAAATGTCAAAATGTCGAAATGTCAAAATGTCGAAATGTCAAAATGTCGATATGTCAAAATGTCGAATTGTCAAAATGTCGAAATGTCGAAATGTCAAAATGTCGAAATGTCAAAATGTCGAATTGTCAAAATGTCATAATGTCGAAATGTCGAAATGTCAAAATGTCGAAATGTCAAAATGTCAAAATGTCGAAATGTCAAAATGTCGAAATGTCAAAATGTCGAAATGTCAAAATGTCGAAATGTCAAAATGTCGAAATGTCAAAATGTCGAAATGTCAAAATGTCGAAATGTCAAAATGTCAAAATGTCAAAATGTCAAAATGTCAAAATGTCAAAATGTCGAAATGTCAAAATGTCGAAATGTCAAAATGTCGAAATGTCAAAATGTCGAAATGTCAAAATGTCAAAATGTCGAAATGTCAAAATGTCGAAATGTCGAAATGTCAAAATGTCGAAATGTCAAAATGTCGAAATGTCAAAATGTCAAAATGTCGAAATGTCAAAATGTCGAAATGTCAAAATGTCGATATGTCAAAATGTCGAAATGTCAAAATGTCGAAATGTCAAAATGTCGAAATGTCAAAATGTCGAAATGTCAAAATGTCAAAATGTCGAAATGTCAAAATGTCGAAATGTCAAAATGTCGAAATGTCAAAATGTCAAAATGTCGAAATGTCAAAATGTCGAAATGTCAAAATGTCGAAATGTCAAAATGTCAAAATGTCGAAATGTCAAAATGTCGAAATGTCAAAATGTCGAAATGTCAAAATGTCAAAATGTCAAAATGTCAAAATGTCAAAATGTCAAAATGTCGAAATGTCAAAATGTCGAAATGTCAAAATGTCGAAATGTCAAAATGTCGAAATGTCGAAATGTCAAAATGTCGAAATGTCAAAATGTCGATATGTCAAAATGTCGAAATGTCAAAATGTCGAAATGTCAAAATGTCGAAATGTCAAAATGTCGAAATGTCAAAATGTCAAAATGTCGAAATGTCAAAATGTCGAAATGTCAAAATGTCAAAATGTCAAAATGTCGAAATGTCAAAATGTCGAAATGTCAAAATGTCGATATGTCAAAATGTCGAAATGTCAAAATGTCGAAATGTCAAAATGTCAAAATGTCGAAATGTCAAAATGTCGAAATGTCAAAATGTCGAAATGTCAAAATGTCAAAATGTCGAAATGTCAAAATGTCAAAATGTCGAAATGTCAAAATGTCAAAATGTCGAAATGTCAAAATGTCGAAATGTCAAAATGTCGAATTGTCAAAATGTCAAAATGTCGAAATGTCAAAATGTCGAAATGTCAAAATGTCGAATTGTCAAAATGTCGAAATGTCAAAATGTCAAAATGTCGAAATGTCAAAATGTCGAAATGTCAACATGTCGAAATGTCAACATGTCGAAATGTCTAAATGTCAATATGTCGAAATGTCAAAATGTCGAAATGTCGAAATGTCAAAATGTCAAAATGTCGAAATGTCAAAATGTCGAAATGTCAAAATGTCGAAATGTCAAAATGTCGAAATGTCAAAATGTCGAAATGTCAAAATGTCGAAATGTCAAAATGTCGAAATGTCGAAATATCAAAATGTCGAAATGTCAAAATGTCGAAATGTCAAAATGTCGAAATGTCAAAATGTCAAAATGTCGAAATGTCAAAATGTTAAAATGTCGAAATGTCAAAATGTCGAAATGTCAAAATGTCGAAATGTCAAAATGTCGAAATGTCAAAATGTCAAAATGTCAAAATGTCGAAATGTCAAAATGTCAAAATGTCGAAATGTCAAAATGTCGAAATGTCAAAATGTCGAAATGTCAAAATGTCGAAATGTCAAAATGTCAAAATGTCGAAATGTCAAAATGTCAAAATGTCGAAATGTCGAAATGTCGAAATGTCAAAATGTCAAAATGTCGAAATGTCAAAATGTCGAAATGTCAAAATGTCGAAATGTCAAAATGTCGAAATGTCAAAATGTCGAAATGTCAAAATGTCGAAATGTCAAAATGTCGAAATGTCAAAATGTCGAAATGTCAAAATGTCGAAATGTCGAAATGTCAAAATGTCGAAATGTCAAAATGTCGAAATGTCAAAATGTCAAAATGTCGAAATGTCAAAATGTCGAAATGTCGAAATGTCAAAATGTCGAAATGTCAAAATGTCAAAATGTCGAAATGTCAAAATGTCAAAATGTCGAAATGTCGAAATGTCAAAATGTCGAAATGTCAAAATGTCAAAATGTCGAAATGTCAAAATGTCAAAATGTCAAAATGTCGAAATGTCAAAATGTCGAAATGTCAAAATGTCAAAATGTCAAAATGTCGAAATGTCAAAATGTCGAAATGTCAAAATGTCGAAATGTCAAAATGTCGAAATGTCAAAATGTCGAAATGTCGAAATGTCGAAATGTCAAAATGTCGAAATGTCAAAATGTCGAAATGTCAAAATGTCAAAATGTCGAAATGTCAAAATGTCGAAATGTCGAAATGTCAAAATGTCGAAATGTCAAAATGTCGAAATGTCAAAATGTCAAAATGTCGAAATGTCAAAATGTCGAAATGTCAAAATGTCGAAATGTCAAAATGTCGAAATGTCAAAATGTCAAAATGTCGAAATGTCGAAATGTCAAAATGTCGAAATGTCAAAATGTCAAAATGTCAAAATGTCGAAATGTCAAAATGTCGAAATGTCAAAATGTCAAAATGTCGAAATGTCAAAATGTCAAAATGTCAAAATGTCGAAATGTCAAAATGTCAAAATGTCGAAATGTCAAAATGTCGAAATGTCAAAATGTCGAAATGTCAAAATGTCAAAATGTCGAAATGTCAAAATGTCGAAATGTCAAAATGTCGAAATGTCAAAATGTCGAAATGTCAACATGTCGAAATGTCAAAATGTCGAAATGTCAATATGTCGAAATGTCAAAATGTCGAAATGTCAAGATGTCGAAATGTTAAAATGTCAAAATGTCGAAATGTCAAAATGTCGAAATGTCAAAATGTCGAAATGTCAAAATGTCGAAATGTCAAAATGTCAAAATGTCGAAATGTCAAAATGTTAAAATGTCGAAATGTCAAAATGTCGAAATGTCAAAATGTCGAAATGTCAAAATGTCGAAATGTCAAAATGTCAAAATGTCAAAATGTCGAAATGTCAAAATGTCAAAATGTCGAAATGTCAAAATGTCGAAATGTCAAAATGTCGAAATGTCAAAATGTCGAAATGTCAAAATGTCAAAATGTCGAAATGTCAAAATGTCAAAATGTCGAAATGTCGAAATGTCGAAATGTCAAAATGTCAAAATGTCGAAATGTCAAAATGTCGAAATGTCAAAATGTCGAAATGTCAAAATGTCGAAATGTCAAAATGTCGAAATGTCAAAATGTCGAAATGTCAAAATGTCGAAATGTCAAAATGTCGAAATGTCAAAATGTCGAAATGTCGAAATGTCAAAATGTCGAAATGTCAAAATGTCGAAATGTCAAAATGTCAAAATGTCGAAATGTCAAAATGTCGAAATGTCGAAATGTCAAAATGTCGAAATGTCAAAATGTCGAAATGTCAAAATGTCAAAATGTCAAAATGTCAAAATGTCGAAATGTCAAAATGTCGAAATGTCAAAATGTCGAAATGTCAAAATGTCGAAATGTCAAAATGTCGAAATGTCAAAATGTCAAAATGTCGAAATGTCAAAATGTCAAAATGTCAAAATGTCGAAATGTCGAAATGTCAAAATGTCGAAATGTCGAAATGTCGAAATGTCAAAATGTCGAAATGTCGAAATGTCAAAATGTCGAAATGTCAAAATGTCGAAAATGCAAAATGTCGAAATGTCAAAATGTCGAAATGTCAAAATATCAAAATGTCGAAATGTCAAAATGTCGAAATGTCAAAATGTCAAAATGTCGAAATGTCGAAATGTCAAAATGTCGAAATGTCAAAATGTCAAAATGTCGAAATGTCAAAATGTCGAAATGTCAAAATGTCAAAATGTCAAAATGTCGAAATGTCAAAATGTCGAAATGTCAAAATGTCAAAATGTCAAAATGTCGAAATGTCAAAATGTCGAAATGTCAAAATGTCGAAATGTCAAAATGTCGAAATGTCAAAATGTCGAAATGTCGAAATGTCGAAATGTCAAAATGTCGAAATGTCAAAATGTCGAAATGTCAAAATGTCAAAATGTCGAAATGTCAAAATGTCGAAATGTCGAAATGTCAAAATGTCGAAATGTCAAAATGTCGAAATGTCAAAATGTCAAAATGTCGAAATGTCAAAATGTCGAAATGTCAAAATGTCGAAATGTCAAAATGTCGAAATGTCAAAATGTCAAAATGTCGAAATGTCGAAATGTCAAAATGTCGAAATGTCAAAATGTCAAAATGTCAAAATGTCGAAATGTCAAAATGTCGAAATGTCAAAATGTCAAAATGTCGAAATGTCAAAATGTCAAAATGTCAAAATGTCGAAATGTCAAAATGTCAAAATGTCGAAATGTCAAAATGTCGAAATGTCAAAATGTCGAAATGTCAAAATGTCAAAATGTCAAAATGTCAAAATGTCGAAATGTCAAAATGTCGAAATGTCAAAATGTCGAAATGTCAAAATGTCGAAATGTCAACATGTCGAAATGTCAAAATGTCGAAATGTCAATATGTCGAAATGTCAAAATGTCGAAATGTCAAGATGTCGAAATGTTAAAATGTCAAAATGTCGAAATGTCAAAATGTCGAAATGTCAAAAGATCGAAATGTCAAAATGTCAAAATGTCGAAATGTCAAAATGTCGAAATGTCAAAATGTCGCAATATCGAAATGTCAAAATGTCGAAATGTCAAAATGTCAAAATGTCGAAATGTCAAAATGTCAAAATGTAAAAATGTCAAAATGTCGAAATGTCAAAATGTCAAAATGTCGAAATGTCAAAATGTCAAAATGTCGAAATGTCAAAATGTCGAAATGTCGAAATGTCAAAATGTCGAAATGTCAAAATGTCAAAATGTCGAAATGTCAAAATGTCGAAATGTCAAAATGCCGAAATGTCAAAATGTCAAAATGTCGAAATGTCGAAATGTCAAAATGTCAAAATGTCGAAATGTCAAAATGTCGAAATGTCAAAATGTCGAAATGTCAAAATGTCGAAATGTCAAAATGTCGAAATGTCAAAATGTCGAAATGTCAAAATGTCGAATTGTCAAAATGTCAAAATGTCGAAATGTCGAATTGTCAAAATGTCGAAATGTCGAAATGTCAAAATGTCGAAATGTCAAAATGTCGAATTGTCAAAATGTCATAATGTCGAAATGTCGAAATGTCAAAATGTCGAAATGTCAAAATGTCAAAATGTCGAAATGTCAAAATGTCGAAATGTCAAAATGTCAAAATGTCGAAATGTCAAAATGTCGAAATGTCAAAATGTCAAAATGTCGAAATGTCAAAATGTCGAAATGTCAAAATGTCAAAATGTCGAAATGTCAAAATGTCGAAATGTCAAAATGTCGAAATGTCAAAATGTCAAAATGTCGAAATGTCAAAATGTCGAAATGTCAAAATGTCGAAATGTCGAAATGTCAAAATGTCAAAATGTCGAAATGTCAAAATGTCGAAATGTCAAAATGTCGAAATGTCAAAATGTCGAAATGTCAAAATGTCGAATTGTCAAAATGTCAAAATGTCGAAATGTCAAAATGTCGAAATGTCAAAATGTCGAATTGTCAAAATGTCGAAATGTCAAAATGTCGAAATGTCAAAATGTCGAAATGTCGAAATGTCAAAATGTCAAAATGTCGAAATGTCAAAATGTCGAAATGTCAAAATGTCGAAATGTCAAAATGTCGAAATGTCAAAATGTCGAATTGTCAAAATGTCAAAATGTCGAAATGTCAAAATGTCGAAATGTCAAAATGTCGAATTGTCAAAATGTCGAAATGTCAAAATGTCAAAATGTCGAAATGTCAAAATGTCGAAATGTCAACATGTCGAAATGTCAACATGTCGAAATGTCTAAATGTCAAAATGTCAAAATGTCGAAATGTCAAAATGTCGAAATGTCAAAATGTCGAAATGTCAAAATGTCGAAATGTCGAAATGTCAAAATGTCAAAATGTCGAAATGCCAAAATGTCAAAATGTCAAAATGTCGAAATGTCGAAATGTCAAAATGTCAAAATGTCGAAATGTCAAAATGTCGAAATGTCAAAATGTCGAAATGTCAAAATGTCGAAATGTCAAAATGTCAAAATGTCGAAATGTCAAAATGTCAGAATGTCGAAATGTCGAAATGTCAAAATGTCAAAATGTCGAAATGTCAAAATGTCGAAATGTCAAAATGTCGAAATGTCGAAATGTCAAAATGTCAAAATGTCGAAATGTCAAAATGTCGAAATGTCAAAATGTCGAAATGTCAAAATGTCGAAATGTCAAAATGTCGAATTGTCAAAATGTCAAAATGTCGAAATGTCGAATTGTCAAAATGTCGAAATGTCGAAATGTCAAAATGTCGAAATGTCAAAATGTCGAATTGTCAAAATGTCATAATGTCGAAATGTCGAAATGTCAAAATGTCGAAATGTCAAAATGTCAAAATGTCGAAATGTCAAAATGTCGAAATGTCAAAATGTCAAAATGTCGAAATGTCAAAATGTCGAAATGTCAAAATGTCAAAATGTCGAAATGTCAAAATGTCGAAATGTCAAAATGTCAAAATGTCGAAATGTCAAAATGTCGAAATGTCAAAATGTCGAAATGTCAAAATGTCAAAATGTCGAAATGTCAAAATGTCGAAATGTCAAAATGTCGAAATGTCGAAATGTCAAAATGTCAAAATGTCGAAATGTCAAAATGTCAAAATGTCGAAATGTCGAAATGTCAAAATGTCAAAATGTCAAAATGTCAAAATGTCGAAATGTCAAAATGTCAAAATGTCGAAATGTCAAAATGTCAAAATGTCGAAATGTCAAAATGTCAAAATGTCAAAATGTCGAAATGTCAAAATGTCGAAATGTCAAAATGTCGAAATGTCAAAATGTCAAAATGTCAAAATGTCGAAATGTCAAAATGTCAAAATGTCAAAATGTCGAAATGTCAAAATGTCGAAATGTCAAAATGTCAAAATGTCGCAATATCGAAATGTCAAAATGTCGAAATGCCAAAATGTCAAAATGTCAAAATGTCAAAATGTCGAAATGTCAAAATGTCAAAATGTCGAAATGTCAAAATGTCAAAATGTCGAAATGTCAAAATGTCAAAATGTCGAAATGTCAAAATGTCGAAATGTCAAAATGTCGAAATGTCAAAATGTCAAAATGTCAAAATGTCGAAATGTCCAAATGTCGAAATGTCAAAATGTCGAAATGTCAACATGTCAAAATGTCAAAATGTCGCAATATCGAAATGTCAAAATGTCGAAATGTCAAAATGTCAAAATGTCGAAATGTCAAAATGTCGAAATGTCAAAATGTCAAAATGTCAAAATGTCGAAATGTCAAAATGTCGAAATGTCAAAATGTCGAAATGTCAAAATGTCAAAATGTCAAAATGTCGAAATGTCCAAATGTCGAAATGTCAAAATGTCGAAATGTCAAAATGTCAAAATGTCGAAATGTCAAAATGTCGAAATGTCGAAATGTCAAAATGTCGAAATGTCAAAATGTCGAAATGTCAAAAGCTCAAAATGTCGAAATGTCGAAATGTCAAAATGTCAAAATGTCAAAATGTCGAAATGTCAAAATGTCGAAATGTCAAAATGTCGAAATGTCAACATGTCAAAATGTCAAAATGTCGCAATATCGAAATGTCAAAATGTCGAAATGTCAAAATGTCAAAATGTCGAAATGTCAAAATGTCGAAATGTCAAAATGTCAAAATGTCAAAATGTCGAAATGTCAAAATGTCGAAATGTCAAAATGTCGAAATGTCAAAATGTCAAAATGTCAAAATGTCGAAATGTCCAAATGTCGAAATGTCAAAATGTCGAAATGTCAAAATGTCAAAATGTCGAAATGTCAAAATGTCGAAATGTCAAAATGTCGAAATGTCAAAATGTCGAAATGTCGAAATGTCGAAATGTCAAAATGTCGAAATGTCAAAATGTCGAAATGTCGAAATGTCAAAATGTCGAAATGTCAAAATGTCGAATTGTCAAAATGTCAAAATGTCGAAATGTCAAAATGTCGAAATGTCAAAATGTCGAAATGTCAAAATGTCGATATGTCAAAATGTCGAATTGTCAAAATGTCGAAATGTCGAAATGTCAAAATGTCGAAATGTCAAAATGTCGAATTGTCAAAATGTCATAATGTCGAAATGTCGAAATGTCAAAATGTCGAAATGTCAAAATGTCGAAATGTCAAAATGTCAAAATGTCGAAATGTCAAAATGTCGAAATGTCAAAATGTCAAAATGTCGAAATGTCAAAATGTCAAAATGTCAAAATGTCGAAATGTCAAAATGTCGAAATGTCAAAATGTCGAAATGTCAAAATGTCGAAATGTCAAAATGTCGAAATGTCAAAATGTCGAAATGTCAAAATGTCAAAATGTCGAAATGTCAAAATGTCGAAATGTCAAAATGTCGAAATGTCAAAATGTCGAAATGTCAAAATGTTAAAATGTCAAAATGTCAAAATGTCGAAATGTCAAAATGTCGAAATGTCAAAATGTCGAAATGTCGAAATGTCAAAATGTCAAAATGTCAAAATGTCGAAATGTCAAAATGTCGAAATGTCAAAATGTCGAAATGTCAAAATGTCAAAATGTCAAAATGTCAAAATGTCGAAATGTCAAAATGTCAAAATGTCGAAATGTCAAAATGTCGAAATGTCAAAATGTCGAAATGTCAAAATGTCGAAATGTCAAAATGTCGAAATGTCAAAATGTCAAAATGTAGAAATGTCGAAATGTCAAAATGTCGAAATGTCAAAATGTCAAAATGTCGAAATGTCAAAATGTCGAAATGTCAAAATGTCGAAATGTCAAAATGTCAAAATGTCGAAATGTCAAAATGTCAAAATGTCGCAATATCGAAATGTCAAAATGTCGAAATGTCAAAATGTCAAAATGTCGAAATGTCAAAATGTCGAAATGTCAAAATGTAGAAATGTCGAAATGTCAAAATGTCGAAATGTCAAAATGTCAAAATGTCGAAATGTCAAAATGTCAAAATGTCGAAATGTCAAAATGTCGAAATGTCAAAATGTCGAAATGTCAAAATGTCAAAATGTCGCAATATCGAAATGTCAAAATGTCGAAATGTCAAAATGTCAAAATGTCGAAATGTCAAAATGTCAAAATGTCGAAATGTCAAAATGTCAAAATGTCGAAATGTCAAAATGTCAAAATGTAGAAATGTCAAAATGTCAAAATGTCGAAATGTCAAAATGTCGAAATGTCAAAATGTCAAAATGTCGAAATGTCCAAATGTCGAAATGTCAAAATGTCGAAATGTCAAAATGTCGAAATGTCAACATGTCAAAATGTCGAAATGTCAAAATGTCGAAATGTCAATATGTCGAAATGACAAAATGTCGAAATGTCAAAATGTCGAAATGTTAAAATGTCAAAATGTCGAAATGTCGAAATTTCGAAATGTCAAAATGTCGAAATGTCAAAATTCGAAATGTCAAAATGTCAAAATGTCGAAATGTCAAAATGTCGAAATGTCAAAATGTCGCAATATCGAAATGTCAAAATGTCGAAATGTCAAAATGTCAAAATGTCAAAATGTCGAAATGTCAAAATGTCAAAATGTCGAAATGTCAAAATGTCAAAATGTCGAAATGTCAAAATGTCGAAATGTCGAAATGTCAAAATGTCGAAATGTCAAAATGTCAAAATGTCGAAATGTCAAAATGTCGAAATGTCAAAATGTCGAAATGTCAAAATGTCAAAATGTCGAAATGTCAAAATGTCGAAATGTCAAAATGTCAAAATGTCGAAATGTCAAAATGTCGAAATGTCGAAATGTCGAAATGTCAAAATGTCGAAATGTCAAAATGTCGAAATGTCGAAATGTCAAAATGTCAAAATGTCGAATTGTCAAAATGTCAAAATGTCGAAATGTCAAAATGTCGAAATGTCAAAATGTCGAAATGTCGAAATGTCAAAATGTCGCAATGTCAAAATGTCAAAATGTCGAAATGTCAAAATGTCGAAATGTCAAAATGTCAAAATGTCGAAATGTCAAAATGTCCAAATGTCAAAATGTCGAAATGTCAAAATGTCGAAATGTCGAAATGTCGAAATGTCAAAATGTCGAAATGTCAAAATGTCGAAATGTCGAAATGTCAAAATGTCGAAATGTCAAAATGTCGAATTGTCAAAATGTCAAAATGCCGAAATGTCAAAATGTCGAAATGTCAAAATGTCGAAATGTCGAAATGTCAAAATGTCGAAATGTCAAAATGTCGAATTGTCAAAATGTCAAAATGTCGAAATGTCAAAATGTCGAAATGTCAAAATGTCGAAATGTCGAAATGTCAAAATGTCGAAATGTCAAAATGTCAAAATGTCGAAATGTCAAAATGTCGAAATGTCAAAATGTCGAAATGTCGAAATGTCAAAATGTCGAAATGTCAAAATGTCGAAATGTCAAAATGTCGAATTGTCAAAATGTCAAAATGTCGAAATGTCAAAATGTCAAAATGTCGAATTGTCAAAATGTCGAAATGTCAAAATGTCAAAATGTCGAAATGTCAAAATGTCGAAATGTCAACATGTCGAAATGTCAACATGTCGAAATGTCAAAATGTCGAGATGTCAAAATGTCGAAATGTCAAAATGTCGAAATGTCAAAATGTCGAATTGTCAAAATGTCAAAATGTCGAAATGTCGAATTGTCAAAATGTCGAAATGTCGAAATGTCAAAATGTCGAAATGTCAAAATGTCGAATTGTCAAAATGTCATAATGTCGAAATGTCGAAATGTCAAAATGTCGAAATGTCAAAATGTCAAAATGTCAAAATGTCGAAATGTCAAAATGTCAAAATGTCGAAATGTCAAAATGTCGAAATGTCAAAATGTCAAAATGTCGAAATGTCAAAATGTCGAAATGTCAAAATGTCGAAATGTCAAAATGTCGAAATGTCAAAATGTCGAAATGTCAAAATGTCAAAATGTCGAAATGTCAAAATGTCGAAATGTCAAAATGTCGAAATGTCAAAATGTCAAAATGTCGAAATGTCAAAATGTCAAAATGTCGAAATGTCAAAATGTCAAAATGTCGAAATGTCAAAATGTCGAAATGTCAAAATGTCGAATTGTCAAAATGTCAAAATGTCGAAATGTCAAAATGTCGAAATGTCAAAATGTCGAATTGTCAAAATGTCGAAATGTCAAAATGTCAAAATGTCGAAATGTCAAAATGTCGAAATGTCAACATGTCGAAATGTCAACATGTCGAAATGTCTAAATGTCAATATGTCGAAATGTCAAAATGTCGAAATGTCGAAATGTCAAAATGTCAAAATGTCGAAATGTCAAAATGTCGAAATGTCAAAATGTCGAAATGTCAAAATGTCGAAATGTCAAAATGTCGAAATGTCAAAATGTCGAAATGTCAAAATGTCGAAATGTCGAAATATCAAAATGTCGAAATGTCAAAATGTCGAAATGTCAAAATGTCGAAATGTCAAAATGTCAAAATGTCGAAATGTCAAAATGTTAAAATGTCGAAATGTCAAAATGTCGAAATGTCAAAATGTCGAAATGTCAAAATGTCGAAATGTCAAAATGTCAAAATGTCAAAATGTCAAAATGTCAAAATGTCGAAATGTCAAAATGTCAAAATGTCGAAATGTCAAAATGTCGAAATGTCAAAATGTCAAAATGTCGAAATGTCAAAATGTCAAAATGTCGAAATGTCAAAATGTCAAAATGTCGAAATGTCGAAATGTCGAAATGTCAAAATGTCAAAATGTCGAAATGTCAAAATGTCGAAATGTCAAAATGTCGAAATGTCAAAATGTCGAAATGTCAAAATGTCGAAATGTCAAAATGTCGAAATGTCAAAATGTCGAAATGTCAAAATGTCGAAATGTCAAAATGTCGAAATGTCGAAATGTCAAAATGTCGAAATGTCAAAATGTCGAAATGTCAAAATGTCAAAATGTCGAAATGTCAAAATGTCGAAATGTCGAAATGTCAAAATGTCGAAATGTCAAAATGTCGAAATGTCAAAATGTCAAAATGTCAAAATGTCGAAATGTCAAAATGTCGAAATGTCAAAATGTCGAAATGTCAAAATGTCGAAATGTCAAAATGTCGAAATGTCAAAATGTCAAAATGTCGAAATGTCAAAATGTCAAAATGTCAAAATGTCGAAATGTCGAAATGTCAAAATGTCGAAATGTCGAAATGTCGAAATGTCAAAATGTCGAAATGTCGAAATGTCAAAATGTCGAAATGTCAAAATGTCGAAAATGCAAAATGTCGAAATGTCAAAATGTCAAAATGTCGAAATGTCAAAATATCAAAATGTCGAAATGTCAAAATGTCGAAATGTCAAAATGTCAAAATGTCGAAATGTCGAAATGTCAAAATGTCGAAATGTCAAAATGTCAAAATGTCGAAATGTCAAAATGTCGAAATGTCAAAATGTCAAAATGTCAAAATGTCGAAATGTCAAAATGTCGAAATGTCAAAATGTCAAAATGTCAAAATGTCGAAATGTCAAAATGTCGAAATGTCAAAATGTCGAAATGTCAAAATGTCGAAATGTCAAAATGTCGAAATGTCGAAATGTCGAAATGTCAAAATGTCGAAATGTCAAAATGTCGAAATGTCAAAATGTCAAAATGTCGAAATGTCAAAATGTCGAAATGTCGAAATGTCAAAATGTCGAAATGTCAAAATGTCGAAATGTCAAAATGTCAAAATGTCGAAATGTCAAAATGTCGAAATGTCAAAATGTCGAAATGTCAAAATGTCGAAATGTCAAAATGTCAAAATGTCGAAATGTCGAAATGTCAAAATGTTGAAATGTCAAAATGTCAAAATGTCAAAATGTCGAAATGTCAAAATGTCGAAATGTCAAAATGTCAAAATGTCGAAATGTCAAAATGTCAAAATGTCAAAATGTCGAAATGTCAAAATGTCAAAATGTCGAAATGTCAAAATGTCGAAATGTCAAAATGTCGAAATGTCAAAATGTCAAAATGTCAAAATGTCAAAATGTCGAAATGTCAAAATGTCGAAATGTCAAAATGTCGAAATGTCAAAATGTCGAAATGTCAACATGTCGAAATGTCAAAATGTCGAAATGTCAATATGTCGAAATGTCAAAATGTCGAAATGTCAAGATGTCGAAATGTTAAAATGTCAAAATGTCGAAATGTCAAAATGTCGAAATGTCAAAAGATCGAAATGTCAAAATGTCAAAATGTCGAAATGTCAAAATGTCGAAATGTCAAAATGTCGCAATATCGAAATGTCAAAATGTCGAAATGTCAAAATGTCAAAATGTCGAAATGTCAAAATGTCAAAATGTAAAAATGTCAAAATGTCGAAATGTCAAAATGTCGAAATGTCAAAATGTCAAAATGTCGAAATGTCAAAATATCGAAATGTCGAAATGTCAAAATGTCGAAATGTCAAAATGTCAAAATGTCGAAATGTCAAAATGTCGAAATGTCAAAATGCCGAAATGTCAAAATGTCAAAATGTCGAAATGTCGAAATGTCAAAATGTCAAAATGTCGAAATGTCAAAATGTCGAAATGTCAAAATGTCGAAATGTCAAAATGTCGAAATGTCAAAATGTCGAAATGTCAAAATGTCGAAATGTCAAAATGTCGAATTGTCAAAATGTCAAAATGTCGAAATGTCGAATTGTCAAAATGTCGAAATGTCGAAATGTCAAAATGTCGAAATGTCAAAATGTCGAATTGTCAAAATGTCATAATGTCGAAATGTCGAAATGTCAAAATGTCGAAATGTCAAAATGTCAAAATGTCGAAATGTCAAAATGTCGAAATGTCAAAATGTCAAAATGTCGAAATGTCAAAATGTCGAAATGTCAAAATGTCAAAATGTCGAAATGTCAAAATGTCGAAATGTCAAAATGTCAAAATGTCGAAATGTCAAAATGTCGAAATGTCAAAATGTCGAAATGTCAAAATGTCAAAATGTCGAAATGTCAAAATGTCGAAATGTCAAAATGTCGAAATGTCGAAATGTCAAAATGTCAAAATGTCGAAATGTCAAAATGTCGAAATGTCAAAATGTCGAAATGTCAAAATGTCGAAATGTCAAAATGTCGAATTGTCAAAATGTCAAAATGTCGAAATGTCAAAATGTCGAAATGTCAAAATGTCGAATTGTCAAAATGTCGAAATGTCAAAATGTCGAAATGTCAAAATGTCGAAATGTCGAAATGTCAAAATGTCAAAATGTCGAAATGTCAAAATGTCGAAATGTCAAAATGTCGAAATGTCAAAATGTCGAAATGTCAAAATGTCGAATTGTCAAAATGTCAAAATGTCGAAATGTCAAAATGTCGAAATGTCAAAATGTCGAATTGTCAAAATGTCGAAATGTCAAAATGTCAAAATGTCGAAATGTCAAAATGTCGAAATGTCAACATGTCGAAATGTCAACATGTCGAAATGTCTAAATGTCAAAATGTCAAAATGTCGAAATGTCAAAATGTCGAAATGTCAAAATGTCGAAATGTCAAAATGTCGAAATGTCGAAATGTCAAAATGTCAAAATGTCGAAATGTCAAAATGTCAAAATGTCAAAATGTCGAAATGTCGAAATGTCAAAATGTCAAAATGTCGAAATGTCAAAATGTCGAAATGTCAAAATGTCGAAATGTCAAAATGTCGAAATGTCAAAATGTCAAAATGTCGAAATGTCAAAATGTCAGAATGTCGAAATGTCAAAATGTCAAAATGTCAAAATGTCGAAATGTCAAAATGTCGAAATGTCAAAATGTCGAAATGTCGAAATGTCAAAATGTCAAAATGTCGAAATGTCAAAATGTCGAAATGTCAAAATGTCGAAATGTCAAAATGTCGAAATGTCAAAATGTCGAATTGTCAAAATGTCAAAATGTCGAAATGTCGAATTGTCAAAATGTCGAAATGTCGAAATGTCAAAATGTCGAAATGTCAAAATGTCGAATTGTCAAAATGTCATAATGTCGAAATGTCGAAATGTCAAAATGTCGAAATGTCAAAATGTCAAAATGTCGAAATGTCAAAATGTCGAATGTCAAAATGTCAAAATGTCGAAATGTCAAAATGTCGAAATGTCAAAATGTCAAAATGTCGAAATGTCAAAATGTCGAAATGTCAAAATGTCAAAATGTCGAAATGTCAAAATGTCGAAATGTCAAAATGTCGAAATGTCAAAATGTCAAAATGTCGAAATGTCAAAATGTCGAAATGTCAAAATGTCGAAATGTCGAAATGTCAAAATGTCAAAATGTCGAAATGTCAAAATGTCGAAATGTCAAAATGTCGAAATGTCAAAATGTCGAAATGTCAAAATGTCGAATTGTCAAAATGTCAAAATGTCGAAATGTCAAAATGTCGAAATGTCAAAATGTCGAATTGTCAAAATGTCGAAATGTCAAAATGTCAAAATGTCGAAATGTCAAAATGTCGAAATGTCAACATGTCGAAATGTCAACATGTCGAAATGTCTAAATGTCAATATGTCGAAATGTCAAAATGTCGAAATGTCAAAATGTCGAAATGTCAAAATGTCGAAATGTCAAAATGTCAAAATGTCGAAATGTCAAAATGTCGAAATGTCAAAATGTCGAAATGTCAAAATGTCGAAATGTCAAAATGTCGAAATGTCGAAATGTCAAAATGTCGAAATGTCAAAATGTCGAAATGTCAAAATGTCGAAATGTCGAAATATCAAAATGTCGAAAGTCAAAATGTCGAAATGTCAAAATGTCGAAATGTCAAAATGTCAAAATGTCGAAATGTCAAAATGTTAAAATGTCGAAATGTCAAAATGTCGAAATGTCAAAATGTCGAAATGTCAAAATGTCGAAATGTCAAAATGTCAAAATGTCGAAATGTCAAAATGTCAAAATGTCGAAATGTCAAAATGTCGAAATGTCAAAATGTCGAAATGTCAAAATGTCGAAATGTCAAAATGTCAAAATGTCGAAATGTCAAAATGTCAAAATGTCGAAATGTCGAAATGTCAAAATGTCAAAATGTCGAAATGTCAAAATGTCGAAATGTCAAAATGTCGAAATGTCAAAATATCGAAATGTCAAAATGTCGAAATGTCAAAATGTCGAAATGTCAAAATGTTGAAATGTCAAAATGTCGAAATGTCAAAATGTCGAAATGTCGAAATGTCGAAATGTCAAAATGTCGAAATGTCAAAATGTCGAAATGTCAAAATGTCGAAATGTCAAAATGTCGAAATGTCGAAATGTCAAAATGTCGAAATGTCAAAATGTCGAAATGTCAAAATGTCAAAATGTCAAAATGTCGAAATGTCAAAATGTCGAAATGTCAAAATGTCGAAATGTCAAAATGTCGAAATGTCAAAATGTCGAAATGTCAAAATGTCAAAATGTCGAAATGTCAAAATGTCAAAATGTCAAAATGTCGAAATGTCAAAATGTCGAAATGTCGAAATGTCAAAATGTCGAAATGTCGAAATGTCAAAATGTCGAAATGTCAAAATGTCGAAATGTCAAAATGTCGAAATGTCAAAATGTCGAAATGTCGAAATGTCAAAATGTCAAAATGTCGAAATGTCAAAATGTCGAAATGTCAAAATGTCGAAATGTCAAAATGTCGAAATGTCAAAATGTCAAAATGTCAAAATGTCGAAATGTCGAAATGTCAAAATGTCGAAATGTCAAAATGTCAAAATGTCGAAATGTCGAAATGTCAAAATGTCGAAATGTCAAAATGTCGAAATGTCAAAATGTCGAAATGTCAAAATGTCAAAATGTCGAAATGTCGAAATGTCAAAATGTCAAAATGTCGAAATGTCAAAATGTCGAAATGTCAAAATGTCGAAATGTCAAAATGTCGAAATGTCAAAATGTCGAAATGTCGAAATGTCGAAATGTCAAAATGTCGAAATGTCAAAATGTCGAAATGTCAAAATGTCAAAATGTCGAAATGTCAAAATGTCGAAATGTCAAAATGTCGAAATGTCAAAATGTCGAAATGTCAAAATGTCAAAATGTCGATATGTCAAAATGTCGAAATGTCAAAATGTCGAAATGTCAAAATGTCGAAATGTCAAAATGTCGAAATGTCAAAATGTCAAAATGTCGAAATGTCAAAATGTCAAAATGTCAAAATGTCGAAATGTCAAAATGTCGAAATGTCGAAATGTCGAAATGTCAAAATGTCGAAATGTCGAAATGTCAAAATGTCGAAATGTCAAAATGTCGAAATGTCAAAATGTCGAAATGTCAAAATGTCAAAATGTCGAAATGTCAAAATATCAAAATGTCGAAATGTCAAAATGTCGAAATGTCAAAATGTCAAAATGTCGAAATGTCGAAATGTCAAAATGTCGAAATGTCAAAATGTCAAAATGTCGAAATGTCAAAATGTCGAAATGTCAAAATGTCAAAATGTCAAAATGTCGAAATGTCAAAATGTCGAAATGTCAAAATGTCAAAATGTCAAAATGTCAAAATGTCAAAATGTCGAAATGTCAAAATGTCGAAATGTCAAAATGTCGAAATGTCAAAATGTCGAAATGTCGAAATGTCGAAATGTCAAAATGTCGAAATGTCAAAATGTCGAAATGTCAAAATGTCAAAATGTCGAAATGTCAAAATGTCGAAATGTCGAAATGTCAAAATGTCGAAATGTCAAAATGTCGAAATGTCAAAATGTCAAAATGTCAAAATGTCGAAATGTCAAAATGTCGAAATGTCAAAATGTCGAAATGTCAAAATGTCGAAATGTCAAAATGTCAAAATGTCGAAATGTCGAAATGTCAAAATGTCGAAATGTCAAAATGTCAAAATGTCAAAATGTCGAAATGTCAAAATGTCGAAATGTCAAAATGTCAAAATGTCGAAATGTCAAAATGTCAAAATGTCGAAATGTCAAAATGTCAAAATGTCGAAATGTCAAAATGTCGAAATGTCAAAATGTCGAAATGTCAAAATGTCAAAATGTCAAAATGTCGAAATGTCAAAATGTCGAAATGTCAAAATGTCGAAATGTCAACATGTCGAAATGTCAAAATGTCGAAATGTCAATATGTCGAAATGTCAAAATGTCGAAATGTCAAGATGTCGAAATGTTAAAATGTCAAAATGTCGAAATGTCAAAATGTCGAAATGTCAAAATGTCGAAATGTCAAAATGTCAAAATGTCGAAATGTCAAAATGTCGAAATGTCAAAATGTCGCAATATCGAAATGTCAAAATGTCGAAATGTCAAAATGTCAAAATGTCAAAATGTCGAAATGTCAAAATGTCAAAATGTAAAAATGTCAAAATGTCGAAATGTCAAAATGTCGAAATGTCAAAATGTCAAAATGTCGAAATGTCAAAATGTCGAAATGTCGAAATGTCAAAATGTCGAAATGTCAAAATGTCAAAATGTCGAAATGTCAAAATGTCGAAATGTCAAAATGCCGAAATGTCAAAATGTCGAAATGTCGAAATGTCAAAATGTCAAAATGTCGAAATGTCAAAATGTCGAAATGTCAAAATGTCGAAATGTCAAAATGTCGAAATGTCAAAATGTCGAAATGTCAAAATGTCGAAATGTCAAAATGTCGAATTGTCAAAATGTCAAAATGTCGAAATGTCGAATTGTCAAAATGTCGAAATGTCGAAATGTCAAAATGTCGAAATGTCAAAATGTCGAATTGTCAAAATGTCATAATGTCGAAATGTCGAAATGTCAAAATGTCGAAATGTCAAAATGTCAAAATGTCGAAATGTCAAAATGTCGAAATGTCAAAATGTCAAAATGTCGAAATGTCGAAATGTCAAAATGTCAAAATGTCGAAATGTCAAAATGTCGAAATGTCAAAATGTCGAATTGTCAAAATGTCAAAATGTCGAAATGTCAAAATGTCGAAATGTCAAAATGTCGAATTGTCAAAATGTCGAAATGTCAAAATGTCAAAATGTCGAAATGTCAAAATGTCGAAATGTCAACATGTCGAAATGTCAACATGTCGAAATGTCTAAATGTCAATATGTCGAAATGTCAAAATGTCGAAATGTCAAAATGTCGAAATGTCAAAATGTCAAAATGTCGAAATGTCAAAATGTCGAAATGTCAACATGTCGAAATGTCAACATGTCGAAATGTCTAAATGTCAATATGTCGAAATGTCAAAATGTCGAAATGTCAAAATGTCGAAATGTCAAAATGTCGAAATGTCAAAATGTCAAAATGTCGAAATGTCAAAATGTCGAAATGTCAAAATGTCGAAATGTCAAAATGTCGAAATGTCAAAATGTCGAAATGTCGAAATGTCAAAATGTCGAAATGTCAAAATGTCGAAATGTCAAAATGTCGAAATGTCGAAATATCAAAATGTCGAAAGTCAAAATGTCGAAATGTCAAAATGTCGAAATGTCAAAATGTCAAAATGTCGAAATGTCAAAATGTTAAAATGTCGAAATGTCAAAATGTCGAAATGTCAAAATGTCGAAATGTCAAAATGTCGAAATGTCAAAATGTCAAAATGTCGAAATGTCAAAATGTCAAAATGTCGAAATGTCAAAATGTCGAAATGTCAAAATGTCGAAATGTCAAAATGTCGAAATGTCAAAATGTCAAAATGTCGAAATGTCAAAATGTCAAAATGTCGAAATGTCGAAATGTCAAAATGTCAAAATGTCGAAATGTCAAAATGTCGAAATGTCAAAATGTCGAAATGTCAAAATATCGAAATGTCAAAATGTCGAAATGTCAAAATGTCGAAATGTCAAAATGTTGAAATGTCAAAATGTCGAAATGTCAAAATGTCGAAATGTCGAAATGTCGAAATGTCAAAATGTCGAAATGTCAAAATGTCGAAATGTCAAAATGTCGAAATGTCAAAATGTCGAAATGTCGAAATGTCAAAATGTCGAAATGTCAAAATGTCGAAATGTCAAAATGTCAAAATGTCAAAATGTCGAAATGTCAAAATGTCGAAATGTCAAAATGTCGAAATGTCAAAATGTCGAAATGTCAAAATGTCGAAATGTCAAAATGTCAAAATGTCGAAATGTCAAAATGTCAAAATGTCAAAATGTCGAAATGTCAAAATGTCGAAATGTCGAAATGTCAAAATGTCGAAATGTCGAAATGTCAAAATGTCGAAATGTCAAAATGTCGAAATGTCAAAATGTCGAAATGTCAAAATGTCGAAATGTCGAAATGTCAAAATGTCAAAATGTCGAAATGTCAAAATGTCGAAATGTCAAAATGTCGAAATGTCAAAATGTCGAAATGTCAAAATGTCAAAATGTCAAAATGTCGAAATGTCGAAATGTCAAAATGTCGAAATGTCAAAATGTCAAAATGTCGAAATGTCGAAATGTCAAAATGTCGAAATGTCAAAATGTCGAAATGTCAAAATGTCGAAATGTCAAAATGTCAAAATGTCGAAATGTCGAAATGTCAAAATGTCAAAATGTCGAAATGTCAAAATGTCGAAATGTCAAAATGTCGAAATGTCAAAATGTCGAAATGTCAAAATGTCGAAATGTCGAAATGTCGAAATGTCAAAATGTCGAAATGTCAAAATGTCGAAATGTCAAAATGTCAAAATGTCGAAATGTCAAAATGTCGAAATGTCAAAATGTCGAAATGTCAAAATGTCGAAATGTCAAAATGTCAAAATGTCGATATGTCAAAATGTCGAAATGTCAAAATGTCGAAATGTCAAAATGTCGAAATGTCAAAATGTCGAAATGTCAAAATGTCAAAATGTCGAAATGTCAAAATGTCAAAATGTCAAAATGTCGAAATGTCAAAATGTCGAAATGTCGAAATGTCGAAATGTCAAAATGTCGAAATGTCGAAATGTCAAAATGTCGAAATGTCAAAATGTCGAAATGTCAAAATGTCGAAATGTCAAAATGTCAAAATGTCGAAATGTCAAAATATCAAAATGTCGAAATGTCAAAATGTCGAAATGTCAAAATGTCAAAATGTCGAAATGTCGAAATGTCAAAATGTCGAAATGTCAAAATGTCAAAATGTCGAAATGTCAAAATGTCGAAATGTCAAAATGTCAAAATGTCAAAATGTCGAAATGTCAAAATGTCGAAATGTCAAAATGTCAAAATGTCAAAATGTCAAAATGTCAAAATGTCGAAATGTCAAAATGTCGAAATGTCAAAATGTCGAAATGTCAAAATGTCGAAATGTCGAAATGTCGAAATGTCAAAATGTCGAAATGTCAAAATGTCGAAATGTCAAAATGTCAAAATGTCGAAATGTCAAAATGTCGAAATGTCGAAATGTCAAAATGTCGAAATGTCAAAATGTCGAAATGTCAAAATGTCAAAATGTCAAAATGTCGAAATGTCAAAATGTCGAAATGTCAAAATGTCGAAATGTCAAAATGTCGAAATGTCAAAATGTCAAAATGTCGAAATGTCGAAATGTCAAAATGTCGAAATGTCAAAATGTCAAAATGTCAAAATGTCGAAATGTCAAAATGTCGAAATGTCAAAATGTCAAAATGTCGAAATGTCAAAATGTCAAAATGTCGAAATGTCAAAATGTCAAAATGTCGAAATGTCAAAATGTCGAAATGTCAAAATGTCGAAATGTCAAAATGTCAAAATGTCAAAATGTCGAAATGTCAAAATGTCGAAATGTCAAAATGTCGAAATGTCAACATGTCGAAATGTCAAAATGTCGAAATGTCAATATGTCGAAATGTCAAAATGTCGAAATGTCAAGATGTCGAAATGTTAAAATGTCAAAATGTCGAAATGTCAAAATGTCGAAATGTCAAAATGTCGAAATGTCAAAATGTCAAAATGTCGAAATGTCAAAATGTCGAAATGTCAAAATGTCGCAATATCGAAATGTCAAAATGTCGAAATGTCAAAATGTCAAAATGTCAAAATGTCGAAATGTCAAAATGTCAAAATGTAAAAATGTCAAAATGTCGAAATGTCAAAATGTCGAAATGTCAAAATGTCAAAATGTCGAAATGTCAAAATGTCGAAATGTCGAAATGTCAAAATGTCGAAATGTCAAAATGTCAAAATGTCGAAATGTCAAAATGTCGAAATGTCAAAATGCCGAAATGTCAAAATGTCGAAATGTCGAAATGTCAAAATGTCAAAATGTCGAAATGTCAAAATGTCGAAATGTCAAAATGTCGAAATGTCAAAATGTCGAAATGTCAAAATGTCGAAATGTCAAAATGTCGAAATGTCAAAATGTCGAATTGTCAAAATGTCAAAATGTCGAAATGTCGAATTGTCAAAATGTCGAAATGTCGAAATGTCAAAATGTCGAAATGTCAAAATGTCGAATTGTCAAAATGTCATAATGTCGAAATGTCGAAATGTCAAAATGTCGAAATGTCAAAATGTCAAAATGTCGAAATGTCAAAATGTCGAAATGTCAAAATGTCAAAATGTCGAAATGTCGAAATGTCAAAATGTCAAAATGTCGAAATGTCAAAATGTCGAAATGTCAAAATGTCGAATTGTCAAAATGTCAAAATGTCGAAATGTCAAAATGTCGAAATGTCAAAATGTCGAATTGTCAAAATGTCGAAATGTCAAAATGTCAAAATGTCGAAATGTCAAAATGTCGAAATGTCAACATGTCGAAATGTCAACATGTCGAAATGTCTAAATGTCAATATGTCGAAATGTCAAAATGTCGAAATGTCAAAATGTCGAAATGTCAAAATGTCGAAATGTCAAAATGTCAAAATGTCGAAATGTCAAAATGTCGAAATGTCAAAATGTCGAAATGTCAAAATGTCGAAATGTCAAAATGTCGAAATGTCAAAATGTCGAAATGTCGAAATGTCAAAATGTCGAAATGTCAAAATGTCGAAATGTCAAAATGTCAAAATGTCGAAATATCAAAATGTCGAAATGTCAAAATGTCGAAATGTCAAAATGTCGAAATGTCGAAATGTCAAAATGTCAAAATGTCGAAATGTCAAAATGTCGAAATGTCAAAATGTCGAAATGTCAAAATGTCGAAATGTCAAAATGTCGAAATGTCAAAATGTCGAAATGTCAAAATGTCAAAATGTCGAAATGTCAAAATGTCGAAATGTCAAAATGTCGAAATGTCAAAATGTCGAAATGTCAAAATGTCGAAATGTCAAAATGTCGAAATGTCGAAATGTCAAAATGTCGAAATGTCAAAATGTCGAAATGTCAAAATGTCAAAATGTCGAAATATCAAAATGTCGAAATGTCAAAATGTCGAAATGTCAAAATGTCGAAATGTCAAAATGTCAAAATGTCAAAATGTCGAAATGTCAAAATGTCGAAATGTCAACATGTCGAAATGTCTAAATGTCAATATGTCGAAATGTCAAAATGTCGAAATGTCAAAATGTCGAAATGTCAAAATGTCGAAATGTCAAAATGTCAAAATGTCGAAATGTCAAAATGTCGAAATGTCAAAATGTCGAAATGTCAAAATGTCGAAATGTCAAAATGTCGAAATGTCAAAATGTCGAAATGTCGAAATGTCAAAATGTCGAAATGTCAAAATGTCGAAATGTCAAAATGTCGAAATATCAAAATGTCGAAATGTCAAAATGTCGAAATGTCAAAATGTCGAAATGTCAAAATGTCAAAATGTCAAAATGTCGAAATGTCAAAATGTCGAAATGTCAAAATGTCGAAATGTCAAAATGTCGAAATGTCAAAATGTCGAAATGTCAAAATGTCGAAATGTCAAAATGTCGAAATGTCAAAATGTCAAAATGTCGAAATGTCAAAATATCAAAATGTCGAAATGTCAAAATGTCGAAATGTCGAAATGTCAAAATGTCAAAATGTCGAAATGTCGAAATGTCAAAATGTCGAAATGTCAAAATGTCAAAATGTCGAAATGTCGAAATGTCAAAATGTCAAAATGTCGAAATGTCGAATTGTCAAAATGTCGAAATGTCGAAATGTCAAAATGTCGAAATGTCAAAATGTCGAATTGTCAAAATGTCATAATGTCGAAATGTCGAAATGTCAAAATGTCGAAATGTCGAAATGTCAAAATATCAAAATGTCGAAATGTCAAAATGTCGAAATGTCAAAATGTCAAAATGTCGAAATGTCGAAATGTCAAAATGTCGAAATGTCAAAATGTCAAAATGTCGAAATGTCGAATTGTCAAAATGTCAAAATGTCGAAATGTCGAATTGTCAAAATGTCGAAATGTCGAAATGTCAAAATGTCGAAATGTCAAAATGTCGAATTGTCAAAATGTCATAATGTCGAAATGTCGAAATGTCAAAATGTCGAAATGTCAAAATGTCAAAATGTCGAAATGTCAAAATGTCGAAATGTCAAAATGTCAAAATGTCGAAATGTCGAAATGTCAAAATGTCAAAATGTCGAAATGTCAAAATGTCGAAATGTCAAAATGTCGAATTGTCAAAATGTCAAAATGTCGAAATGTCAAAATGTCGAAATGTCAAAATGTCGAATTGTCAAAATGTCGAAATGTCAAAATGTCAAAATGTCGAAATGTCAAAATGTCGAAATGTCAACATGTCGAAATGTCAACATGTCGAAATGTCTAAATGTCAATATGTCGAAATGTCAAAATGTCGAAATGTCAAAATGTCGAAATGTCAAAATGTCGAAATGTCAAAATGTCAAAATGTCGAAATGTCAAAATGTCGAAATGTCAAAATGTCGAAATGTCAAAATGTCGAAATGTCAAAATGTCGAAATGTCAAAATGTCGAAATGTCGAAATGTCAAAATGTCGAAATGTCAAAATGTCGAAATGTCAAAATGTCAAAATGTCGAAATATCAAAATGTCGAAATGTCAAAATGTCGAAATGTCAAAATGTCGAAATGTCGAAATGTCAAAATGTCAAAATGTCGAAATGTCAAAATGTCGAAATGTCAAAATGTCGAAATGTCAAAATGTCGAAATGTCAAAATGTCGAAATGTCAAAATGTCGAAATGTCAAAATGTCAAAATGTCGAAATGTCAAAATGTCGAAATGTCAAAATGTCGAAATGTCAAAATGTCGAAATGTCAAAATGTCGAAATGTCAAAATGTCGAAATGTCGAAATGTCAAAATGTCGAAATGTCAAAATGTCGAAATGTCAAAATGTCAAAATGTCGAAATATCAAAATGTCGAAATGTCAAAATGTCGAAATGTCAAAATGTCGAAATGTCAAAATGTCAAAATGTCAAAATGTCGAAATGTCAAAATGTCGAAATGTCAACATGTCGAAATGTCTAAATGTCAATATGTCGCAATGTCAAAATGTCGAAATGTCAAAATGTCGAAATGTCAAAATGTCGAAATGTCAAAATGTCAAAATGTCGAAATGTCAAAATGTCGAAATGTCAAAATGTCGAAATGTCAAAATGTCGAAATGTCAAAATGTCGAAATGTCAAAATGTCGAAATGTCGAAATGTCAAAATGTCGAAATGTCAAAATGTCGAAATGTCAAAATGTCAAAATGTCGAAATATCAAAATGTCGAAATGTCAAAATGTCGAAATGTCAAAATGTCGAAATGTCAAAATGTCAAAATGTCAAAATGTCGAAATGTCAAAATGTCGAAATGTCAAAATGTCGAAATGTCAAAATGTCGAAATGTCAAAATGTCGAAATGTCAAAATGTCGAAATGTCAAAATGTCGAAATGTCAAAATGTCAAAATGTCGAAATGTCAAAATATCAAAATGTCGAAATGTCAAAATGTCGAAATGTCGAAATGTCAAAATGTCAAAATGTCGAAATGTCGAAATGTCAAAATGTCGAAATGTCAAAATGTCAAAATGTCGAAATGTCGAAATGTCAAAATGTCAAAATGTCGAAATGTCAAAATGTCGAAATGTCAAAATGTCAAAATGTCAAAATGTCGAAATGTCAAAATGTCGAAATGTCAAAATGTCGAAATGTCAAAATGTCGAAATGTCAAAATGTCAAAATGTCGAAATGTCAAAATGTCGAAATGTCGAAATGTCAAAATGTCGAAATGTCGAAATGTCAAAATGTCGAAATGTCAAAATGTCGAAATGTCAAAATGTCGAAATGTCAAAATGTCGAAATGTCGAAATGTCAAAATGTCAAAATGTCGAAATGTCAAAATGTCGAAATGTCAAAATGTCGAAATGTCAAAATGTCGAAATGTCAAAATGTCAAAATGTCAAAATGTCGAAATGTCGAAATGTCAAAATGTCGAAATGTCAAAATGTCAAAATGTCGAAATGTCGAAATGTCAAAATGTCGAAATGTCAAAATGTCGAAATGTCAAAATGTCGAAATGTCAAAATGTCAAAATGTCGAAATGTCGAAATGTCAAAATGTCAAAATGTCGAAATGTCAAAATGTCGAAATGTCAAAATGTCGAAATGTCAAAATGTCGAAATGTCAAAATGTCGAAATGTCGAAATGTCGAAATGTCAAAATGTCGAAATGTCAAAATGTCGAAATGTCAAAATGTCAAAATGTCGAAATGTCAAAATGTCGAAATGTCAAAATGTCGAAATGTCAAAATGTCGAAATGTCAAAATGTCAAAATGTCGATATGTCAAAATGTCGAAATGTCAAAATGTCGAAATGTCAAAATGTCGAAATGTCAAAATGTCGAAATGTCAAAATGTCAAAATGTCGAAATGTCAAAATGTCAAAATGTCAAAATGTCGAAATGTCAAAATGTCGAAATGTCGAAATGTCGAAATGTCAAAATGTCGAAATGTCGAAATGTCAAAATGTCGAAATGTCAAAATGTCGAAATGTCAAAATGTCGAAATGTCAAAATGTCAAAATGTCGAAATGTCAAAATATCAAAATGTCGAAATGTCAAAATGTCGAAATGTCAAAATGTCAAAATGTCGAAATGTCGAAATGTCAAAATGTCGAAATGTCAAAATGTCAAAATGTCGAAATGTCAAAATGTCGAAATGTCAAAATGTCAAAATGTCAAAATGTCGAAATGTCAAAATGTCGAAATGTCAAAATGTCAAAATGTCAAAATGTCGAAATGTCAAAATGTCGAAATGTCAAAATGTCGAAATGTCAAAATGTCGAAATGTCGAAATGTCGAAATGTCAAAATGTCGAAATGTCAAAATGTCGAAATGTCAAAATGTCAAAATGTCGAAATGTCAAAATGTCGAAATGTCGAAATGTCAAAATGTCGAAATGTCAAAATGTCGAAATGTCAAAATGTCAAAATGTCAAAATGTCGAAATGTCAAAATGTCGAAATGTCAAAATGTCGAAATGTCAAAATGTCGAAATGTCAAAATGTCAAAATGTCGAAATGTCGAAATGTCAAAATGTCGAAATGTCAAAATGTCAAAATGTCAAAATGTCGAAATGTCAAAATGTCGAAATGTCAAAATGTCAAAATGTCGAAATGTCAAAATGTCAAAATGTCGAAATGTCAAAATGTCAAAATGTCGAAATGTCAAAATGTCGAAATGTCAAAATGTCGAAATGTCAAAATGTCAAAATGTCAAAATGTCGAAATGTCAAAATGTCGAAATGTCAAAATGTCGAAATGTCAACATGTCGAAATGTCAAAATGTCGAAATGTCAATATGTCGAAATGTCAAAATGTCGAAATGTCAAGATGTCGAAATGTTAAAATGTCAAAATGTCGAAATGTCAAAATGTCGAAATGTCAAAATGTCGAAATGTCAAAATGTCAAAATGTCGAAATGTCAAAATGTCGAAATGTCAAAATGTCGCAATATCGAAATGTCAAAATGTCGAAATGTCAAAATGTCAAAATGTCAAAATGTCGAAATGTCAAAATGTCAAAATGTAAAAATGTCAAAATGTCGAAATGTCAAAATGTCGAAATGTCAAAATGTCAAAATGTCGAAATGTCAAAATGTCGAAATGTCGAAATGTCAAAATGTCGAAATGTCAAAATGTCAAAATGTCGAAATGTCAAAATGTCGAAATGTCAAAATGCCGAAATGTCAAAATGTCGAAATGTCGAAATGTCAAAATGTCAAAATGTCGAAATGTCAAAATGTCGAAATGTCAAAATGTCGAAATGTCAAAATGTCGAAATGTCAAAATGTCGAAATGTCAAAATGTCGAAATGTCAAAATGTCGAATTGTCAAAATGTCAAAATGTCGAAATGTCGAATTGTCAAAATGTCGAAATGTCGAAATGTCAAAATGTCGAAATGTCAAAATGTCGAATTGTCAAAATGTCATAATGTCGAAATGTCGAAATGTCAAAATGTCGAAATGTCAAAATGTCAAAATGTCGAAATGTCAAAATGTCGAAATGTCAAAATGTCAAAATGTCGAAATGTCGAAATGTCAAAATGTCAAAATGTCGAAATGTCAAAATGTCGAAATGTCAAAATGTCGAATTGTCAAAATGTCAAAATGTCGAAATGTCAAAATGTCGAAATGTCAAAATGTCGAATTGTCAAAATGTCGAAATGTCAAAATGTCAAAATGTCGAAATGTCAAAATGTCGAAATGTCAACATGTCGAAATGTCAACATGTCGAAATGTCTAAATGTCAATATGTCGAAATGTCAAAATGTCGAAATGTCAAAATGTCGAAATGTCAAAATGTCGAAATGTCAAAATGTCAAAATGTCGAAATGTCAAAATGTCGAAATGTCAAAATGTCGAAATGTCAAAATGTCGAAATGTCAAAATGTCGAAATGTCAAAATGTCGAAATGTCGAAATGTCAAAATGTCGAAATGTCAAAATGTCGAAATGTCAAAATGTCAAAATGTCGAAATATCAAAATGTCGAAATGTCAAAATGTCGAAATGTCAAAATGTCGAAATGTCGAAATGTCAAAATGTCAAAATGTCGAAATGTCAAAATGTCGAAATGTCAAAATGTCGAAATGTCAAAATGTCGAAATGTCAAAATGTCGAAATGTCAAAATGTCGAAATGTCAAAATGTCAAAATGTCGAAATGTCAAAATGTCGAAATGTCAAAATGTCGAAATGTCAAAATGTCGAAATGTCAAAATGTCGAAATGTCAAAATGTCGAAATGTCGAAATGTCAAAATGTCGAAATGTCAAAATGTCGAAATGTCAAAATGTCAAAATGTCGAAATATCAAAATGTCGAAATGTCAAAATGTCGAAATGTCAAAATGTCGAAATGTCAAAATGTCAAAATGTCAAAATGTCGAAATGTCAAAATGTCGAAATGTCAACATGTCGAAATGTCTAAATGTCAATATGTCGAAATGTCAAAATGTCGAAATGTCAAAATGTCGAAATGTCAAAATGTCGAAATGTCAAAATGTCAAAATGTCGAAATGTCAAAATGTCGAAATGTCAAAATGTCGAAATGTCAAAATGTCGAAATGTCAAAATGTCGAAATGTCAAAATGTCGAAATGTCGAAATGTCAAAATGTCGAAATGTCAAAATGTCGAAATGTCAAAATGTCGAAATATCAAAATGTCGAAATGTCAAAATGTCGAAATGTCAAAATGTCGAAATGTCAAAATGTCAAAATGTCAAAATGTCGAAATGTCAAAATGTCGAAATGTCAAAATGTCGAAATGTCAAAATGTCGAAATGTCAAAATGTCGAAATGTCAAAATGTCGAAATGTCAAAATGTCGAAATGTCAAAATGTCAAAATGTCGAAATGTCAAAATATCAAAATGTCGAAATGTCAAAATGTCGAAATGTCGAAATGTCAAAATGTCAAAATGTCGAAATGTCGAAATGTCAAAATGTCGAAATGTCAAAATGTCAAAATGTCGAAATGTCGAAATGTCAAAATGTCAAAATGTCGAAATGTCGAATTGTCAAAATGTCGAAATGTCGAAATGTCAAAATGTCGAAATGTCAAAATGTCGAATTGTCAAAATGTCATAATGTCGAAATGTCGAAATGTCAAAATGTCGAAATGTCGAAATGTCAAAATATCAAAATGTCGAAATGTCAAAATGTCGAAATGTCAAAATGTCAAAATGTCGAAATGTCGAAATGTCAAAATGTCGAAATGTCAAAATGTCAAAATGTCGAAATGTCGAATTGTCAAAATGTCAAAATGTCGAAATGTCGAATTGTCAAAATGTCGAAATGTCGAAATGTCAAAATGTCGAAATGTCAAAATGTCGAATTGTCAAAATGTCATAATGTCGAAATGTCGAAATGTCAAAATGTCGAAATGTCAAAATGTCAAAATGTCGAAATGTCAAAATGTCGAAATGTCAAAATGTCAAAATGTCGAAATGTCGAAATGTCAAAATGTCAAAATGTCGAAATGTCAAAATGTCGAAATGTCAAAATGTCGAATTGTCAAAATGTCAAAATGTCGAAATGTCAAAATGTCGAAATGTCAAAATGTCGAATTGTCAAAATGTCGAAATGTCAAAATGTCAAAATGTCGAAATGTCAAAATGTCGAAATGTCAACATGTCGAAATGTCAACATGTCGAAATGTCTAAATGTCAATATGTCGAAATGTCAAAATGTCGAAATGTCAAAATGTCGAAATGTCAAAATGTCGAAATGTCAAAATGTCAAAATGTCGAAATGTCAAAATGTCGAAATGTCAAAATGTCGAAATGTCAAAATGTCGAAATGTCAAAATGTCGAAATGTCAAAATGTCGAAATGTCGAAATGTCAAAATGTCGAAATGTCAAAATGTCGAAATGTCAAAATGTCAAAATGTCGAAATATCAAAATGTCGAAATGTCAAAATGTCGAAATGTCAAAATGTCGAAATGTCGAAATGTCAAAATGTCAAAATGTCGAAATGTCAAAATGTCGAAATGTCAAAATGTCGAAATGTCAAAATGTCGAAATGTCAAAATGTCGAAATGTCAAAATGTCGAAATGTCAAAATGTCAAAATGTCGAAATGTCAAAATGTCGAAATGTCAAAATGTCGAAATGTCAAAATGTCGAAATGTCAAAATGTCGAAATGTCAAAATGTCGAAATGTCGAAATGTCAAAATGTCGAAATGTCAAAATGTCGAAATGTCAAAATGTCAAAATGTCGAAATATCAAAATGTCGAAATGTCAAAATGTCGAAATGTCAAAATGTCGAAATGTCAAAATGTCAAAATGTCAAAATGTCGAAATGTCAAAATGTCGAAATGTCAACATGTCGAAATGTCTAAATGTCAATATGTCGCAATGTCAAAATGTCGAAATGTCAAAATGTCGAAATGTCAAAATGTCGAAATGTCAAAATGTCAAAATGTCGAAATGTCAAAATGTCGAAATGTCAAAATGTCGAAATGTCAAAATGTCGAAATGTCAAAATGTCGAAATGTCAAAATGTCGAAATGTCGAAATGTCAAAATGTCGAAATGTCAAAATGTCGAAATGTCAAAATGTCAAAATGTCGAAATATCAAAATGTCGAAATGTCAAAATGTCGAAATGTCAAAATGTCGAAATGTCAAAATGTCAAAATGTCAAAATGTCGAAATGTCAAAATGTCGAAATGTCAAAATGTCGAAATGTCAAAATGTCGAAATGTCAAAATGTCGAAATGTCAAAATGTCGAAATGTCAAAATGTCGAAATGTCAAAATGTCAAAATGTCGAAATGTCAAAATATCAAAATGTCGAAATGTCAAAATGTCGAAATGTCGAAATGTCAAAATGTCAAAATGTCGAAATGTCGAAATGTCAAAATGTCGAAATGTCAAAATGTCAAAATGTCGAAATGTCGAAATGTCAAAATGTCAAAATGTCGAAATGTCAAAATGTCGAAATGTCAAAATGTCAAAATGTCAAAATGTCGAAATGTCAAAATGTCGAAATGTCAAAATGTCGAAATGTCAAAATGTCGAAATGTCAAAATGTCGAAATGTCGAAATGTCGAAATGTCAAAATGTCGAAATGTCAAAATGTCGAAATGTCAAAATGTCAAAATGTCGAAATGTCAAAATGTCGAAATGTCAAAATGTCGAAATGTCAAAATGTCGAAATGTCAAAATGTCAAAATGTCAAAATGTCAAAATGTCGAAATTTCAAAATGTCGAAATGTCAAAATGTCGAAATGTCAAAATGTCGAAATGTCAAAATGTCGAAATGTCGAAATGTCAAAATGTCAAAATGTCGAAATGTCGAAATGTCAAAATGTCGAAATGTCAAAATGTCAAAATGTCAAAATGTCAAAATGTCGAAATGTCAAAATGTCGAAATGTCAAAATGTCGAAATGTCGAAATATCAAAATGTCAAAATGTCGAAATGTCAAAATGTCAAAATGTCAAAATGTCGAAATGTCAAAATGTCGAAATGTCAAAATGTCGAAATGTCAAAATGTCAAAATGTCGAAATGTCAAAATGTCGAAATGTCAAAATGTCGAAATGTCAACATGTCGAAATGTCAAAATGTCGAAATGTCAATATGTCGAAATGTCAAAATGTCGAAATGTCAAGATGTCGAAATGTTAAAATGTCAAAATGTCGAAATGTCAAAATGTCGAAATGTCAAAATGTCGAAATGTCAAAATGTCAAAATGTCGAAATGTCAAAATGTCGAAATGTCAAAATGTCGCAATATCGAAATGTCAAAATGTCGAAATGTCAAAATGTCAAAATGTCGAAATGTCAAAATGTCAAAATGTAAAAATGTCAAAATGTCGAAATGTCAAAATGTCAAAATGTCGAAATGTCAAAATGTCAAAATGTCGAAATGTCAAAATGTCGAAATGTCGAAATGTCAAAATGTCGAAATGTCAAAATGTCAAAATGTCGAAATGTCAAAATGTCGAAATGTCAAAATGCCGAAATGTCAAAATGTCAAAATGTCGAAATGTCAAAATGTCAAAATGTCGAAATGTCAAAATGTCGAAATGTCAAAATGTCGAAATGTCAAAATGTCGAAATGTCAAAATGTCAAAATGTCGAAATGTCAAAATGTCGAAATGTCAAAATGTCAAAATGTCGAAATGTCAAAATGTCGAAATGTCAAAATGTCGAAATGTCAAAATGTCAAAATGTCGAAATGTCAAAATGTCGAAATGTCAAAATGTCGAAATGTCAAAATGTCAAAATGTCGAAATGTCAAAATGTCAAAATGTCAAAATGTCGAAATGTCAAAATGTCGAAATGTCAAAATGTCAAAATGTCAAAATGTCGAAATGTCAAAATGTCGAAATGTCAAAATGTCGAAATGTCAACATGTCGAAATGTCAAAATGTCGAAATGTCAATATGTCGAAATGTCAAAATGTCGAAATGTCAAGATGTCGAAATGTTAAAATGTCAAAATGTCGAAATGTCAAAATGTCAAAATGTCGAAATGTCAAAATGTCAAAATGTCGAAATGTCAAAATGTCGAAATGTCAAAATGCCGAAATGTCAAAATGTCAAAATGTCAAAATGTCGAAATGTCGAAATGTCAAAATGTCAAAATGTCGAAATGTCAAAATGTCAAAATGTCGAAATGTCAAAATGTCAAAATGTCGAAATGTCAAAATGTCGAAATGTCAAAATGTCGAAATGTCAAAATGTCGAAATGTCAAAATGTCAAAATGTCGAAATGTCAAAATGTCGAAATGTCAATATGTCGAAATGTCAAAATGTCGAAATGTCAAGATGTCGAAATGTTAAAATGTCAAAATGTCGAAATGTCAAAATGTCAAAATGTCGAAATGTCAAAATGTCAAAATGTCGAAATGTCAAAATGTCGAAATGTCAAAATGCCGAAATGTCAAAATGTCAAAATGTCGAAATGTCGAAATGTCAAAATGTCAAAATGTCGAAATGTCAAAATGTCGAAATGTCAAAATGTCGAAATGTCAAAATGTCGAAATGTCAAAATGTCGAAATGTCAAAATGTCGAAATGTCAACATGTCGATTTGTCAAAATGTCGAAATGTCAATATGTCGAAATGTCAAAATGTCGAAATGTCAAAATGTCAAAATGTCGAAATGTCAAAATGTCGAAATGTCGAAATGTCAAAATGTCGAAATGTCAAAATGTCGAAATGTCAAAATGTCGAAATGTCAAAATGTCAAAATGTCAAAATGTCGAAATGTCAAAATGTCGAAATGTCAAAATGTCAAAATGTCGAAATGTCAAAATGTCGAAATGTCGAAATGTCGAAATGTCAAAATGTCGAAATGTCAAAATGTCGAAATGTCAAAATGTTAAAATGTCGAAATGTCAAAATGTCAAAATGTCGAAATGTCAAAATGTCGAAATGTCAAAATGTCAAAATGTCGAAATGTCAAAATGTCGAAATGTCAAAATGTCAAAATGTCGAAATGTCAAAATGTCAAAATGTCGAAATGTCAAAATGTCGAAATGTCAAAATGTCAAAATGTCGAAATGTCAAAATGTCGAAATGTCAAAATGTCAAAATGTCGAAATGTCAAAATGTCGAAATGTCAAAATGTCGAAATGTCAAAATGTCGAAATGTCAAAATGTCGAAATGTCGAAATGTCGAAATGTCAAAATGTCGAAATGTCAAAATGTCGAAATGTCAAAATGTCAAAATGTCGAAATGTCAAAATGTCGAAATGTCGAAATGTCAAAATGTCGAAATGTCAAAATGTCGAAATGTCAAAATGTCAAAATGTCAAAATGTCGAAATTTCAAAATGTCGAAATGTCAAAATGTCGAAATGTCAAAATGTCGAAATGTCAAAATGTCGAAATGTCAAAATGTCAAAATGTCGAAATGTCGAAATGTCAAAATGTCGAAATGTCAAAATGTCAAAATGTCAAAATGTCAAAATGTCGAAATGTCAAAATGTTGAAATGTCAAAATGTCGAAATGTCGAAATGTCAAAATGTCAAAATGTCGAAATGTCAAAATGTCAAAATGTCAAAATGTCGAAATGTCAAAATGTCGAAATGTCAAAATGTCGAAATGTCAAAATGTCAAAATGTCGAAATGTCAAAATGTCGAAATGTCAAAATGTCGAAATGTCAAAATGTCGAAATGTCAACATGTCGAAATGTCAAAATGTCGAAATGTCGAAATGTCGAAATGTCAAAATGTCGAAATGTCAAGATGTCGAAATGTTAAAATGTCAAAATGTCGAAATGTCAAAATGTCGAAATGTCAAAATGTCAAAATGTCGAAATGTCGAAATGTCAAAATGTCGAAATGTCAAAATGTCAAAATGTCAAAATGTCGAAATGTCAAAATGTCAAAATGTCGAAATGTCAAAATGTCGAAATGTCGAAATGTCAAAATGTCGAAATGTCAAAATGTCAAAATGTCGAAATGTCAAAATGTCGAAATGTCAAAATGCCGAAATGTCAAAATGTCAAAATGTCGAAATGTCGAAATGTCAAAATGTCAAAATGTCGAAATGTCAAAATGTCGAAATGTCAAAATGTCGAAATGTCAAAATGTCGAAATGTCAAAATGTCAAAATGTCGAAATGTCAAAATGTCGAAATGTCAAAATGTCGAAATGTCAAAATGTCAAAATGTCGAAATGTCAAAATGTCAAAATGTCAAAATGTCGAAATGTCAAAATGTCGAAATGTCAAAATGTCAAAATGTCAAAATGTCGAAATGTCAAAATGTCGAAATGTCAAAATGTCGAAATGTCAAAATGTCGAAATGTCAACATGTCGAAATGTCAAAATGTCGAAATGTCAATATGTCGAAATGTCAAAATGTCGAAATGTCAAGATGTCGAAATGTTAAAATGTCAAAATGTCGAAATGTCAAAATGTCAAAATGTCGAAATGTCAAAATGTCAAAATGTCGAAATGTCAAAATGTCGAAATGTCAAAATGCCGAAATGTCAAAATGTCAAAATGTCAAAATGTCGAAATGTCGAAATGTCAAAATGTCAAAATGTCGAAATGTCAAAATGTCGAAATGTCAAAATGTCGAAATGTCAAAATGTCAAAATGTCGAAATGTCAAAATGTCGAAATGTCAAAATGTCGAAATGTCAAAATGTCGAAATGTCAAAATGTCAAAATGTCGAAATGTCAAAATGTCGAAATGTCAATATGTCGAAATGTCAAAATGTCGAAATGTCAAGATGTCGAAATGTTAAAATGTCAAAATGTCGAAATGTCAAAATGTCAAAATGTCGAAATGTCAAAATGTCAAAATGTCGAAATGTCAAATTGTCGAAATGTCAAAATGCCGAAATGTCAAAATGTCAAAATGTCGAAATGTCGAAATGTCAAAATGTCAAAATGTCGAAATGTCAAAATGTCGAAATGTCAAAATGTCGAAATGTCAAAATGTCGAAATGTCAAAATGTCGAAATGTCAAAATGTCGAAATGTCAACATGTCGATATGTCAAAATGTCGAAATGTCAATATGTCGAAATGTCAAAATGTCGAAATGTCAAAATGTCAAAATGTCGAAATGTCAAAATGTCGAAATGTCGAAATGTCAAAATGTCGAAATGTCAAAATGTCGAAATGTCAAAATGTCGAAATGTCAAAATGCCGAAATGTCAAAATGTCAAAATGTCGAAATGTCGAAATGTCAAAATGTCAAAACGTCGAAATGTCAAAATGTCGAAATGTCAAAATGTCGAAATGTCAAAATGTCAAAATGTCGAAATGTCGAAATGTCAAAATGTCGAAATGTCAAAATGTCGAAATGTCAAAATGTCAAAATGTCGAAATGTCGAAATGTCAAAATGTCGAAATGTCAAAATGTCAAAATGTCGAAATGTCAAAATGTCGAAATGTCGAAATGTCAAAATGTCGAAATGTCAAAATGTCAAAATGTCGAAATGTCAAAATGTCGAAATGTCAAAATGCCGAAATGTCAAAATGTCAAAATGTCGAAATGTCGAAATGTCAAAATGTCAAAATGTCGAAATGTCAAAATGTCGAAATGTCAAAATGTCGAAATGTCAAAATGTCGAAATGTCGAAATGTCAAAATGTCAAAATGTCGAAATGTCAAAATGTCGAAATGTCAAAATGTCAAAATGTCGAAATGTCAAAATGTCGAAATGTCAAAATGTCGAAATGTCAAAATGTCAAAATGTCGAAATGTCAAAATGTCGAAATGTCAAAATGTCGAAATGTCAAAATGTCAAAATGTCGAAATGTCAAAATGTCAAAATGGCGAAATGTCAAAATGTCGAAATGTCAAAATGTCGAAGTGTCAAAATGTCGAATTGTCAAAATGTCAAAATGTCGAAATGTCAAAATGTCGAAATGTCAAAATGTCGAATTGTCAAAATGTCAAAATGTCGAAATGTCAAAATGTCGAAATGTCAAAATGTCGAAATGTCAAAATGTCGAAATGTCAACATGTCGAAATGTCAAAATGTCGAAATGTCAATATGTCGAAATGTCAAAGTGTCGAAATGTCAAAATGTCGAAATGTCAAAATGTCGAAATGTCAAAATGTCGAAATGTTGAAATGCCGAAATGTCAAAATGTCGAAATGTCAAAATGTCGAAATGTCAAAATGTCAAAATGTCAAAATGTCGAAATGTCGAAATGTCAAAATGTCGAAATGTCGAAATGTCGAAATGTCGAAATGTCAAAATGTCGAAATGTCAAAATGTCGAAATGTCAAAATGTCGAAATGTCAAAATGTCGAAATGTCAAAATGTCAAAATGTCGAAATGTCAAAATATCAAAATGTCGAAATGTCAAAATGTCGAATTGTCAAAATGTCGAAATGTCAAAATGTCGAAATGTCAAAATGTCGAATTGTCAAAATGTCGAAATGTCAAAATGTCAAAATGTCGAAATGTCAAAATGTCGAAATGTCAAAATGTCAAAATGTCAAAATGTCAAAATGTCGAAATGTCGAAATGTCAAAATGTCGAAATGTCGAAATGTCGAAATGTCAAAATGTCGAAATGTCAAAATGTCGAAATGTCAAAATGTCGAAATGTCAAAATGTCGAAATGTCAAAATGTCAAAATGTCGAAATGTCAAAATGTCAAAATGTCGAAATGTCAAAATGTCGAAATGTCAAAATGCCGAAATGTCAAAATGTCAAAATGTCGAAATGTCGAAATGTCAAAATGTCAAAATGTCGAAATGTCAAAATGTCGAAATGTCAAAATGTCGAAATTTCAAAATGTCGAAATGTCAAAATGTCGAAATGTCAAAATGTCGAAATGTCAAAATGTCGAATTGTCAAAATGTCAAAATGTCGAAATGTCGAATTGTCAAAATGTCGAAATGTCGAAATGTCAAAATGTCGAAATGTCAAAATGTCGAATTGTCAAAATGTCATAATGTCGAAATGTCGAAATGTCAAAATGTCGAAATGTCAAAATGTCAAAATGTCGAAATGTCAAAATGTCGAAATGTCAAAATGTCAAAATGTCGAAATGTCGAAATGTCAAAATGTCAAAATGTCGAAATGTCAAAATGTCGAAATGTCAAAATGTCGAATTGTCAAAATGTCAAAATGTCGAAATGTCAAAATGTCGAAATGTCAAAATGTCGAATTGTCAAAATGTCGAAATGTCAAAATGTCAAAATGTCGAAATGTCAAAATGTCGAAATGTCAACATGTCGAAATGTCAACATGTCGAAATGTCTAAATGTCAATATGTCGAAATGTCAAAATGTCGAAATGTCAAAATGTCGAAATGTCAAAATGTCGAAATGTCAAAATGTCAAAATGTCGAAATGTCAAAATGTCGAAATGTCAAAATGTCGAAATGTCAAAATGTCGAAATGTCAAAATGTCGAAATGTCAAAATGTCGAAATGTCGAAATGTCAAAATGTCGAAATGTCAAAATGTCGAAATGTCAAAATGTCAAAATGTCGAAATGTCGAAATATCAAAATGTCGAAATGTCAAAATGTCGAAATGTCAAAATGTCGAAATGTCAAAATGTCAAAATGTCGAAATGTCAAAATGTTAAAATGTCGAAATGTCAAAATGTCGAAATGTCAAAATGTCGAAATGTCAAAATGTCGAAATGTCAAAATGTCAAAATGTCGAAATGTCAAAATGTCAAAATGTCGAAATGTCAAAATGTCGAAATGTCAAAATGTCGAAATGTCAAAATGTCGAAATGTCAAAATGTCAAAATGTCGAAATGTCAAAATGTCAAAATGTCGAAATGTCGAAATGTCAAAATGTCAAAATGTCGAAATGTCAAAATGTCGAAATGTCAAAATGTCGAAATGTCAAAATGTCGAAATGTCAAAATGTCGAAATGTCAAAATGTCGAAATGTCAAAATGTCGAAATGTCGAAATGTCGAAATGTCAAAATGTCGAAATGTCAAAATGTCGAAATGTCAAAATGTCAAAATGTCGAAATGTCAAAATGTCGAAATGTCGAAATGTCAAAATGTCGAAATGTCGAAATGTCGAAATGTCGAAATGTCAAAATGTCGAAATGTCAAAATGTCGAAATGTCAAAATGTCGAAATGTCAAAATGTCGAAATGTCAAAATGTCAAAATGTCGAAATGTCAAAATATCAAAATGTCGAAATGTCAAAATGTCGAAATGTCGAAATGTCAAAATGTCAAAATGTCGAAATGTCGAAATGTCAAAATGTCGAAATGTCAAAATGTCAAAATGTCGAAATGTCGAAATGTCAAAATGTCAAAATGTCGAAATGTCAAAATGTCGAAATGTCAAAATGTCAAAATGTCAAAATGTCGAAATGTCAAAATGTCGAAATGTCAAAATGTCGAAATGTCAAAATGTCGAAATGTCAAAATGTCGAAATGTCGAAATGTCGAAATGTCAAAATGTCGAAATGTCAAAATGTCGAAATGTCAAAATGTCAAAATGTCGAAATGTCAAAATGTCGAAATGTCAAAATGTCGAAATGTCAAAATGTCGAAATGTCAAAATGTCAAAATGTCGAAATTTCAAAATGTCGAAATGTCAAAATGTCGAAATGTCAAAATGTCGAAATGTCAAAATGTCGAAATGTCAAAATGTCGAAATGTCGAAATGTCAAAATGTCGAAATGTCAAAATGTCAAAATGTCAAAATGTCAAAATGTCGAAATGTCAAAATGTCGAAATGTCAAAATGTCGAAATGTCGAAATGTCAAAATGTCAAAATGTCGAAATGTCAAAATGTCAAAATGTCAAAATGTCGAAATGTCAAAATGTCGAAATGTCAAAATGTCGAAATGTCAAAATGTCAAAATGTCGAAATGTCAAAATGTCGAAATGTCAAAATGTCGAAATGTCAAAATGTCGAAATGTCAACATGTCGAAATGTCAAAATGTCGAAATGTCAATATGTCGAAATGTCAAAATGTCGAAATGTCAAGATGTCGAAATGTTAAAATGTCAAAATGTCGAAATGTCAAAATGTCGAAATGTCAAAATGTCGAAATGTCAAAATGTCAAAATGTCGAAATGTCAAAATGTCGAAATGTCAAAATGTCGCAATATCGAAATGTCAAAATGTCGAAATGTCAAAATGTCAAAATGTCAAAATGTCGAAATGTCAAAATGTCAAAATGTAAAAATGTCAAAATGTCGAAATGTCAAAATGTCGAAATGTCAAAATGTCAAAATGTCGAAATGTCAAAATGTCGAAATGTCGAAATGTCAAAATGTCGAAATGTCAAAATGTCAAAATGTCGAAATGTCAAAATGTCGAAATGTCAAAATGCCGAAATGTCAAAATGTCAAAATGTCGAAATGTCAAAATGTCAAAATGTCGAAATGTCAAAATGTCGAAATGTCAAAATGTCGAAATGTCAAAATGTCGAAATGTCAAAATGTCGAAATGTCAAAATGTCAAAATGTCGAAATGTCAAAATGTCGAAATGTCAAAATGTCAAAATGTCGAAATGTCAAAATGTCGAAATGTCAAAATGTCGAAATGTCAAAATGTCAAAATGTCGAAATGTCAAAATGTCGAAATGTCAAAATGTCGAAATGTCAAAATGTCAAAATGTCGAAATGTCAAAATGTCAAAATGTCAAAATGTCGAAATGTCAAAATGTCGAAATGTCAAAATGTCAAAATGTCAAAATGTCGAAATGTCAAAATGTCGAAATGTCAAAATGTCGAAATGTCAAAATGTCGAAATGTCAACATGTCGAAATGTCAAAATGTCGAAATGTCAATATGTCGAAATGTCAAAATGTCGAAATGTCAAGATGTCGAAATGTTAAAATGTCAAAATGTCGAAATGTCAAAATGTCAAAATGTCGAAATGTCAAAATGTCAAAATGTCGAAATGTCAAAATGTCGAAATGTCAAAATGCCGAAATGTCAAAATGTCAAAATGTCGAAATGTCGAAATGTCAAAATGTCAAAATGTCGAAATGTCAAAATGTCGAAATGTCAAAATGTCGAAATGTCAAAATGTCAAAATGTCGAAATGTCAAAATGTCGAAATGTCAAAATGTCGAAATGTCAAAATGTCGAAATGTCAAAATGTCAAAATGTCAAAATGTCGAAATGTCAAAATGTCGAAATGTCAATATGTCGAAATGTCAAAATGTCGAAATGTCAAGATGTCGAAATGTTAAAATGTCAAAATGTCGAAATGTCAAAATGTCAAAATGTCGAAATGTCAAAATGTCAAAATGTCGAAATGTCAAAATGTCGAAATGTCAAAATGCCGAAATGTCAAAATGTCAAAATGTCGAAATGTCGAAATGTCAAAATGTCAAAATGTCGAAATGTCAAAATGTCGAAATGTCAAAATGTTGAAATGTCAAAATGTCGAAATGTCAAAATGTCGAAATGTCAAAATGTCGAAATGTCAACATGTCGATATGTCAAAATGTCGAAATGTCAATATGTCGAAATGTCAAAATGTCGAAATGTCAAAATGCCGAAATGTCAAAATGTCGAAATGTCAAAATGCCGAAATGTCAAAATGTCAAAATGTCAAAATGTCAAAATGTCGAAATGTCGAAATGTCAAAATGTCAAAATGTCGAAATGTCAAAATGTCGAAATGTCAAAATGTCGAAATGTCAAAATGTCGAAATGTCGAAATGTCAAAATGTCAAAATGTCGAAATGTCGAAATGTCAAAATGTCAAAATGTCGAAATGTCAAAATGTCGAAATGTCAAAATGTCGAAATGTCAAAATGCCGAAATGTCAAAATGTCAAAATGTCAAAATGTCAAAATGTCGAAATGTCGAAATGTCAAAATGTCAAAATGTCGAAATGTCAAAATGTCGAAATGTCAAAATGTCGAAATGTCAAAATGTCGAAATGTCGAAATGTCAAAATGTCAAAATGTCGAAATGTCGAAATGTCAAAATGTCAAAATGTCGAAATGTCAACATGTCGATATGTCAAAATGTCGAAATGTCAAAATGTCGAAATGTCAAAATGTCGAAATGTCAAAATGCCGAAATGTCAAAATGTCAAAATGTCAAAATGTCGAAATGTCGAAATGTCAAAATGTCAAAATGTCGAAATGTCAAAATGTCGAAATGTCAAAATGTCGAAATGTCAAAATGTCGAAATGTCAATATGTCGAAATGTCAAAATGTCGAAATGTCAAAATGTCGAAATGTCAACATGTCGATATGTCAAAATGTCGAAATGTCAATATGTCGAAATGTCAAAATGTCGAAATGTCAAAATGCCGAAATGTCAAAATGTCAAAATGTCGAAATGTCGAAATGTCAAAATGTCAAAATGTCGAAATGTCAAAATGTCGAAATGTCAAAATGTCGAAATGTCAAAATGTCGAAATGTCAAAATGCCGAAATGTCAAAATGTCAAAATGTCGAAATGTCGAAATGTCAAAATGTCGAAATGTCGAAATGTCAAAATGTCGAAATGTCAAAATGTCAAAATGTCGAAATGTCAAAATGTCGAAATGTCGAAATGTCAAAATGTCAAAATGTCGAAATGTCGAAATGTCAAAATGTCAAAATGTCGAAATGTCAAAATGTCGAAATGTCAAAATGTCGAAATGTCAAAATGCCGAAATGTCAAAATGTCAAAATGTCAAAATGTCAAAATGTCGAAATGTCGAAATGTCAAAATGTCAAAATGTCGAAATGTCAAAATGTCGAAATGTCAAAATGTCGAAATGTCAAAATGTCGAAATGTCGAAATGTCAAAATGTCAAAATGTCGAAATGTCGAAATGTCAAAATGTCAAAATGTCGAAATGTCAACATGTCGATATGTCAAAATGTCGAAATGTCAAAATGTCGAAATGTCAAAATGTCGAAATGTCAAAATGCCGAAATGTCAAAATGTCAAAATGTCAAAATGTCGAAATGTCGAAATGTCAAAATGTCAAAATGTCGAAATGTCAAAATGTCGAAATGTCAAAATGTCGAAATGTCAAAATGTCGAAATGTCAATATGTCGAAATGTCAAAATGTCGAAATGTCAAAATGTCGAAATGTCAACATGTCGATATGTCAAAATGTCGAAATGTCAATATGTCGAAATGTCAAAATGTCGAAATGTCAAAATGCCGAAATGTCAAAATGTCAAAATGTCGAAATGTCGAAATGTCAAAATGTCAAAATGTCGAAATGTCAAAATGTCGAAATGTCAAAATGTCGAAATGTCAAAATGTCGAAATGTCAAAATGCCGAAATGTCAAAATGTCAAAATGTCGAAATGTCGAAATGTCAAAATGTCGAAATGTCGAAATGTCAAAATGTCGAAATGTCAAAATGTCGAAATGTCAAAATGTCGAAATGTCAAAATGTCAAAATGTCGAAATGTCAAAATGTCAAAATGTCAAAATGTCGAAATGTCAAAATGTCGAAATGTCAAAATGTCGAAATGTCAAAATGTCGAAATGTCAAAATGTCGAAATGTCGAAATGTCGAAATGTCAAAATGTCGAAATGTCAAAATGTCGAAATGTCAAAATGTCAAAATGTCGAAATGTCAAAATGTCAAAATGTCGAAATGTCAAAATGTCGAAATGTAAAAATGTCAAAATGTCGAAATGTCAAAATGTCGAAATGTCAAAATGTCGAAATGTCAAAATGTCAAAATGTCGAAATGTCAAAATGTCGAAATGTCAAAATGTCAAAATGTCGAAATGTCAAAATGTCGAAATGTCAAAATGTCAAAATGTCAAAATGTCGAAATGTCAAAATGTCGAAATGTCAAAATGTCGAAATGTCAAAATGTCGAAATGTCAAAATGTCGAAATGTCGAAATGTCGAAATGTCAAAATGTCGAAATGTCAAAATGTCGAAATGTCAAAATGTCAAAATGTCGAAATGTCAAAATGTCGAAATGTCGAAATGTCAAAATGTCGAAATGTCAAAATGTCGAAATGTCAAAATGTCAAAATGTCAAAATGTCGAAATTTCAAAATGTCGAAATGTCAAAATGTCGAAATGTCAAAATGTCGAAATGTCAAAATGTCGAAATGTCAAAATGTCAAAATGTCGAAATGTCGAAATGTCAAAATGTCGAAATGTCAAAATGTCAAAATGTCAAAATGTCAAAATGTCAAAATGTCGAAATGTCAAAATGTCGAAATGTCAAAATGTCGAAATGTCGAAATGTCAAAATGTCAAAATGTCGAAATGTCAAAATGTCAAAATGTCAAAATGTCGAAATGTCAAAATGTCGAAATGTCAAAATGTCGAAATGTCAAAATGTCAAAATGTCGAAATGTCAAAATGTCGAAATGTCAAAATGTCGAAATGTCAAAATGTCGAAATGTCAACATGTCGAAATGTCAAAATGTCGAAATGTCGAAATGTCGAAATGTCAAAATGTCGAAATGTCAAGATGTCGAAATGTTAAAATGTCAAAATGTCGAAATGTCAAAATGTCGAAATGTCAAAATGTCAAAATGTCGAAATGTCGAAATGTCAAAATGTCGAAATGTCAAAATGTCAAAATGTCAAAATGTCGAAATGTCAAAATGTCAAAATGTCGAAATGTCAAAATGTCGAAATGTCGAAATGTCAAAATGTCGAAATGTCAAAATGTCAAAATGTCGAAATGTCAAAATGTCGAAATGTCAAAATGCCGAAATGTCAAAATGTCAAAATGTCAAAATGTCGAAATGTCAAAATGTCAAAATGTCGAAATGTCAAAATGTCGAAATGTCGAAATGTCAAAATGTCGAAATGTCAAAATGTCAAAATGTCGAAATGTCAAAATGTCGAAATGTCAAAATGCCGAAATGTCAAAATGTCAAAATGTCGAAATGTCAAAATGTCAAAATGTCGAAATGTCAAAATGTCGAAATGTCAAAATGTCGAAATGTCAAAATGTCGAAATGTCAAAATGTCGAAATGTCAAAATGTCAAAATGTCGAAATGTCAAAATGTCGAAATGTCAAAATGTCAAAATGTCGAAATGTCAAAATGTCGAAATGTCAAAATGTCGAAATGTCAAAATGTCAAAATGTCGAAATGTCAAAATGTCGAAATGTCAAAATGTCGAAATGTCAAAATGTCAAAATGTCGAAATGTCAAAATGTCAAAATGTCAAAATGTCGAAATGTCAAAATGTCGAAATGTCAAAATGTCAAAATGTCAAAATGTCGAAATGTCAAAATGTCGAAATGTCAAAATGTCGAAATGTCAAAATGTCGAAATGTCAACATGTCGAAATGTCAAAATGTCGAAATGTCAATATGTCGAAATGTCAAAATGTCGAAATGTCAAGATGTCGAAATGTTAAAATGTCAAAATGTCGAAATGTCAAAATGTCAAAATGTCGAAATGTCAAAATGTCAAAATGTCGAAATGTCAAAATGTCGAAATGTCAAAATGTCAAAATGTCAAAATGTCGAAATGTCGAAATGTCAATATGTCGAAATGTCAAAATGTCGAAATGTCAAGATGTCGAAATGTTAAAATGTCAAAATGTCGAAATGTCAAAATGTCAAAATGTCGAAATGTCAAAATGTCAAAATGTCGAAATGTCAAAATGTCGAAATGTCAAAATGCCGAAATGTCAAAATGTCAAAATGTCGAAATGTCGAAATGTCAAAATGTCAAAATGTCGAAATGTCAAAATGTCGAAATGTCAAAATGTTGAAATGTCAAAATGTCGAAATGTCAAAATGTCGAAATGTCAAAATGTCGAAATGTCAACATGTCGATATGTCAAAATGTCGAAATGTCAATATGTCGAAATGTCAAAATGTCGAAATGTCAAAATGCCGAAATGTCAAAATGTCGAAATGTCAAAATGCCGAAATGTCAAAATGTCAAAATGTCAAAATGTCAAAATGTCGAAATGTCGAAATGTCAAAATGTCAAAATGTCGAAATGTCAAAATGTCGAAATGTTAAAATGTCGAAATGTCAAAATGTCGAAATGTCGAAATGTCAAAATGTCAAAATGTCGAAATGTCGAAATGTCAAAATGTCAAAATGTCGAAATGTCAAAATGTCGAAATGTCAAAATGTCGAAATGTCAAAATGCCGAAATGTCAAAATGTCAAAATGTCAAAATGTCGAAATGTCGAAATGTCAAAATGTCAAAATGTCGAAATGTCAAAATGTCGAAATGTCAAAATGTCGAAATGTCAAAATGTCGAAATGTCGAAATGTCAAAATGTCAAAATGTCGAAATGTCGAAATGTCAAAATGTCAAAATGTCGAAATGTCAACATGTCGATATGTCAAAATGTCGAAATGTCAAAATGTCGAAATGTCAAAATGTCGAAATGTCAAAATGCCGAAATGTCAAAATGTCAAAATGTCAAAATGTCGAAATGTCGAAATGTCAAAATGTCAAAATGTCGAAATGTCAAAATGTCGAAATGTCAAAATGTCGAAATGTCAAAATGTCGAAATGTCAATATGTCGAAATGTCAAAATGTCGAAATGTCAAAATGTCGAAATGTCAACATGTCGATATGTCAAAATGTCGAAATGTCAATATGTCGAAATGTCAAAATGTCGAAATGTCAAAATGCCGAAATGTCAAAATGTCAAAATGTCGAAATGTCGAAATGTCAAAATGTCAAAATGTCGAAATGTCAAAATGTCGAAATGTCAAAATGTCGAAATGTCAAAATGTCGAAATGTCAAAATGCCGAAATGTCAAAATGTCAAAATGTCGAAATGTCGAAATGTCAAAATGTCGAAATGTCGAAATGTCAAAATGTCGAAATGTCAAAATGTCGAAATGTCAAAATGTCGAAATGTCAAAATGTCAAAATGTCGAAATGTCAAAATGTCAAAATGTCAAAATGTCGAAATGTCAAAATGTCGAAATGTCAAAATGTCGAAATGTCAAAATGTCGAAATGTCAAAATGTCGAAATGTCGAAATGTCAAAATGTCGAAATGTCAAAATGTCGAAATGTCAAAATGTCAAAATGTCGAAATGTCAAAATGTCAAAATGTCGAAATGTCAAAATGTCGAAATGTAAAAATGTCAAAATGTCGAAATGTCAAAATGTCGAAATGTCAAAATGTCAAAATGTCGAAATGTCAAAATGTCAAAATGTCGAAATGTCAAAATGTCGAAATGTCAAAATGTCAAAATGTCGAAATGTCAAAATGTCGAAATGTCAAAATGTCAAAATGTCAAAATGTCGAAATGTCAAAATGTCGAAATGTCAAAATGTCGAAATGTCAAAATGTCGAAATGTCAAAATGTCGAAATGTCGAAATGTCGAAATGTCAAAATGTCGAAATGTCAAAATGTCGAAATGTCAAAATGTCAAAATGTCGAAATGTCAAAATGTCGAAATGTCGAAATGTCAAAATGTCGAAATGTCAAAATGTCGAAATGTCAAAATGTCAAAATGTCAAAATGTCGAAATTTCAAAATGTCGAAATGTCAAAATGTCGAAATGTCAAAATGTCGAAATGTCAAAATGTCGAAATGTCAAAATGTCAAAATGTCGAAATGTCGAAATGTCAAAATGTCGAAATGTCAAAATGTCAAAATGTCAAAATGTCAAAATGTCAAAATGTCGAAATGTCAAAATGTCGAAATGTCAAAATGTCGAAATGTCGAAATGTCAAAATGTCAAAATGTCGAAATGTCAAAATGTCAAAATGTCGAAATGTCAAAATGTCGAAATGTCAAAATGTCGAAATGTCAAAATGTCAAAATGTCGAAATGTCAAAATGTCGAAATGTCAAAATGTCGAAATGTCAAAATGTCGAAATGTCAACATGTCGAAATGTCAAAATGTCGAAATGTCGAAATGTCAAAATGTCGAAATGTCAAGATGTCGAAATGTTAAAATGTCAAAATGTCGAAATGTCAAAATGTCGAAATGTCAAAATGTCAAAATGTCGAAATGTCGAAATGTCAAAATGTCGAAATGTCAAAATGTCAAAATGTCAAAATGTCGAAATGTCAAAATGTCAAAATGTCGAAATGTCAAAATGTCGAAATGTCGAAATGTCAAAATGTCGAAATGTCAAAATGTCAAAATGTCGAAATGTCAAAATGTCGAAATGTCAAAATGCCGAAATGTCAAAATGTCAAAATGTCGAAATGTCGAAATGTCAAAATGTCAAAATGTCGAAATGTCAAAATGTCGAAATGTCAAAATGTCGAAATGTCAAAATGTCGAAATGTCAAAATGTCGAAATGTCAAAATGTCAAAATGTCGAAATGTCAAAATGTCGAAATGTCAAAATGTCAAAATGTCGAAATGTCAAAATGTCGAAATGTCAAAATGTCGAAATGTCAAAATGTCAAAATGTCGAAATGTCAAAATGTCGAAATGTCAAAATGTCGAAATGTCAAAATGTCAAAATGTCGAAATGTCAAAATGTCAAAATGTCAAAATGTCGAAATGTCAAAATGTCGAAATGTCAAAATGTCAAAATGTCAAAATGTCGAAATGTCAAAATGTCGAAATGTCAAAATGTCGAAATGTCAAAATGTCGAAATGTCAACATGTCGAAATGTCAAAATGTCGAAATGTCAATATGTCGAAATGTCAAAATGTCGAAATGTCAAGATGTCGAAATGTTAAAATGTCAAAATGTCGAAATGTCAAAATGTCAAAATGTCGAAATGTCAAAATGTCAAAATGTCGAAATGTCAAAATGTCGAAATGTCAAAATGCCGAAATGTCAAAATGTCAAAATGTCAAAATGTCGAAATGTCGAAATGTCAAAATGTCAAAATGTCGAAATGTCAAAATGTCGAAATGTCAAAATGTCGAAATGTCAAAATGTCAAAATGTCGAAATGTCAAAATGTCGAAATGTCAAAATGTCGAAATGTCAAAATGTCGAAATGTCAAAATGTCAAAATGTCGAAATGTCAAAATGTCGAAATGTCAATATGTCGAAATGTCAAAATGTCGAAATGTCAAGATGTCGAAATGTTAAAATGTCAAAATGTCGAAATGTCAAAATGTCAAAATGTCGAAATGTCAAAATGTCAAAATGTCGAAATGTCAAATTGTCGAAATGTCAAAATGCCGAAATGTCAAAATGTCAAAATGTCGAAATGTCGAAATGTCAAAATGTCAAAATGTCGAAATGTCAAAATGTCGAAATGTCAAAATGTCGAAATGTCAAAATGTCGAAATGTCAACATGTCGATATGTCAAAATGTCGAAATGTCAATATGTCGAAATGTCAAAATGTCGAAATGTCAAAATGTCAAAATGTCGAAATGTCAAAATGTCGAAATGTCGAAATGTCAAAATGTCGAAATGTCAAAATGTCGAAATGTCAAAATGTCGAAATGTCAAAATGCCGAAATGTCAAAATGTCAAAATGTCGAAATGTCGAAATGTCAAAATGTCAAAACGTCGAAATGTCAAAATGTCGAAATGTCAAAATGTCGAAATGTCAAAATGTCAAAATGACGAAATGTCGAAATGTCAAAATGTCGAAATGTCAAAATGTCGAAATGTCAAAATGTCAAAATGTCGAAATGTCGAAATGTCAAAATGTCGAAATGTCAAAATGTCAAAATGTCGAAATGTCAAAATGTCGAAATGTCGAAATGTCAAAATGTCGAAATGTCAAAATGTCAAAATGTCGAAATGTCAAAATGTCGAAATGTCAAAATGCCGAAATGTCAAAATGTCAAAATGTCGAAATGTCGAAATGTCAAAATGTCAAAATGTCGAAATGTCAAAATGTCGAAATGTCAAAATGTCGAAATGTCAAAATGTCGAAATGTCGAAATGTCAAAATGTCAAAATGTCGAAATGTCAAAATGTCGAAATGTCAAAATGTCAAAATGTCGAAATGTCAAAATGTCGAAATGTCAAAATGTCGAAATGTCAAAATGTCAAAATGTCGAAATGTCAAAATGTCGAAATGTCAAAATGTCGAAATGTCAAAATGTCAAAATGTCGAAATGTCAAAATGTCAAAATGGCGAAATGTCAAAATGTCAAAATGTCGAAATGTCAAAATGTCGAAGTGTCAAAATGTCGAATTGTCAAAATGTCAAAATGTCGAAATGTCAAAATGTCGAAATGTCAAAATGTCGAATTGTCAAAATGTCAAAATGTCGAAATGTCAAAATGTCGAAATGTCAAAATGTCGAAATGTCAAAATGTCGAAATGTCAACATGTCGAAATGTCAAAATGTCGAAATGTCAATATGTCGAAATGTCAAAGTGTCGAAATGTCAAAATGTCGAAATGTCAAAATGTCGAAATGTCAAAATGTCGAAATGTTGAAATGCCGAAATGTCAAAATGTCGAAATGTCAAAATGTCGAAATGTAAAAATGTCAAAATGTCGAAATGTCAAAATGTCGAAATGTCGAAATGTCAAAATGTCGAAATGTCAAAATGTCAAAATGTCGAAATGTCAAAATGTCGAAATGTCAAAATGTCAAAATGTCGAAATGTCAAAATGTCGAAATGTCAAAATGTCGAATTGTCAAAATGTCAAAATGTCGAAATGTCAAAGTGTCGAAATGTCAAAATGTCGAATTGTCAAAATGTCAAAATGTCGAAATGTCAAAATGTCGAAATGTCAAAATGTCGAAATGTCAAAATGTCGAAATGTCAACATGTCGAAATGTCGAAATGTCAAAATGTCGAAATGTCAATATGTCGAAATGTCAAAATGTCGAAATGTCAAAATGTCGAAATGTCAAAATGTCGAAATGTCAAAATGTCGAAATGTCAAAATGTCGAAATGTCAAAATGTCGAAATGTCGAAATGTCAAAATGTCGAAATGTCAAAATGTCGAAATGTCAAAATGTCGAAATGTCAAAATGTCGAAATGTCAAAATGTCAAAATGTCCAAATGTCGAAATGTCAAAATGTCGAAATGTCAAAATATCAAAATGTCGAAATGTCAAAATGTCGAAATGTCAAAATGTCGAAATGTCAAAATGTTAAAATGTCGAAATGTCAAAATGTCGAAATGTCAAAATGTCGAAATGTCAAAATGTCGAAATGTCAAAATGTCAAAATGTCGAAATGTCAAAATGTCAAAATGTCTAAATGTCGAAATGTCAAAATGTCGAAATGTCAAAATGTCGAAATGTCAAAATGTCGAAATGTCAAAATGTCGAAATGTCAAAATGTCGAAATGTCAAAATGTCGAAATGTCAAAATGTCGAAATGTCAAAATGTCGAAATGTCAAAATGTCGAAATGTCAAAATGTTGAAATGTCAAAATGTCGAAATGTTGAAATGCCGAAATGTCAAAATGTCGAAATGTCGAAATGTCAAAATGTCAAAATGTCGAAATGTCAAAATGTCGAAATGTCGAAATGTCAAAATGTCGAAATGTCAAAATGTCGAAATGTCAAAATGTCAAAATGTCGAAATGTCAAAATGTCGAAATGTCAAAATGTCGAAATGTCAAAATGTCGAAATGTCAAAATGTCGAAATGTCAAAATGTCAAAATGTCGAAATGTCAAAATGTCGAAATGTCAAAATGTCGAAATGTCGAAATGTCAAAATGTCGAAATGTCGAAATGTCAAAATGTCAAAATGTCGAAATGTCAAAATGTCGCAATGTCAAAATGTCAAAATGTCGAAATGTCAAAATGTCAAAATGTCAAAATGTCAAAATGTCGAAATGTCAAAATGTCGAAATGTCGAAATGTCAAAATGTCAAAATGTCGAAATGTCGAAAAGTCAAAATGTCGAAATGTCAAAATGTCAAAATGTCGAAATGTCAAAATGTCGAAATGTCAAAATGTCAAAATGTCGAAATGTCAAAATAACGAAATGTCAAAATGTCGAAATGTCAAAATGTCAAAATGTCGAAATGTCAAAATGTCGAAATGTCAAAATGTCGAAATGTCAAAATGTCAAAATGTCGAAATGTCAAAATGTCGAAATGTCAAAATGTCGAAATGTCAAAATGTCAAAATGTCAAAATGTCAAAATAACGAAATGTCAAAATGTCGAAATGTCAAAATGTCGAAATGTCAAAATGTCGAAATGTCAAAATGTCAAAATAACGAAATGTCAAAATGTCGAAATGTCAAAATGTCGAAATGTCGAAATGTCAAAATGTCGAAATGTCAAAATGTCAAAATGTCGAAATGTCAAAATGTCAAAATGTCGAAATGTCAAAATGTCGAAATGTCAAAATGTCGAAATGTCGAAATGTTAAAATGTCGAAATGTCAAAATGTCAAAATGTCGAAATGTTAAAATGTCAAACTGTCGAAATGTCAAAATGTCGAAATGTCATAATGTCGAAATGTCAAAATGTCGAAATGTCAAAATGTCAAAATGTCGAAATGTCAAAATGTCAAAATGTCGATATGTCAAAATGTCGAAATGTCAACATGTCGAAATGTCGAAATGTCAAAATGTCGAAATGTCAATATGTCGAAATGTCAAAATGTCGAAATGTCAAAATGTCGAAATGTTAAAATGTCAAAATGTCGAAATGTCGAAATGTCAAAATGTCGAAATGTCAAAATGTCGAAATGTCAAAATGTCAAAATGTCGAAATGTCAAAATGTCGAAATGTCAAAATGTCGCAATATCGAAATGTCAAAATGTCGAAATGTCAAAATGTCAAAATAACGAAATGTCAAAATGTCGAAATGTCAAAATGTCGAAATGTCAAAATGTCAAAATGTTGAAATGTCAAAATGTCAAAATGTCAAAATGTCGAAATGTCAAAATGTCAAAATAACGAAATGTCAAAATGTCGAAATGTCAAAATGTCGAAATGTCGAAATGTCGAAATGTCAAAATGTCGAAATGTCAAAATGTCATAATGTCGAAATGTCAAAATGTCGAAATGTCAAAATGTCAAAATGTCGTAATGTCAAAATGTCAAAATGTCAAAATGTCGAAATGTCAAAATGTCAAAATGTCGAAATGTCAAAATGTCGAAATGTCGAAATGTCAAAATGTCGAAATGTCAAAATGTCAAAATGTCGAAATGTCAAAATGTCAAAATAACGAAATGTCAAAATGTCGAAATGTCAAAATGTCGAAATGTTGAAATGTCAAAATGTCGAAATGTCAAAATGTCAAAATGTCGAAATGTCAAAATGTCGAAATGTCAAAATGTCAAAATGTCAAAATGTCGTAATGTCAAAATGTCAAAATGTCAAAATGTCGAAATGTCAAAATGTCAAAATGTCGAAATGTCAAAATGTCGAAATGTCGAAATGTCAAAATGTCGAAATGTCAAAATGTCAAAATGTCGAAATGTCAAAATGTCGAAATGTCAAAATGTCAAAATAACGAAATGTCAAAATGTCGATATGTCAAAATGTCGAAATGTCGAAATGTCAAAATGTCGAAATGCCAAAATGTCAAAATGTCGAAATGTCAAAATGTCAAAATGTCGAAATGTCAAAATGTCAAAATGTCAAAATGTCGAAATGTCAAAATGTCGAAATGTCAAAATGTCGAAATGTTAAAATGTCAAAATGTCGAAATGTCAAAATGTCAAAATGTCAAAATGTCGAAATGTCATAATGTCGAAATGTCAAAATGTCGAAATGTCAAAATGTCAAAATGTCAAAATGTCAAAATGTCGAAGTGTCAAAATGTCGAAATGTCAAAATGTCGAAATGTCAACATGTCGAAATGTCGAAATGTCAAAATGTCGAAATGTCAATATGTCGAAATGTCAAAATGTCGAAATGTCAAAATGTCGAAATGTTAAAATGTCAAAATGTCGAAATGTCAAAATGTCGAAATGTCAAAATGTCGAAATGTCAAAATGTCGAAATGTCGAAATGTCAAAATGTCGAAATGTCAAAATGTCAAAATGTCGAAATGTCAAAATGTCGGAATGTCAAAATGTCAAAATGTCGAAATGTCAAAATGTCGAAATGTCAAAATGTCGAAATGTCAAAATGTCGAAATGTCGAAATGTCGATATGTCAAAATGTCGAAATGTCAAAATGTCGAAATGTCAAAATGTCAAAATGTCGAAATGTCAAAGTGTCGAAATGTCGAAATGTCAAAATGTCGAAATGTCAAAATGTCGAAATGTCAAAATGTCAAAATGTCAAAATGTCGAAATGTCAAAATGTCGAAATGTCAAAATGTCGAAATGTCAGAATGTCGAAATGTCAAAATGTCGAAATGTCAAAATGTCAAAATGTCGAAATGTCAAAATGTCGAAATGTCAAAATGTCAAAATGTCGAAATGTCGAAATGTCAAAATGTCGAAATGTCAAAATGTCAAAATGGCAAAATGTCGAAATGTCAAAATGTCAAAATGTCGAAATGTCAAAATGTCAAAATGTCGAAATGTCAAAATGTCAAAATGTCGAAATGTCAAAATGTCGAAATGTCAAAATGTCGAAATGTCAAAATGTCGAAATGTCAAAATGTCGAATTGTCAAAATGTCAAAATGTCGAAATGTCAAAATGTCGAAATGTCAATATGTCGAAATGTCAAAATGTCGAAGTGTCAAAGTGTCGAAATGTCAAAATGTCGAAATGTCAAAATGTCGAAATGTCAAAATGTCGAAATGTCAAAATGTCGAAATGTCAAAATGTCGAAATGTCGAAATGTCAAAATGTCGAAATGTCAAAATGTCGAAATGTCGAAATGTCAAAATGTCGAAATGTCAAAATGTCGAAATGTCAAAATGACAAAATGTCCAAATGTCGAAATGTCAAAATGTCGAAATGTCAAAATGTCAAAATGTCGAAATGTCAAAATGTCAAAATGTCAAAATGTCAAAATGTCAAAATGTCGAAATGTCAAAATGCTAAAATGTCGAAATGTCAAAGTGTCGAAATGTCAAAATGTCGAAATGTCGATATGTCAAAATGTCGAAATGTCAAAATGTCAAAATATCAAAATGTCGAAATGTCAAAATGTCGAAATGTCTAAATGTCGAATTGTCAAAATGTCAAAATGTCGAAATGTCAAAATGTCAAAATGTCCAAATGTCGAAATGTCAAAATGTCGAAATGTCAAAATGTCAAAATGTCGAAATGTCAAAATGTCGAAATGTCAAAATGTCGAAATGTCAAAATGTTAAAATGTCGAAATGTCAAAGTGTCGAAATGTCAAAATGTCGAAATGTCGAAATGTCAAAATGTCGAAATGTCGAAATGTCAAAATGTCGAAATGTCAAAATGTCAAAATGTCGAAATGTCAAAATGTCGAAATGTCAAAATGTCAAAATGTCGAAATGTCAAAATGTCGAAATGTCAAAATGTCGAAATGTCAAAATGTCGAAATGTCAAAATGTCGAAATGTCAAAATGTCGAAATGTCAAAATGTCGAAATGTCGAAATGTCGAAATGTCAAAATGTCGAAATGTCAAAATGTCGAAATGTCAAAATGTCAAAATGTCGAAATGTCAAAATGTCGAAATGTCAAAATGTCAAAATGTCCAAATGTCGAAATGTCAAAATGTCGAAATGTCAAAATGTCAAAATGTCGAAATGTCAAAATGTCGAAATGTCAAAATGTCAAAATGTCGAAATGTCAAAATGTTAAAATGTCGAAATGTCAAAGTGTCGAAATGTCAAAATGTCGAAATGTCGAAATGTCAAAATGTCGAAATATCGAAATGTCAAAATGTCAAAATGTCGAAATGTCAAAATGTCGAAATGTCAAAATGTCAAAGTGTCGAAATGTCAAAATGTTAAAATGTCGAAATGTCAAAGTGTCGAAATGTCAAAATGTCAAAATGTCGAAATGTCAAAATGTCGAAATGTCAAAATGTCGAAATGTCAAAATGTCGAAATGTCAAAATGTCGAAATGTCAAAATGTCGAAATGTCAATATGTCGAAATGTCAAAATGTCGAAGTGTCAAAATGTCGAAATGTCAAAATGTCGAAATGTCAAAATGTCGAAATGTCAAAATGTCGAAATGTCAAAATGTCAAAATGTCGAAATGTCAAAATGTCGAAATGTCGAAATGTCAAAATGTCGAAATGTCAAAATGTCGAAATGTCGAAATGTCAAAATGTCGAAATGTCAAAATGTCGAAATGTCAAAATGTCAAAATGTCCAAATGTCGAAATGTCAAAATGTCGAAATGTCAAAATGTCAAAATGTCGAAATGTCGAAATGTCAAAATGTCGAAATGTCAAAATGTCGAAATGTCAAAATGTCGAAATGTCAAAATGTCGAAATGTCAAAATGTCGAAATGTCAAAATGTCGAAATGTCGAAATGTCGAAATGTCAAAATGTCTAAATGTCAAAATGTCGAAATGTCAAAATGTCGAAATGTCGAAATGTCAAAATGTCAAAATGTCGAAATGTCAAAATGTCAAAATGTCGAAATGTCAAAATGTCAAAATGTCGAAATGTCAAAATGTCGAAATGTCAAAATGTCGAAATGTCAAAATGTCAAAATGTCAAAATGTCAAAATGTCGAAATGTCGAAATGTCAAAATGTCGAAATGTCAAAATGTCGAAATGTCAAAATGTCTAAATGTCAAAATGTCGAAATGTCAAAATGTCAAAATGTCGAAATGTCAAAATGTCAAAATGTCGAAATGTCAAAATGTCGAAATGTCAAAATGTCGAAATGTCGAAATGTCAAAATGTCGAAATGTCAAAATGTCAAAATGTCGAAATGTCAAAATGTCGAAATGACAAAATGTCAAAATGTCGAAATGTCAAAATGTCGAAATGTCAAAATGTCAAAATGTCGAAATGTCAAAATGTCGAAATGTCAAAATGTCGAAATGTCGAAATGTCAAAATGTCGAAATGTCGAAATGTCAAAATGTCGAAATGTCGAAATGCCAAAATGTCGAAATGTCAAAATGTCGAAATGTCAAAATGTCAAAATGTCAAAACGTCGAAATGTCAAAATGTCAAAATGTCGAAATGTCAAAATGTCGAAATGTCAAAATGTCGAAATGTCAAAATGTCGAAATGTCAAAATGTCAAAATGTCGAAATGTCAAAATGTCGAAATGTCAAAATGTCAAAATGTCGAAATGTCGAAATGTCAAAATGTCGAAATGTCAAAATGTCAAAATGTCAAAATGTCGAAATGTCAAAATGTCGAAATGTCAAAATGTCAAAATGTCGAAATGTCAAAATGTCAAAATGTCGAAATGTCAAAATGTCGAAATGTCGAAATGTCGAAATGTCAAAATGTCGAAATGTCAAAATGTCGAAATGTCAAAATGTCGAAATGTCAAAATGTCGAAATGTCGAAATGTCAAAATGTCGAAATGTCAAAATGTCAAAATGTCAAAATGTCGAAATGTCAAAATGTCGAAATGTCAAAATGTCAAAATGTCGAAATGTCAAAATGTCGAAATGTCAAAATGTCGAAATGTCAAAATGTCGAAATGTCAACATGTCGAAATGTCAAAATGTCGAAATGTCAATATGTCGAAATGTCAAAATGTCGAAATGTCAAAATGTCGAAATGTTAAAATGTCAAAATGTCGAAATGTCAAAATGTCGAAATGTCAAAATGTCAAAATGTCGAAATGTCAAAATGTCAAAATGTCGAAATGTCAAAATGTCGAAATGTCAAAATGTCGCAATATCGAAATGTCAAAATGTCGAAATGTCAAAATGTCAAAATGTCGAAATGTCGAAATGTCAAAATATCAAAATGTCAAAATGTCGTAATGTCAAAATGTCAAAATGTCGAAATGTCAAAATGTCAAAATGTCGAAATGTCGAAATGTCAAAATGTCGAAATGTCAAAATGTCAAAATGTCGAAATGTCAAAATGTCGAAATGTCAAAATGTCGAAATGTCAAAATGTCAAAATGTCGAAATGTCAAAATGTCAAAATGTCGAATTGTCAAAATGTCGAAATGTCAAAATGTCGAAATGTCAAAATGTCGAAATGTCGAAATGTCGAAATGTCAAAATGTCAAAATGTCGAAATGTCAAAATGTCGAAATGTCAAAATGTCGAAATGTCAAAATGTCGAAATGTCAAAATGTCGAAATGTCAAAATGTCGAAATGTCAAAATGTCGAAATGTCGAAATGTCAAAATGTCGAAATGTCAAAATGTCGAAATGTCAAAATGTCAAAATGTCGAAATGTCAAAATGTCAAAATGTCGAAATGTCAAAATGTCAAAATGTCGAAATGTCAAAATGTCAAAATGTCGAAATGTCAAAATGTCAAAATGTCGTAATGTCAAAATGTCAAAATGTCGAAATGTCCAAATGTCAAAATGTCGAAATGTCAAAATGTCGAAATGTCAAAATGTCAAAATGTCAAAATGTCAAAATGTCGAAATGTCAAAATGTCGAATTTATAAATGTATTACAGAAGTTCGATAAAATTATAAATTTACAGTAAAATGTCGAAATGTCAAAATGTCGAAATGTCAAAATGTCAAAATGTCGAAATGTCGAAATGTCAAAATGTCGAAATGTCGAAATGTCAAAATGTCAAACTGTCAAAATGTCAAAATGTCGAAATGTCGAAATGTCAAAATGTCGAAATGTCAAAATGTCAAAATGTCGAAATGTCAAAATGTCGAAATGTCAAAATGTCGAAATGTCGAAATGTCAAAATGTCAAAATGTCGAAATTTCGAAATGTCAAAATGTCGAAATGTCAAAATGTCGAAAAGTCGAAATGTCAAAATGTCGAAATGTCAAAATGTCAAAATGTCGAAATGTCAAAATGTCGAAATGTCAAAATGTCGAATGTCAAAATGTCAAAATGTCGAAATGTCAAAATGTCAAAATGTCAAAATGTCGAAATGTCGAAATGTCAAAATGTCGAAATGTCAAAATGTCAAAATGTCGAAATGTCAAAATGTCGAAATGTCAAAATGTCGAAATGTCAAAATGTCGAAATGTCAAAATGTCGAAATGTCAAAATGTCGAAATGTCAAAATGTCGAAATGTCAAAATGTCAAAATGTCGAAATGTCAAAATGTCAAAATGTCAAAATGTCGAAATGTCAAAATGTCAAAATGTCGAAATGTCAAAATGTCGAAATGTCAAAATGTCAAAATGTCTAAATGTCAAAATGTCGAAATGTCAAAATGTCAAAATGTCGCAATGTCAAAATGTCAAAATGTCGAAATGTCAAAATGTCGAAATGTCGAAATGTCGAAATGTCAAAATGTCGAAATGTCGAAATGTCAAAATGTCAAAATGTCGAAATGTCAAAATGTCGAAATGTCAAAATGTCAAAATGTCGAAATGTCAAAATGTCAAAATGTCGAAATGTCAAAATGTCAAAATGTCGAAATGTCAAAATGTCGAAATGTCGAAATGTCGAAATGTCAAAATGTCAAAATGTCGAAATGTCGAAATGTCAAAATGTCGAAATGACAAAATGTCAAAATGTCGAAATGTCAAAATGTCGAAATGTCAAAATGTCAAAATGTCGAAATGTCAAAATGTCGAAATGTCAAAATGTCGAAATGTCGAAATGTCAAAATGTCGAAATGTCGAAATGTCAAAATGTCGAAATGTCGAAATGTCAAAATGTCGAAATGTCAAAATGTCGAAATGTCAAAATGTCAAAATGTCAAAATGTCAAAATGTCGAAATGTCAAAATGTCAAAATGTCGAAATGTCAAAATGTCGAAATGTCAAAATGTCGAAATGTCAAAATGTCGAAATGTCAAAATGTCAAAATGTCGAAATGTCAAAATGTCGAAATGTCAAAATGTCAAAATGTCGAAATGTCGAAATGTCAAAATGTCGAAATGTCAAAATGTCAAAATGTCAAAATGTCGAAATGTCAAAATGTCGAAATGTCAAAATGTCAAAATGTCGAAATGTCAAAATGTCATAATGTCGAAATGTCAAAATGTCGAAATGTCGAAATGTCGAAATGTCAAAATGTCGAAATGTCAAAATGTCGAAATGTCAAAATGTCGAAATGTCAAAATGTCGAAATGTCGAAATGTCAAAATGTCGAAATGTCAAAATGTCAAAATGTCAAAATGTCAAAATGTCAAAATGTCGAAATGTCAAAATGTCGAAATGTCAAAATGTCAAAATGTCGAAATGTCAAAATGTCGAAATGTCAAAATGTCGAAATGTCAAAATGTCGAAATGTCAACATGTCGAAATGTCAAAATGTCGAAATGTCAATATGTCGAAATGTCGAAATGTCAAAATGTCGAAATGTCAAAATGTCGAAATGTTAAAATGTCAAAATGTCGAAATGTCAAAATGTCGAAATGTCAAAATGTCGAAATGTCAAAATGTCAAAATGTCGAAATGTCAAAATGTCGAAATGTCAAAATGTCGCAATATCGAAATGTCAAAATGTCGAAATGTCAAAATGTCAAAATGTCGAAATGTCGAAATGTCAAAATATCAAGATGTCAAAATGTCGTAATGTCAAAATGTCAAAATGTCGAAATGTCAAAATGTCAAAATGTCGAAATGTCGAAATGTCAAAATGTCGAAATGTCAAAATGTCAAAATGTCGAAATGTCAAAATGTCGAAATGTCAAAATGTCGAAATGTCAAAATGTCAAAATGTCGAAATGTCAAAATGTCGAATTGTCAAAATGTCGAAATGTCAAAATGTCGAAATGTCAAAATGTCGAAATGTCGAAATGTCGAAATGTCAAAATGTCAAAATGTCGAAATGTCAAAATGTCGAAATGTCAAAATGTCGAAATGTCAAAATGTCGAAATGTCAAAATGTCGAAATGTCAAAATGTCGAAATGTCAAAATGTCGAAATGTCAAAATGTCAAAATGTCGAAATGTCAAAATGTCAAAATGTCGAAATGTCAAAATGTCAAAATGTCGTAATGTCAAAATGTCAAAATGTCGAAATGTCCAAATGTCAAAATGTCGAAATGTCAAAATGTCGAAATGTCAAAATGTCAAAATGTCAAAATGTCGAAATGTCAAAATGTCGAATTTATAAATGTATTACAGAAGTTCGATAAAATTATAAATTTACAGTAAAATGTCGAAATGTCAAAATGTCGAAATGTCAAAATGTCAAAATGTCGAAATATCGAAATGTCAAAATGTCGAAATGTCGAAATGTCAAAATGTCAAACTGTCAAAATGTCAAAATGTCGAAATGTCGAAATGTCAAAATGTCGAAATGTCAAAATGTCAAAATGTCGAAATGTCAAAATGTCGAAATGTCAAAATGTCGAAATGTCGAAATGTCAAAATGTCAAAATGTCGAAATTTCGAAATGTCAAAATGTCGAAATGTCAAAATGTCGAAAAGTCGAAATGTCAAAATGTCGAAATGTCAAAATGTCAAAATGTCGAAATGTCAAAATGTCGAAATGTCGAAATGTCAAAATGTCAAAATGTCGAAATTTCGAAATGTCAAAATGTCGAAATGTCAAAATGTCAAAATGTCGAAATGTCAAAATGTCGAAATGTCAAAATGTCAAAATGTCGAAATGTCGAAATGTCAAAATGTCGAAATGTCAAAATGTCGAAATGTCAAAATGTCGAAATGTCAAAATGTCAAAATGTCGAAATGTCAAAATGTCGAAATGTCGAAATGTCAAAATGTCGAAATGTCAAAATGTCGAAATGTCAAAATGTCAAAATGTCGAAATGTCAAAATGTCGAAATGTCAAAATGTCGAAATGTCAAAATGTCGAAATGTCGAAATGTCAAAATGTCGAAATGTCAAAATGTCGAAATGTCAAAATGTCGAAATGTCGAAATGTCAAAATGTCGAAATGTTGAAATGTCAAAATGTCGAAATGTCAAAATGTCGAAATGTCAAAATGTCGAAATGTCAAAATGTCGCAATGTCAAAATGTCGCAATATCGAAATGTCAAAATGTCGAAATGTCAAAATGTCAAAATGTCGAAATGTCAAAATGTCGAAATGTCAAAATGTCAAAATGTCAAAATGTCGAAATGTCAAAATGTCGAAATGTCGAAATGTCGAAATGTCAAAATGTCGAAATGTCAAAATGTCGAAATGTCGAAATGTCAAAATGTCGAAATGTCAAAATGTCAAAATGTCAAAATGTCGAAATGTCAAAATGTCGAAATGTCAAAATGTCGAAATGTCAAAATGTCGAAATGTCGAAATGTCAAAATGTCGAAATGTCAAAATGTCAAAATGTCGAAATGTCAAAATGTCGAAATGTCAAAATGTCGAAATGTCAAAATGTCAAAATGTCGAAATGTCAAAATGTCGAAATGTCAAAATGTCGAATTGTCAAAATGTCGAAATGTCAAAATGTCGAAATGTCAAAATGTCGTAATGTCAAAATGTCGAAATGTCAACATGTCGAAATGTCGAAATGTCAAAATGTCGAAATGTCAATATGTCGAAATGTCGAAATGTTGAAATGTCAAAATGTCGAAGTGTCAAAATGTCGAAATGTCAAAATGTCAAAATGTCAAAATGTCGAAATGTCAAAATGTCGAAATGTCAAAATGTCGAAATGTCAAAATGTCGAAATGTCGAAATGTCAAAATGTCGAAATGTCAAAATGTCGAAATGTCAAAATGTCGAAATGTCAAAATATCGAAATGTCAAAATGTCAAAATTTCGAAATGTCAAAATGTCAAAATGTCAAAATGTCAAAATGTCAAAATGTCAAAATGTCGAAATGTCAAAATGTCGAAATGTCAAAATGTCGAAATGTCAAAATGTCAAAATGTCGAAATGTCAAAATGTCAAAATGTCGAAATGTCAAAATGTCGAAATGTCAAAATATCGAAATGTCAAAATGTCAAAATGTCGAAATGTCAAAATGTCAAAATGTCAAAATGTCGAAATGTCAAAATGTCAAAATGTCGAAATGTCAAAATGTCGAAATGTTAAAATGTCAAAATGTCGAAATGTCAAAATGTCGAAATGTCAAAATGTCGAAATGTCAAAATGTCAAAATGTCGAAATGTCAAAATGTCGAAATGTCAAAATGTCGCAATATCGAAATGTCAAAATGTCGAAATGTCAAAATGTCAAAATGTCGAAATGTCGAAATGTCAAAATATCAAAATGTCAAAATGTCGTAATGTCAAAATGTCAAAATGTCGAAATGTCAAAATGTCAAAATGTCAAAATGTCGAAATGTCGAAATGTCAAAATGTCGAAATGTCAAAATCTCAAAATGTCGAAATGTCAAAATGTCGAAATGTCAAAATGTCGAAATGTCAAAATGTCAAAATGTCGAAATGTCAAAATGTCAAAATGTCGAATTGTCATAATGTCGAAATGTCAAAATGTCGAAATGTCAAAATGTCGAAATGTCGAAATGTCAAAATGTCGAAATGTCAAAATGTCAAAATGTCGAAATGTCAAAATGTCGAAATGTCAAAATGTCGAAATGTCAAAATGTCGAAATGTCAAAATGTCGAAATGTCAAAATGTCGAAATGTCAAAATGTCGAAATGTCGAAATGTCAAAATGTCGAAATGTCAAAATGTCGAAATGTCAAAATGTCAAAATGTCGAAATGTCAAAATGTCAAAATGTCGAAATGTCAAAATGTCAAAATGTCGAAATGTCAAAATGTCAAAATGTCGAAATGTCAAAATGTCAAAATGTCGTAATGTCAAAATGTCAAAATGTCGAAATGTCAAAATGTCGAAATGTCAAAATGTCGAAATGTCAAAATGTCAAAATGTCAAAATGTCGAAATGTCAAAATGTCAAAATGTCGAATTTATAAATGTATTACAGAAGTTCGATAAAATTATAAATTTACAGTAAAATGTCGAAATGTCAAAATGTCGAAATGTCAAAATGTCAAAATGTCGAAATGTCGAAATGTCAAAATGTCGAAATGTCGAAATGTCAAAATGTCAAAATGTCAAAATGTCGAAATGTCGAAATGTCAAAATGTCGAAATGTCAAAATGTCAAAATGTCGAAATGTCAAAATGTCGAAATGTCGAAATGTCAAAATGTCAAAATGTCGAAATTTCGAAATGTCAAAATGTCGAAATGTCAAAATGTCGAAATGTCAAAATGTCAAAATGTCGAAATGTCAAAATGTCGAAATGTCAAAATGTCTAAATGTCGAATTTATAAATGTATTACAGAAGTTCGATAAAATTATAAATTTACAGTAAAATGTCGAAATGTCGAAATGTCAAAATGTCGAAATGTCAAAATGTCAAAATGTCGAAATGTCAAAATGTCGAAATGTCGAAATGTCAAAATGTCGAAATGTCAAAATGTCGAAATGTCAAAAAGTCAAAATGTCGAAATGTCAAAATGTCGAAATGTCAAAATGTCGAAATGTCAAAATGTCGAAATGTCAAAATGTCGAAATGTCAAAATGTCGAAATGTCAAAATGTCGAAATGTCGAAATGTCAAAATGTCGAAATGTTGAAATGTCAAAATGTCGAAATGTCAAAATGTCGAAATGTCAAAATGTCAAAATGTCGAAATGTCAAAATGTCGAAATGTCAAAATGTCGCAATATCGAAATGTCAAAATGTCGAAATGTCAAAATGTCAAAATGTCGAAATGTCAAAATGTCAAAATGTCAAAATGTCGAAATGTCAAAATGTCAAAATGTCGAAATGTCAAAATGTCGAAATGTCGAAATGTCGAAATGTCAAAATGTCGAAATGTCAAAATGTCGAAATGTCAAAATGTCGAAATGTCAAAATGTCGAAATGTCAAAATGTCAAAATGTCGAAATGTCAAAATGTCGAAATGTCAAAATGTCGAAATGTCAAAATGTCGAAATGTCGAAATGTCAAAATGTCGAAATGTCAAAATGTCAAAATGTCGAAATGTCAAAATGTCGAAATGTCAAAATGTCGAAATGTCAAAATGTCAAAATGTCGAAATGTCAAAATGTCGAAATGTCAAAATGTCGAATTGTCAAAATGTCAAAATGTCGAAATGTCAAAATGTCGAAATGTCAAAATGTCGTAATGTCAAAATGTCGAAATGTCAACATGTCGAAATGTCGAAATGTCAAAATGTCGAAATGTCAATATGTCGAAATGTCAAAATGTCGAAATGTCAAAATGTCGAAATGTCAAAATGTCGAAATGTCAAAATGTCAAAATGTCAAAATGTCGAAATGTCAAAATGTCGAAATGTCAAAATGTCGAAATGTCAAAATGTCGAAATGTCGAAATGTCAAAATGTCGAAATGTCAAAATGTCGAAATGTCAAAATGTCAAAATATCGAAATATCGAAATGTCAAAATGTCAAAATTTCGAAATGTCAAAATGTCAAAATGTCAAAATGTCGAAATGTCAAAATGTCGAAATGTCAAAATGTCGAAATGTCAAAATGTCAAAATGTCGAAATGTCAAAATGTCAAAATGTCGAAATGTCAAAATGTCGAAATGTCAAAATATCGAAATGTCGAAATGTCAAAATGTCGAAATGTCAAAATGTCAAAATGTCAAAATGTCGAAATGTCAAAATGTCAAAATGTCGAAATGTCAAAATGTCGAAATGTCAAAATGTCGAAATGTCAAAATGTCGAAATGTCAAAATGTCAAAATGTCGAAATGTCAAAATGTCAAAATGTCGAAATGTCAAAATGTCAAAATGTCGAAATGTCAAAATGTCGAAATGTCAAAATGTCAAAATGTCAAAATGTCGAAATGTCAAAATGTCGAAATGTCGAAATGTCAAAATGTCGAAATGTCGAAATGTCGAAATGTCAAAATGTCAAAATGTCGAAATGTCAAAATGTCAAAATGTCGAAATGTCAAAATGTCAAAATGTCGAAATGTCAAAATGTCGAAATGTCAAAATGTCGAAATGTCAAAATGTCGAAATGTCAAAATGTCGAAATGTCAAAATGTCAAAATGTCGAAATGTCAAAATGTCGAAATGTCAAAATGTCAAAATGTCGAAATGTCGAAATGTCAAAATGTCGAAATGTCGAAATGTCAAAATGTCAAAATGTCAAAATGTCGAAATGTCAAAATGTCGAAATGTCAAAATGTCAAAATGTCGAAATGTCAAAATGTCGAAATGTCAAAATGTCAAAATGTCGAAATGTCAAAATGTCGAAATGTCGAAATGTCGAAATGTCAAAATGTCAAAATGTCGAAATGTCGAAATGTCAAAATGTCGAAATGTCAAAATGTCGAAATGTCAAAATGTCGAAATGTCAAAATGTCGAAATGTCAAAATGTCGAAATGTCAAAATGTCGAAATTTTAAAATGTCGAAATGTCAAAATGTCGAAATGTCAAAATGTCGAAATGTCGAAATGTCAAAATGTCGAAATGTCAAAATGTCGAAATGTCAAAATGTCAAAATGTCAAAATGTCGAAATGTCAAAATGTCGAAATGTCAAAATGTCGAAATGTCAAAATGTTGAAATGTCAAAATGTCGAAATGTCAAAATGTCGAAATGTCAAAATGTCGAAATGTCAAAATGTCGAAATGTCGAAATGTCGAAATGTCAAAATGTCGAAATGTCAAAATGTTGAAATGTTAAAATGTCAAAATGTCGAAATGTCAAAATGTCGAAATGTCAAAATGTCGAAATGTCAAAATGTTGAAATGTTAAAATGTCAAAATGTCGAAATGTCAAAATGTCGAAATGTCAAAATGTCGAAATGTCAAAATGTCAAAATGTCGAAATGTCAAAATGTCGAAATGTCAAAATGTCAAAATGTCGAAATGTCAAAATGTCGAAATGTCGAAATATCGAAATGTCAAAATGTCAAAATGTCGAAATGTCGAAATGTCAAAATGTCGAAATGTCAAAATGTCGAAATGTCAAAATGTCGAAATGTCAAAATGTCGAAATGTCAAAATGTCAAAATGTCGAAATGTCAAAATGTCGAAATGTCGAAATGTCAAAATGTCGAAATGTCAAAATGTCGAAATGTCAAAATGTCGAAATGTCAAAATGTCAAAATGTCGAAATGTCAAAATGTCGAAATGTCAAAATGTCGAAATGTCAAAATGTCGAAATGTCAAAATGTTGAAATGTCAAAATGTCGAAATGTCAAAATGTCGAAATGTCAAAATGTCGAAATGTCAAAATGTCAAAATGTCGAAATGTCGAAATGTCGAAATGTCAAAATGTCGAAATGTCAAAATGTTGAAATGTTAAAATGTCAAAATGTCGAAATGTCAAAATGTCGAAATGTCAAAATGTCGAAATGTCAAAATGTCGAAATGTCAAAATGTTGAAATGTCAAAATGTCGAAATGTCAAAATGTCGAAATGTCAAAATGTCGAAATGTCAAAATGTCGAAATGTCAAAATGTTGAAATGTTAAAATGTCAAAATGTCGAAATGTCGAAATGTCGAAATGTCAAAATGTCGAAATGTCAAAATGTCGAAATGTCAAAATGTCAAAATGTCGAAATGTCAAAATGTCGAAATGTCAAAATGTCGCAATATCGAAATGTCAAAATGTCGAAATGTCAAAATGTCAAAATGTCGAAATGTCAAAATGTCGAAATGTCAAAATGTCAAAATGTCGAAATGTCAAAATGTCAAAATGTCAAAATGTCGAAATGTCAAAATGTCGAAATGTCGAAATGTCGAAATGTCAAAATGTCAAAATGTCGAAATGTCGAAATGTCAAAATGTCGAAATGTCAAAATGTCGAAATGTCAAAATGTCGAAATGTCGAAATGTCAAAATGTCAAAATGTCGAAATGTCAAAATGTCGAAATGTCAAAATGTCGAAATGTCAAAATGTCGAAATGTCAAAATGTCGAAATGTCAAAATGTCGAAATGTCAAAATGTCGAAATGTCAAAATGTCGAAATGTCGAAATGTCAAAATGTCGAAATGTCAAAATGTCGAAATGTCAAAATGTCAAAATGTCGAAATGTCAAAATGTCGAAATGTCAAAATATCGAAATGTCAAAATGTCGAAATTTTAAAATGTCGAAATGTCAAAATGTCGAAATGTCAAAATGTCGAAATGTCGAAATGTCAAAATGTCGAAATGTCAAAATGTCGAAATGTCAAAATGTCAAAATGTCGAAATGTCAAAATGTCGAAATGTCAAAATGTCGAAATGTCAAAATGTCGAAATGTCAAAATGTCGAAATGTCAAAATGTCGAAATGTCAAAATGTCGAAATGTCAAAATGTCAAAATGTCGAAATGTCAAAATGTCGAAATGTCAAAATGTCGAAATGTCGAAATGTCAAAATGTCGAAATGTCGAAATGTCAAAATGTCGAAATGTCAAAATGTCGAAATGTCAAAATGTCAAAATGTCGAAATGTCAAAATGTCGAAATGTCAAAATGTCGAAATGTCAAAATGTCGAAATGTCAAAATGTCGAAATGTCAAAATGTCGAAATGTCAAAATGTCGAAATGTCGAAATGTCAAAATGTCGAAATGTCAAAATGTCGAAATGTCAAAATGTCAAAATGTCGAAATGTCAAAATGTCGAAATGTCAAAATGTCGAAATGTCAAAATGTCGAAATGTCAAAATGTCGAAATGTCAAAATGTCGAAATGTCAAAATGTCGAAATGTCAAAATGTCGAAATGTCAAAATGTTGAAATGTTAAAATGTCAAAATGTCGAAATGTCGAAATGTCGAAATGTCAAAATGTCGAAATGTCAAAATGTCGAAATGTCAAAATGTCAAAATGTCGAAATGTCAAAATGTCGAAATGTCAAAATGTCGCAATATCGAAATGTCAAAATGTCGAAATGTCAAAATGTCAAAATGTCGAAATGTCAAAATGTCGAAATGTCAAAATGTCAAAATGTCGAAATGTCAAAATGTCAAAATGTCAAAATGTCGAAATGTCAAAATGTCGAAATGTCGAAATGTCGAAATGTCAAAATGTCAAAATGTCGAAATGTCGAAATGTCAAAATGTCGAAATGTCAAAATGTCGAAATGTCAAAATGTCGAAATGTCGAAATGTCAAAATGTCAAAATGTCGAAATGTCAAAATGTCGAAATGTCAAAATGTCGAAATGTCAAAATGTCGAAATGTCAAAATGTCGAAATGTCAAAATGTCGAAATGTCAAAATGTCGAAATGTCAAAATGTCGAAATGTCGAAATGTCAAAATGTCGAAATGTCAAAATGTCGAAATGTCAAAATGTCAAAATGTCGAAATGTCAAAATGTCGAAATGTCAAAATATCGAAATGTCAAAATGTCGAAATTTTAAAATGTCGAAATGTCAAAATGTCGAAATGTCAAAATGTCGAAATGTCGAAATGTCAAAATGTCGAAATGTCAAAATGTCGAAATGTCAAAATGTCAAAATGTCGAAATGTCAAAATGTCGAAATGTCAAAATGTCGAAATGTCAAAATGTCGAAATGTCAAAATGTCGAAATGTCAAAATGTCGAAATGTCAAAATGTCGAAATGTCAAAATGTCAAAATGTCGAAATGTCAAAATGTCGAAATGTCAAAATGTCGAAATGTCGAAATGTCAAAATGTCGAAATGTCGAAATGTCAAAATGTCGAAATGTCAAAATGTCGAAATGTCAAAATGTCAAAATGTCGAAATGTCAAAATGTCGAAATGTCAAAATGTCGAAATGTCAAAATGTCGAAATGTCAAAATGTCGAAATGTCAAAATGTCGAAATGTCAAAATGTCAAAATGTCGAAATGTCAAAATGTCAAAATGTCGAAATGTCAAAATGTCAAAATGTCGAAATGTCGAAATGTCAAAATGTCGAAATGTCAAAATGTCAAAATGTCAAAATGTCGAAATGTCAAAATGTCGAAATGTCAAAATGTCGAAATGTCAAAATGTCGAAATGTCAAAATGTCGAAATGTCAAAATGTTGAAATGTTAAAATGTCAAAATGTCGAAATGTCGAAATGTCAAAATGTCAAAATGTCGAAATGTCAAAATGTCGAAATGTCAAAATGTCAAAATGTCGAAATGTCAAAATGTCAAATTGTCAAAATGTCGAAATGTCAAAATGTCGAAATGTCGAAATGTCGAAATGTCAAAATGTCAAAATGTCGAAATGTCGAAATGTCAAAATGTCGAAATGTCAAAATGTCAAAATGTCAAAATGTCGAAATGTCAAAATGTCGAAATGTCGAAATGTCAAAATGTCAAAATGTCGAAATGTCAAAATGTCGAAATGTCAAAATGTCGAAATGTCAAAATGTCGAAATGTCAAAATGTCGAAATGTCAAAATGTCGAAATGTCAAAATGTCGAAATGTCAAAATGTCGAAATGTCGAAATGTCAAAATGTCGAAATGTCAAAATGTCGAAATGTCAAAATGTCAAAATGTCGAAATGTCAAAATGTCGAAATGTCAAAATGTCGAAATGTCAAAATGTCGAAATGTCAAAATGTCCAAATGTCAAAATGTCGAAATGTCAAAATGTCGAAATGTCAAAATGTCGAAATGTCAAAATGTCAAAATGTCGAAATGTCAAAATGTCGAAATGTCGAAATGTCGAAATGTCAAAATGTCAAAATGTCGAAATGTCAAAATGTCAAAATGTCGAAATGTCAAAATGTCGAAATGTCAAAATGTCAAAATGTCAAAATGTCGAAATGTCGAAATTTCAAAATGTCGAAATGTTGAAATGTCAAAATGTTAAAATGTCGAAATGTCAAAATGTCGAAATGTCAAAATGTCAAAATGTCGAAATGTCAAAATGTCAAAATGTCGAAATGTCGAAATGTCGAAATGTCAAAATGTCGAAATGTCAAAATGTCAAAATGTCAAAATGTCTAAATGTCAAAATGTCGAAATGTCAAAATGTCGAAATGTCAACATGTCGAAATGTCGAAATGTCAAAATGTCGAAATGTCAATATGTCGAAATGTCAAAATGTCGAAATGTCAAAATGTCGAAATGTTAAAATGTCAAAATGTCGAAATGTCAAAATGTCGAAATGTCAAAATGTCGAAATGTCAAAATGTCAAAATGTCAAAATGTCAAAATGTCAAAATGTCGAAATGTCAAAATGTCAAAATGTCGAAATGTCAAAATGTCAAAATGTCGAAATGTCAAAATGTCGAAGTGTCGAAATGTCGAAATGTCAAAATGTCGAAATGTCAAAATGTCGAAATGTCAAAATGTCGAAATGTCAAAATGTCGAAATGTCAAAATGTCAAAATGTCAAAATGTCAAAATGTCAAAATGTCGAAATGTCGAAGTGTCGAAATGTCGAAATGTCAAAATGTCGAAATGTCAAAATGTCGAAATGTCAAAATATCGAAATGTCAAAATGTCGCAATATCGAAATGTCAAAATGTCGAAATGTCAAAATGTCGAAATGTCAAAATGTCAAAATGTCAAAATGTCAAAATGTCGAAATGTCAAAATGTCAAAATGTCGAAATGTCAAAATGTCAAAATGTCGAAATGTCAAAATGTCGAAGTGTCGAAATGTCGAAATGTCAAAATGTCGAAATGTCAAAATGTCGAAATGTCAAAATGTCGAAATGTCAAAATGTCGAAATGTCAAAATGTCAAAATGTCGAAATGTCAAAATGTCAAAATGTCGAAATGTCAAAATGTCGAAATGTCAAAATGTCAAAATGTCGAAATGTCAAAATGTCAAAATGTCGAAATGTCGAAATGTCAAAATGTCAAAATGTCAAAATGTCAAAATGTCAAAATGTCAAAATGTCGAAATGTCGAAATGTCGAAATGTCAAAATGTCGAAATGTCAAAATGTCAAAATGTCGAAATGTCAAAATGTCAAAATGTCGAAATGTCGAAATGTCAAAATGTCAAAATGTCAAAATGTCAAAATGTCGAAATGTCGAAATGTCAAAATGTCGAAATGTCAAAATGTCAAAATGTCGAAATGTCAAAATGTCGAAATGTCAAAATGTCGAAATGTCAAAATGTCAAAATGTCGAAATGTCAAAATGTCAAAATGTCGAAATGTCAAAATGTAAAAATGTCGAAATGTCAAAATGTCAAAATGTCGAAATGTCAAAATGTCAAAATGTCGAAAAGTCAAAATGTCGAAATGTCGAAATGTCAAAATGTCGAAATGTCAAAATGTCAAAATGTTGAAATGTCAAAATGTCGAAATGTCAAAATGTCAAAATGTCGAAATGTCAAAATGTCAAAATGTCGAAATGTCAAAATGTCAAAATATCGAAATGTCAAAATGTCGAAATGTCAAAATGTCGAAATGTCAAAATGTCGAAATGTCAAAATGTCGAAATGTTGAAATGTCAAAATGTCGAAATGTCAAAATGTCGAAATGTCAAAATGTCGAAATGTCAAAATGTCAAAATGTCGAAATGTCAAAATGTCAAAATGTCGAAATGTCAAAATGTCAAAATGTCGAAATGTCAAAATGTCGAAATGTCAAAATGTCGAAATGTCGAAATGTCGAAATGTCAAAATGTCGAAATGTCAAAATGTCGAAATGTCGAAATGTCAAAATGTCGAAATGTCAAAATGTCGAAATGTCGAAATGTCAAAATGTCAAAATGTCGAATTGTCAAAATGTCGAAATGTCGAAATGTCAAAATGTCGAAATGTCAAAATGTCGAATTGTCAAAATGTCATAATGTCGAAATGTCGAAATGTCAAAATGTCGAAATGTCAAAATGTCGAAATGTCAAAATGTCAAAATGTCAAAATGTCGAAATGTCAAAATGTCGAAATGTCAAAATGTCAAAATGTCGAAATGTCGAAATGTCAAAATGTCGAAATGTCAAAATGTCGAAATGTCAAAATGTCGAAATGTCGAAATGTCAAAATGTCGAAATGTCAAAATGCCAAAATGTCGAAATGTCAAAATGTCGAAATGTCAAAATGTCGAAATGTCAAAATGTCAAAATGTCTAAATGTCAAAATGTCGAAATGTCAAAATGTCGAAATGTCAAAATGTCGAAATGTCAAAATGTCAAAATGTCGAAATGTCAAAATGTCAAAATGTCGAAATGTCAAAATGTCAAAATGTCAAAATGTCAAAATGTCGAAATGTCAAAATGTCAAAATGTCGAAATGTCAAAATGTCGAAATGTCAAAATGTCGAAATGTCAAAATGTCGAAATGTCAAAATGTCGAAATGTCGAAATGTCGAAATGTCAAAATGTCGAAATGTCAAAATGTCGAAATGTCGAATTGTCAAAATGTCATAATGTTGAAATGTCGAAATGTCAAAATGTCGAAATGTCAAAATGTCAAAATGTCGAAATGTCAAAATGTCGAAATGTCAAAATGTCAAAATATCAAAATGTCAAAATGTCGAAATGTCAAAATGTCAAAATGTCAAAATGTCAAAATGTCAAAATGTCAAAATGTCGAAATGTCAAAATGTCGAAATGTCAAAATGTCAAAATGTCGAAATGTCAAAATGTCGAAATGTCAAAATGTCAAAATGTCGAAATGTCAAAATGTCGAAATGTCGAAATGTCGAAATGTCAAAATGTCGAAATGTCAAAATGTCGAAATGTCAAAATGTCAAAATGTCGAAATGTCCAAATGTCGAAATGTCAAAATGTCGAAATGTTAAAATGTCAAAATGTTAAAATGTCGAAATGTGAAAATGTCGAAATGTCAAAATGTCAAAATGTCGAAATGTCAAAATGTCGAAATGTCAAAATGTCAAAATGTCGAAATGTCAAAATGTCGAAATGTCAAAATGTCGAAATGTCAAAATGTCGAAATGTCAAAATGTCGAAATGTCAATATGTCGAAATGTCAAAATGTCAAAATGTCGAAATGTCAAAATGTCAAAATGTCGAAATGTCAAAATGTCGAAATGTCAAAATGTCAAAATGTCGAAATGTCAAAATGTCGAAATGTCAAAATGTCGAAATGTCAAAATGTCGAAATGTCGAAATGTCAAAATGTCGAAATGTCAAAATGTCGAAATGTCAAAATGTCGAAATGTCAAAATGTCGAAAGGTCAAAATGTCGAAATGTCAAAATGTCGAAATGTCAAAATGTCAAAATGTCGAAATGTCAAAATGTCGAATTGTCAAAATGTCAAAATGTCGAAATGTCAAAATGTCAAAATGTCGAATTGTCAAAATGTCAAAATGTCGAAATGCCAAAAAGTCGATATGTCAAAATGTCGAAATGTCAAAATGTCGAAATGTCAAAATGTCGAAATGTCAACATGTCGAAATGTCGAAATGTCAAAATGTCGAAATGTCAATATGTCGAAATGTCAAAATGTCGAAATGTCAAAATGTCGAAATGTCAAAATGTCGAAATGTCAAAATGTCGAAATGTCAAAATGTCAAAATGTCGAAATGTCGAAATGTCAAAATGTCGAAATGTCAAAATGTCGAAATGTCAAAATGTCGAAATGTCAAAATGTCAAAATGTCGAAATGTCAAAATGTCGAAATGTCAAAATGTCGAAATGTCGAAATGTCAAAATGTCGAAATGTCAAAATGTCGAAATGTCAAAATGTCAAAATGTCGAAATGTCAAAATGTCGAAATGTCAAAATGTCGAAAAGTCAAAATGTCGAAATGTCAAAATGTCGAAATGTCAAAATGTCGAAATGTCAAAATGTCAAAATGTCGAAATGTCAAAATGTCGAAATGTCAAAATGTCGAAATGTCAAAATGTCAAAATGTCGATATGTCAAAATGTCAAAATGTCGAAATGTCAAAATGTCAAAATGTCGAAATGTCAATATGTCGAAATGTCGAAATGTCAAAATGTCGAAATGTCAAAATGTCGAAATGTCAAAATGTCGAAATGTCGAAATGTCGAAATGTCAAAATGTCAAAATGTCGAAATGTCAAAATGTCGAAATGTCAAAATGTCGAAATGTCAAAATGTCAAAATGTCGAAATGTCAATATGTCGAAATGTCGAAATGTCAAAATGTCGAAATGTCAAAATGTCGAAATGTCAAAATGTCAAAATGTCGAAATGTCAAAATGTCGAAATGTCAAAATGTCAAAATGTCGAAATGTCAAAATGTCGAAATGTCAAAATGTCGAAATGTCAAAATGTCGAAATGTCAAAATGTCGAAATGTCAAAATGTCGAAATGGAAAAATGTCGAAATGTCAAAATGTCGAAATGTCAAAATGTCGAAATGTCAAAATGTCGAAATGTCAAATTTCGAAATGTCGAAATGTCAAAATGTCGAAATGTCAAAATGTCGAAATGTCAAAATGTCAAAATGTCGAAATGTCAAAATGTCGAAATGTCAAAATGTCGAAATGTCAAAATGTCGAAATGTCAAAATGTCAAAATGTCGAAATGTCAAAATGTCGAAATGTCAAAATGTCAAAATGTCGATATGTCAAAATGTCAAAATGTCGAAATGTCAAAATGTCAAAATGTCGAAATGTCAATATGTCGAAATGTCGAAATGTCAAAATGTCGAAATGTCAAAATGTCGAAATGTCAAAATGTCGAAATGTCGAAATGTCGAAATGTCAAAATGTCGAAATGTCAAAATGTCGAAATGTCAAAATGTCGAAATGTCAAAATGTCAAAATGTCAAAATGTCGAAATGTCAAAATGTCAAAATGTCGAAATGTCAAAATGTCGAAATGTCAAAATGTCAAAATGTCGAAATGTCAAAATGTCGAAATGTCAAAATGTCGAAATGTCAAAATGTCGAAATGTCAAAATGTCGAAATGGAAAAATGTCGAAATGTCAAAATGTCGAAATGTCAAAATGTCGAAATGTCAAAATGTCGAAATGTCGAAATGTCAAAATGTCGAAATGTCAAAATGTCGAAATGTCAAAATGTCAAAATGTCGAAATGTCAAAATGTCGAAATGTCAAAATGTCGAAATGTCAAAATGTCGAAATGTCAAAATGTCAAAATGTCGAAATGTCAAAATGTCGAAATGTCAAAATGTCGAAATGTCAAAATGTCAAAATGTCAAAATGACGAAATGTCAAAATGTCAAAATGTCGAAATGTCAAAATGTCAAAATGTCGAAATGTCAAAATGTCGAAATGTCAAAATGTCGAAATGTCAAAATGTCGAAATGTCGAAATGTCGAAATGTCAAAATGTCGAAATGTCAAAATGTCGAAATGTCAAAATGTCGAAATGTCAAAATGTCAAAATGTCAAAATGTCGAAATGTCAAAATGTCAAAATATCGAAATGTCAAAATGTCAAAATGTCGAAATGTCAAAATGTCGAAATGTCAAAATGTCGAAATGTCGAAATGTCGAAATGTCAAAATGTCGAAATGTCAAAATGTCAAAATGTCGAAATGTCAAAATGTCGAAATGTCAAAATGTCGAAATGTCGAAATGTCAAAATGTCGAAATGTCAAAATGTCGAATTGTCAAAATGTCGAAATGTCGAAATGTCAAAATGTCGAAATGTCAAAATGTCGAATTGTCAAAATGTCATAATGTCGAAATGTCGAAATGTCAAAATGTCAAAATGTCGAAATGTCAAAATGTCGAAATGTCAAAATGTCAAAATGTCAAAATGTCAAAATGTCGAAATGTCAAAATGTCGAAATGTCAAAATGTCAAAATGTCGAAATGTCAAAATGTCGAAATGTCAAAATGTCGAAATGTCAAAATGTCGAAATGTCGAAATGTCAAAATGTCGAAATGTCAAAATGTCAAAATGTCAAAATGTCGAATTGTCAAAATGTCAAAATGTCGAAATGCCAAAATGTCGAAATGTCAAAATGTCGAAATGTCAAAATGTCGAAATGTCAAAATGTCAAAATGTCTAAATGTCGAAATGTCAAAATGTCGAAATGTCAAAATGTCGAAATGTCAAAATGTCAAAATGTCGAAATGTCAAAATGTCAAAATGTCGAAATGTCAAAATGTCAAAATGTCAAAATGTCGAAATGTCAAAATGTCAAAATGTCGAAATGTCAAAATGTCGAAATGTCAAAATGTCGAAATGTCAAAATGTCGAAATGTCGAAATGTCAAAATATCGAAATGTCAAAATGTCGAATTGTCAAAATGTCATGATGTCGAAATGTCGAAATGTCAAAATGTCGAAATGTCAAAATGTCAAAATGTCGAAATGTCAAAATGTCGAAATGTCAAAATGTCAAAATATCAAAATGTCAAAATGTCGAAATGTCAAAATGTCAAAATGTCAAAATGTCGAAATGTCAAAATGTCGAAATGTCAAAATGTCAAAATGTCGAAATGTCAAAATGTCGAAATGTCAAAATGTCAAAATGTCGAAATGTCAAAATGTCGAAATGTCGAAATGTCAAAATGTCGAAATGTCAAAATGTCGAAATGTCAAAATGTCAAAATGTCGAAATGTCAAAATGTCGAAATGTCAAAATGTCGAAATGTCAAAATGTCAAAATGTCGAAATGTCAATATGTCGAAATGTCAAAATGTCAAAATGTCAAAATGTCGAAATGTCAAAATGTCGAAATGTCAAAATGTCAAAATGTCGAAATGTCAAAATGTCGAAATGTCAAAATGTCGAAATGTCAAAATGTCGAAATGTCAAAATGTCGAAATGTCGAAATGTCAAAATGTCGAAATGTCAAAATGTCGAAATGTCAAAATGTCAAAATGTCGAAATGTCAAAATGTCGAAATGTCAATATGTCGAAATGTCAAAATGTCGAAATGTCAAAATGTCGAAATGTCAAAATGTCGAAATGTCAAAATGTCAAAATGTCGAAATGTCAAAATGTCGAATTGTCAAAATGTCAAAATGTCGAAATGTCAAAATGTCAAAATGTCGAATTGTCAAAATGTCAAAATGTCGAAATGCCAAAAAGTCGAAATGTCAAAATGTCGAAATGTCAAAATGTCGAAATGTCAAAATGTCGAAATGTCAACATGTCGAAATGTCGAAATGTCAAAATGTCGAAATGTCAAAATGTCGAAATGTCAAAATGTCAAAATGTCGAAAAGTCAAAATGTCGAAATGTCAAAATGTCGAAATGTCAAAATGTCAAAATGTCGAAATGTCAAAATGTCGAAATGTCAAAATGTCAAAATGTCGAAATGTCAAAATGTCGAAATGTCAAAATGTCGAAATGTCAAAATGTCGAAATGTCAAAATGTCGAAATGTCAAAATGTCGAAATGGAAAAATGTCGAAATGTCAAAATGTCGAAATGTCAAAATGTCGAAATGTCAAAATGTCGAAATGTCAAAATGTCGAAATGTCGAAATGTCAAAATGTCGAAATGTCAAAATGTCGAAATGTCAAAATGTCAAAATGTCGAAATGTCAAAATGTCGAAATCTCAAAATGTCGAAATGTCAAAATGTCGAAATGTCAAAATGTCGAAATGTCAAAATGTCAAAATGTCAAAATGTCGAAATGTCAAAATGTCAAAATGTCGAAATGTCAAAATGTCGAAATGTCAAAATGTCAAAATGTCGAAAAGTCAAAATGTCGAAATGTCAAAATGTCGAAATGTCAAAATGTCAAAATGTCGAAATGTCAAAATGTCGAAATGTCAAAATGTCAAAATGTCGAAATGTCAAAATGTCGAAATGTCAAAATGTCGAAATGTCAAAATGTCGAAATGTCAAAATGTCGAAATGTCAAAATGTCGAAATGGAAAAATGTCGAAATGTCAAAATGTCGAAATGTCAAAATGTCGAAATGTCAAAATGTCGAAATGTCAAAATGTCGAAATGTCGAAATGTCAAAATGTCGAAATGTCAAAATGTCGAAATGTCAAAATGTCAAAATGTCGAAATGTCAAAATGTCGAAATCTCAAAATGTCGAAATGTCAAAATGTCGAAATGTCAAAATGTCGAAATGTCAAAATGTCGAAATGTCAAAATGTCAAAATGTCGAAATGTCAAAATGTCAAAATGTCGAAATGTCAAAATGTCAAAATGTCGAAATGTCAAAATGTCGAAATGTCGAAATGTCGAAATGTCAAAATGTCGAAATATCGAAATGTCAAAATGTCGAAATGTCAAAATGTCAAAATGTCGAAATGTCAAAATGTCGAAATGTCAAAATGTCAAAATGTCAAAATGTCGAAATGTCAAAATGTCGAAATGTCAAAATGTCGAAATGTCAAAATGTCGAAATGTCAAAATGTCGAAATGTCAAAATGTCGAAATGTCAAAATGTCGAAATGTCGAAATGTCAAAATGTCGAAATGTCAAAATGTCGAAATGTCAAAATGTCAAAATGTCGAAATGTCAAAATGTCGAAATGTCAAAATGTCGAAATGTCAAAATGTCGAAATGTCGAAATGTCAAAATGTCGAAATGTCGAAATGTCAAAATGTCAAAATGTCAAAATGTCGAAATGTCAAAATGTCGAAATGTCAAAATGTCAAAATGTCGAAATGTCAAAATGTCAAAATGTCAAAATGTCGAAATGTCAAAATGTCGAAATGTCAAAATGTCAAAATGTCGAAATGTCAAAATGTCGAAATGTCAAAATGTCGAAATGTCAAAATGTCGAAATGTCAACATGTCGAAATGTCGAAATGTTGACATTTCGACATTTTGACATTTCGACATTTTGACATTTCGACATTTTGACATTTCGACATTTTGACATTTTGACATTTCGACATTTTGACATTTCGACATTTTGACATTTTGACATTTTGACATTTCGACATTTTGACATTTTGACATTTCGACATTTTGACATTTCGACATTTTGACATTTTGACATTTTGACATTTCGACATTTCGACATTTTGACATTTCGACATTTCGACATTTTGACATTTCGACATTTTGACATTTCGACATTTCGACATTTTGACATTTCGACATTTTGACATTTTGACATTTCGACATTTTGACATTTCGACATTTTGACATTTTCGACATTTCGACATTTTGACATTTCGACATTTTGACATTTCGACATTTTGACATTTTGACATTTTGACATTTTGACATTTCGACATTTTGACATTTCGACATTTTGACATTTTCGACATTTCGACATTTTGACATTTCGACATTTTGACATTTCGACATTTTGACATTTCGACATTTTGACATTTCGACATTTTGACATTTCGACATTTTGACATTTCGACATTTTGACATTTCGACATTTTGACATTTTGACATTTCGACATTTTGACATTTCGATATTTCGACATTTTGACATTTCGACATTTCGACATTTTGACATTTCGACATTTTGACATTTTGACATTTCGACATTTTGACATTTTGACATTTCGACATTTTGACATTTTGACATTTCGACATTTTGACATTTCGACATTTTGACATTTCGACATTTTGACATTTCGACATTTTGAGATTTCGACATTTTGACATTTCGACATTTTGACATTTTGACATTTCGACATATTGACATTTCGACATTTTGACATTTCGACATTTCGACATTTTGACATTTCGACATTTTGACATTTCGACATTTTGACATTTCGACATTTTGACATTTCGACATTTTTCCATTTCGACATTTTGACATTTCGACATTTTGACATTTCGACATTTTGACATTTCGACATTTTGACATTTCGACATTTTGACATTTCGACATTTTGACATTTTGACATTTCGACATTTTGACATTTCGACATTTTGACATTTCGACATTTTGACATTTCGACATTTTGACTTTTCGACATTTTGACATTTTGACATTTCGACATTTTGACATTTCGACATTTTGACATTTTGACATTTCGACATTTTGACATTTTGACATTTTGACATTTCGACATTTTGACATTTCGACATTTTGACATTTCGACATTTTGACATTTCGACATTTTGACATTTCGACATTTCGACATTTTGACATTTCGACATTTTGACATTTCGACATTTTGACATTTCGACATTTTGACATTTCGACATTTTGACATTTCGACATATTGACATTTCGACATTTTGACATTTCGACATTTCGACATGTTGACATTTCGACATTTTGACATTTCGACATTTTGACATTTCGACATTTTGACATTTCGACTTTTTGGCATTTCGACATTTTGACATTTTGACAATTCGACATTTTGACATTTTGACATTTCGACATTTTGACATTTTGACAATTCGACATTTTGACATTTCGACATTTTGACATTTTGACATTTCGACATTTTGACATTTCGACATTTTGACATTTCGACATTTTGACATTTCGACATATTGACATTTCGACATTTTGACATTTCGACATTTTGACATTTTGACATTTCGACATTTTGACATTTCGACATTTTGACATTTCGACATTTCGACATTTTGACATTTCGACATTTTGACATTTCGACATTTTGACATTTCGACATTTTGACATTTCGACATTTTGACATTTTGACATTTCGACATTTTGACATTTCGACATTTTGACATTTTGACATTTCGACATATTGACATTTCGACATTTTGACATTTTGACATTTTGACATTTCGACATTTTGACATTTCGACATTTTGACATTTCGACATTTTGACATTTTGACATTTCGACATTTTGACATTTCGACATTTTGACATTTCGACATTTCGACATTTTGACATTTCGACATTTTGACATTTTGACATTTCGACATTTTGACATTTCGACATTTTGACATTTTGACATTTCGACATTTTGACATTTCGACATTTTGACATTTTGACATTTTGACATTTCGACATTTTGACATTTTGATATTTTGACATTTTGACATTTCGACATTTTGACATTTCGACATTTTGACATTTTGACATTTCGACATTTTGACATTTCGACATTTCGACATTATGACATTTTGACAATTCGACATTTTGACATTTCGACATTTTGACATTTCGACATTTCGACATTTTGACATTTCGACATTTTGACATTTCGACATTTCGACATTTTGACATTTTGACATTTCGACATTTTGACATTTTGACATTTTGACATTTTGACATTTCGACATTTTGACATTTTGACATTTCGACATTTTGACATTTTGACATTTCGACATTTTGACATTTCGACATTTTGACATTTCGACATTTAGACATTTTGACATTTTGACATTTCGACATTTTGACATTTCGACATTTTGACATTTCGACATTTTGGCATTTCGACATTTTGACATTTTGACAATTCGACATTTTGACATTTTGACATTTCGACATTTTGACATTTCGACATTTTGACATTTTGACATTTCGACATTTTGACATTTCGACATTTTGACATTTCGACATTTTGACATTTTGACATTTCGACATTTTGACATTTCGACATTTTGACATTTTGACATTTTGACATTTTGACATTTCGACATTTTGACATTTCGACATTTTGACATTTTGACATTTCGACATTTCGACATTATGACATTTTGACAATTCGACATTTTGACATTTCGACATTTTGACATTTCGACATTTCGACATTTTGACAATTCGACATTTTGACATTTCGACATTTTGACATTTCGACATTTCGACATTTTGACATTTCGACATTTTGACATTTCGACATTTTGACATTTTGACATTTCGACATTTTGACATTTCGACATTTCGACATTTCGACATTTTGACATTTCGACATTTTGACATTTCGACATTTTGACATTTTGACATTTCGATATTTTGACATTTTGACATTTCGACATTTTGACATTTTGACATTTCGACATTTTGACATTTCGACATTTTGACATTTCGACATTTTGACATTTCGACATTTCGACATTTCGACATTTTGACATTTCGACATTTTGACATTTCGACATTTTGACATTTCGACATTTTGACATTTTGACATTTCGACATTTTGACATTTTGACATTTCGTCATTTTGACATTTTGACATTTTGACATTTCGACATTTTGACATTTCGACATTTTGACATTTCGACATTTTGACATTTTGACATTTCGACATTTTGACATTTCGACATTTTGACATTTCGACATTTTGACATTTCGACATTTTGACATTTTGACATTTCGACATTTTGACATTTCGACATTTTGACATTTCGACATTTCGACATTTTGACATTTCGACATTTTGACATTTCGACATTTTGACATTTCGACATTTTTCCATTTCGACATTTTGACATTTCGACATTTTGACATTTCGACATTTTGACATTTCGACATTTTGACATTTCGACATTTTGACATTTTGACATTTCGACATTTTGACATTTCGACATTTTGACATTTTGACATTTCGACATTTTGACATTTTGACATTTCGACATTTTGACATTTCGACATTTTGACATTTCGACATTTTGACATTTCGACATTTCGACATTTTGACATTTCGACATTTTGACATTTCGACATTTTGACATTTCGACATTTCGACATATTGACATTTCGACATTTTGACATTTTGACATTTCGACATTTTGACATTTTGACATATCGACATTTTGACATTTTGACATTTCGACATTTTGACATTTCGACATTTTGACATTTTGACATTTCGACATTTTGACATTTCGACATTTTGACATTTTGACATTTCGACATTTTGACATTTCGACATTTTGACATTTCGACATTTCGACATTTTGACATTTCGACATTTTGACATTTCGACATTTTGACATTTCGACATTTTGACATTTCGACATTTTGACATTTCGACATTTTTCCATTTCGACATTTTGACATTTCGACATTTTGACATTTCGACATTTTGACATTTCGACATTTTGACATTTCGACATTTTGACATTTCGACATTTTGACATTTTGACATTTCGACATTTTGACATTTCGACATTTTGACATTTTGACATTTCGACATTTTGACATTTCGACATTTTGACTTTTCGACATTTTGACATTTCGACATTTTGACATTTCGACATTTTGACATTTTGACATTTCGACATTTTGACATTTTAACATTTCGACATTTTGACATTTCGACATTTCGACATTTTGACATTTCGACATTTTGACATTTCGACATTTTGACATTTTGACATTTCGACATTTTGACATTTCGACATTTTGACATTTCGACATTTTGACATTTCGACATTTCGACATTTTGACATTTTGACATTTCGACATTTTGACATTTCGACATTTTGACATTTCGACATTTTGACATTTCGACATTTTGACATTTCGACATATTGACATTTCGACATTTTGACATTTCGACATTTCGACATGTTGACATTTCGACATTTTGACATTTCGACATTTTGACATTTCGACATTTTGACATTTCGACTTTTTGGCATTTCGACATTTTGACATTTTGACAATTCGACATTTTGACATTTTGACATTTCGACATTTTGACATTTTGACAATTCGACATTTTGACATTTCGACATTTTGACATTTTGACATTTCGACATTTTGACATTTCGACATTTTGACCTTTCGACATTTTGACATTTCGACATTTTGACATTTCGACATTTTGACATTTCGACATTTTGACATTTCGACATTTTGACATTTCGACATTTTGACATTTCGACATTTTGACATTTCGACATTTTGACATTTTGACATTTTGACATTTCGACATTTTGACATTTCGACATTTTGACATTTTGACATTTCGACATTTCGACATTTTGACATTTCGACATATTGACATTTCGACATTTTGACATTTCGACATTTTGACATTTCGACATTTTGACATTTCGACATTTTGACATTTCGACATTTTGACATTTCGACATTTTGACATTTTGACATTTCGACATTTTGACATTTCGACATTTTGACATTTTGACATTTCGACATTTTGACATTTCGACATTTTAACATTTTGACATTTCGACATTTTGACATTTCGACATTTTGACATTTTGAAATTTCGACATTTTGACATTTCGACATTTTGACATTTCGACATTTCGACATTTTGACATTTCGACATTTTGACATTTTGACATTTCGACATTTTGACATTTCGACATTTTGACATTTTGACATTTCGACATTTTGACATTTCGACATTTTGACATTTTGACATTTTGACATTTTGACATTTCGACATTTTGACATTTTGATATTTTGACATTTTGACATTTCGACATTTTGACATTTCGACATTTTGACATTTTGACATTTTGACATTTCGACATTTTGACATTTCGACATTTCGACATTATGACATTTTGACAATTCGACATTTCGACATTTTGACATTTCGACATATTGACATTTCGACATTTCGACATTTCGACATTTTGACATTTCGACATTTTGACATTTCGACATTTTGACATTTCGACATTTTGACATTTCGACATTTTGACATTTTGACATTTCGACATTTTGACATTTTGACATTTTGACATTTTGACATTTCGACATTTTGACATTTTGACATTTCGACATTTTGACATTTTGACATTTCGACATTTTGACATTTCGACATTTTGACATTTAGACATTTTGACATTTTGACATTTCGACATTTTGACATTTCGACATTTTGACATTTCGACATTTTGGCATTTTGACATTTTGACATTTCGACATTTTGACATTTCGACATTTCGACATTTTGACATTTCGACATTTTGACATTTCGACATTTTGACATTTCGACATTTCGACATTTTGACATTTTGACATTTCGACATTTTGACATTTCGACATGTCGAAATGTCGAAATGTCAAAATGTCAAAATGTCAAAATGTCGAAATGTCAAAATGTCGAAATGTCAAAATGTCAAAATGTCGAAATGTCAAAATGTCAAAATGTCAAAATGTCGAAATGTCAAAATGTCGAAATGTCAAAATGTCAAAATGTCGAAATGTCAAAATGTCGAAATGTCAAAATGTCGAAATGTCAAAATGTCGAAATGTCAACATGTCGAAATGTCGAAATGTCAAAATGTCGAAATGTCAATATGTCGAAATGTCAAAATGTCGAAATGTCAAAATGTCGAAATGTTAAAATGTCAAAATGTCGAAATGTCAAAATGTCGAAATGTCAAAATGTCGAAATGTCAAAATGTCAAAATGTCAAAATGTCGAAATGTCAAAATGTCAAAATGTCGAAATGTCAAAATGTCGAAATGTCAAAATGTCGAAATGTCAAAATGTCGAAATGTCAACATGTCGAAATGTCAAAATGTCGAAATGTCAATATGTCGAAATGTCAAAATGTCGAAATGTCAAAATGTCGAAATGTTAAAATGTCAAAATGTCGAAATGTCGAAATGTCAAAATGTCGAAATGTCAAAATGTCAAAATGTCGAAATGTCAAAATATCGAAATGTCGAAATGTCGAAATGTCAAAATGTCGAAATGTCAAAATGTCAAAATGTCGAAATGTCAAAATGTCGAAATGTCAAAATGTCGAAATGTCGAAATGTCAAAATGTCGAAATGTCAAAATGTCGAAATGTCGAAATGTCAAAATGTCGAAATGTCAAAATGTCAAAATGTCAAAATGTCGAAATGTCAAAATGTCAAAATGTCGAAATGTCAAAATGTCGAAATGTCAAAATGTCGAAAAGTCAAAATGTCGAAATGTCAAAATGTCGAAATGTCAAAATGTCAAAATGTCGAAATGTCAAAATGTCGAAATGTCAAAATGTCAAAATATCGAAATGTCAAAATGTCAAAATGTCGAAATGTCAAAATATCGAAATGTCGAAATGTCGAAATGTCAAAATGTCAAAATGTCGAAATGTCAAAATGTCGAAATGTCGAAAAGTCAAAATGTCGAAATGTCAAAATGTCGAAAAGTCAAAATGTCGAAATGTCAAAATGTCGAAATGTCAAAATGTCGAAATGTTAAAATGTCAAAATGTCGAAATGTCGAAATGTCAAAATGTCGAAATGTCAAAATGTCAAAATGTCGAAATGTCAAAATATCGAAATGTCGAAATGTCGAAATGTCAAAATGTCGAAATGTCAAAATGTCGAAATGTCAAAATGTCGAAAAGTCAAAATGTCGAAATGTCAAAATGTCGAAATGTCAAAATGTCGAAATGTCAAAATGTCGAAATGTCAAAATATCGAAATGTCGAAATGTCGAAATGTCAAAATGTCAAAATGTCGAAATGTCAAAATGTCGAAATGTCAAAATGTCGAAATGTTAAAATGTCAAAATGTCGAAATGTCGAAATGTCAAAATGTCGAAATGTCAAAATGTCAAAATGTCGAAATGTCAAAATATCGAAATGTCGAAATGTCAAAATGTCAAAATGTCGAAATGTCAAAATGTCGAAATGTCAAAATGTCGAAAAGTCAAAATGTCGAAATGTCAAAATGTCAAAATATCGAAATGTCAAAATGTCAAAATGTCGAAATGTCAAAATATCGAAATGTCGAAATGTCGAAATGTCAAAATGTCAAAATGTCGAAATGTCAAAATGTCGAAATGTCGAAAAGTCAAAATGTCGAAATGTCAAAATGTCGAAAAGTCAAAATGTCGAAATGTCAAAATGTCGAAATGTCGAAATGTCAAAATGTCGAAATGTCAAAATGTCAAAATGTCAAAATGTCGAAATGTCAAAATGTCAAAATGTCGAAATGTCAAAATGTCGAAATGTCAAAATGTCGAAAAGTCAAAATGTCGAAATGTCAAAATGTCGAAATGTCAAAATGTCGAAATGTTAAAATGTCAAAATGTCGAAATGTCGAAATGTCAAAATGTCGAAATGTCAAAATGTCAAAATGTCGAAATGTCAAAATATCGAAATGTCGAAATGTCGAAATGTCAAAATGTCAAAATGTCGAAATGTCAAAATGTCGAAATGTCAAAATGTCGAAATGTCAAAATGTCGAAATGTCAAAATGTCGAAATGTCAAAATGTCGAAATGTCGAAATGTCAAAATGTCGAAATGTCAAAATGTCAAAATGTCAAAATGTCGAAATGTCAAAATGTCGAAATGTCAAAATGTCGAAATGTCAAAATGTCGAAAAGTCAAAATGTCGAAATGTCAAAATGTCGAAATGTCAAAATGTCAAAATGTCGAAATGTCAAAATGTCGAAATGTCAAAATGTCAAAATGTCGAAATGTCAAAATGTCGAAATGTCAAAATGTCGAAATGTCAAAATGTCGAAATGTCAAAATGTCGAAATGTCAAAATGTCGAAATGGAAAAATGTCGAAATGTCAAAATGTCGAAATGTCAAAATGTCGAAATGTCAAAATGTCGAAATGTCAAAATGTCGAAATGTCGAAATGTCAAAATGTCGAAATGTCAAAATGTCGAAATGTCAAAATGTCAAAATGTCGAAATGTCAAAATGTCGAAATGTCAAAATGTCGAAATGTCAAAATGTCGAAATGTCAAAATGTCAAAATGTCGAAATGTCAAAATGTCGAAATGTCAAAATGTCAAAATGTCGAAATGTCAAAATGTCAAAATGTCGAAATGTCAAAATGTCAAAATGTCGAAATGTCAAAATGTCGAAATGTCGAAATGTCGAAATGTCAAAATGTCGAAATGTCAAAATGTCAAAATGTCGAAATGTCAAAATGTCGAAATGTCAAAATGTCAAAATGTCGAAATGTCAAAATGTCGAAATGTCAAAATGTCGAAATGTCAAAATGTCGAAATGTCAAAATGTCAAAATGTCGAAATGTCAAAATGTCGAAATGTCGAAATGTCAAAATGTCGAAATGTCAAAATGTCGAAATGTCGAAATGTCAAAATGTCGAAATGTCGAAATGTCAAAATGTCAAAATGTCAAAATGTCGAAATGTCAAAATGTCGAAATGTCAAAATGTCAAAATGTCAAAATGTCGAAATGTCAAAATGTCAAAATGTCAAAATGTCGAAATGTCAAAATGTCGAAATGTCAAAATGTCAAAATGTCGAAATGTCAAAATGTCGAAATGTCAAAATGTCGAAATGTCAAAATGTCGAAATGTCAACATGTCGAAATGTCGAAATGTCAAAATGTCGAAATGTCAATATGTCGAAATGTCAAAATGTCGAAATGTCAAAATGTCGAAATGTTAAAATGTCAAAATGTCGAAATGTCAAAATGTCGAAATGTCAAAATGTCGAAATGTCAAAATGTCAAAATGTCGAAATGTCAAAATGTCAAAATGTCGAAATGTCAAAATGTCGAAATGTCAAAATGTCGAAATGTCAAAATGTCGAAATGTCAACATGTCGAAATGTCAAAATGTCGAAATGTCAATAAGTCGAAATGTCAAAATGTCGAAATGTCAAAATGTCGAAATGTTAAAATGTCAAAATGTCGAAATGTCAAAATGTCGAAATGTCAAAATGTCGAAATGTCAAAATATCGAAATGTCGAAATGTCGAAATGTCAAAATGTCGAAATGTCGACATGTCAAAATGTCGAAATGTCAAAATGTCGAAATGTCAAAATGTCAAAATGTCGAAATGTCAAAATGTCAAAATGTCAAAATGTCGAAATGTCAAAATGTCAAAATGTCGAAATGTCAAAATGTCGAAATGTCAAAATGTCGAAATGTCAAAATGTCGAAATGTCAAAATGTCGAAATGTCGAAATGTCGAAATGTCAAAATGTCGAAATGTCAAAATGTCGAAATGTCAAAATGTCGAAATGTCAAAATGTCGAATTGTCAAAATGTCAAAATGTCGAAATGTCAAAATGTCGAAATGTCAAAATGTCGAAATGTCAAAATGTCAAAATGTCGAATTGTCAAAATGTCGAAATGTCAAAATGTCGAAATGTCAAAATGTCGAATTGTCAAAATGTCAAAATGTCGAAATGTCGAAATGTCAAAAAGTCGAAATGTCAAAATGTCGAAATGTCAAAATGTCGAAATGTCAAAATGTCAAAATGTCGAAATGTCAAAATGTCGAAATGTCAAAATGTCAAAATGTCAAAATGTCGAAATGTCAAAATGTCGAAATGTCAAAATGTCAAAATGTCAAAATGTCGAAATGTCAAAATGTCGAAATGTCAAAATGTCGAAATGTCGAAATGTCAAAATGTCAAAATGTCGAAATGTCAAAATGTCGAAATGTCAAAATGTCAAAATGTCGAAATGTCAAAATGTCGAAATGTCAAAATGTCGAATTGTCAAAATGTCGAAATGTCAAAATGTCGAATTGTCAAAATGTCAAAATGTCAAAATGTCGAAATGTCAAAATGTCGAAATGTCAAAATGTCGAATTTTCAAAATGTCAAAATGTCGAAATGTCAAAATGTCGAAATGTCAAAATGTCGAAATGTCAAAATGTCGAAATGTCAACATGTCGAAATGTCGAAATGTCAAAATGTCGAAATGTCAATATGTCGAAATGTCAAAATGTCGAAATGTCAAAATGTCGAAATGTCAAAATGTCAAAATGTCGAAATGTCAAAATGTCGAAATGTCAAAATGTCGAAATGTCAAAATGTCGAAATGTCGAAATGTCAAAATGTCGAAATGTCGAAATGTCGAAATGTCAAAATGTCGAAATGTCGAAATGTCAAAATGTCGAAATGTCAAAATGTCGAAATGTCAAAATGTCGAAATGTCAAAATGTCAAAATGTTGAAATGTCAAAATGTCAAAATGTCGAAATGTCAAAATGTCGAAATGTCAAAATGTCGAAATGTCAAAATGTCAAAATGTCGAAATGTCAAAATGTCAAAATGTCGAAATGTCAAAATGTCGAAATGTCAAAATGTCGAAATGTCAAAATGTCGAAATGTCAAAATGTCGAAATGTCAAAATGTCAAAATGTCAAAATGTCGAAATGTCAAAATGTCGAAATGTCAAAATGTCGAAATGTCAAAATGTCAAAATGTCGAAATGTCAAAATGTCGAAATGTCAAAATGTCGAAATGTCAAAATGTCGAAATGTCGAAATGTCAAAATGTCGAAATGTCAAAATGTCGAAATGTCAAAATGTCGAAATGTCAAAATGTCGAAATGTCAAAATGTCGAAATGTCAAAATGTCGAAATGTCAAAATGTCGAAATGTCAAAATGTCGAAATGTCGAAATGTCAAAATGTCGAAATGTCAAAATGTCAAAATGTCGAAATGTCAAAATGTCGAAATGTCAAAATGTCGAAATGTCAAAATGTCGAAATGTCAAAATGTCGAAATGTCAAAATGTCGAAATGTCAAAATGTCAAAATGTCGAAATGTCAAAATGTCGAAAGGTCAAAAATTCGAAATGTCAAAATGTCGAAATGTCAACATGTCGAAATGTCGAAATGTCAAAATGTCAAAATGTCAAAATGTCAAAATGTCGAAATGTCAAAATGTCGAAATGTCGAAATGTCAAAATGTCAAAATGTCAAAATGTCGAAATGTCAAAATGTCGAAATGTCAAAATGTCGAAATGTCAAAATGTCGAAATGTCAACATGTCGAAATGTCGAAATGTCAAAATGTCGAAATGTCGAAATGTCAAAATGTCAAAATGTCGAAATGTCAAAATGTCGAAATGTCAAAATGTCGAAATGTCAAAATGTCGAAATGTCAAAATGTCAAAATGTCGAAATGTCAAAATGTCGAAATGTCAAAATGTCGAAATGTCAAAATGTCGAAATGTCAAAATGTCGAAATGTCAAAATGTCGAAATGTCAAAATGTCGAAATGTCGAAATGTCGAAATGTCAAAATGTCGAAATGTCAAAATGTCGAAATGTCAAAATGTCAAAATGTCGAAATGTCAAAATGTCGAAATGTCGAAATGTCAAAATGTCGAAATGTCAAAATGTCGAAATGTCAAAATGTCAAAATGTCGAAATGTCAAAATGTCGAAATGTCAAAATGTCGAAATGTCAAAATGTCGAAATGTCAACATGTCGAAATGTCGAAATGTCAAAATGTCAAAATGTCAAAATGTCGAAATGTCAAAATGTCGAAATGTCAAAATGTCGAAATGTCGAAATGTCAAAATGTCAAAATGTCGAAATGTCAAAATGGCGAAATGTCAAAATGTCGAAATGTCAAAATGTCGAAATGTCAAAATGGCGAAATGTCAAAATGTCGAAATGTCAAAATGTCGCAATATCGAAATGTCAAAATGTCGAAATGTCAAAATGTCGAAATGTCAAAATGTCGAAATGTCAAAATGTCGAAATGTCAAAATGTCGAAATGTCAAAATGTCGAAATGTCAAAATGTCAAAATGTCGAAATGTCAAAATGTCAAAATGTCGAAATGTCAAAATGTCGAAATGTCAAAATGTCAAAATGTCAAAATGTCGAAATGTCGAAATGTCAAAATGTCGAAATGTCAAAATGTCGAAATGTCAAAATGTCGAAATGTCAAAATGTCAAAATGTCGAAATGTCAAAATGTCAAAATGTCGAAATGTCAAAATGTCAAAATGTCGAAATGTCAAAATGTCGAAATGTCGAAATGTCAAAATGTCAAAATGTCGAAATGTCAAAATGTCGAAATGTCAAAATGTCGAAATGTCAAAATGTCGAAATGTCAACATGTCGAAATGTCGAAATGTCAAAATGTCGAAATGTCAAAATGTCGAAATGTCGAAATGTCAAAATGTCGAAATGTCAAAATGTCGAAATGTCAAAATGTCGAAATGTCAAAATGTCGAAATGTCAAAATGTCGAAATGTCAAAATGTCGAAATGTCAAAATGTCGAAATGTCGAAATGTCAAAATGTCGAAATGTCAAAATGTCAAAATGTCAAAATGTCAAAATGTCGAAATGTCAAAATGTCGAAATGTCAAAATGTCGAAATGTCAAAATGTCGAAATGTCAAAATGTCGAAATGTCAAAATGTCGAAATGTCAACATGTCGAAATGTCAAAATGTCAAAATGTCGAAATGTCAAAATGTCGAAATGTCGAAATGTCAAAATGTCGAAATGTCAAAATGTCGAAATGTCAAAATGTCGAAATGTCAAAATGTCGAAATGTCAAAATGTCGAAATGTCAAAATGTCAAAATGTCAAAATGTCGAAATGTCAAAATGTCGAAATGTCAAAATGTCGAAATGTCGAAATGTCAAAATGTCAAAATGTCGAAATGTCGAAATGTCAAAATGTCGAAATGTCAAAATGTCGAAATGTCAAAATGTCGAAATGTCAAAATGTCGAAATGTCAAAATGTCGAAATGTCAAAATGTCGAAATGTCAAAATGTCGAAATGTCAAAATGTCGAAATGTCGAAATGTCGAAATGTCAAAATGTCGAAATGTCAAAATGTCGAAATGTCAAAATGTCAAAATGTCGAAATGTCAAAATGTCGAAATGTCGAAATGTCAAAATGTCGAAATGTCAAAATGTCAAAATGTCAAAATGTCAAAATGTCGAAATGTCAAAATGTCGAAATGTCAAAATGTCGAAATGTCAAAATGTCAAAATGTCGAAATGTCAAAATGTCGAAATGTCAAAATGTCAAAATGTCGAAATGTCAACATGTCGAAATGTCGAAATGTCAAAATGTCAAAATGTCGAAATGTCAAAATGTCGAAATGTCGAAATGTCAAAATGTCGAAATGTCAAAATGTCGAAATGTCAAAATGTCGAAATGTCAAAATGTCAAAATGTCGAAATGTCAAAATGTCGAAATGTCAAAATGTCGAAATGTCAAAATGTCGAAATGTCAAAATGTCGAAATGTCAAAATGTCGAAATGTCAAAATGTCGAAATGTCGAAATGTCAAAATGTCGAAATGTCAAAATGTCAAAATGTCAAAATGTCAAAATGTCGAAATGTCAAAATGTCGAAATGTCGAAATGTCAAAATGTCAAAATGTCAAAATGTCAAAATGTCAAAATCTCGAAATGTCAAAATGTCGAAATGTCAAAATGTCAAAATGTCGAAATGTCAAAATGTCGAAATGTCAAAATGTCGAAATGTCAAAATGTCGAAATGTCAACATGTCGAAATGTCGAAATGTCAAAATGTCAAAATGTCGAAATGTCAAAATGTCGAAATGTCAAAATGTCAAAATGTCGAAATGTCAAAATGTCAAAATGTCGAAATGTCAAAATGTCAAAATGTCAAAATGTCGAAATGTCAAAATGTCGAAATGTCAAAATGGCGAAATGTCAAAATGTCAAAATGTCAAAATGTCGAAATGTCAAAATGTCGAAATGTCAAAATGTCGAAATGTCAAAATGTCGAAATGTCGAAATGTCGAAATGTCGAAATGTCAAAATGTCGAAATGTCAATATGTCGAAATGTCAAAATGTCGAAATGTCAAAATGTCGAAATGTTAGAATGTCAAAATGTCGAAATGTCGAAATGTCAAAATGTCGAAATGTCAAAATGTCGAAATGTCAAAATGGCGAAATGTCAAAATGTCAAAATGTCAAAATGTCGAAATGTCAAAATGTCGAAATGTCGAAATGTCAAAATGTCGAAATGTTTAAATGTCAAAATGTCAAAATGTCAAAATGTCGAAATGTCAAAATGTCGAAATGTCAAAATGTCGAAATGTCAAAATGTCGAAATGTCAACATGTCGAAATGTCGAAATGTCAAAATGTCAAAATGTCGAAATGTCAAAATGTCGAAATGTTAGAATGTCAAAATGTCGAAATGTCGAAATGTCAAAATGTCGAAATGTCAAAATGTCGAAATGTCAAAATGGCGAAATGTCAAAATGTCAAAATGTCAAAATGTCGAAATGTCAAAATGTCGAAATGTCGAAATGTCAAAATGTCGAAATGTCAAAATGTCGAAATGTCAAAATGTCAAAATGTCAAAATGTCAAAATGTCGAAATGTCAAAATGTCGAAATGTCAAAATGTCGAAATGTCAAAATGTCGAAATGTCAACATGTCGAAATGTCGAAATGTCAAAATGTCAAAATGTCGAAATGTCAAAATGTCAAAATGTCAAAATGTCGAAATGTCAAAATGTCGAAATATCAAAATGTCGAAATGTCGAAATGTCAAATTGTCGAAATGTCAAAATGTCGAAATGTCGAAATGTCGAAATGTCAAAATGTCGAAATGTCAAAATGTCGAAATGTCAAAATGTCGAAATGTCAAAATGTCGAAATGTCAACATGTCGAAATGTCGAAATGTCAAAATGTCAAAATGTCGAAATGTCAAAATGTCAAAATGTCAAAATGTCAAAATGTCGAAATGTCAAAATGTCAAAATGTCGAAATATCAAAATGTCGAAATGTCGAAATGTCAAAATGTCGAAATGTCAAAATGTCGAAATGTCGAAATGTCGAAATGTCAAAATGTCGAAATGTCAAAATGTCGAAATGTCAAAATGTCGAAATGTCAAAATGTCGAATTGTCAAAATGTCAAAATGTCGAAATGTCAAAATGTCGAAATGTCAAAATGTCGAAATGTCAAAATGTCGAAATGTCAAAATGTCGAATTGTCAAAATGTCGAAATGTCGAAATGTCAAAATGTCGAAATGTCAAAATGTCGAAATGTCAAAATGTCATAATGTCGAAATGTCGAAATGTCAAAATGTCGAAATGTCAAAATGTCAAAATGTGAAAATGTCAAAATGTCGAAATGTCAAAATGTCGAAATGTCAAAATGTCGAAATGTCAAAATGTGAAAATGTCGAAATGTCAAAATGCCGAAATGTCAAAATGTCGAAATGTCAAAATGTCGAAATGTCAAAATGTCGAAATGTCAAAATGTCGATATGTCAAAATGTCGAAATGTCAAAATGTCGAAATGTCAAAATGTCAAAATGTCGAAATGTCAAAATGTCGAAATGTCAAAATGTCGAAATGTCAAAATGTCTAAATGTCGAAATGTCAAAATGTCAAAATGTCGAAATGTCAAAATGTCGAAATGTCAAAATGTCGAAATGTCAAAATGTCGAAATGTCAAAATGTCAAAACGTCGAAATGTCAAAATGTCGAAATGTCAAAATGTCGAATTGTCAAAATGTCGAAATGTCAAAATGTCGAAATGTCAAAATGTCGAAATGTCAAAATGTCGAAATGTCAAAATGTCGAAATGTCAAAATGTCAAAATGTCGAAATGTCGAAATGTCAAAATGTCGAAATGTCAAAATGTCAAAATGTCGAAATGTCAAAATGTCGAAATGTCAAAATGTCAAAATGTCGAAATGTCGAAATGTCAAAAAGTCGAAATGTCAAAATGTCGAAATGTCAACATGTCGAAATGTCGAAATGTCAAAATGTCAAAATGTCAAAATGTCAAAATGTCAAAATGTCGAAATGTCAAAATGTCGAAATGTCAAAATGTCGAAATGTCAAAATGTCAAAATGTCAAAATGTCAAAATGTCGAAATGTCAAAATGTCGAAATGTCAAAATGTCGAAATGTCAACATGTCGAAATGTCGAAATGTCAAAATGTCGAAATGTCGAAATGTCAAAATGTCAAAATGTCGAAATGTCAAAATGTCGAAATGTCAAAATGTCGAAATGTCAAAATGTCGAAATGTCAAAATGTCGAAATGTCAAAATGTCGAAATGTCAAAATGTCGAAATGTCAAAATGTCGAAATGTCAAAATGTCGAAATGTCAAAATGTCGAAATGTCAAAATGTCGAAATGTCAAAATGTCGAAATGTCGAAATGTCGAAATGTCGAAATGTCAAAATGTCGAAATGTCAAAATGTCGAAATGTCAAAATGTCAAAATGTCGAAATGTCAAAATGTCGAAATGTCGAAATGTCAAAATGTCGAAATGTCAAAATGTCGAAATGTCAAAATGTCAAAATGTCGAAATGTCAAAATGTCGAAATGTCAAAATGTCGGAATGTCAAAATGTCAAAATGTCGAAATGTCAACATGTCGAAATGTCGAAATGTCAAAATGTCAAAATGTCAAAATGTCAAAATGTCGAAATGTCAAAATGTCGAAATGTCAAAATGTCGGAATGTCAAAATGTCAAAATGTCGAAATGTCAAAATGTCGAAATGTCAAAATGTCAAAATGTCGAAATGTCAAAATGTCGAAATGTCGAAATGTCAAAATGTCGAAATGTCAAAATGCCGAAATGTCAAAATGTCGAAATGTCAAAATGTCGAAATGTCAAAATGTCGGAATGTCAAAATGTCGAAATGTCAACATGTCGAAATGTCGAAATGTCGAAATGTCAAAATGTCGAAATGTCAAAATGTCGAAATGTCAAAATGGCGAAATGTCAAAATGTCAAAATGTCAAAATGTCGAAATGTCAAAATGTCGAAATGTCGAAATGTCAAAATGTCGAAATGTCAAAATGTCGAAATGTCAAAATGTCAAAATGTCAAAATGTCAAAATGTCGAAATGTCAAAATGTCGAAATGTCAAAATGTCGAAATGTCAAAATGTCGAAATGTCGAAATGTCGAAATGTCAAAATGTCAAAATGTCGAAATGTCAAAATGTCGAAATGTCAAAATGTCAAAATGTCGAAATATCAAAATGTCGAAATGTCGAAATGTCAAATTGTCGAAATGTCAAAATGTCGAAATGTCGAAATGTCAAAATGTCGAAATGTCAAAATGTCGAAATGTCAAAATGTCGAAATGTCAACATGTCGAAATGTCGAAATGTCAAAATGTCAAAATGTCGAAATGTCAAAATGTCAAAATGTCAAAATGTCGAAATGTCAAAATGTCAAAATGTCGAAATATCAAAATGTCGAAATGTCGAAATGTCGAAATGTCAAAATGTCGAAATGTCAAAATGTCGAAATGTCGAAATGTCAAAATGTCGAAATGTCAAAATGTCGAAATGTCGAAATGTCAAAATGTCGAATTGTCAAAATGTCAAAATGTCGAAATGTCAAAATGTCGAAATGTCAAAATGTCGAAATGTCAAAATGTCGAAATGTCAAAATGTCGAATTGTCAAAATGTCGAAATGTCGAAATGTCAAAATGTCGAAATGTCAAAATGTCGAAATGTCAAAATGTCATAATGTCGAAATGTCGAAATGTCAAAATGTCGAAATGTCAAAATGTCAAAATGTGAAAATGTCAAAATGTCGAAATGTCAAAATGTCGAAATGTCAAAATGTCGAAATGTCAAAATGTGAAAATGTCGAAATGTCAAAATGCCGAAATGTCAAAATGTCGAAATGTCAAAATGTCGAAATGTCAAAATGTCGAAATGTCGAAATGTCAAAATGTCGAAATGTCAAAATGTCGAAATGTCAAAATGTCGATATGTCAAAATGTCGAAATGTCAAAATGTCGAAATGTCAAAATGTCAAAATGTCGAAATGTCAAAATGTCAAAATGTCGAAATGTCAAAATGTCTAAATGTCGAAATGTCAAAATGTCAAAATGTCGAAATGTCAAAATGTCGAAATGTCAAAATGTCGAAATGTCAAAATGTCGAAATGTCAAAATGTCAAAACGTCGAAATGTCAAAATGTCGAAATGTCAAAATGTCGAATTGTCAAAATGTCGAAATGTCAAAATGTCGAAATGTCAAAATGTCGAAATGTCAAAATGTCGAAATGTCAAAATGTCGAAATGTCAAAATGTCAAAATGTCGAAATGTCGAAATGTCAAAATGTCGAAATGTCAAAATGTCAAAATGTCGAAATGTCAAAATGTCGAAATGTCAAAATGTCAAAATGTCGAAATGTCAAAATGTCGAAATGTCAAAAAGTCGAAATGTCAAAATGTCGAAATGTCAACATGTCGAAATGTCGAAATGTCAAAATGTCAAAATGTCAAAATGTCAAAATGTCGAAATGTCAAAATGTCGAAATGTCAAAATGTTGAAATGTCAAAATGTCAAAATGTCAAAATGTCGAAATGTCAAAATGTCGAAATGTCAAAATGTCGAAATGTCAACATGTCGAAATGACGAAATGTCAAAATTTCGAAATGTCGAAATGTCAAAATGTCAAAATGTCGAAATGTCAAAATGTCGAAATGTCAACATGTCGAAATGTCGAAATGTCAAAATGTCAAAATGTCAAAATGTCAAAATGTCAAAATGTCGAAATGTCAAAATGTCGGAATGTCAAAATGTCAAAATGTCAAAATGTCGAAATGTCCAAATGTCGAAATGTCAAAATGTCAAAATGTCGAAATGTCAAAATGTCGAAATGTCGAAATGTCAAAATGTCGAAATGTCAAAATGCCGAAATGTCAAAATGTCGAAATGTCAAAATGTCGAAATGTCAAAATGTCGGAATGTCAAAATGTCAAAATGTCGAAATGTCAACATGTCGAAATGTCGAAATGTCGAAATGTCAAAATGTCGAAATGTCAAAATGTCGAAATGTCAAAATGGCGAAATGTCAAAATGTCAAAATGTCAAAATGTCGAAATGTCAAAATGTCGAAATGTCGAAATGTCAAAATGTCGAAATGTCAAAATGTCGAAATGTCAAAATGTCAAAATGTCAAAATGTCAAAATGTCGAAATGTCAAAATGTCGAAATGTCAAAATGTCGAAATGTCAAAATGTCGAAATGTCAACATGTCGAAATGTCGAAATGTCAAAATGTCAAAATGTCGAAATGTCAAAATGTCAAAATGTCGAAATGTCAAAATGTCAAAATGTCGAAATATCAAAATGTCGAAATGTCGAAATGTCAAAATGTCGAAATGTCAACATGTCGAAATGTCGAAATGTCAAAATGTCAAAATGTCGAAATGTCAAAATGTCAAAATGTCGAAATGTCAAAATGTCAAAATGTCGAAATATCAAAATGTCGAAATGTCGAAATGTCAAATTGTCGAAATGTCAAAATGTCGAAATGTCGAAATGTCGAAATGTCAAAATGTCAAAATGTCAAAATGTCGAAATGTCGAAATGTCAAAATGTCAAAATGTCGAAATGTCAAAATGTCAAAATGTCAAAATGTCGAAATGTCAAAATGTCAAAATGTCGAAATATCAAAATGTCGAAATGTCGAAATGTCAAAATGTCGAAATGTCAAAATGTCGAAATGTCGAAATGTCGAAATGTCAAAATGTCGAAATGTCAAAATGTCGAAATGTCGAAATGTCAAAATGTCGAATTGTCAAAATGTCAAAATGTCGAAATGTCAAAATGTCGAAATGTCAAAATGTCGAAATGTCAAAATGTCGAAATGTCAAAATGTCGAATTGTCAAAATGTCGAAATGTCGAAATGTCAAAATGTCGAAATGTCAAAATGTCGAAATGTCAAAATGTCATAATGTCGAAATGTCGAAATGTCAAAATGTCGAAATGTCAAAATGTCAAAATGTGAAAATGTCAAAATGTCGAAATGTCAAAATGTCGAAATGTCAAAATGTCGAAATGTCAAAATGTGAAAATGTCGAAATGTCAAAATGCCGAAATGTCAAAATGTCGAAATGTCAAAATGTCGAAATGTCAAAATGTCGAAATGTCGAAATGTCAAAATGTCGAAATGTCAAAATGTCGAAATGTCAAAATGTCGATATGTCAAAATGTCGAAATGTCAAAATGTCGAAATGTCAAAATGTCAAAATGTCGAAATGTCAAAATGTCGAAATGTCAAAATGTCGAAATGTCAAAATGTCTAAATGTCGAAATGTCAAAATGTCAAAATGTCGAAATGTCAAAATGTCGAAATGTCAAAATGTCGAAATGTCAAAATGTCGAAATGTCAAAATGTCAAAACGTCGAAATGTCAAAATGTCGAAATGTCAAAATGTCGAATTGTCAAAATGTCGAAATGTCAAAATGTCGAAATGTCAAAATGTCGAAATGTCAAAATGTCGAAATGTCAAAATGTCAAAATGTCGAAATGTCGAAATGTCAAAATGTCGAAATGTCAAAATGTCAAAATGTCGAAATGTCAAAATGTCGAAATGTCAAAATGTCAAAATGTCGAAATGTCAAAATGTCGAAATGTCAAAAAGTCGAAATGTCAAAATGTCGAAATGTCAACATGTCGAAATGTCGAAATGTCAAAATGTCAAAATGTCAAAATGTCAAAATGTCGAAATGTCAAAATGTCGAAATGTCAAAATGTTGAAATGTCAAAATGTCAAAATGTCAAAATGTCGAAATGTCAAAATGTCGAAATGTCAAAATGTCGAAATGTCAACATGTCGAAATGACGAAATGTCAAAATGTCGAAATGTCGAAATGTCAAAATGTCAAAATGTCGAAATGTCAAAATGTCGAAATGTCAAAATGTCGAAATGTCAAAATGTCGAAATGTCAAAATGTCGAAATGTCAAAATGTCGAAATGTCAAAATGTCGAAATGTCAAAATGTCGAAATGTCAAAATGTCGAAATGTCAAAATGTCGAAATGTCAAAATGTCGAAATGTCGAAATGTCAAAATGTCGAAATGTCAAAATGTCGAAATGTCAAAATGTCAAAATGTCGAAATGTCAAAATGTCGAAATGTCGAAATGTCAAAATGTCGAAATGTCAAAATGTCGAAATGTCAAAATGTCAAAATGTCAAAATGTCGAAATGTCAAAATGTCGAAATGTCAAAATGTCGGAATGTCAAAATGTCAAAATGTCGAAATGTCAACATGTCGAAATGTCGAAATGTCAAAATGTCAAAATGTCAAAATGTCGAAATGTCAAAATGTCGAAATGTCAAAATGTCAAAATGTCGAAATGTCAAAATGTTAAAATGTCAAAATGTCGAAATGTCAAAATGTCGAAATGTCAAAATGTCAAAATGTCGAAATGTCAACATGTCGAAATGTCAAAATGTCGAAATGTCAAAATGTCAAAATGTCGAAATGTCAAAATGTCGAAATGTCAAAATGTCGAAATGTCATAATGGCGAAATGTCAAAATGTCAAAATGTCGAAATGTCAAAATGTCGAAATGTCAAAATGTCGAAATGTCAAAATGTCGAAATGTCAACATGTCGAAATGTCGAAATGTCGAAATGTCGAAATGTCGAAATGTCAAAATGTCGAAATGTCAATATGTCGAAATGTCAAAATGTCGAAATGTCAAAATGTCGAAATGTTAGAATGTCAAAATGTCGAAATGTCGAAATGTCAAAATGTCGAAATGTCAAAATGTCGAAATGTCAAAATGTCAAAATGTCGAAATGTCAAAATGTCGAAATGTCAAAATGTCGAAATGTCGAAATGTCGAAATGTCATAATGGCGAAATGTCAAAATGTCAAAATGTCGAAATGTCAAAATGTCGAAATGTCGAAATGTCAAAATGTCGAAATGTCAAAATGTCGAAATGTCAAAATGTCAAAATGTCAAAATGTCGAAATGTCAAAATGTCGAAATCTCAAAATGTCGAAATGTCAAAATGTCGAAATGTCGAAATGTCAAAATGTCGAAATGTCAAAATGTCGAAATGTCAAAATGTCAAAATGTCGAAATGTCAAAATGTCGAAATGTCGAAATGTCAAAATGTCGAAATGTCAAAATGTCGAAATGTCAAAATGTCAAAATGTCAAAATGTCGAAATGTCAAAATGTCGAAATGTCAAAATGTCGGAATGTCAAAATGTCAAAATGTCGAAATGTCAACATGTCGAAATGTCGAAATGTCAAAATGTCAAAATGTCAAAATGTCGAAATGTCAAAATGTCGAAATGTCAAAATGTCAAAATGTCGAAATGTCAAAATGTTAAAATGTCGAAATGTCAAAATGTCAAAATGTCGAAATGTCAAAATGTCGAAACGTCATAATGGCGAAATGTCAAAATGTCGAAATGTCAAAATGTCGAAATGTCAAAATGTCGAAATGTCAAAATGTCGAAATGTCAACATGTCGAAATGTCGAAATGTCGAAATGTCAAAATGTCGAAATGTCAATATGTCGAAATGTCAAAATGTCGAAATGTCAAAATGTCGAAATGTTAGAATGTCAAAATGTCGAAATGTCGAAATGTCAAAATGTCGAAATGTCAAAATGTCGAAATGTCAAAATGTCAAAATGTCGAAATGTCAAAATGTCGAAATGTCAAAATGTCGAAATGTCGAAATGTCAAAATGTCAAAATGTCGAAATGTCAAAATGTCGATATGTCAAAATGTCGAAATGTCGAAATGTCGAAATGTCAAATTGTCGAAATGTCAAAATGTCAAAATGTCGAAATGTCAAAATGTCAAAATGTCGAAATGTCAAAATGTCAAAATGTCAAAATGTCGAAATGTCAAAATGTCGAAATGTCAAAATGTCGAAATGTCAAAATGTCGAAATGTCGAAATGTCAAAATGTCGAAATGTCAAAATGTCGAAATGTCAAAATGTCAAAATGTCGAAATGTCAAAATGTCGAAATGTCAAAATGTCGAAATGTCAAAATGTCGAAATGTCGAAATGTCAAAATGTCGAAATGTCAAAATGTCGAAATGTCAAAATGTCAAAATGTCGGAATGTCAAAATGTCAAAATGTCGAAATGTCAACATGTCGAAATGTCGAAATGTCGAAATGTCAAAATGTCGAAATGTCAAAATGTCGAAATGTCAAAATGGCGAAATGTCAAAATGTCAAAATGTCAAAATGTCGAAATGTCAACATGTCGAAATGTCGAAATGTCGAAATGTCAAAATGTCGAAATGTCAAAATGTCGAAATGTCAAAATGGCGAAATGTCAAAATGTCAAAATGTCAAAATGTCGAAATGTCAAAATGTCGAAATGTCGAAATGTCAAAATGTCAAAATGTCGAAATGTCGAAATGTCGAAATGTCAAATTGTCGAAATGTCAAAATGTCAAAATGTCGAAATGTCAAAATGTCAAAATGTCGAAATGTCAAAATGTCGAAATGTCAAAATGTCGAAATGTCAAAATGTCGAAATGTCAAAATGTCGAAATGTCGAAATGTCAAAATGTCGAAATGTCAAAATGTCGAAATGTCAAAATGTCAAAATGTCGGAATGTCAAAATGTCGAAATGTCAAAATGTCGAAATGTCAACATGTCGAAATGTCGAAATGTCAAAATGTCAAAATGTCGAAATATCAAAATGTCGAAATGTCGAAATGTCAAAATGTCGAAATGTCAACATGTCGAAATGTCGAAATGTCAAAATGTCAAAATGTCGAAATGTCAAAATGTCAAAATGTCGAAATGTCAAAATGTCGAAATGTCAAAATGTCGAAATGTCAAAATGTCAAAATGTGAAAATGTCAAAATGTCGAAATGTCAAAATGTCGAAATGTCAAAATGTCGAAATGTCAAAATGTGAAAATGTCGAAATGTCAAAATGCCGAAATGTCAAAATGTCGAAATGTCAAAATGTCGAAATGTCAAAATGTCGAAATGTCGAAATGTCAAAATGTCGAAATGTCAAAATGTCGAAATGTCAAAATGTCGATATGTCAAAATGTCGAAATGTCAAAATGTCGAAATGTCAAAATGTCAAAATGTCGAAATGTCAAAATGTCGAAATGTCAAAATGTCGAAATGTCAAAATGTCTAAATGTCGAAATGTCAAAATGTCAAAATGTCGAAATGTCAAAATGTCGAAATGTCAAAATGTCGAAATGTCAAAATGTCGAAATGTCAAAATGTCAAAGCGTCGAAATGTCAAAATGTCGAAATGTCAAAATGTCGAATTGTCAAAATGTCGAAATGTCAAAATGTCGAAATGTCAAAATGTCGAAATGTCAAAATGTCGAAATGTCAAAATGTCGAAATGTCAAAATGTCAAAATGTCGAAATGTCGAAATGTCAAAATGTCGAAATGTCAAAATGTCGAAATGTCAAAATGTCGAAATGTCAAAATGTCAAAATGTCGAAATGTCAAAATGTCAAAATGTCAAAATGTCGAAATGTCAAAATGTCGAAATGTCAAAATGTTGAAATGTCAAAATGTCAAAATGTCAAAATGTCAAAATGTCGAAATGTCAAAATGTCGAAATGTCAAAATGTCGAAATGTCAACATGTTGAAATGACGAAATGTCAAAATGTCGAAATGTCGAAATGTCAAAATGTCGAAATGTCAAAATGTCAAAATGTCGAAATGTCAAAATGTGAAAATGTCGAAATGTCAAAATGCCGAAATGTCAAAATGTCGAAATGTCAAAATGTCGAAATGTCAAAATGTCGAAATGTCGAAATGTCAAAATGTCGAAATGTCAAAATGTCGAAATGTCAAAATGTCGATATGTCAAAATGTCGAAATGTCAAAATGTCGAAATGTCAAAATGTCAAAATGTCGAAATGTCAAAATGTCGAAATGTCAAAATGTCGAAATGTCAAAATGTCTAAATGTCGAAATGTCAAAATGTCAAAATGTCGAAATGTCAAAATGTCGAAATGTCAAAATGTCGAAATGTCAAAATGTCGAAATGTCAAAATGTCGAAATGTCAAAATGTCAAAACGTCGAAATGTCAAAATGTCGAAATGTCAAAATGTCGAATTGTCAAAATGTCGAAATGTCAAAATGTCGAAATGTCAAAATGTCGAAATGTCAAAATGTCGAAATGTCAAAATGTCGAAATGTCAAAATGTCAAAATGTCGAAATGTCGAAATGTCAAAATGTCGAAATGTCAAAATGTCAAAATGTCGAAATGTCAAAATGTCAAAATGTCGAAATGTCGAAATGTCGAAATGTCAAAATGTCAAAATGTCGAAATGTCAAAATGTCGAAATGTCAAAATGTCGAAATGTCAAAATGTCGAAATGTCAAAATGTCGAAATGTCAAAATGTCGAAATGTCAAAATGTCGAAATGTCAAAATGTCGAAATGTCAAAATGTCGAAATGTCAAAATGTCGAAATGTCAAAATGTCGAAATGTCGAAATGTCAAAATGTCGAAATGTCAAAATGTCGAAATGTCAAAATGTCAAAATGTCGAAATGTCAAAATGTCGAAATGTCGAAATGTCAAAATGTCGAAATGTCAAAATGTCGAAATGTCAAAATGTCAAAATGTCGAAATGTCAAAATGTCGAAATGTCAAAATGTCGGAATGTCAAAATGTCAAAATGTCGAAATGTCAACATGTCGAAATGTCGAAATGTCAAAATGTCAAAATGTCAAAATGTCGAAATGTCAAAATGTCGAAATGTCAAAATGTCAAAATGTCGAAATGTCAAAATGTTAAAATGTCAAAATGTCGAAATGTCAAAATGTCGAAATGTCAAAATGTCAAAATGTCGAAATGTCAACATGTCGAAATGTCAAAATGTCGAAATGTCAAAATGTCAAAATGTCGAAATGTCAAAATGTCGAAATGTCAAAATGTCGAAATGTCATAATGGCGAAATGTCAAAATGTCAAAATGTCGAAATGTCAAAATGTCGAAATGTCAAAATGTCGAAATGTCAAAATGTCGAAATGTCAACATGTCGAAATGTCGAAATGTCGAAATGTCGAAATGTCGAAATGTCAAAATGTCGAAATGTCAATATGTCGAAATGTCAAAATGTCGAAATGTCAAAATGTCGAAATGTTAGAATGTCAAAATGTCGAAATGTCAAAATGTCGAAATGTCAAAATGTCGAAATGTCAAAATGTCGAAATGTCAAAATGTCGAAATGTTAGAATGTCAAAATGTCGAAATGTCAAAATGTCGAAATGTCAAAATGTCGAAATCTCAAAATGTCGAAATGTCAAAATGTCGAAATGTCGAAATGTCAAAATGTCGAAATGTCAAAATGTCGAAATGTCAAAATGTCAAAATGTCGAAATGTCAAAATGTCGAAATGTCGAAATGTCAAAATGTCGAAATGTCAAAATGTCGAAATGTCAAAATGTCAAAATGTCAAAATGTCAAAATGTCGAAATGTCAAAATGTCGAAATGTCAAAATGTCGGAATGTCAAAATGTCAAAATGTCGAAATGTCAACATGTCGAAATGTCGAAATGTCAAAATGTCAAAATGTCGAAATGTCAAAATGTCGAAATGTCAAAATGTCAAAATGTCGAAATGTCAAAATGTTAAAATGTCGAAATGTCAAAATGTCAAAATGTCGAAATGTCAAAATTTCGAAATGTCATAATGGCGAAATGTCAAAATGTCAAAATGTCGAAATGTCAAAATGTCGAAATGTCAAAATGTCGAAATGTCAAAATGTCGAAATGTCAACATGTCGAAATGTCGAAATGTCGAAATGTCAAAATGTCGAAATGTCAATATGTCGAAATGTCAAAATGTCGAAATGTCAAAATGTCGAAATGTTAGAATGTCAAAATGTCGAAATGTCGAAATGTCAAAATGTCGAAATGTCAAAATGTCGAAATGTCAAAATGTCAAAATGTCGAAATGTCAAAATGTCGAAATGTCAAAATGTCGAAATGTCGAAATGTCGAAATGTCAAAATGTCAAAATGTCGAAATGTCAAAATGTCGATATGTCAAAATGTCGAAATGTCGAAATGTCAAATTGTCGAAATGTCAAAATGTCAAAATGTCGAAATGTCAAAATGTCAAAATGTCGAAATGTCAAAATGTCAAAATGTCAAAATGTCGAAATGTCAAAATGTCGAAATGTCAAAATGTCGAAATGTCAAAATGTCGAAATGTCGAAATGTCAAAATGTCGAAATGTCAAAATGTCGAAATGTCAAAATGTCAAAATGTCGATATGTCAAAATGTCGAAATGTCGAAATGTCAAATTGTCGAAATGTCAAAATGTCAAAATGTCGAAATGTCAAAATGTCAAAATGTCGAAATGTCAAAATGTCAAAATGTCAAAATGTCGAAATGTCAAAATGTCGAAATGTCAAAATGTCGAAATGTCAAAATGTCGAAATGTCGAAATGTCAAAATGTCGAAATGTCAAAATGTCGAAATGTCGAAATGTCAAAATGTCGAAATGTCAAAATGTCGAATTGTCAAAATGTCAAAATGTCGAAATATCAAAATGTCGAAATGTCAAAATGTCGAAATGTCAAAATGTCGAAATGTCAAAATGTCGAATTGTCAAAATGTCGAAATGTCAAAATGTCGAAATGTCAAAATATCGAATTGTCAAAATGTCATAATGTCGAAATGTCGAAATGTCAAAATGTCGAAATGTCAAAATGTCAAAATGTGAAAATGTCAAAATGTCGAAATGTCAAAATGTCGAAATGTCAAAATGTCGAAATGTCAAAATGTCGAAATGTCAAAATGCCGAAATGTCAAAATGTCGAAATGTCAAAATGTCGAAATGTCAAAATGTCGATATGTCGAAATGTCAAAATGTCGAAATGTCAAAATGTCGAAATGTCAAAATGTCGAAATGTCAAAATGTCAAAATGTCGAAATGCCAAAATGTCGAAATGTCAAAATGTCGAAATGTCAAAATGTCAAAATGTCGAAATGTCAAAATGTCGAAATGTCAAAATGTCGAAATGTCAAAATGTCAAAATGTCGAAATGTCAAAATGTGGAAATGTCAAAATGTCGAAATGTCAAAATGTCGAAATGTCAAAATGTCAAAACGTCGAAATGTTAAAATGTCGAAATGTCATAATGTCGAATTGTCAAAATGTCGAAATGTCAAAATGTCGAAATGTCAAAATGTCGAAATGTCAAAATGTCGAAATGTCAAAATGTCAAAATGTCGAAATGTCAACATGTCGAAATGTCAAAATGTCGAAATGTCAAAATGTCAAAATGTCGAAATGTCAAAATGTCGAAATGTCAAAATGTCGAAATGTCGAAATGTCAAAATGTCGAAATGTCAAAATGTCAAAATGTCGAAATGTCAAAATGTCGAAATGTCAAAATGTCGAAATGTCAAAATGTCAAAATGTCGAATTGTCAAAATGTCAAAACGTCGAAATGTCAAGATGTCGAAATGTCAAAATGTCGAATTGTCAAAATGTCGAAATGTCAAAATGTCGAAATGTCAAAATGTCGAAATGTCAAAATGTCAACATGTCGAAATGTCAAAATGTCGAAATGTCAAAATGTCAAAATGTCGAAATGTCAAAATGTCGAAATGTCAAATTGTCGAAATGTCGAAATGTCAAAATGTCGAAATGTCAAAATGTCGAAATGTCAAAATGTCGAAATGTCAAAATGTCAAAACGTCGAAATGTTAAAATGTCGAAATGTCATAATGTCGAATTGTCAAAATGTCGAAATGTCAAAATGTCGAAATGTCAAAATGTCGAAATGTCAAAATGTCGAAATGTCAAAATGTCAAAATGTCGAAATGTCAAAATGTCGAAATGTCAAAATGTCGAAATGTCAAAATGTCGAAATGTCAAAATGCCGAAATGTCAAAATGTCGAAATGTCAAAATGTCGAAATGTCAAAATGTCGATATGTCAAAATGTCAAAATGTCGAAATGTCAAAATGTCGAAATGTCAAAATGTCGAAATGTCAAAATGTCAAAATGTCGAATTGTCAAAATGTCAAAACGTCGAAATGTCAAGATGTCGAAATGTCAAAATGTCGAATTGTCAAAATGTCGAAATGTCAAAATGTCGAAATGTCAAAATGTCGAAATGTCAAAATGTCAACATGTCGAAATGTCAAAATGTCGAAATGTCAAAATGTCAAAATGTCGAAATGTCAAAATGTCGAAATGTCAAATTGTCGAAATGTCGAAATGTCAAAATGTCGAAATGTCGAAATGTCAAAATGTCGAAATGTCAAAATGTCGAAATGTCAAAATGTCGCAATATCGAAATGTCAAAATGTCGAAATGTCAAAATGTCAAAATGTCGAAATGTCAAAATGTCAAAATGTCGATATGTCAAAATGTCGAAATGTCGAAATGTCAAATTGTCGAAATGTCAAAATGTCGAAATGTCAAAATGTCAAAATGTCGAAATGTCAAAATGTCAAAATGTCGAAATGTCAAAATGTCAAAATGTCGAAATGTCAAAATGTCAAAATGTCAAAATGTCGAAATGTCAAAATGTCGAAATGTCAAAATGTCGAAATGTCAAAATGTCGAAATGTCGAAATGTCAAAATGTCGAAATGTCAAAATGTCGAAATGTCGAAATGTCAAAATGTCAAAATGTCGAATTGTCAAAATGTCAAAATGTCGAAATGTCAAAATGTCGAAATGTCAAAATGTCGAAATGTCAAAATGTCGAAATGTCAAAATGTCGAATTGTCAAAATGTCGAAATGTCAAAATGTCGAAATGTCAAAATATCGAATTGTCAAAATGTCATAATGTCGAAATGTCGAAATGTCAAAATGTCGAAATGTCAAAATGTCAAAATGTGAAAATGTCAAAATGTCGAAATGTCAAAATGTCGAAATGTCAAAATGTCGAAATGTCAAAATGTCAAAATGTCGAAATGTCAAAATGCCGAAATGTCAAAATGTCGAAATGTCAAAATGTCGAAATGTCAAAATGTCGATATGTCGAAATGTCAAAATGTCGAAATGTTAAAATGTCGAAATGTCAAAATGTCAAAATGTCGAAATGCCAAAATGTCGAAATGTCAAAATGTCGAAATGTGAAAATGTCAAAATGTCGAAATGTCAAAATGTCGAAATGTCAAAATGTCGAAATGTCAAAATGTCAAAATGTCGAAATGTCAAAATGTCAAAATGTGGAAATGTCAAAATGTCGAAATGTCAAAATGTCGAAATGTCAAAATGTCGAATTGTCAAAATGTCAAAACGTCGAAATGTCAAAATGTCGAAATGTCAAAATGTCGAATTGTCAAAATGTCGAAATGTCAAAATGTCGAAATGTCAAAATGTCGAAATGTCAAAATGTCGAAATGTCAAAATGTCGAAATGTCAATATGTCGAAATGTCAAAATGTCGAAATGTCAAAATGTCGAAATGTTAGAATGTCAAAATGTCGAAATGTCGAAATGTCAAAATGTCGAAATGTCAAAATGTCGAATTGTCAAAATGTCAAAACGTCGAAATGTCAAAATGTCGAAATGTCAAAATGTCGAATTGTCAAAATGTCGAAATGTCAAAATGTCGAAATGTCAAAATGTCGAAATGTCGAAATGTCGAAATGTCAAAATGTCGAAATGTCAATATGTCGAAATGTCAAAATGTCGAAATGTCAAAATGTCGAAATGTTAGAATGTCAAAATGTCGAAATGTCGAAATGTCAAAATGTCGAAATGTCAAAATGTCGAAATGTCAAAATGTCAAAATGTCGAAATGTCAAAATGTCGAAATGTCAAAATGTCGAAATGTCGAAATGTCAAAATGTCAAAATGTCGAAATGTCAAAATGTCGATATGTCAAAATGTCGAAATGTCGAAATGTCGAAATGTCAAATTGTCGAAATGTCAAAATGTCAAAATGTCGAAATGTCAAAATGTCAAAATGTCGAAATGTCAAAATGTCAAAATGTCAAAATGTCGAAATGTCAAAATGTCGAAATGTCAAAATGTCGAAATGTCAAAATGTCGAAATGTCGAAATGTCAAAATGTCGAAATGTCAAAATGTCGAAATGTCGAAATGTCAAAATGTCAAAATGTCGATATGTCAAAATGTCGAAATGTCGAAATGTCAAATTGTCGAAATGTCAAAATGTCAAAATGTCGAAATGTCAAAATGTCAAAATGTCGAAATGTCAAAATGTCAAAATGTCAAAATGTCGAAATGTCAAAATGTCGAAATGTCAAAATGTCGAAATGTCAAAATGTCGAAATGTCGAAATGTCAAAATGTCGAAATGTCAAAATGTCGAAATGTCGAAATGTCAAAATGTCGAAATGTCAAAATGTCAAAATGTCGAATTGTCAAAATGTCAAAATGTCGAAATGTCAAAATGTCGAAATGTCAAAATGTCGAAATGTCAAAATGTCGAAATGTCAAAATGTCGAATTGTCAAAATGTCGAAATGTCAAAATGTCGAAATGTCAAAATATCGAATTGTCAAAATGTCATAATGTCGAAATGTCGAAATGTCAAAATGTCGAAATGTCAAAATGTCAAAATGTGAAAATGTCAAAATGTCGAAATGTCAAAATGTCGAAATGTCAAAATGTCGAAATGTCAAAATGTCGAAATGTCGAAATGTCAAAATGCCGAAATGTCAAAATGTCGAAATGTCAAAATGTCGAAATGTCAAAATGTCGATATGTCGAAATGTCAAAATGTCGAAATGTCAAAATGTCGAAATGTCAAAATGTCAAAATGTCGAAATGCCAAAATGTCGAAATGTCAAAATGTCGAAATGTCAAAATGTCAAAATGTCGAAATGTCAAAATGTCGAAATGTCAAAATGTCGAAATGTCAAAATGTCAAAATGTCGAAATGTCAAAATGTCAAAATGTGGAAATGTCAAAATGTCGAAATGTCAAAATGTCGAAATGTCAAAATGTCGAATTGTCAAAATGTCGAATTGTCAAAATGTCAAAACGTCGAAATGTCAAGATGTCGAAATGTCAAAATGTCGAATTGTCAAAATGTCGAAATGTCAAAATGTCGAAATGTCAAAATGTCGAAATGTCAAAATATCAACATGTCGAAATGTCAAAATGTCGAAATGTCAAAATGTCAAAATGTCGAAATGTCAAAATGTCGAAATGTCAAATTGTCGAAATGTCGAAATGTCAAAATGTCGAAATGTCGAAATGTCAAAATGTCGAAATGTCAAAATGTCGAAATGTCAAAATGTCGCAATATCGAAATGTCAAAATGTCGAAATGTCAAAATGTCAAAATGTCGAAATGTCAAAATGTCAAAATGTCGATATGTCAAAATGTCGAAATGTCGAAATGTCAAATTGTCGAAATGTCAAAATGTCGAAATGTCAAAATGTCAAAATGTCGAAATGTCAAAATGTCAAAATGTCGAAATGTCAAAATGTCGAAATGTCAAAATGTCAAAATGTCAAAATGTCGAAATGTCAAAATGTCGAAATGTCAAAATGTCGAAATGTCAAAATGTCGAAATGTCGAAATGTCAAAATGTCGAAATGTCAAAATGTCGAAATGTCGAAATGTCAAAATGTCGAAATGTCAAAATGTCGAATTGTCAAAATGTCAAAATGTCGAAATGTCAAAATGTCGAAATGTCAAAATGTCGAAATGTCAAAATGTCGAAATGTCAAAATGTCGAATTGTCAAAATGTCGAAATGTCAAAATGTCGAAATGTCAAAATATCGAATTGTCAAAATGTCATAATGTCGAAATGTCGAAATGTCAAAATGTCAAAATGTCGAAATGTCAAAATGTCAAAATGTGAAAATGTCAAAATGTCGAAATGTCAAAATGTCGAAATGTCAAAATGTCGAAATGTCAAAATGTCAAAATGTCGAAATGTCAAAATGCCGAAATGTCAAAATGTCGAAATGTCAAAATGTCGAAATGTCAAAATGTCGATATGTCGAAATGTCAAAATGTCGAAATGTCAAAATGTCGAAATGTCAACATGTCAAAATGTCGAAATGCCAAAATGTCGAAATGTCAAAATGTCGAAATGTCAAAATGTCAAAATGTCGAAATGTCAAAATGTCGAAATGTCAAAATGTCGAAATGTCAAAATGTCAAAATGTCGAAATGTCAAAATGTCAAAATGTGGAAATGTCAAAATGTCGAAATGTCAAAATGTCGAAATGTCAAAATGTCGAATTGTCAAAATGTCAAAACGTCGAAATGTCAAAATGTCGAAATGTCAAAATGTCGAATTGTCAAAATGTCGAAATGTCAAAATGTCGAAATGTCAAAATGTCGAAATGTCAAAATGTCGAAATGTCAAAATGTCAAAATGTCGAAATGTCAACATGTCGAAATGTCAAAATGTCGAAATGTCAAAATGTCAAAATGTCGAAATGTCAAAATGTCGAAATGTCAAAATGTCGAAATGTCGAAATGTCAAAATGTCGAAATGTCAAAATGTCGAATTGTCAAAATGTCGAAATGTCAAAATGTCAAAATGTCGAAATGTCAAAATGTCGAAATGTCAAAATGTCGAAATGTCAAAATGTCAAAATGTCGAATTGTCAAAATGTCAAAACGTCGAAATGTCAAGATGTCGAAATGTCAAAATGTCGAATTGTCAAAATGTCGAAATGTCAAATTGTCGAAATGTCAAAATGTCGAAATGTCAAAATGTCAACATGTCGAAATGTCAAAATGTCGAAATGTCAAAATGTCAAAATGTCGAAATGTCAAAATGTCGAAATGTCAAAATGTCGAAATGTCGAAATGTCAAAATGTCGAAATGTCGAAATGTCAAAATGTCGAAATGTCAAAATGTCGAAATGTCAAAATGTCGCAATATCGAAATGTCAAAATGTCGAAATGTCAAAATGTCGAAATGTCAAAATGTCAAAATGTCGATATGTCAAAATGTCGAAATGTCGAAATGTCAAATTGTCGAAATGTCAAAATGTCGAAATGTCAAAATGTCAAAATGTCGAAATGTCAAAATGTCAAAATGTCAAAATGTCGAAATGTCAAAATGTCGAAATGTCAAAATGTCGAAATGTCAAAATGTCGAAATGTCGAAATGTCAAAATGTCGAATTGTCAAAATGTCAAAATGTCGAAATGTCAAAATGTCGAAATGTCAAAATGTCGAATTGTCAAAATGTCGAAATGTCAAAATGTCGAAATGTCAAAATGTCGAAATGTCAAAATGTCGAAATGTCAAAATGTCGAATTGTCAAAATGTCGAAATGTCAAAATGTCGAAATGTCAAAATATCGAATTGTCAAAATGTCATAATGTCGAAATGTCGAAATGTCAAAATGTCGAAATGTCAAAATGTCAAAATGTGAAAATGTCAAAATGTCGAAATGTCAAAATGTCGAAATGTCAAAATGTCGAAATGTCAAAATGTCGAAATGTCAAAATGCCGAAATGTCAAAATGTCGAAATGTCAAAATGTCGAAATGTCAAAATGTCGATATGTCGAAATGTCAAAATGTCGAAATGTCAAAATGTCGAAATGTCAAAATGTCAAAATGTCGAAATGCCAAAATGTCGAAATGTCAAAATGTCGAAATGTCAAAATGTCAAAATGTCGAAATGTCAAAATGTCGAAATGTCAAAATGTCGAAATGTCAAAATGTCAAAATGTCGAAATGTCAAAATGTCAAAATGTCGAAATGTCAAAATGTCGAAATGTCAAAATGTCGAAATGTCAAAATGTCGAAATGTCAAAATGTCGAATTGTCAAAATGTCATAATGTCGAAATGTCGAAATGTCAAAATGTCGAAATGTCAAAATGTCGAAATGTCAAAATGTCGAAATGTCAAAATGTCAAAATGTCGAAATGTCAAAATGTCAAAATGTCGAAATGTCAAAATGTCGAAATGTCAAAATGTCGAAATGTCAAAATGTCGAAATGTCAAAATGTCGAAATGTCAAAATGTCGAAATGTCAAAATGTCGATATGTCGAAATGTCAAAATGTCGAAATGTCAAAATGTCGAAATGTCAAAATGTCAAAATGTCGAAATGCCAAAATGTCGAAATGTCAAAATGTCGAAATGTCAAAATGTCAAAATGTCGAAATGTCAAAATGTCGAAATGTCAAAATGTCGAAATGTCAAAATGTCAAAATGTCGAAATGTCAAAATGCCGAAATGTCAAAATGTCGAAATGTCAAAATGTCGAAATGTCAAAATGTCGATATGTCGAAATGTCAAAATGTCGAAATGTCAAAATGTCGAAATGTCAAAATGTCAAAATGTCGAAATGCCAAAATGTCGAAATGTCAAAATGTCGAAATGTCAAAATGTCAAAATGTCAAAATGTCGAAATGTCAAAATGTCAAAATGTCGAAATGTCAAAATGTCAAAATGTCGAAATGTCAAAATGTCGAAATGTCAAAATGTCGAATTGTCAAAATGTCAAAACGTCGAAATGTCAAGATGTCGAAATGTCAAAATGTCGAATTGTCAAAATGTCGAAATGTCAAAATGTCGAAATGTCAAAATGTCGAAATGTCAAAATGTCGAAATGTCAAAATGTCGAAATGTCGAAATGTCAAAATGTCGAAATGTCAAAATGTCGAAATGTCAAAATGTCGAAATGTCAAAATGTCAAAATGTCGAAATGTCAAAATGTCAAAATGTCGAAATGTCAAAATGTCAAAATGTCGATATGTCAAAATGTCGAAATGTCGAAATGTCAAATTGTCGAAATGTCAAAATGTCAAAATGTCGAAATGTCAAAATGTCAAAATGTCGAAATGTCAAAATGTCAAAATGTCGAAATGTCAAAATGTCGAAATGTCAAAATGTCGAAATGTCAAAATGTCGAAATGTCGAAATGTCGAAATGTCGAAATGTCAAAATGTCGAAATGTCAAAATGTCGAAATGTCGAAATGTCAAAATGTCGAAATGTCAAAATGTCGAATTGTCAAAATGTCGAAATGTCAAAATATCGAAATGTCAAGATGTCGAAATGTCAAAATGTCGAAATGTCAAAATGTCGAATTGTCAAAATGTCGAAATGTCGAAATGTCAAAATGTCGAAATGTCAAAATGTCGAATTGTCAAAATGTCATAATGTCGAAATGTCGAAATGTCAAAATGTCAAAATGTGAAAATGACAAAATGTCGAAATGTCAAAATGTCGAAATGTCAAAATGTCGAAATGTCAAAATGTCAAAATGTCGAAATGTCAAAATGCCGAAATGTCAAAATGTCAAAATGTCGAAATGTCAAAATGACGAAATGTCGAAATGTCAAAATGTCGAAATGTCAAAATGTCGAAATGTCAAAATGTCAAAATGTCGAAATGTCAAAATGTCGAAATGTCAAAATGTCGAAATGTCAAAATGTCAAAATGTCGAAATGTCAAAATGTCGAAATGTCAAAATGTCGAAATGTCAAAATGTCAAAATGTCGAAATGTCAAAATGTCAAAATGTCGAAATGTCAAAATGTCGAAATGTCAAAATGTCGAAATGTCAAAATGTCGAAATGTCAAAATGTCGAATTGTCAAAATGTCAAAATGTCGAAATGTCAAAATGTCGAATTGTCAAAATGTCGAAATGTCAAAATGTCGAAATGTCAAAATGTCGAAATGTCAAAATGTCGAAATGTCAAAATGTCGAAATGTCGAAATGTCAAAATGTCGAAATGTCAAAATGTCAAAATGTCGAAATGTCAAAATGTCGAAATGTCAAAATGTCGAAATGTCAAAATGTCAAAATGTCAAAATGTCGAAATGTCAAAATGTCAAAATGTCGAAATGTCAAAATGTCGAAATGTCAAAATGTCAAAATGTCGAAATGTCAAAATGTCGAAATGTCAAAATGTAAAAATGTCAAAATGTCGAAATGTCAAAATTTCGAAATGTCAAAATGTCGAAATGTCAAAATGTCGAAATGTCAAAATGTCGAAATGTCGAAATGTTGAAATGTCAAAATGTCGAAATGTCAAAATGTCGAAATGTCGAAATGTCAAAATGTCGAAATGTCAAAATGTCAAAATGTCAAAATGTCGAAATGTCAAAATGTCGAAATGTCAAAATGTCGAAATGTCAAAATGTCAAAATGTCAAAATGTCGAAATGTCAAAATGTCGAAATGTCAAAATGTCAAAATGTCGAAATGTCAAAATGTCGAAATGTCGAAATGTCAAAATGTCAAAATGTCAAAATGTCAAAATGTCGAAATGTCAAAATGTCGAAATGTCAAAATATCAAAATGTCAAAATGTCAAAATGTCGAAATGTCAAAATGTCGAAATGTCGAAATGTCAAAATGTCGAAATGTCAAAATGTCGAAATGTCGAAATGTCAAAATGTCAAAATGTCGAAATGTCAAAATGTCGAAATGTCAAAATGTCGAAATGTCAAAATGTCGAAATGTCAAAATGTCGAAATGTCAAAATGTCAAAATGTCGAAATGTCAAAATGTCGAAATGTCAAAATGTCGAAATGTCAAAATGTCAAAATGTCGAAATGTCAAAATGTCAAAATGTCGAAATGTCAAAATGTCGAAATGTCAAAATGTCGAAATGTCAAAATGTCAAAACGTCGAAATGTCAAAATGTCGAAATGTCAAAATGTCGAATTGTCAAAATGTCGAAATGTCAAAATGTCGAAAGGTCAAAATGTCGAAATGTCAAATTGTCGAAATGTCAAAATGTCAAAATGTCGAAATGTCGAAATGTCAAAATGTCGAAATGTCAAAATGTCAAAATGTCGAAATGTCAAAATGTCGAAATGTCAAAATGTCAAAATGTCGAAATGTCAAAATGTCAAAATGTCGAAATGTCAAAATGTCGAAATGTCAAAATGTCGAAATGTCAAAATGTCAAAATGTCGAAATGTCAAAATGTCGAAATGTCAAAATGTCGAAATGTCAAAATTTCGAAATGTCAAAATGTCGAAATGTCAAAATGTCGAAATGTCAAAATGTCGAAATGTCAAAATGTCGAAATGTCGAAATGTCGAAATGTCAAAATGTCGAAATGTAAAAATGTCGAAATGTCAAAATGTCGAAATGTCAAAATGTCGAAATGTCGAAATGTCAAAATGTCGAAATGTCAAAATGTCAAAATGTCAAAATGTCAAAATGTCAAAATGTCGAAATGTCAAAATGTCAAAATGTCGAAATGTCAAAATGTCGAAATGTCGAAATGTCAAAATGTCGAAATGTCAAAATGTCGAAATGTCAAAATGTCGAAATGTCAAAATGTCAAAATGTCAAAATGTCAAAATGTCAAAATGTCGAAATGTCAAAATGTCAAAATGTCGAAATGTCAAAATGTCGAAATGTCGAAATGTCAAAATGTCGAAATGTCAAAATGTCGAAATGTCAAAATGTCGAAATGTCGAAATGTCAAAATGTCAAAATGTCGAAATGTCAAAATGTCGAAATGTCGAAATGTCAAAATGTCGAAATGTCAAAATGTCAAAATGTCAAAATGTCAAAATGTCGAAATGTCAAAATGTCAAAACGTCGAAATGTCAAAATGTCGAAATGTCAAAATGTCGAATTGTCAAAATGTCGAAATGTCAAAATGTCGAAAGGTCAAAATGTCGAAATGTCAAATTGTCGAAATGTCAAAATGTCAAAATGTCGAAATGTCGAAATGTCAAAATGTCGAAATGTCAAAATGTCAAAATGTCGAAATGTCAAAATGTCGAAATGTCAAAATGTCAAAATGTCGAAATGTCAAAATGTCAAAATGTCGAAATGTCAAAATGTCGAAATGTCAAAATGTCGAAATGTCAAAATGTCAAAATGTCGAAATGTCAAAATGTCGAAATGTCAAAATGTCGAAATGTCAAAATTTCGAAATGTCAAAATGTCGAAATGTCAAAATGTCGAAATGTCAAAATGTCGAAATGTCAAAATGTCAAAATGTCAAAATGTCAAAATGTCGAAATGTCAAAATGTCGAAATGTCAAAATGTCGAAATGTCAAAATGTCGAAATGTCGAAATGTCAAAATGTCGAAATGTCAAAATGTCGAAATGTCAAAATGTCAAAATGTCAAAATGTCAAAATGTCGAAATGTCAAAATGTCGAAATGTCGAAATGTCAAAATGTCGAAATGTCAAAATGTCGAAATGTCAAAATGTCGAAATGTCGAAATGTCAAAATGTCGAAATGTCAAAATGTCGAAATGTCGAAATGTCAAAATGTCGAAATGTCAAAATGTCGAAATGTCAAAATGTCAAAATGTCAAAATGTCAAAATGTCGAAATGTCAAAATGTCGAAATGTCAAAATGTCGAAATGTCAAAATGTCGAAATGTCGAAATGTCAAAATGTCGAAATGTCAAAATGTCGAAATGTCAAAATGTCAAAATGTCAAAATGTCAAAATGTCGAAATGTCAAAATGTCGAAATGTCGAAATGTCAAAATGTCGAAATGTCAAAAAGTCGAAATGTCAAAATGTCAAAATGTCAAAATGTCGAAATGTCAAAATGTCAAAATGTCGAAATGTCAAAATGTCGAAATGTCAAAATGTCAAAATGTCGAAATGTCAAAATGTCGAAATGTCAAAATGTAAAAATGTCAAAATGTCGAAATGTCAAAATTTCGAAATGTCAAAATGTCGAAATGTCAAAATGTCGAAATGTCAAAATGTCGAAATGTCGAAATGTTGAAATGTCAAAATGTCGAAATGTCAAAATGTCGAAATGTCGAAATGTCAAAATGTCGAAATGTCAAAATGTCAAAATGTCAAAATGTCGAAATGTCAAAATGTCGAAATGTCAAAATGTCGAAATGTCAAAATGTCAAAATGTCAAAATGTCGAAATGTCAAAATGTCGAAATGTCAAAATGTCAAAATGTCGAAATGTCAAAATGTCGAAATGTCGAAATGTCAAAATGTCAAAATGTCAAAATGTCAAAATGTCGAAATGTCAAAATGTCGAAATGTCAAAATATCAAAATGTCAAAATGTCAAAATGTCGAAATGTCAAAATGTCGAAATGTCGAAATGTCAAAATGTCGAAATGTCAAAATGTCGAAATGTCGAAATGTCAAAATGTCAAAATGTCGAAATGTCAAAATGTCGAAATGTCAAAATGTCGAAATGTCAAAATGTCGAAATGTCAAAATGTCGAAATGTCAAAATGTCAAAATGTCGAAATGTCAAAATGTCGAAATGTCGAAATGTCAAAATGTCGAAATGTCAAAATGTCAAAATGTCGAAATGTCAAAATGTCAAAATGTCGAAATGTCAAAATGTCGAAATGTCAAAATGTCGAAATGTCAAAATGTCGAATTGTCAAAATGTCAAAACGTCGAAATGTCAAAATGTCGAAATGTCAAAATGTCGAATTGTCAAAATGTCGAAATGTCAAAATGTCGAAAGGTCAAAATGTCGAAATGTCAAATTGTCGAAATGTCAAAATGTCAAAATGTCGAAATGTCGAAATGTCAAAATGTCGAAATGTCAAAATGTCAAAATGTCGAAATGTCAAAATGTCGAAATGTCAAAATGTCAAAATGTCGAAATGTCAAAATGTCAAAATGTCGAAATGTCAAAATGTCGAAATGTCAAAATGTCGAAATGTCAAAATGTCAAAATGTCGAAATGTCAAAATGTCGAAATGTCAAAATGTCAAAATGTCGAAATGTCAAAATTTCGAAATGTCAAAATGTCGAATTGTCAAAATGTCGAAATGTCAAAATGTCGAAATGTCAAAATGTCGAAATGTCGAAATGTCGAAATGTCAAAATGTCGAAATGTAAAAATGTCGAAATGTCAAAATGTCGAAATGTCAAAATGTCGAAATGTCGAAATGTCAAAATGTCGAAATGTCAAAATGTCAAAATGTCAAAATGTCAAAATGTCAAAATGTCAAAATGTCGAAATGTCAAAATGTCAAAATGTCGAAATGTCAAAATGTCGAAATGTCGAAATGTCAAAATGTCGAAATGTCAAAATGTCGAAATGTCAAAATGTCGAAATGTCGAAATGTCAAAATGTCAAAATGTCGAAATGTCAAAATGTCGAAATGTCGAAATGTCAAAATTTCGAAATGTAAAAATGTCGAAATGTCAAAATGTCGAAATGTCAAAATGTCGAAATGTCGAAATGTCAAAATGTCGAAATGTCAAAATGTCGAAATGTCAAAATGTCAAAATGTCAAAATGTCAAAATGTCGAAATGTCAAAATGTCGAAATGTCAAAATGTCGAAATGTCAAAATGTCGAAATGTCGAAATGTCAAAATGTCGAAATGTCAAAATGTCGAAATGTCAAAATGTCAAAATGTCAAAATGTCGAAATGTCAAAATGTCGAAATGTCGAAATGTCAAAATGTCGAAATGTCAAAATGTCGAAATGTCAAAATGTCGAAATGTCGAAATGTCAAAATGTCGAAATGTCAAAATGTCGAAATGTCAAAATGTCAAAATGTCAAAATGTCGAAATGTCAAAATGTCGAAATGTCAAAATGTCGAAATGTCAAAATGTCGAAATGTCGAAATGTCAAAATGTCGAAATGTCAAAATGTCGAAATGTCAAAATGTCGAAATGTCGAAATGTCAAAATGTCGAAATGTCAAAATGTCGAAATGTCAAAATGTCGAAATGTCAAAATGTCGAAATGTCAAATGTCGAAATGTCAAAATGTCAAAATGTCGAAATGTCAAAATGTCGAAATGTCAAAATGTCGAAATGTCAAAATGTCAAAATGTCGAAATGTCAAAATGTCAAAATGTCGAAATGTCAAAATGTCGAAATGTCAAAATGTCGAAATGTCAAAATGTCGAATTGTCAAAATGTCAAAACGTCGAAATGTCAAAATGTCGAAATGTCAAAATGTCGAATTGTCAAAATGTCGAAATGTCAAAATGTCGAAATGTCAAAATATCGAAATGTCAAATTGTCGAAATGTCAAAATGTCAAAATGTCGAAATGTCGAAATGTCGAAATGTCAAAATGTCGAAATGTCAAAATGTCAAAATGTCGAAATGTCAAAATGTCGAAATGTCAAAATGTCGAAATGTCAAAATGTCAAAATGTCAAAATGTCAAAATGTCGAAATGTCAAAATGTCGAAATGTCAAAATGTCGAAATGTCAAAATGTCGAATTGTCAAAATGTCAAAACGTCGAAATGTCAAAATGTCGAAATGTCAAAATGTCGAATTGTCAAAATGTCGAAATGTCAAAATGTCGAAATGTCAAAATGTCGAAATGTCAAAATGTCGAAATGTCAAAATGTCGAAATGTCAAAATGTCGAAATGTCAAAATGTCGAAATGTCGAAATGTCAAAATGTCGAAATGTCAAAATGTCGAAATGTCAAAATGTCGAAATGTCAAAATGTCGAAATGTCAAATGTCGAAATGTCAAAATGTCAAAATGTCGAAATGTCAAAATGTCGAAATGTCAAAATGTCGAAATGTCAAAATGTCAAAATGTCGAAATGTCAAAATGTCAAAATGTCGAAATGTCAAAATGTCGAAATGTCAAAATGTCGAAATGTCAAAATGTCGAATTGTCAAAATGTCAAAACGTCGAAATGTCAAAATGTCGAAATGTCAAAATGTCGAATTGTCAAAATGTCGAAATGTCAAAATGTCGAAATGTCAAAATATCGAAATGTCAAATTGTCGAAATGTCAAAATGTCGAAATGTTGAAATGTCAAAATGTCGAAATGTCAAAATGTCGAAATGTCGAAATGTCAAAATGTCGAAATGTCAAAATGTCAAAATGTCAAAATGTCAAAATGTCGAAATGTCAAAATGTCGAAATGTCAAAATGTCGAAATGTCAAAATGTCAAAATGTCAAAATGTCGAAATGTCAAAATGTCGAAATGTCAAAATGTCAAAATGTCGAAATGTCAAAATGTCGAAATGTCGAAATGTCAAAATGTCAAAATGTCAAAATGTCGAAATGTCAAAATGTCGAAATGTCAAAATATCAAAATGTCAAAATGTCAAAATGTCGAAATGTCAAAATGTCGAAATGTCGAAATGTCAAAATGTCGAAATGTCAAAATGTCGAAATGTCGAAATGTCAAAATGTCAAAATGTCGAAATGTCAAAATGTCGAAATGTCAAAATGTCGAAATGTCAAAATGTCGAAATGTCAAAATGTCGAAATGTCAAAATGTCAAAATGTCGAAATGTCAAAATGTCGAAATGTCAAAATGTCGAAATGTCAAAATGTCAAAATGTCGAAATGTCAAAATGTCAAAATGTCGAAATGTCAAAATGTCGAAATGTCAAAATGTCGAAATGTCAAAATGTCGAATTGTCAAAATGTCAAAACGTCGAAATGTCAAAATGTCGAAATGTCAAAATGTCGAATTGTCAAAATGTCGAAATGTCAAAATGTCGAAAGGTCAAAATGTCGAAATGTCAAATTGTCGAAATGTCAAAATGTCAAAATGTCGAAATGTCGAAATGTCAAAATGTCGAAATGTCAAAATGTCAAAATGTCGAAATGTCAAAATGTCGAAATGTCAAAATGTCAAAATGTCGAAATGTCAAAATGTCAAAATGTCGAAATGTCAAAATGTCGAAATGTCAAAATGTCGAAATGTCAAAATGTCAAAATGTCGAAATGTCAAAATGTCGAAATGTCAAAATGTCAAAATGTCGAAATGTCAAAATTTCGAAATGTCAAAATGTCGAAATGTCAAAATGTCGAAATGTCAAAATGTCGAAATGTCAAAATGTCGAAATGTCGAAATGTCGAAATGTCAAAATGTCGAAATGTAAAAATGTCGAAATGTCAAAATGTCGAAATGTCAAAATGTCGAAATGTCGAAATGTCAAAATGTCGAAATGTCAAAATGTCAAAATGTCAAAATGTCAAAATGTCAAAATGTCAAAATGTCGAAATGTCAAAATGTCAAAATGTCGAAATGTCAAAATGTCGAAATGTCGAAATGTCAAAATGTCGAAATGTCAAAATGTCGAAATGTCAAAATGTCGAAATGTCAAAATGTCAAAATGTCGAAATGTCAAAATGTCGAAATGTCGAAATGTCAAAATTTCGAAATGTAAAAATGTCGAAATGTCAAAATGTCGAAATGTCAAAATGTCGAAATGTCGAAATGTCAAAATGTCGAAATGTCAAAATGTCGAAATGTCAAAATGTCAAAATGTCAAAATGTCAAAATGTCGAAATGTCAAAATGTCGAAATGTCAAAATGTCGAAATGTCAAAATGTCGAAATGTCGAAATGTCGAAATGTCAAAATGTCGAAATGTCAAAATGTCGAAATGTCAAAATGTCAAAATGTCAAAATGTCAAAATGTCGAAATGTCAAAATGTCGAAATGTCGAAATGTCAAAATGTCGAAATGTCAAAATGTCGAAATGTCAAAATGTCGAAATGTCGAAATGTCAAAATGTCGAAATGTCAAAATGTCGAAATGTCAAAATGTCAAAATGTCAAAATGTCGAAATGTCAAAATGTCGAAATGTCAAAATGTCGAAATGTCAAAATGTCGAAATGTCGAAATGTCAAAATGTCGAAATGTCAAAATGTCGAAATGTCAAAATGTCGAAATGTCGAAATGTCAAAATGTCGAAATGTCAAAATGTCGAAATGTCAAAATGTCGAAATGTCAAAATGTCGAAATGTCAAATGTCGAAATGTCAAAATGTCAAAATGTCGAAATGTCAAAATGTCGAAATGTCAAAATGTCGAAATGTCAAAATGTCAAAATGTCGAAATGTCAAAATGTCAAAATGTCGAAATGTCAAAATGTCGAAATGTCAAAATGTCGAAATGTCAAAATGTCGAATTGTCAAAATGTCAAAACGTCGAAATGTCAAAATGTCGAAATGTCAAAATGTCGAATTGTCAAAATGTCGAAATGTCAAAATGTCGAAATGTCAAAATATCGAAATGTCAAATTGTCGAAATGTCAAAATGTCAAAATGTCGAAATGTCGAAATGTCGAAATGTCAAAATGTCGAAATGTCAAAATGTCAAAATGTCGAAATGTCAAAATGTCGAAATGTCAAAATGTCAAAATGTCGAAATGTCAAAATGTCAAAATGTCGAAATGTCAAAATGTCGAAATGTCAAAATGTCGAAATGTCAAAATGTCGAAATGTCAAAATGTCAAAATGTCGAAATGTCAAAATGTCGAAATGTCAAAATGTCAAAATGTCGAAATGTCAAAATTTCGAAATGTCAAAATGTCGAAATGTCAAAATGTCGAAATGTCAAAATGTCGAAATGTCAAAATGTCGAAATGTCAAAATGTCGAAATGTCGAAATGTCGAAATGTCAAAATGTCGAAATGTAAAAATGTCGAAATGTCAAAATGTCGAAATGTCAAAATGTCGAAATGTCGAAATGTCAAAATGTCGAAATGTCAAAATGTCGAAATGTCAAAATGTCAAAATGTCAAAATGTCGAAATGTCAAAATGTCGAAATGTCAAAATGTCGAAATGTCAAAATGTCGAAATGTCAAAATGTCAAAATGTCGAAATGTCAAAATGTCGAAATGTCAAAATGTCAAAATATCGAAATGTCAAAATGTCGAAATGTCGAAATGTCAAAATGTCAAAATGTCGAAATGTCAAAATGTCGAAATGTCAAAATGTCAAAATGTCGAAATGTCAAAATGTCAAAATGTCGAAATGTCAAAATGTCAAAATGTCGAAATGTCAAAATGTCGAAATGTCAAAATGTCAAAATGTCGAAATGTCAAAATGTCGAAATGTCGAAATGTCGAAATGTCAAAATGTCAAAATGTCAAAATGTCGAAATGTCAAAATGTCGAATGTCAAAATGTCAAAATGTCGAAATGTCAAAATGTCAAAATGTCGAAATGTCAAAATGTCAAAATGTCGAAATGTCAAAATGTCGAAATGTCGAAATGTCAAAATGTCAAAATGTCGAAATGTCAAAATGTCGAAATGTCAAAATGTCGAAATGTCAAAATGTCGAAATGTCGAAATGTCAAAATGTCGAAATGTCAAAATGTCGAAATGTCGAAATGTCGAAATGTCAAAATGTCGAAATGTCAAAATGTCGAAATGTCAAACTGTCGAAATGTCGAAATGTCAAAATGTCGAAATGTCAAAATGTCAAAATTTCGAAATGTCAAAATGTCAAAATGTCGAAATGTCAAAATGTCGAAATGTCAAAATGTCGAAATGTCAAAATGTCAAAATGTCGAAATGTCAAAATGTCGAAATGTCAAAATGTCGAAATGTCAAAATGTCAAAGTGTCGAAATGTCGAAATGTCAAAATGTCGAAATGTCGAAATGTCAAAATGTCAAAATGTCGAAATGTCAAAATGTCGAAATGTCAAAATGTCAAAATGTCGAAATGTCAAAATGTCGAAATGTCAAAATGTCGAAATGTCGAAATGTCGAAATGTCAAAATGTCGAAATGTCAAAATGTCGAAATGTCGAAATGTCAAAATGTCGAAATGTCAAAATGTCGAAATGTCAAAATGTCGAATTGTCAAAATGTCAAAATGTCGAAATGTCAAAATGTCAAAATGTCGAAATGTCAAAATGTCGAAATGTCAAAATGTCAAAATGTCGAAATGTCGAAATGTCAAAATGTCGAAATGTCGAAATGTCAAAATGTCAAAATGTCGAAATGTCAAAATGTCGAAATGTCAAAATGTCAAAATGTCGAAATGTCAAAATGTCGAATTGTCAAAATGTCGAAATGTCGAAATGTCGAAATGTCAAAATGTCAAAATGTCAAAATGTCGAAATGTCAAAATGTCAAAATGTCGAAATGTCAAAATGTCGAAATGTCAAAATGTCGAAATGTCAAAATGTCGAAATGTCGAAATGTCAAAACGTCGAAATGTCAAAATGTCGAAATGTCGAAATGTCAAAATGTCGAAATGTCAAAATGTCGAATTGTCAAAATGTCAAAATGTCGAAATGTCAAAATGTCGAAATGTCAAAATGTCGAAATGTCAAAATGTCGAATTGTCAAAATGTCGAAATGTCGAAATGTCAAAATGTCGAAATGTCAAAATGTCGAATTGTCAAAATGTCATAATGTCGAAATGTCGAAATGTCGAAATGTCAAAATGTCGAAATGTCAAAATGTCAAAATGTCAAAATGTCGAAATGTCAAAATGTCAAAATGTCGAAATGTCAAAATGTCGAAATGTCAAAATGTCAAAATGTCGAAATGTCAAAATGTCGAAATGTCAAAATGTCGAAATGTCAAAATGTCGAAATGTCAAAATGTCGAAATGTCGAAATGTCAAAATGTCGAAATGTCAAAATGTCGAAATGTCAAAATGTCAAAATGTCGAAATGTCAAAATGTCGAAATGTCAAAATGTCGAAATGTCAAAATGTCAAAATGTCGAAATGTCAAAATGTCGAAATGTCAAAATGTCGAAATGTCAAAATGTCGAAATGTCAAAATGTCGAAATGTCGAAATGTCAAAATGTCAAAATGTCGAAATGTCAAAATGTCGAATTGTCAAAATGTCAAAATGTCGAAATGTCAAAATGTCGAAATGTCAAAATGTCGAATTGTCAAAATGTCGAAATGTCAAAATGTCGAAATGTCAAAATGTCGAAATGTCAAAATGTCGAAATGTCAAAATGTCAAAATGTCGAAATGTCAAAATGTCGAAATGTCAAAATGTCAAAATGTCGAAATGTCAAAATGTCGAAATGTCAAAATGTCAAAATGTCGAAATGTCAAAATGTCAAAATGTCGAAATGTCAAAATGTCGAAATGTCAAAATGTCGAAATGTCGAAATGTCAAAATGTCGAAATGTCAAAATGTCGAAATGTCAAAATGTCGAAATGTCGAAATGTCAAAATGTCGAAATGTCAAAATGTCAAAATGTCGAAATGTCAAAATGTCAAAATGTCGAAATGTCAAAATGTCAAAATGTCGAAATGTCAAAATGTCGAAATGTCAAAATGTCGAAATGTCAAAATGTCAAAATGTCAAAATGTCAAAATGTCAAAATGTCGAAATGTCAAAATGTCAAAATGTCGAAATGTCAAAATGTCGAAATGTCAAAATGTCGAAATGTCGAAATGTCAAAATGTCAAAATGTTGAAATGTCGAAATGTCAAAATGTCGAAATGTCGAAATGTCAAAATGTCAAAATGTCGAAATGTCAAAATGTCGAAATGTCAAAATGTCGAAATGTCAAAATGTCAAAATGTCGAAATGTCAAAATGTCAAAATGTCGAAATGTCAAAATGTCGAAATGTCAAAATGTCAAAATGTCGAAATGTCAAAATGTCGAAATGTCAAAATGTCGAAATGTCAAAATGTCGAAATGTCAAAATGTCGAAATGTCAAAATGTCGAAATGTCAAAATGTCAAAATGTCGAAATGTCAAAATGTCGAAATGTCAAAATGTCGAAATGTCGAAATGTCAAAATGTCGAAATGTCAAAATGTCGAAATGTCAAAATGTCGAAATGTCGAAATGTCAAAATGTCGAAATGTCGAAATGTCAAAATGTCGAAATGTCAAAATGTCAAAATGTCGAAATGTCAAAATGTCAAAATGTCGAAATGTCAAAATGTCAAAATGTCAAAATGTCGAAATGTCAAAGTGTCAAAATGTCGAAATGTCGAAATGTCAAAATGTCGAAATGTCGAAATGTCAAAATGTCAAAATGTCGAAATGTCAAAATGTCGAAATGTCAAAATGTCAAAATGTCGAAATGTCAAAATGTCAAAATGTCGAAATGTCAAAATGTCAAAATGTCAAAATGTCGAAATGTCAAAATGTCAAAATGTCGAAATGTCAAAATGTCGAAATGTCAAAATGTCAAAATGTCGAAATGTCAAAATGTCGAAATGTCAAAATGTCGAAATGTCAAAATGTCGAAATGTCAACATGTCGAAATGTCGAAATGTCAAAATGTCGAAATGTCAATATGTCGAAATGTCAAAATGTCGAAATGTCAAAATGTCGAAATGTTAAAATGTCAAAATGTCGAAATGTCAAAATGTCGAAATGTCAAAATGTCAAAATGTCAAAATGTCGAAATGTCAAAATGTCGAAATGTCAAAATGTCGCAATATCGAAATGTCAAAATGTCGAAATGTCAAAATGTCAAAATGTCGAAATGTCAAAATGTCAAAATGTCAAAATGTCGAAATGTCAAAATGTCAAAATGTCGAAATGTCAAAATGTCGAAATGTCAAAATGTCGAAATGTCGAAATGTCAAAATGTTGAAATGTCGAAATGTCAAAATGTCGAAATGTCAAAATGTCGAAATGTCAAAATGTCAAAATGTCAAAATGTCGAAATGTCAAAATGTCAAAATGTCGAAATGTCAAAATGTCGAAATGTCAAAATGTCGAAATGTCAAAATATCGAAATGTCAAAATGTCGAAATGTCGACACGTCGAAATGTCAAAATGTCGAAATGTCAAAATGTCGAAATGTCGAAATGTCAAAATGTCGAAATGTCAAAATGTCGAATTGTCAAAATGTCAAAATGTCGAAATGTCAAAATGTCGAAATGTCGAAATGTCGAAATGTCAAAATGTCGAAATGTCAAAATGTCAAAATGTCGAAATGTCAAAATGTCAAAATGTCGAAATGTCAAAATGTCAAAATGTCAAAATGTCGAAATGTCAAAGTGTCAAAATGTCGAAATGTCGAAATGTCAAAATGTCGAAATGTCGAAATGTCAAAATGTCAAAATGTCGAAATGTCAAAATGTCGAAATGTCAAAATGTCAAAATGTCGAAATGTCAAAATGTCGAAATGTTAAAATGTCAAAATGTCAAAATGTCGAAATGTCAAAATGTCAAAATGTCGAAATGTCAAAATGTCGAAATGTCAAAATGTCAAAATGTCGAAATGTCAAAATGTCGAAATGTCAAAATGTCGAAATGTCAAAATGTCGACATGTCAACATGTCGAAATGTCGAAATGTCAAAATGTCGAAATGTCAATATGTCGAAATGTCAAAATGTCGAAATGTCAAAATGTCGAAATGTTAAAATGTCAAAATGTCGAAATGTCAAAATGTCGAAATGTCAAAATGTCGAAATGTCAAAATGTCAAAATGTCGAAATGTCAAAATGTCGAAATGTCAAAATGTCGCAATATCGAAATGTCAAAATGTCGAAATGTCAAAATGTCAAAATGTCGAAATGTCAAAATGTCAAAATGTCAAAATGTCGAAATGTCAAAATGTCAAAATGTCGAAATGTCAAAATGTCAAAATGTCAAAATGTCGAAATGTCGAAATGTCAAAATGTTGAAATGTCAAAATGTCGAAATGTCAAAATGTCGAAATGTCAAAATGTCAAAATGTCGAAATGTCAAAATGTCAAAATGTCGAAATGTCAAAATGTCGAAATGTCAAAATGTCGAAATGTCAAAATATCGAAATGTCAAAATGTCGAAATGTCAAAATGTTGAAATGTCGAAATGTCAAAATGTCGAAATGTCAAAATGTCGAAATGTCAAAATGTCAAAATGTCAAAATGTCGAAATGTCAAAATGTCAAAATGTCGAAATGTCAAAATGTCGAAATGTCAAAATGTCGAAATGTCAAAATATCGAAATGTCAAAATGTCGAAATGTCGACACGTCGAAATGTCAAAATGTCGAAATGTCAAAATGTCGAAATGTCAAAATGTAGAAATGTCAAAATGTCGAATTGTCAAAATGTCAAAATGTCGAAATGTCAAAATGTCGAAATGTCAAAATGTCGAAATGTCAAAATGTCGAAATGTCAAAATGTCGAATTGTCAAAATATCGAAATGTCGAAATGTCAAAATGTCGAAATGTCAAAATGTCGAATTGTCAAAATGTCATAATGTCAAAATGTCGAAATGTCAAAATGTCGAAATGTCAAAATGTCGAAATGTCAAAATGTCGAAATGTCAAAATGTCGAAATGTCAAAATGTCGAAATGTCAAAATGTCGAAATGTCAAAATTTCAAAATGTCGAAATGTCAAAATGTCAAAAGGTCGAAATGTCAAAATGTCAAAATGTCGAAATGTCAAAATGTCAAAATGTCGATATGTCAAAATGTCAAAATGTCGAAATGTCAAAATGTCGAAATGTCAAAATGTCGAATTGTCAAAATGTCAAAATGTCAAAATGTCGAAATGTCAAAATGTCGAAATGTCAAAATGTCGAAATGTCAACATGTCGAAATGTCAATATGTCGAAATATAAAAAGTCGAAATGTCAAAATGTCGAAATGTCAAAATGTCAAAATGTCGAAATGTCAAAATGTCGAAATGTCAAAATGTCGAAATGCAAAAATGTCGAAATGTCAAAATGTCGAAATGTCGAAATGTCGAAATATCAAAATGTCGAAATGTCAAAATGTCGAAATGTCGAAATGTCAAAATGTCGAAATGTCAAAATGTCGAAATGTCAAAATGTCAAAATGTCGAAATGTCAAAATGTCAAAATGTCGAAATGTCAAAATGTCGAAATGTCAAAATGTCATAATGTCGATATGTCAAAATGTCGAAATGTCAAAATGTCGAAATGTCAAAATGTCGAAATGTCGAAATGTCAAAATGTCGAAAAGTTAAAATGTCAAAATGTCAATATGTCGAAATGTCAAAATGTCATAATGTCGATATGTCAAAATGTCGAAATGTCAAAATGTCGAAATGTCAAAATGTCGAAATGTCAAAATGTCAAAATGTCGAAATGTCAAAATGTCAAAATGTCGAAATGTCAAAATGTCGAAATGTCAAAATGTCAAAATGTCGAAATGTCAAAATGTCGAAATGTCAAAATGTCGAAATGTCAAAATGTCGAAATGTCAAAATGTCGAAATGTCAAAATGTCGAAATGTCAAAATGTCAAAATGTCAAAATGTCGAAATGTCAAAATGTCGAAATGTCAAAATGTCAAAATGTCGAAATGTCAAAATGTCGAAATGTCAAAATGTCAAAATGTCGAAATGTCAAAATGTCAAAATGTCAAAATGTCAAAATGTCAAAATGTCGAAATGTCAAAATGTCGAAATGTCAAAATGTCGAAATGTCGAAATGTCAAAATGTCGAAATGTCGAAATGTTAAAATGTCAAAATGTCGAAATGTCAAAATGTCGAAATGTCAAAATGTCGAAATGTCAAAATGTCAAAATGTCGAAATGTCAAAATGTCAAAATGTCGAAATGTCAAAATGTCGAAATGTCGAAATGTCAAAATGTCGAAATGTCAAAATGTCGAAATGTCAAAAAGTCGAAATGTCAAAATGTCGAAATGTCAAAATGTCGAAATGTCAAAATGTCGAAATGTCAAAATGTCGAAATGTCAAAATGTCGAAATGTCGAAATGTCAAAATGTCAAAATGTCAAAATGTCAAAATGTCAAAATGTCGAAATGTCAAAATGTCAAAATGTCGAAATGTCAAAATGTCAAAATGTCGAAATGTCAAAATGTCGAAATGTCAAAATGTCGAAATGTCAAAAAGTCGAAATGTCAAAATGTCGAAATGTTAAAATGTCGAAATGTCAAAATGTCGAAATGTCAAAATGTCGAAATGTCAAAATGTCAAAATGTCGAAATGTCAAAATGTCGAAATGTCGAAATGTCAAAATGTCGAAATGTCAAAATGTCGAAATGTCAAAATGTCGAAATGTCAAAATGTCAAAATGTCGAAATGTCAAAATGTCGAAATGTCAAAATGTCAAAATGTCGAAATGTCAAAATGTCGAAATGTCAAAATGTCAAAATGTCGAAATGTCGAAATGTCAAAATGTCGAAATGTCGAAATGTCAAAATGTCAAAATGTCAAAATGTCAAAATGTCGAAATGTCAAAATGTCAAAATGTCGAAATGTCAAAATGTCAAAATGTCGAAATGTCAAAATGTCAAAATGTCAAAATGTCGAAATGTCGAAATGTCAAAATGTCGAAATGTCAAAATGTCGAAATGTCAAAATGTCGAAATGTCAAAATGTCGAAATGTCAAAATGTCAAAATGTCGAAATGTCAAAATGTCGAAATGTCAAAATGTCGAATGTCAAAATGTCGAAATGTCAAAATGTCGAAATGTCAAAATGTCGAAATGTCAAAATGTCGAAATGTCAAAATGTCGAAATGTCAAAATGTCGAAATGTCGAAATGTCAAAATGTTGAAATGTCAAAATGTCGAAATGTCAAAATGTCAAAATGTCGAAATGTCAAAATGTCGAAATGTCAAAATGTCGAAATGTCAAAATGTCGAAATGTCAAAATGTAGAAATGTCAAAATGTCAAAATGTCGATATGTCAAAATGTCAAAATGTCGAAATGTCAAAATGTAGAAATGTCAAAATGTCAAAATGTCGAATTGTCAAAATGTCAAAATGTCGAAGTGTCAAAATGTCGAAATGTCTAAATGTCGAATTGTCAAAATGTCAAAATGTCGAAATGTCAAAATGTCGAAATGTCAAAATGTCGAAATGTCAAAATGTCAAAATGTCGAAATGTCAAAATGTCAAAATGTCGAAATGTCAAAATGTCGAATTGTCAAAATGTCAAAATGTCGAAATGTCAAAATGTCGAAATGTCAAAATGTCGAAATGTCAACATGTCGAAATGTCAATATGTCGAAATGTCAAAATGTCGAAATGTCAAAATGTCGAAATGTCAAAATGTCAAAATGTCGAAATGTCAAAATGTCAAAATGTCGAAATGTCAAAATGTCGAAATGTCAAAATGTCGAAATGCCAAAATGTCGAAATGTCAAAATGTCGAAATGTCGAAATGTCGAAATATCAAAATGTCGAAATGTCAAAATGTCGAAATGTCGAAATGTCAAAATGTCAAAATGTCGAAATGTCAAAATGTCAAAATGTCGAAATGTCAAAATGTCATAATGTCGATATGTCAAAATGTCGAAATGTCAAAATGTCGAAATGTCAAAATGTCAAAATGTCGAAATGTCAAAATGTCAAAATGTCGAAATGTAAAAATGTCGAAATGTCAAAATGTCGAAATGCCAAAATGTCGAAATGTCAAAATGTCGAAATGTCGAAATGTCGAAATATCAAAATGTCGAAATGTCAAAATGTCGAAATGTCGAAATGTCAAAATGTCGAAATGTCAAAATGTCGAAATGTCAAATTGTCAAAATGTCGAAATGTCAAAATGTCGAAATGTCAAAATGTCAAAATGTCGAAATGTCAAAATGTCGAAATGTCAAAATGTCAAAATGTCGAAATGTCAAAATGTCGAAATGTCAAAATGTCGAAATGTCAAAATGTCAAAATGTCGATATGTCAAAATGTCAAAATGTCGAAATGTCAAAATGTAGAAATGTCAAAATGTCGAATTGTCAAAATGTCAAAATGTCGAAGTGTCAAAATGTCGAAATGTCAAAATGTCGAATTGTCAAAATGTCAAAATGTCGAAATGTCAAAATGTCGAAATGTCAAAATGTCGAAATGTCAACATGTCGAAATGTCAATATGTCGAAATGTCAAAATGTCGAAATGTCAAAATGTCGAAATGTCAAAATGTCGAAGTGTCAAAATGTCGAAATGTCAAAATGTCGAATTGTCAAAATGTCAAAATGTCGAAATGTCAAAATGTCGAAATGTCAAAATGTCGAAATGTCAACATGTCGAAATGTCAATATGTCGAAATGTCAAAATGTCGAAATGTCAAAATGTCGAAATGTCAAAATGTCGAAATGTCAAAATGTCAAAATGTCGAAATGTCAAAATGTCAAAATGTCGAAATGTCAAAATGTCGAAATGTCAAAATGTCATAATGTCGATATGTCAAAATGTCGAAATGTCAAAATGTCGAAATGTCAAAATGTCGAAATGTCGAAATGTCAAAATGTCGAAATGTTAAAATGTCAAAATGTCAATATGTCGAAATGTCAAAATGTCATAATGTCGATATGTCAAAATGTCGAAATGTCAAAATGTCGAAATGTCAAAATGTCGAAATGTCAAAATGTCAAAATGTCGAAATGTCAAAATGTCAAAATGTCGAAATGTCAAAATGTCGAAATGTCAAAATGTCAAAATGTCGAAATGTCAAAATGTCGAAATGTCAAAATGTCAAAATGTCGAAATGTCAAAATGTCGAAATGTCAAAATGTCGAAATGTCAAAATGTCGAAATGTCAAAATGTCGAAATGTCAAAATGTCGAAATGTCAAAATGTCAAAATGTCGAAATGTCAAAATGTCGAAATGTCAAAATGTCAAAATGTCGAAATGTCAAAATGTCAAAATGTCAAAATGTCAAAATGTCGAAATGTCAAAATGTCGAAATGTCAAAATGTCGAAATGTCGAAATGTCAAAATGTCGAAATGTCGAAATGTTAAAATGTCAAAATGTCGAAATGTCAAAATGTCGAAATGTCAAAATGTCGAAATGTCAAAATGTCAAAATGTCGAAATGTCAAAATGTCAAAATGTCGAAATGTCAAAATGTCGAAATGTCGAAATGTCAAAATGTCGAAATGTCAAAATGTCGAAATGTCAAAAAGTCGAAATGTCAAAATGTCGAAATGTCAAAATGTCGAAATGTCAAAATGTCGAAATGTCAAAATGTCGAAATGTCAAAATGTCGAAATGTCAAAATGTCAAAATGTCAAAATGTCGAAATGTCGAAATGTCAAAATGTCAAAATGTCGAAATGTCAAAATGTCAAAATGTCGAAATGTCAAAATATCAAAATGTCGAAATGTCAAAATGTCGAAATGTCAAAATGTCGAAATGTCAAAAAGTCGAAATGTCAAAATGTCGAAATGTCAAAATGTCGAAATGTCAAAATGTCGAAATGTCAAAATGTCGAAATGTCAAAATGTCGAAATGTCAAAATGTCAAAATGTCGAAATGTCAAAATGTCGAAATGTCGAAATGTCAAAATGTCGAAATGTCAAAATGTCGAAATGTCAAAATGTCGAAATGTCAAAATGTCAAAATGTCGAAATGTCAAAATGTCGAAATGTCAAAATGTCAAAATGTCGAAATGTCAAAATGTCGAAATGTCAAAATGTCAAAATGTCGAAATGTCGAAATGTCAAAATGTCGAAATGTCGAAATGTCAAAATGTCAAAATGTCAAAATGTCGAAATGTCAAAATGTCAAAATGTCGAAATGTCAAAATGTCAAAATGTCGAAATGTCAAAATGTCAAAATGTCGAAATGTCAAAATGTCGAAATGTCGAAATGTCAAAATGTCAAAATGTCGAAATGTCAAAATGTCGAAATGTCAAAATGTCAAAATGTCGAAATGTCAAAATGTCGAAATGTCAAAATGTCAAAATGTCGAAATGTCAAAATGTCGAAATGTCAAAATGTCGAATGTCAAAATGTCGAAATGTCAAAATGTCGAAATGTCAAAATGTCGAAATGTCAAAATGTCGAAATGTCAAAATGTCAAAATGTCAAAATGTCGAAATGTCGAAATGTCAAAATGTTGAAATGTCAAAATGTCGAAATATCAAAATGTCAAAATGTCGAAATGTCAAAATGTCGAAATGTCAAAATGTCGAAATGTCAAAATGTCGAAATGTCAAAATGTCGAAATGTCAAAATGTCAAAATGTCGATATGTCAAAATGTCAAAATGTCGAAATGTCAAAATGTAGAAATGTCAAAATGTCAAAATGTCGAATTGTCAAAATGTCAAAATGTCGAAGTGTCAAAATGTCGAAATGTCAAAATGTCGAATTGTCAAAATGTCAAAATGTCGAAATGTCAAAATGTCGAAATGTCAAAATGTCGAAATGTCAAAATGTCAAAATGTTGAAATGTCAAAATGTCAAAATGTCGAAATGTAAAAATGTCGAAATGTCAAAATGTCGAAATGCCAAAATGTCGAAATGTCAAAATGTCGAAATGTCGAAATGTCGAAATATCAAAATGTCGAAATGTCAAAATGTCGAAATGTCAAAATGTCGAAATGTCAAAATGTCGAAATGTCAAAATGTCAAAATGTCGAAATGTCAAAATGTCGAAATGTCAAAATGTCAAAATGTCGAAATGTCAAAATGTCGAAATGTCAAAATGTCAAAATGTCGAAATGTCAAAATGTCGAAATGTCAAAATGTCGAAATGTCAAAATGTCAAAATGTCGATATGTCAAAATGTCAAAATGTCGAAATGTCAAAATGTAGAAATGTCAAAATGTCGAATTGTCAAAATGTCAAAATGTCGAAGTGTCAAAATGTCGAAATGTCAAAATGTCGAATTGTCAAAATGTCAAAATGTCGAAATGTCAAAATGTCGAAATGTCAAAATGTCGAAATGTCAACATGTCGAAATGTCAATATGTCGAAATGTCAAAATGTCGAAATGTCAAAATGTCGAAATGTCAAAATGTCGAAATGTCAAAATGTCAAAATGTCGAAATGTCAAAATGTCGAAATGTCAAAATGTCGAAATGCCAAAATGTCGAAATGTCAAAATGTCGAAATGTCGAAATGTCGAAATATCAAAATGTCGAAATGTCAAAATGTCGAAATGTCGAAATGTCAAAATGTCGAAATGTCAAAATGTCGAAATGTCAAAATGTCAAAATGTCGAAATGTCAAAATGTCGAAATGTCAAAATGTCAAAATGTCGAAATGTCAAAATGTCGAAATGTCAAAATGTCAAAATGTCGAAATGTCAAAATGTCAAAATGTCGAAATGTCAAAATGTCGAAATGTCAAAATGTCGAAATGTCGAAATGTCAAAATGTCGAAATGTTAAAATGTCAAAATGTCAAAATGTCGAAATGTCAAAATGTCATAATGTCGATATGTCAAAATGTCGAAATGTCAAAATGTCGAAATGTCAAAATGTCGAAATGTCAAAATGTCAAAATGTCGAAATGTCAAAATGTCAAAATGTCGAAATGTCAAAATGTCGAAATGTCAAAATGTCAAAATGTCGAAATGTCAAAATGTCGAAATGTCAAAATGTCAAAATGTCGAAATGTCAAAATGTCGAAATGTCAAAATGTCGAAATGTCAAAATGTCGAAATGTCAAAATGTCGAAATGTCAAAATGTCGAAATGTCAAAATGTCGAAATGTCAAAATGTCGAAATGTCAAAATGTCGAAATGTCAAAATGTCAAAATGTCGAAATGTCAAAATGTCGAAATGTCAAAATGTCGAAATGTCAAAATGTCAAAATGTCAAAATGTCGAAATGTCAAAATGTCAAAATGTCGAAATGTCAAAATGTCGAAATGTCGAAATGTCAAAATGTCGAAATGTCGAAATGTCAAAATGTCGAAATGTCAAAATGTCGAAATGTCAAAATGTCGAAATGTCAAAATGTCGAAATGTCAAAATGTCGAAATGTCAAAATGTCGAAATGTCAAAATGTCGAAATGTCAAAATGTCGAAATGTCAAAATGTCGAAATGTCAAAATGTCGAAATGTCAAAATGTCGAAATGTCGAAATGTCAAAATGTCAAAATGTCGAAATGTCAAAATGTCGAAATGTCAAAATGTCGAAATGTCAAAATGTCGAAATGTCAAAATGTCGAAATGTCAAAATGTCGAAATGTCAAAATGTCGAAATGTCAAAATGTCAAAATGTCGAAATGTCGAAATGTCAAAATGTCGAAATGTCGAAATGTCAAAATGTCAAAATGTCAAAATGTCGAAATGTCAAAATGTCAAAATGTCGAAATGTCAAAATGTCAAAATGTCGAAATGTCAAAATGTCAAAATGTCGAAATGTCAAAATGTCGAAATGTCAAAATGTCGAAATGTCAAAATGTCGAAATGTTAAAATGTCAAAATGTCGAAATGTCAAAATGTCGAAATGTCAAAATGTCAAAATGTCGAAATGTCAAAATGTCAAAATGTCGAATGTCAAAATGTCGAAATGTCAAAATGTCGAAATGTCAAAATGTCGAAATGTCAAAATGTCGAAATGTCAAAATGTCGAAATGTCAAAATGTTGAAATGTCAAAATGTCGAAATGTCAAAATGTCAAAATGTCGAAATGTCAAAATGTCGAAATGTCAAAATGTCGAAATGTCAAAATGTCGAAATGTCAAAATGTCGAAATGTCAAAATGTCGAAATGTCAAAATTTCAAAATGTCGAAATGTCAAAATGTCGAAATGTCAAAATGTCGAAATGTCAAAATGTCAAAATGTCGAAATGTCAAAATGTCGAAATGTCAAAATGTCGAAATGTCAAAATGTCAAAATGTCGATATGTCAAAATGTCAAAATGTCGAAATGTCAAAATGTCGAAATGTCAAAATGTCGAATTGTCAAAATGTCAAAATGTCGAAATGTCAAAATGTCGAAATGTCAAAATGTCGAATTGTCAAAATGTCAAAATGTCGATATGTCAAAATGTCGAAATGTCAAAATGTCGAAATGTCAACATGTCGAAATGTCAATATGTCGAAATGTCAAAATGTCGAAATGTCAAAATGTCGAAATGTCAAAATGTCAAAATGTCGAAATGTCAAAATGTCGAAATGTCAAAATGTCGAAATGTCAAAATGTCGAAATGCCAAAATGTCGAAATGTCAAAATGTCGAAATGTCGAAATATCAAAATGTCGAAATGTCAAAATGTCGAAATGTCGAAATGTCAAAATGTCGAAATGTCAAAATGTCGAAATGTCAAAATGTCAAAATGTCGAAATGTCAAAATGTCGAAATGTCAAAATGTCGAAATGTCAAAATGTCAAAATGTCGAAATGTCAAAATGTCGAAATGTCAAAATGTCAAAATGTCGAAATTTCAAAATGTCGAAATGTCAAAATGTCGAAATGTCAAAATGTCGAAATGTCAAAATGTCGAAATGTCAAAATCTCGAAATGTCGAAATGTCAAAATGTCGAAATGTCAAATTGTCGAAATGTCAAAATGTCGAAATGTCAAAATGTCGAAATGTCAAAATGTCGAAATGTCAAAATGTCGAAATGTCAAAATGTCGAAATGTCAAAATGTCGAAATGTGAAAATGTCGAAATGTCAAAATTCAAAATGTCGAAATGTCAAAATGTCGAAATGTAAAAATGTCGAAATGTCGAAATGTCAAAATGTCGAAATGTCGAAATGTCAAAATGTCAAAATGTCGAAATGTCAAAATGTCGAAATGTCAAAATGTCAAAATGTCAAAATGTCGAAATGTCAAAATGTCAAAATGTCGAAATGTCAAAATGTCGAAATGTCAAAATGTCGAAATGTCGAAATGTCAAAATGTCGAAATGTCGAAATGTCAAAATGTCGAAATGTCAAAATGTCGAAATGTCAAAATGTCGAAATGTCAAAATGTCGAAATGTCAAAATGTCGAAATGTCAAAATGTCGAAATGTCAAAATGTCAAAATGTCGAAATGTCAAAATGTCGAAATGTCAAAATGTCAAAATGTCGAAATGTCAAAATGTCGAAATGTCGAAATGTCAAAATGTCGAAATAACAAAATGTCGAAATGTCAAAATGTCGAAATGTCAAAATGTCAAAATGTCGAAATGTCAAAATGTCAAAATGTCAAAATGTCGAAATGTCAAAATGTCAAAATGTCGAAATGTGAAAATGTCGAAATGTCGAAATGTCAAAATGTCGAAATGTCGAAATGTCAAAATGTCAAAATGTCGAAATGTCAAAATGTCGAAATGTCAAAATGTCAAAATGTCAAAATGTCGAAATGTCAAAATGTCAAAATGTCGAAATGTCAAAATGTCGAAATGTCAAAATGTCGAAATGTCAAAATGTCGAAATGTCGAAATGTCAAAATGTCGAAATGTCAAAATGTCGAAATGTCAAAATGTCGAAATGTCAAAATGTCGAAATGTCAAAATGTCGAAATGTCAAAATGTCGAAATGTCAAAATGTCAAAATGTCGAAATGTCAAAATGTCGAAATGTCAAAATGTCAAAATGTCAAAATGTCGAAATGTCAAAATGTCGAAATGTCAAAATGTCGAAATGTCAAAATGTCAAAATGTCGAAATGTCAAAATGTCGAAATGTCAAAATGTCAAAATGTCGAAATGTCAAAATGTCGAAATGTCGAAATGTCAAAATGTCGAAATAACAAAATGTCGAAATGTCAAAATGTCGAAATGTCAAAATGTCAAAATGTCGAAATGTCAAAATGTCAAAATGTCAAAATGTCGAAATGTCAAAATGTCAAAATGTCGAAATGTCAAAATGTCGAAATGTCAAAATGTCGAAATGTCGAAATGTCAAAATGTCGAAATGTCGAAATGTCAAAATGTCGAAATGTCAAAATGTCGAAATGTCAAAATGTCGAAATGTCAAAATGTCGAAATGTCAAAATGTCGAAATGTCAAAATGTCAAAATGTCGAAATGTCAAAATGTCGAAATGTCAAAATGTCAAAATGTCGAAATGTCAAAATGTCGAAATGTCGAAATGTCAAAATGTCGAAATAACAAAATGTCGAAATGTCAAAATGTCGAAATGTCAAAATGTCAAAATGTCGAAATGTCAAAATGTCAAAATGTCAAAATGTCGAAATGTCAAAATGTCAAAATGTCGAAATGTCAAAATGTCGAAATGTCAAAATGTCGAAATGTCGAAATGTCAAAATGTCGAAATGTCGAAATGTCAAAATGTCAAAATGTCAAAATGTCAAAATGTCGAAATGTCAAAATGTCAAAATGTCAAAATGTCGAAATGTCAAAATGTCAAAATGTCGAAATGTCAAAATGTCAAAATGTCAAAATGTCGAAATGTCAAAATGTCGAAATGTCGAAATGTCAAAATGTCAAAATGTCAAAATGTCAAAATGTCAAAATGTCAAAATGTCAAAATGTCGAAATGTCAAAATGTCAAAATGTCGAAATATCAAAATGTCGAAATGTCAAAATGTCGAAATGTCAAAATGTCAAAATGTCGAAATGTCAAAATGTCGAAATGTCAAAATGTCGAAATGTCAAAATGTCAAAATGTCGAAATGTCAAAATGTTGAGATGTCAAAATGTCAAAATGTCGAAATGTCAAAATGTCGAAATGTCAAAATGTCGAAATGTCAAAATGTCGAAATGTCGAAATGTCGAAATGTCAAAATGTCGAAATGTCAAAATGTCGAAATGTCGAAATGTCAAAATGTCGAATTGTCAAAATGTCAAAATGTCGAAATGTCAAAATGTCGAAATGTCAAAATGTCGAAATGTCAAAATGTCGAAATGTCAAAATGTCGAATTGTCAAAATGTCGAAATGTCAAAATGTCGAAATGTCAAAATGTCAAAATGACAAAATGTCATAATGTCGAAATGTCAAAATGTCAAAATGTCGAAATGTCAAAATGTCGAAATGTCAAAATGTCGAAATGTCAAAATGTCGAAATGTCAAAATGTCAAAATGTCGAAATGTCAAAATGTCGAAATGTCAAATTGTCGAAATGTCAAAATGTAAAAATGTCGAAATGTCAAAATGTCGAAATGTCAAAATGTCGAAATGTCAAAATGTCGAAATGTCAAAATGTCGAAATGTCAAAATGTCGAAATGTCAAAATGTCAAAATGTCGAAATGTCAAAACGTCGAAATGTCAAAATGTCGAAATGTCAAAATGTCGAAATGTCAAAATGTCGAAATGTCAAAATGTCGAAATGTCAAAATGTCGAAATGTCAAAATGTCGCAATGTCAAAATGTCGAAATGTCGAAATGTCAAAATGTCGAAATGTCAAAATGTCGAAATGTCAAAATGTCAAAATGTCGAAATGTCAAAATGTCGAAATGTCGAAATGTCAAAATGTCGAAATGTCAAAATGTCGAAATGTCAAAATGTCGAAATGTCAATATGTCGAAATGTCAAAATGTCGAAATGTCAAAATGTCGAAATGTCAAAATGTCAAAATGTCGAAATGTCAAAATGTCGCAATATCGAAATGTCAAAATGTCAAAATGTCAAAATTTCGAAATGTCAAAATGTCAAAATGTCGAAATGTCGAAATGTCAAAATGTCGAAATGTCGAAATGTCAAAATGTCGAAATGTCAAAATGTCAAAATGTCGAAATGTCGAAATGTCAAAATGTCGAAATGTCAAAATGTCGAAATGTTAAAATGTCAAAATGTCGAAATGTCAAAATGTCGAAATGTCAAAATGTCGAAATGTCAAAATGTCGAAATGTCGAAATGTCAAAATGTCGAAATGTCAAAATGTCGAAATGTCAAAATGTCGAAATGTCGAAATGTCGAAATGTCGAAATGTCAAAATGTCGAAATGTCAAAATGTCGAAATAAATGTCAAAATCTCAAAATGTCGAATTGTCAAAATGTCGAAATGTCAAAATGTCAAAATGTCGAAATGTCAAAATGTCAAAATGTCGAAATGTCAAAATGTCAAAATGTCAAAATGTCGAAATGTCAAAATGTCGAAATGTCAAAATGTCGAAATGTCGAAATGTCAAAATGTCGAAATGTCAAAATGTCGAAATAAATGTCAAAATCTCAAAATGTCGAATTGTCAAAATGTCGAAATGTCAAAATGTCAAAATGTCGAAATGTCAAAATGTCGAAATGTCAAAATGTCGAAATGTCAAAATGTCGAAATGTCGAAATGTCAAAATGTCAAAATGTCGAAATGTCAAAATGTCAAAATGTCGAAATCTCAAAATGTCGAATTGTCAAAATGTCGAAATGTCAAAATGTCAAAATGTCGAAATGTCAAAATGTCAAAATGTCGAAATGTCAAAATGTCAAAATGTCAAAATGTCGAAATGTCAAAATGTCGAAATGTCAAAATGTCGAAATGTCGAAATGTCAAAATGTCGAAATGTCAAAATGTCGAAATAAATGTCAAAATCTCAAAATGTCGAATTGTCAAAATGTCGAAATGTCAAAATGTCAAAATGTCGAAATGTCAAAATGTCGAAATGTCAAAATGTCGAAATGTCAAAATGTCGAAATGTCAAAATGTCGAAATGTCAAAATGTCGAAATGTCAAAATGTCAAAATGTCGAAATGTCAAAATGTCGAAATGTCAAAATGTCAAAATGTCGAAATGTCAAAATGTCGAAATGTCAAAATGTCGAAATGTCAAAATGTCGAAATGTCAAAATGTCGAAATGTCAAAATGTCAAAATGTCGAAATGTCAAAATGTCGAAATGTCAAAATGTCGAAATGTCAAAATGTCGAAATGTCAAAATGTCGAAATGTCGAAATGTCAAAATGTCAAAATGTCGAAATGTCAAAATGTCGAAATGTCAAAATGTCGAAATGTCAAAATGTCGAAATGTCGAAATGTCAAAATGTCGAAATGTCAAAATGTCAAAATGTCGAAATGTCAAAATGTCGAAATGTCGAAATGTCGAAATGTCAAAATGTCGAAATGTCAAAATGTCGAAATGTCAAAATGTCGAAATGTCAAAATGTCAAAATGTCGAAATGTCAAAATGTCAAAATGTCGAAATGTCAAAATGTCGAAATGTCAAAATGTCGAAATGTCAAAATGTCAAAATGTCGAAATGTCAAAATGTCGAAATGTCAAAATGTCAAAATGTCTAAATGTCAAAATGTCAAAATGTCGAAATGTCGAAATGTCAAAATGTCAAAATGTCGAAATGTCGAAATGTCAAAATGTCGAAATGTCAAAATGTCAAAATGTCGAAATGTCAAAATGTCGAAATGTCAAAATGTCGAAATGTCGAAATGTCAAAATGTCGAAATGTCAAAATGTCAAAATGTCGAAATGTCAAAATGTCGAAATGTCGAAATGTCAAAATGTCGAAATGTCAAAATGTCGAAATGTCAAAATGTCGAAATGTCAAAATTTCAAAATGTCGAAATGTCAAAATGTCGAAATGTCAAAATGTCGAAATGTCAAAATGTCAAAATGTCGAAATGTCAAAATGTCGAAATGTCAAAATGTCGAAATGTCAAAATGTCAAAATGTCGATATGTCAAAATGTCAAAATGTCGAAATGTCAAAATGTCGAAATGTCAAAATGTCGAATTGTCAAAATGTCAAAATGTCGAAATGTCAAAATGTCGAAATGTCAAAATGTCGAATTGTCAAAATGTCAAAATGTCGATATGTCAAAATGTCGAAATGTCAAAATGTCGAAATGTCAACATGTCGAAATGTCAATATGTCGAAATGTCAAAATGTCGAAATGTCAAAATGTCGAAATGTCAAAATGTCAAAATGTCGAAATGTCAAAATGTCGAAATGTCAAAATGTCGAAATGTCAAAATGTCGAAATGCCAAAATGTCGAAATGTCAAAATGTCGAAATGTCGAAATATCAAAATGTCGAAATGTCAAAATGTCGAAATGTCGAAATGTCAAAATGTCGAAATGTCAAAATGTCGAAATGTCAAAATGTCAAAATGTCGAAATGTCAAAATGTCAAAATGTCGAAATGTCAAAATGTCGAAATGTCAAAATGTCAAAATGTCGAAATGTCAAAATGTCGAAATGTCAAAATGTCAAAATGTCGAAATTTCAAAATGTCGAAATGTCAAAATGTCGAAATGTCAAAATGTCGAAATGTCAAAATGTCGAAATGTCAAAATGTCGAAATGTCAAAATGTCGAAATGTCAAAATGTCGAAATGTCGAAATGTCAAAATGTCGAAATGTCAAATTGTCGAAATGTCAAAATGTCGAAATGTCAAAATGTCGAAATGTCAAAATGTCGAAATGTCAAAATGTCGAAATGTCAAAATGTCGAAATGTCAAAATGTCGAAATGTCAAAATGTCAAAATGTCGAAATGTGAAAATGTCGAAATGTCAAAATTCAAAATGTCGAAATGTCAAAATGTCGAAATGTGAAAATGTCGAAATGTCGAAATGTCAAAATGTCGAAATGTCGAAATGTCAAAATGTCAAAATGTCGAAATGTCAAAATGTCGAAATGTCAAAATGTTAAAATGTCAAAATGTCGAAATGTCAAAATGTCAAAATGTCGAAATGTCAAAATATCGAAATGTCAAAATGTCGAAATGTCGAAATGTCAAAATGTCGAAATGTCGAAATGTCAAAATGTCGAAATGTCAAAATGTCGAAATGTCAAAATGTCGAAATGTCAAAATGTCGAAATGTCAAAATGTCGAAATGTCAAAATGTCGAAATGTCAAAATGTCAAAATGTCGAAATGTCAAAATGTCGAAATGTCAAAATGTCAAAATGTCGAAATGTCAAAATGTCGAAATGTCGAAATGTCAAAATGTCGAAATAACAAAATGTCGAAATGTCAAAATGTCGAAATGTCAAAATGTCAAAATGTCGAAATGTCAAAATGTCAAAATGTCGAAATGTCAAAATGTCAAAATGTCGAAATGTCAAAATGTCGAAATGTCAAAATGTCGAAATGTCGAAATGTCAAAATGTCGAAATGTCGAAATGTCAAAATGTCAAAATGTCAAAATGTCAAAATGTCGAAATGTCAAAATGTCAAAATGTCAAAATGTCGAAATGTCAAAATGTCAAAATGTCGAAATGTCAAAATGTCAAAATGTCAAAATGTCGAAATGTCAAAATGTCGAAATGTCGAAATGTCAAAATGTCAAAATGTCAAAATGTCAAAATGTCAAAATGTCGAAATGTCAAAATGTCAAAATGTCGAAATATCAAAATGTCGAAATGTCAAAATGTCGAAATGTCAAAATGTCAAAATGTCGAAATGTCAAAATGTCGAAATGTCAAAATGTCGAAATGTCAAAATGTCAAAATGTCGAAATGTCAAAATGTCGAGATGTCAAAATGTCAAAATGTCGAAATGTCAAAATGTCGAAATGTCAAAATGTCGAAATGTCAAAATGTCGAAATGTCGAAATGTCGAAATGTCAAAATGTCGAAATGTCAAAATGTCGAAATGTCGAAATGTCAAAATGTCGAATTGTCAAAATGTCAAAATGTCGAAATGTCAAAATGTCGAAATGTCAAAATGTCGAAATGTCAAAATGTCGAAATGTCAAAATGTCGAAATGTCGAAATGTCAAAATGTCGAAATGTCAAAATGTCAAAATGTCGAAATGTCAAAATGTCGAAATGTCAAAATGTCGAAATGTCAAAATGTCGAAATGTCAAAATGTCGAAATGTCAAAATGTCGAAATGTCAAAATGTCGAAATGTCAAAATTTCAAAATGTCGAAATGTCAAAATGTCGAAATGTCAAAATGTCGAAATGTCAAAATGTCAAAATGTCGAAATGTCAAAATGTCGAAATGTCAAAATGTCGAAATGTCAAAATGTCAAAATGTCGATATGTCAAAATGTCAAAATGTCGAAATGTCAAAATGTCGAAATGTCAAAATGTCGAATTGTCAAAATGTCAAAATGTCGAAATGTCAAAATGTCGAAATGTCAAAATGTCGAATTGTCAAAATGTCAAAATGTCGATATGTCAAAATGTCGAAATGTCAAAATGTCGAAATGTCAACATGTCGAAATGTCAATATGTCGAAATGTCAAAATGTCGAAATGTCAAAATGTCGAAATGTCAAAATGTCAAAATGTCGAAATGTCAAAATGTCGAAATGTCAAAATGTCGAAATGTCAAAATGTCGAAATGCCAAAATGTCGAAATGTCAAAATGTCGAAATGTCGAAATATCAAAATGTCGAAATGTCAAAATGTCGAAATGTCGAAATGTCAAAATGTCGAAATGTCAAAATGTCGAAATGTCAAAATGTCAAAATGTCGAAATGTCAAAATGTCAAAATGTCGAAATGTCAAAATGTCGAAATGTCAAAATGTCAAAATGTCGAAATGTCAAAATGTCGAAATGTCAAAATGTCAAAATGTCGAAATTTCAAAATGTCGAAATGTCAAAATGTCGAAATGTCAAAATGTCGAAATGTCAAAATGTCGAAATGTCAAAATGTCGAAATGTCAAAATGTCGAAATGTCAAAATGTCGAAATGTCGAAATGTCAAAATGTCGAAATGTCAAATTGTCGAAATGTCAAAATGTCGAAATGTCAAAATGTCGAAATGTCAAAATGTCGAAATGTCAAAATGTCGAAATGTCAAAATGTCGAAATGTCAAAATGTCGAAATGTCAAAATGTCAAAATGTCGAAATGTCAAAATGTCGAAATGTCAAAATTCAAAATGTCGAAATGTCAAAATGTCGAAATGTGAAAATGTCGAAATGTCGAAATGTCAAAATGTCGAAATGTCGAAATGTCAAAATGTCAAAATGTCGAAATGTCAAAATGTCGAAATGTCAAAATGTCAAAATGTCAAAATGTCGAAATGTCAAAATGTCAAAATGTCGAAATGTCAAAATGTCGAAATGTCAAAATGTCGAAATGTCGAAATGTCAAAATGTCGAAATGTCGAAATGTCGAAATGTCAAAATGTCGAAATGTCAAAATGTCGAAATGTCAAAATGTCGAAATGTCAAAATGTCGAAATGTCAAAATGTCGAAATGTCAAAATGTCGAAATGTCAAAATGTCAAAATGTCGAAATGTCAAAATGTCGAAATGTCAAAATGTCAAAATGTCGAAATGTCAAAATGTCGAAATGTCGAAATGTCAAAATGTCGAAATAACAAAATGTCGAAATGTCAAAATGTCGAAATGTCAAAATGTCAAAATGTCGAAATGTCAAAATGTCAAAATGTCGAAATGTCAAAATGTCAAAATGTCGAAATGTCAAAATGTCGAAATGTCAAAATGTCGAAATGTCGAAATGTCAAAATGTCGAAATGTCGAAATGTCAAAATGTCAAAATGTCAAAATGTCAAAATGTCGAAATGTCAAAATGTCAAAATGTCAAAATGTCGAAATGTCAAAATGTCAAAATGTCGAAATGTCAAAATGTCAAAATGTCAAAATGTCGAAATGTCAAAATGTCGAAATGTCGAAATGTCAAAATGTCAAAATGTCAAAATGTCAAAATGTCGAAATGTCAAAATGTCGAAATATCAAAATGTCGAAATGTCAAAATGTCGAAATGTCAAAATGTCAAAATGTCGAAATGTCAAAATGTCGAAATGTCAAAATGTCGAAATGTCAAAATGTCAAAATGTCGAAATGTCAAAATGTCGAGATGTCAAAATGTCAAAATGTCGAAATGTCAAAATGTCGAAATGTCAAAATGTCGAAATGTCAAAATGTCGAAATGTCGAAATGTCGAAATGTCAAAATGTCGAAATGTCAAAATGTCGAAATGTCGAAATGTCAAAATGTCGAATTGTCAAAATGTCAAAATGTCGAAATGTCAAAATGTCGAAATGTCAAAATGTCGAAATGTCAAAATGTCGAAATGTCAAAATGTCGAATTGTCAAAATGTCGAAATGTCAAAATGTCGAAATGTCAAAATGTCAAAATGACAAAATGTCATAATGTCGAAATGTCAAAATGTCAAAATGTCGAAATGTCAAAATGTCGAAATGTCAAAATGTCGAAATGTCAAAATGTCGAAATGTCAAAATGTCGAAATGTCAAAATGTCGCAATGTCAAAATGTCAAAATGTAAAAATGTCAAAATGTCGAAATGTCGAAATGTCAAAATGTCGAAATGTCAAAATGTCGAAATGTCAAAATGTCGAAATGTCAAAATGTCGAAATGTCAAAATGTCAAAATGTCGAAATGTCAAAACGTCGAAATGTCAAAATGTCGAAATGTCAAAATGTCGAAATGTCAAAATGTCGAAATGTCAAAATGTCGAAATGTCAAAATGTCGAAATGTCAAAATGTCGCAATGTCAAAATGTCGAAATGTCGAAATGTCAAAATGTCGAAATGTCAAAATGTCGAAATGTCAAAATGTCAAAATGTCGAAATGTCAAAATGTCGAAATGTCGAAATGTCAAAATGTCGAAATGTCAAAATGTCGAAATGTCAAAATGTCGAAATGTCAATATGTCGAAATGTCAAAATGTCGAAATGTCAAAATGTCGAAATGTCAAAATGTCAAAATGTCGAAATGTCAAAATGTCGCAATATCGAAATGTCAAAATGTCAAAATGTCAAAATGTCAAAATTTCGAAATGTCAAAATGTCAAAATGTCGAAATGTCGAAATGTCAAAATGTCGAAATGTCGAAATGTCAAAATGTCGAAATGTCAAAATGTCAAAATGTCGAAATGTCGAAATGTCGAAATGTCAAAATGTCGAAATGTCAAAATGTCGAAATGTTAAAATGTCAAAATGTCGAAATGTCAAAATGTCAAAATGTCAAAATGTCGAAATGTCAAAATGTCAAAATGTCGAAATGTCAAAATGTCAAAATGTCAAAATGTCAAAATGTCGAAATGTCAAAATGTCAAAATGTCGAAATGTCAAAATGTCGAAATGTCAAAATGTCGAAATGTCAAAATGTCGAAATGTCGAAATGTCAAAATGTCGAAATGTCAAAATGTCAAAATGTCGAAATGTCAAAATGTCAAAATGTCGAAATGTCGAAATGTCAAAATGTCGAAATGTCAAAATGTCAAAATGTCGAAATGTCAAAATGTCGAAATGTCGAAATGTCAAAATGTCGAAATGTCGAAATGTCAAAATGTCAAAATGTCGAAATGTCAAAATGTCGAAATGTCAAAATGTCGAAATGTCAAAATGTCGAAATGTCGAAATGTCAAAATGTCGAAATGTCAAAATGTCAAAATGTCGAAATGTCAAAATGTCAAAATGTCGAAATGTCAAAATGTCAAAATGTCGAAATGTCAAAATGTCGAAATGTCAAAATGTCGAAATGTCAAAATGTCAAAATGTCGAAATGTCAAAATGTCGAAATGTCAAAATGTCGAAATGTCAAAATGTCGAAATGTCAACATGTCGAAATGTCGAAATGTCAAAATGTCGAAATGTCAATATGTCGAAATGTCAAAATGTCGAAATGTCAAAATGTCGAAATGTTAAAATGTCAAAATGTCGAAATGTCGAAATGTCGAAATGTCAAAATGTCGAAATGTCAAAATGTCGAAATGTCAAAATGTCAAAATGTCGAAATGTCAAAATGTCGAAATGTCAAAATGTCGCAATATCGAAATGTCAAAATGTCGAAATGTCAAAATGTCAAAATGTCGAAATGTCAAAATGTCAAAATGTCAAAATGTCGAAATGTCAAAATGTCGAAATGTCAAAATGTCAAAATGTCGAAATGTCAAAATGTCAAAATGTCGAAATGTCAAAATGTCGAAATGTCAAAATGTCGAAATGTCAAAATGTCGAAATGTCAAAATGTCAAATGTCGAAATGTCAAAATGTCAAAATGTCGAAATGTCAAAATGTCAAAATGTCGAAATGTCAAAATGTCGAAATGTCAAAATGTCAAAATGTCGAAATGTCAAAATGTCAAAATGTCGAAATGTCAAAATGTCGAAATGTCAAAATGTCAAAATGTCGAAATGTCAAAATGTCAAAATGTCGAAATGTCAAAATGTCGAAATGTCAAAATGTCGAAATGTCGAAATGTCAAAATGTCAAAATGTCGAAATGTCAAAATGTCGAAATGTCAAAATGTCGAAATGTCAAAATGTCGAACTGTCAAAATGTCGAAATGTCAAAATGTCGAAATGTCAAAATGTCAAAATGTCGAAATGTCAAAATGTCGAAATGTCAAAATGTCAAAATGTCGAAATGTCAAAATGTCGAAATGTCAAAATGTCAAAATGTCGAAATGTCAAAATGTCGAAATGTCAAAATGTCGAAATGTCAAAATGTCGAAATGTCAAAATGTCGAAATGTCAAAATGTCGAAATGTCAAAATGTCGAAATGTCAAAATGTCGAAATGTCGAAATGTCAAAATGTCGAAATGTCAAAATGTCGAAATGTCAAAATGTCAAAATGTCGAAATGTCAAAATGTCGAAATGTCGAAATGTCAAAATGTCGAAATGTCAAAATGTCGAAATGTCAAAATGTCGAAATGTCAAAATGTCGAAATGTCAAAATGTCAAAATGTCAAAATGTCGAAATGTCAAAATGCCGAAATGTCAAAATGTCAAAATGTCGAAATGTCAAAATGTCGAAATGTCAAAATGTCGAAATGTCAAAATGTCGAAATGTCGAAATGTCAAAATGTCAAAATGTCAAAATGTCGAAATGTCAAAATGTCGAAATGTCAAAATGTCAAAATGTCGAAATGTCAAAATGTCAAAATGTCGAAATGTCAAAATGTCAAAATGTCGAAATGTCAAAATGTCGAAATGTCAAAATGTCGAAATGTCAAAATGTCAAAATGTCGAAATGTCAAAATGTCGAAATGTCAAAATGTCGAAATGTCAAAATGTCGAAATGTCAACATGTCGAAATGTCGAAATGTCAAAATGTCGAAATGTCAATATGTCGAAATGTCAAAATGTCGAAATGTCAAAATGTCGAAATGTTAAAATGTCAAAATGTCGAAATGTCGAAATGTCAAAATGTCGAAATGTCAAAATGTCAAAATGTCAAAATGTCAAAATGTCGAAATGTCAAAATGTCGAAATGTCAAAATGTCGCAATATCGAAATGTCAAAATGTCGAAATGTCAAAATGTCAAAATGTCGAAATGTCAAAATGTCAAAATGTCAAAATGTCGAAATGTCAAAATGTCGAAATGTCAAAATGTCAAAATGTCGAAATGTCAAAATGTCGAAATGTCAAAATGTCAAAATGTCGAAATGTCAAAATGTCGAAATGTCAAAATGTCGAAATGTCAAAATGTCAAAATGTCAAAATGTCGAAATGTCAAAATGTCGAAATGTCAAAATGTCGAAATGTTAAAATGTCAAAATGTCGAAATGTCGAAATGTCAAAATGTCGAAATGTCAAAATGTCAAAATGTCAAAATGTCGAAATGTCAAAATGTCGAAATGTCAAAATGTCGCAATATCGAAATGTCAAAATGTCGAAATGTCAAAATGTCAAAATGTCGAAATGTCAAAATGTCGAAATGTCAAAATGTCGAAATGTCGAAATGTCAACATGTCGAAATGTCGAAATGTCAAAATGTCGAAATGTCAATATGTCGAAATGTCGCAATATCGAAATGTCAAAATGTCGAAATGTCAAAATGTCAAAATGTCGAAATGTCAAAATGTCAAAATGTCAAAATGTCGAAATGTCAAAATGTCGAAATGTCAAAATGTCAAAATGTCGAAATGTCAAAATGTCGAAATGTCAAAATGTCAAAATGTCGAAATGTCAAAATGTCGAAATGTCAAAATGTCGAAATGTCAAAATGTCAAAATGTCAAAATGTCGAAATGTCAAAATGTCAAAATGTCGAAATGTCAAAATGTCGAAATGTCAAAATGTCGAAATGTCAAAATGTCGAAATGTCAAAAAGTCAAAATGTCGAAATGTCAAAATGTCAAAATGTCGAAAGTCAAAATGTCGAAATGTCAAAATGTCAAAATGTCGAAATGTCAAAATGTCAAAATGTCGAAATGTCAAAATGTCGAAATGTCGAAATGTCAAAATGTCAAAATGTCGAAATGTCAAAATGTCGAAATGTCAAAATGTCGAAATGTCAAAATGTCGAAATGTCGAAATGTCAAAATGTCGAAATGTCAAAATGTCGAAATGTCAAAATGTCAAAATGTCGAAATGTCAAAATGTCGAAATGTCAAAATGTCAAAATGTCGAAATGTCAAAATGTCGAAATGTCAAAATGTCGAAATGTCAAAATGTCGAAATGTCAAAATGTCGAAATGTCAAAATGTCGAAATGTCAAAATGTCGAAATGTCAAAATGTCGAAATGTCGAAATGTCAAAATGTCGAAATGTCAAAATGTCAAAATGTCGAAATGTCAAAATGTCGAAATGTCGAAATGTCAAAATGTCGAAATGTCAAAATGTCGAAATGTCAAAATGTCGAAATGTCAAAATGTCGAAATGTCAAAATGTCAAAATGTCAAAATGTCGAAATGTCAAAATGTCGAAATGTCAAAATGTCAAAATGTCAAAATGTCGAAATGTCAAAATGTCAAAATGTCGAAATGTCAAAATGTCGAAATGTCAAAATGTCAAAATGTCGAAATGTCAAAATGTCGAAATGTCGAAATGTCAAAATGTCAAAATGTCGAAATGCCGAAATGTCAAATTGTCAAAATGTCGAAATGTCAAAATGTCGAAATGTCGAAATGTCAAAATGTCGAAATGTCGAAATGTCAAAATGTCGAAATGTCAAAATGTCAAAATGTCAAAATGTCAAAATGTCGAAATGTCAAAATGTCAAAATGTCAAAATGTCGAAATGTCAAAATGTCGAAATGTCAAAATGTCCAAATGTCGAAATGTCAAAATGTCAAAATGTCGAAATGTCAAAATGTCGAAATGTCGAAATGTCAAAATGTCAAAATGTCAAAATGTCAAAATGTCGAAATGTCAAAATGTCGAAATGTCAAAATGTCGAAATGTCGAAATGTCAAAATGTCAAAATGTCAAAATGTCAAAATGTCGAAATGTCAAAATATCGAAATGTCAAAATGTCGAAATGTCAAAATGTCGAAATGTCAAAATATCGAAATGTCAAAATATCGAAATGTCAAAATGTCGAAATGTCGAAATGTCAAAATGTCGAAATGTCAAAATGTCGAAATGTCAAAATGTCGAAATGTCGAAATGTCAAAATGTCGAAATGTCAAAATGTCGAAATGTCAAAATGTCAAAATGTCGAAATGTCGAAATGTCAAAATGTCGAAATGTCAAAATGTCGAAATGTCAAAATGTCGAAATGTCGAAATGTCAAAATGTCGAAATGTCAAAATGTCAAAATGTCGAAATGTCAAAATGTCGAAATGTCAAAATGTCAAAATGTCGAAATGTCGAAATGTCAAAATGTCGAAATGTCGAAATGTCAAAATGTCAAAATGTCGAAATGTCAAAATGTCGAAATGTCGAAATGTCAAAATGTCGAAATGTCAAAATGTCAAAATGTCGAAACGTCAAAATGTCGAAATGTCAAAATGTCGAAATGTCAAAATGTCGAAATGTCAAAATGTCGAAATGTCAAAATGTCGAAATGTCAAAATGTCGAAATGTCAAAATGTCAAAATGTCGAAATGTCAAAATGTCGAAATGTCGAAATGTCAAAATGTCAAAATGTCAAAATGTCGAAATGTCAAAATGTCGAAATGTCAAAATGTCGAAATGTCAAAATGTCGAAATGTCAAAATGCCGAAATGACAAAATGTCGAAATGTCAAAATGTCGAAATGTCGAAATGTCAAAATGTCGATATGTCAAAATGTCAAAATGTCAAAATGTCGAAATGTCAAAATGTCAAAATGTCGAAATGTCAAAATGTCGAAATGTCAAAATGTCAAAATGTCGAAATGTCAAAATGTCGAAATGTCAAAATGTCAAAATGTCAAAATGTCGAAATGTCAAAATGTCGAAATGTCAAAATGTCGAAATGTCAAAATGTCAAAATGTCGAAATGTCAAAATGTCAAAATGTCGAAATGTCAAAATGTCGAAATGTCAAAATGTCAAAATGTCGAAATGTCAAAATGTCGAAATGTCAAAATGTCTAAATGTCAAAATGTCGAAATGTCAAAATGTCGAAATGTCAAAATGTCGAAATGTCAAAATGTCGAAATGTCAAAATGTCGAAATGTCAAAATGTCAAAATGTCGAAATGTCAAAATGTCGAAATGTCGAAATGTCAAAATGTCGAAATGTCAATATGTCGAAATGTCAAAATTTCGAAAAGTCAAAATGTCGAAATGTTAAAATGTCAAAATGTCGAAATGTCGAAATGTCAAAATGTCGAAATGTCAAAATGTCGAAATGTCAAAATGTCAAAATGTCGAAATGTCAAAATGTCGAAATGTCAAAATGTCGCAATATCGAAATGTCAAAATGTCGAAATGTCAAAATGTCAAAATGTCGAAATGTCAAAATGTCGAAATGTCAAAATGTCAAAATGTCGAAATGTCAAAATGTCGAAATGTCGAAATGTCAAAATGTCGAAATGTCAATATGTCGAAATGTCAAAATTTCGAAATGTCAAAATGTCGAAATGTTAAAATGTCAAAATGTCAAAATGTCGAAATGTCAAAATGTCGAAATGTCAAAATGTCAAAATGTCGAAATGTCAAAATGTCGAAATGTCAAAATGTCGCAATATCGAAATGTCAAAATGTCGAAATGTCAAAATGTCAAAATGTCGAAATGTCAAAATGTCAAAATGTCAAAATGTCGAAATGTCAAAATGTCGAAATGTCAAAATGTCGAAATGTCAAAATGTCGAAATGTCAAAATGTCGAAATGTCAAAATGTCGAAATGTCAAAATGTCGAAATGTCGAAATGTCAAAATGTCGAAATGTCAATATGTCGAAATGTCAAAATTTCGAAATGTCAAAATGTCGAAATGTTAAAATGTCAAAATGTCAAAATGTCGAAATGTCAAAATGTCGAAATGTCAAAATGTCAAAATGTCGAAATGTCAAAATGTCGCAATATCGAAATGTCAAAATGTCGAAATGTCAAAATGTCAAAATGTCGAAATGTCAAAATGTCAAAATGTCAAAATGTCGAAATGTCAAAATGTCGAAATGTCAAAATGTCGAAATGTCAAAATGTCGAATTGTCAAAATGTCGAAATGTCAAAATGTCGAAATGTCAAAATGTCGAATTGTCAAAATGTCATAACGTCGAAATGTCAAAATGTCGAAATGTCAAAATGTCAAAATGTCGAATTGTCAAAATGTCGAAATGTCAAAATGTCGAAATGTCAAAATGTCGAAATGTCAAAATGTCAAAATGTCGAAATGTCAAAATGTCGAAATGTCAAAATGTCGAAATGTCAAAATGTCGAAATGTCGAAATGTCAAAATGTCGAAATGTCAAAATGTCGAAATGTCAAAATGTCAAAATGTCGAAATGTCAAAATGTCGAAATGTCAAAATGTCGAAATGTCAAAATGTCGAAATGTCAAAATGTCAAAATGTCGAAATGTCAAAATGTCGAAATGTCAAAATGTCGAAATGTCAAAATGTCAAAATGTCGAAATGTCAATATGTCAAAATGTCGAAATGTCAAAATGTCAAAATGTCGAAATGTCAAAATGTCGAAATGTCAAAATGTCGAATTGTCAAAATGTCAAAATGTCGAAATGTCAAAATGTCGAAATGTCAAAATGTCGAATTGTCAAAATGTCGAAATGTCAAAATGTCGAAATGTCAAAATGTCGAAATGTCAACATGTCGAAATGTCGAAATGTCAAAATGTCGAAATGTCAATATGTCGAAATGTCAAAATGTCGAAATGTCAAAATGTCGAAATGTCAAAGTGTCGAAATGTCAAAATGTCAAAATGTCGTAATGTCAAAATGTCGAAATGTCAAAATGTCGAAATGTCAAAATGTCGAAATGTCAAAATGTCGAAATGTCAAAATGTCGAAATGTCAAAATGTCGAAATGTCAAAATGTCAAAATATCGAAATGTCAAAATGTCGAAATGTCAAAATGTCAAAATGTCGAAATGTCAAAATGTCGAAATGTCAAAATGTCAAAAAGTCGAAATGTCAAAATGTCGAAATGTCAAAATGTCGAAATGTCAAAATGTCAAAATGTCGAAATGTCAAAATGTCGAAATGTCAAAATGTCAAAATGTCGAAATGTCGAAATGTCAAAATGTCGAAATGTCAAAATGTCAAAATGTCGAAATGTCAAAATGTCAAAATGTCAAAATGTCGAAATGTCAAAATGTCGAAATGTCAAAATGTCGAAATGTCGAAATGTCAAAATGTCGAAATGTCAAAATGTCAAAATGTCAAAATGTCGAAATGTCAAAATGTCAAAATGTCGAAATGTCAAAATGTCGAAATGTCAAAATGTCGAAATGTCAAAATGTCAAAATGTCGAAATGTCAAAATGTCGAAATGTCAAAATGTCGAAATGTCAAAATGTCAAAATGTCGAAATGTCAAAATGTCGAAATGTCAAAATGTCGAAATGTCGAAATGTCAAAATGTCAAAATGTCGAAATGTCAAAATGTCAAAATGTCAAAATGTCGAAATGTCAAAATGTCGAAATGTCAAAATGTCGAAATGTCAAAATGTCGAAATGTCAAAATGTCGAAATGTCAAAATGTCAAAATGTCGAAATGTCAAAATGTCAAAATGTCGAAATGTCAAAATGTCGAAATGTCAAAATGTCAAAATGTCGAAATGTCAAAATGTCGAAATGTCAAAATGTCGAATTGCAAAATGTCGAAATGTCAAAATGTCGAAATGTCAAAATGTCGAAATGTCGAAATGTCAAAATGTCAAAATGTCGAAATGTCAAAATGTCAAAATGTCAAAATGTCGAAATGTCAAAATGTCGAAATGTCAAAATGTCGAAATGTCAAAATGTCGAAATGTCAAAATGTCGAAATGTCGAAATGTCAAAATGTCGAAATGTCAAAATGTCAAAATGTCAAAATGTCGAAATGTCAAAATGTCAAAATGTCGAAATGTCAAAATGTCGAAATGTCAAAATGTCGAAATGTCAAAATGTCGAAATGTCAAAATGTCGAAATGTCAAAATGTCGAAATGTCAAAATGTCAAAATGTCGAAATGTCAAAATGTCGAAATGTCAAAATGTCGAAATGTCGAAATGTCAAAATGTCAAAATGTCGAAATGTCAAAATGTCAAAATGTCAAAATGTCGAAATGTCAAAATGTCGAAATGTCAAAATGTCGAAATGTCAAAATGTCGAAATGTCAAAATGTCGAAATGTCAAAATGTCAAAATGTCGAAATGTCAAAATGTCAAAATGTCGAAATGTCAAAATGTCGAAATGTCAAAATGTCAAAATGTCGAAATGTCAAAATGTCGAAATGTCAAAATGTCGAATTGCAAAATGTCGAAATGTCAAAATGTCGAAATGTCAAAATGTCGAAATGTCAAAATGTCGAAATGTCAAAATGTCGAAATGTCAAAATGTCGAAATGTCAAAATGTCGAAATGTCGAAATGTCAAAATGTCGAAATGTCAAAATGTCGAAATGTCAAAATGTCGAAATGTCGAAATGTCAAAATGTCAAAATGTCGAAATGTCAAAATGTCGAAATGTCAAAATGTCGAAATGTCGAAATGTCAAAATGTCAAAATGTCGAAATGTCAAAATGTCGAAATGTCAAAATGTCGAAATGTCAAAATGTCGAAATGTTAAAATGTCAAAATGTCAAAATGTCAAAATGTCGAAATGTCAAAATGTCAAAATGTCGAAATGTCAAAATGTCGAAATGTCAAAATGTCGAAATGTCAAAATGTCGAAATGTCAAAATGTCGAAATGTGAAAATGTCAAAATGTCGAAATGTCAAAATGTCGAAATGTCAAAATGTCGAAATGTCAAAATGTCGAAATGTCAAAATGTCGAAATGTCAAAATGTCGAAATGTCGAAATGTCAAAATGTCGAAATGTCGAAATTTCAAAATGTCAAAATGTCAAAATGTCGAAATGTCAAAATGTCAAAATGTCGAAATGTCAAAATGTCGAAATGTCGAAATGTCAAAATTTCAAAATGTCGAAATGTCGAAATGTCAAAATGTCGAAATGTCAAAATGTCGAAATGTCAAAATGTCGAAATGTCGAAATGTCAAAATGTCGAAATGTCAAAATGTCGAAATGTCAAAATGTCGAAATGTCAATATGTCGAAATGTCAAAATGTCAAAATGTCGAAATGTCAAAATGTCGAAATGTCAAAATGTCGAAATGTCAAAATGTCGAAATGTCAAAATGTCAAAATGTCGAAATGTCAAAATGTCGTAATGTCAAAATGTCGAAATGTCGAAATGTCAAAATGTCAAAATGTCGAAATGTCAAAATGTCAAAATGTCGAAATGTCAAAATGTCGAAATGTCAAAATGTCGAAATGTCGAAATGTCAAAATGTCGAAATGTCAAAATGTCAAAATGTCGAAATGTCAAAATGTCGAAATGTCGAAATGTCAAAATGTCGAAATGTCAAAATGTCGAAATGTCAAAATGTCGAAATGTCGAAATGTCAAAATGTCAAAATGTCGAAATGTCAAAATGTCGAAATGTCAAAATGTCAAAATGTCGAAATGTCGAAATGTCGAAATGTCAAAATGTCGAAATGTCAAAATGTCGAAATGTCGAAATGTCAAAATGTCGAAATGTCGAAATTTCAAAATGTCAAAATGTCAAAATGTCGAAATGTCAAAATGTCGAAATGTCAAAATGTCGAAATGTCAAAATGTCGAAATGTCAAAATGTCGAAATGTCAAAATGTCGAAATGTCAAAATGTCGAAATGTCAAAATGTCAAAATGTCGAAATGTCAAAATGTCGAAATGTCAAAATGTCGAAATGTCAAAATGTCGAAATGTCAAAATGTCAAAATGTCGAAATGTCAAAATGTCGAAATGTCAAAATGTCGAAATGTCGAAATGTCAAAATGTCGAAATGTCAAAATGTCGAAATGTCAAAATGTCGAAATGTCAAAATGTCGAAATGTCAAAATGTCGAAATGTCGAAATGTCAAAATGTCGAAATGTCAAAATGTCGAAATGTCAAAATGTCAAAATGTCGAAATGTCAAAATGTCGAAATGTCGAAATGTCAAAATGTCGAAATGTCAAAAGGTCGAAATGTCAAAATGTCGAAATGTCAAAATGTCGAAATGTCAAAATGTCGAAATGTCAAAATGTCGAAATGTCAAAATGTCGAAATGTCAAAATGTCGAAATGTCAAAATGTCAAAATGTCGAAATGTCAAAATGTCGAAATGTCGAAATGTCAAAATGTCAAAATGTCGAAATGTCAAAATGTCAATATGTCGAAATGTCAAAATGTCGAAATGTCGAAATGTCAAAATGTCAAAATGTCGAAATGTCAAAATGTCGAAATGTCAAAATGTCGAAATGTCAAAATGTCAAAATGTCGAAATGTCAAAATGTCGAAATGTCAAAATGTCAAAATGTCGAAATGTCAAAATGTCGAAATGTCAAAATGTCAAAATGTCGAAATTTCAAAATGTCGAAATGTCAAAATGTCGAAATGTCAAAATGTCGAAATGTCAAAATGTCGAAATGTCAAAATGTCGAAATGTCAAAATGTCGAAATGTCAAAATGTCGAAATGTCAAAATGTCAAAATGTCAAAATGTCAAAATGTCGAAATGTCAAAATGTCAAAATGTCAAAATGTCGAAATGTCAAAATGTCGAAATGTCGAAATGTCAAAATGTCGAAATGTCAAAATGTCAAAATGTCGAAATGTCGAAATGTCAAAATGTCGAAATGTCAAAATGTCGAATTGTCAAAATGTCAAAATCTCGAAATGTCAAAATGTCGAAATGTCAAAATGTCGAAATGTCAAAATGTCGAATTGTCAAAATGTCAAAATGTCGAATTGTCAAAATGTCGAAATGTCAAAATGTCGAAATGTCAAAATGTCGAATTGTCAAAATGTCGAAATGTCGAAATGTCAAAATGTCGAAATGTCAAAATGTCGAATTGTCAAAATGTCATAACGTCGAAATGTCAAAATGTCGAAATATCAAAATGTCAAAATGTCGAATTGTCAAAATGTCGAAATGTCAATATGTCAAAATGTCGAAATGTCAAAATGTCGAAATGTCAAAATGTCAAAATGTCGAAATGTCAAAATGTCGAAATGTCAAAATGTCGAAATGTCAAAATGTCGAAATGTGAAAATGTCGAAATGTCGAAATGTCAAAATGTCGAAATGTCAAAATGTCGAAATGTCAAAATGTCAAAATGTCGAAATGTCAAAATGTCGAAATGTCAAAATGTCGAAATGTCAAAATGTCGAAATGTCAAAATGTCAAAATGTCGAAATGTCAAAATGTCGAAATGTCAAAATGTCGAAATGTCAAAATGTCAAAATGTCGAAATGTCAAAATGTCGAAATGTCAAAATGTCAAAATGTCGAAATGTCAAAATGTCGAAATGTCAAAATGTCGAATTGTCAAAATGTCAAAATGTCGAAATGTCAAAATGTCGAAATGTCAAAATGTCGAATTGTCAAAATGTCGAAATGACAAAATGTCGAAATGTCAAAATGTCGAAATGTCAACATGTCGAAATGTCGAAATGTCAAAATGTCGAAATGTCAATATGTCGAAATGTCGAAATGTCAATATGTCGAAATGTCAAAATGTCGAAATGTCAAAATGTCGAAATGTCAAAATGTCGAAATGTCAAAATGTCGAAATGTCAAAATGTCGAAATGTCAAAATGTCGAAATGTCAAAATGTCAAAATGTCGAAATGTCGAAATGTCGAAATGTCAAAATGTCGAAATGTCAAAATGTCGAAATGTCGAAATGTCAAAATGTCGAAATGTCGAAATTTCAAAATGTCGAAATGTCAAAATGTCGAAATGTCAAAATGTCGAAATGTCGAAATGTCAAAATGTCGAAATGTCGAAATTTCAAAATGTCAAAATGTCGAAATGTCAAAATGTCAAAATGTCGAAATGTCAAAATGTCGAAATGTCGAAATGTCAAAATGTCAAAATGTCGAAATGTCGAAATGTCAAAATGTCGAAATGTCAAAATGTCGAAATGTCAAAATGTCGAAATGTCAAAATGTCGAAATGTCGAAATGTCAAAATGTCGAAATGTCGAAATTTCAAAATGTCAAAATGTCGAAATGTCAAAATGTCAAAATGTCGAAATGTCAAAATGTCAAAATGTCGAAATGTCAAATTGTCAAAATGTCGAAATGTCAAAATGTCGAAATGTCAAAATGTCGAAATGTCAAAATGTCGAAATGTCAAAATGTCGAAATGTCAAAATGTCGAAATGTCAAAATGTCAAAATGTCGAAATGTCAAAATGTCGAAATGTCAAAATGTCAAAATGTCGAAATGTCAAAATGTCGAAATGTCGAAATGTCAAAATGTCAAAATGTCGAAATGTCGAAATGTCAAAATGTCGAAATGTCAAAATGTCGAAATGTCAAAATGTCGAAATGTCAAAATGTCGAAATGTCGAAATGTCAAAATGTCGAAATGTCGAAATTTCAAAATGTCAAAATGTCAAAATGTCGAAATGTCAAAATGTCAAAATGTCGAAATGTCAAAATGTCAAAATGTCGAAATGTCAAAATGTCAAAATGTCGAAATGTCAAAATGTCGAAATGTCGAAATGTCAAAATGTCAAAATGTCGAAATGTCGAAATATCAAAATGTCGAAATGTCAAAATGTCGAAATGTCAAAATGCCGAAATGTCGAAATGTCAAAATGTCGAAATGTCAATATGTCGAAATGTCAAAATGTCAAAATGTCGAAATGTCGAAATGTCAAAATGTCGAAATGTCAAAATGTCAAAATGTCAAAATGTCGAAATGTCAAAATGTCAAAATATCGAAATGTCGAAATGTCAAAATGTCGAAATGTCGAAATGTCAAAATGTTAAAATGTCGAAATGTCAAAATGTCGAAATGTCAAAATGTCAAAATGTCGAAATGTCAAAATGTCAAAATGTCAAAATGTCGAAATGTCAAAATGTCGAAATGTCAAAATGTTGAAATGTCAAAATGTCAAAATGTCAAAATGTCGAAATGTCAAAATGTCAAAATGTCAAAATGTCAAAATGTCGAAATGTCAAAATGTCAAAATGTCAAAATGTCGAAATGTCAAAATGTCGAAATGTCGAAATGTCAAAATGTCGAAATGTCAAAATGTCAAAATGTCGAAATGTCGAAATGTCAAAATGTCGAAATGTCAAAATGTCGAATTGTCAAAATGTCAAAATGTCGAATTGTCAAAATGTCGAAATGTCAAAATGTCGAAATGTCAAAATGTCGAATTGTCAAAATGTCGAAATGTCGAAATGTCAAAATGTCGAAATGTCAAAATGTCGAATTGTCAAAATGTCAAAATGTCGAAATGTCAAAATGTCGAAATGTCAAAATGTCGAAATGTGAAAATGTCGAAATGTCGAAATGTCAAAATGTCGAAATGTCAAAATGTCGAAATGTCAAAATGTCAAAATGTCGAAATGTCAAAATGTCGAAATGTCAAAATGTCGAAATGTCAAAATGTCGAAATGTCAAAATGTCAAAATGTCGAAATGTCAAAATGTCGAAATGTCAAAATGTCGAAATGTCAAAATGTCAAAATGTCGAAATGTCAAAATGTCGAAATGTCAAAATGTCAAAATGTCGAAATGTCAAAATGTCGAAATGTCAAAATGTCGAATTGTCAAAATGTCAAAATGTCGAAATGTCAAAATGTCGAAATGTCAAAATGTCGAATTGTCAAAATGTCGAAATGACAAAATGTCGAAATGTCAAAATGTCGAAATGTCAACATGTCGAAATGTCGAAATGTCAAAATGTCGAAATGTCAATATGTCGAAATGTCAAAATGTCGAAATGTCAAAATGTCGAAATGTCGAAATGTCAAAATGTCAAAATGTCAAAATGTCGAAATGTCAAAATGTCAAAATGTCAAAATGTCAAAATGTCGAAATGTCAAAATGTCGAAATGTCAAAATGTCGAAATGTCAAAATGTCGAAATGTCAAAATGTCAAAATGTCGAAATGTCGAAATGTCAAAATGTCGAAATGTCAAAATGTCGAATTGTCAAAATGTCAAAATCTCGAAATGTCAAAATGTCGAAATGTCAAAATGTCGAAATGTCAAAATGTCGAAATGTCAAAATGTCAAAATATCGAAATGTCGAAATGTCAAAATGTCGAAATGTCGAAATTTCAAAATGTTAAAATGTCGAAATGTCAAAATGTCGAAATGTCAAAATGTCAAAATGTCGAAATGTCAAAATGTCAAAATGTCGAAATGTCAAAATGTCGAAATGTCAAAATGTTGAAATGTCAAAATGTCAAAATGTCAAAATGTCGAAATGTCAAAATGTCAAAATGTCAAAATGTCAAAATGTCGAAATGTCAAAATGTCAAAATGTCAAAATGTCAAAATGTCGAAATGTCAAAATGTCGAAATGTCGAAATGTCGAAATGTCAAAATGTCAAAATGTCAAAATGTCGAAATGTCGAAATGTCAAAATGTCGAAATGTCAAAATGTCGAATTGTCAAAATGTCAAAATCTCGAAATGTCAAAATGTCGAAATGTCAAAATGTCGAAATGTCAAAATGTCGAATTGTCAAAATGTCAAAATGTCGAATTGTCAAAATGTCGAAATGTCAAAATGTCGAAATGTCAAAATGTCGAATTGTCAAAATGTCGAAATGTCGAAATGTCAAAATGTCGAAATGTCAAAATGTCGAATTGTCAAAATGTCATAACGTCGAAATGTCAAAATGTCGAAATATCAAAATGTCAAAATGTCGAATTGTCAAAATGTCGAAATGTCAAAATGTCAAAATGTCGAAATGTCAAAATGTCGAAATGTCAAAATGTCAAAATGTCGAAATGTCAAAATGTCAAAATGTCGAAATGTCAAAATGTCGAAATGTGAAAATGTCGAAATGTCGAAATGTCAAAATGTCGAAATGTCAAAATGTCGAAATGTCAAAATGTCAAAATGTCGAAATGTCACAATGTCGAAATGTCAAAATGTCGAAATGTCAAAATGTCGAAATGTCAAAATGTCAAAATGTCGAAATGTCAAAATGTCGAAATGTCAAAATGTCGAAATGTCAAAATGTCAAAATGTCGAAATGTCAAAATGTCGAAATGTCAAAATGTCAAAATGTCGAAATGTCAAATGTCGAAATGTCAAAATGTCGAATTGTCAAAATGTCAAAATGTCGAAATGTCAAAATGTCGAAATGTCAAAATGTCGAATTGTCAAAATGTCGAAATGTCAAAATGTCGAAATGTGAAAATGTCGAAATGTCAACATGTCGAAATGTCGAAATGTCAAAATGTCGAAATGTCAGTATGTCGAAATGTCAAAATGTCGAAATGTCAAAATGTCGAAATGTCGAAATGTCAAAATGTCAAAATGTCAAAATGTCGAAATGTCAAAATGTCAAAATGTCAAAATGTCGAAATGTCAAAATGTCGAAATGTCGAAATGTCAAAATGTCGAAATGTCAAAATGTCAAAATGTCGAAATGTCGAAATGTCAAAATGTCGAAATGTCAAAATGTCGAATTGTCAAAATGTCAAAATCTCGAAATGTCAAAATGTCGAAATGTCAAAATGTCGAAATGTCAAAATGTCGAATTGTCAAAATGTCGAATTGTCAAAATGTCGAAATGTCAAAATGTCGAAATGTCAAAATGTCGAATTGTCAAAATGTCGAAATGTCGAAATGTCAAAATGTCGAAATGTCAAAATGTCGAATTGTCAAAATGTCATAACGTCGAAATGTCAAAATGTCGAAATATCAAAATGTCAAAATGTCGAATTGTCAAAATGTCGAAATGTCAAAATGTCAAAATGTCGAAATGTCAAAATGTCGAAATGTCAAAATGTCAAAATGTCGAAATGTCAAAATGTCGAAATGTCAAAATGTCGAAATGTCAAAATGTCGAAATGTGAAAATGTCGAAATGTCGAAATGTCAAAATGTCGAAATGTCAAAATGTCGAAATGTCAAAATGTCAAAATGTCGAAATGTCAAAATGTCGAAATGTCAAAATGTCGAAATGTCAAAATGTCGAAATGTCAAAATGTCGAAATGTCGAAATGTCAAAATGTCGAAATTTCAAAATGTCGTAATGTCAAAATGTCGAAATGTCAAAATGTCAAAATGTCGAAATGTCAAAATGTCGAAATGTCAAAATGTCGAAATGTCGAAATGTCAAAATGTCGAAATGTCAAAATGTCAAAATGTCGAAATGTCAAAATGTCGAAATGTCAAAATGTCGAAATGTCGAAATGTCAAAATGTCGAAATGTCAAAATGTCAAAAAGTCGAAATGTCAAAATGTCAAAATGTCGAAATGTCAAAATGTCGAAATGTCAAAATGTCAAAATGTCGAAATGTCGAAATGTCAAAATGTCGAAATGTCAAAATGTCAAAATGTCGAAATGTCAAAATGTCGAAATGTCAAAATGTCAAAATGTCGAAATGTCAAAATGTCAAAATGTCAAAATGTCGAAATGTCAAAATGTCGAAATGTCAAAATGTCGAAATGTCGAAATGTCAAAATGTCGAAATGTCAAAATGTCAAAATGTCAAAATGTCGAAATGTCAAAATGTCAAAATGTCGAAATGTCAAAATGTCGAAATGTCAAAATGTCGAAATGTCAAAATGTCGAAATGTCAAAATGTCGAAATGTCAAAATGTCGAAATGTCAAAATGTCAAAATGTCGAAATGTCAAAATGTCAAAATGTCGAAATGTCAAAATGTCGAAATGTCAAAATGTCGAAATGTCGAAATGTCAAAATGTCAAAATGTCGAAATGTCAAAATGTCAAAATGTCGAAATGTCAAAATGTCGAAATGTCAAAATGTCGAAATGTCAAAATGTCGAAATGTCGAAATGTCAAAATGTCGAAATGTCAAAATGTCGAAATGTCAAAATGTCAAAATGTCGAAATGTCAAAATGTCAAAATGTCGAAATGTCAAAATGTCGAAATGTCAAAATGTCGAAATGTCAAAATGTCAAAATGTCGAAATGTCAAAATGTCAAAATGTCGAAATGTCAAAATGTCAAAATGTCGAAATGTCAAAATGTCGAAATGTCAAAATGTCGAAATGTCAAAATGTCGAAATGTCAAAATGTCGAATTGCAAAATGTCGAAATGTCAAAATGTCGAAATGTCAAAATGTCGAAATGTCAAAATGTCGAAATGTCAAAATGTCGAAATGTCAAAATGTCGAAATGTCAAAATGTCGAAATGTCGAAATGTCAAAATGTCGAAATGTCAAAATGTCGAAATGTCAAAATGTCAAAATGTCGAAATGTCAAAATGTCAAAATGTCGAAATGTCAAAATGTCGAAATGTCAAAATGTCGAAATGTCGAAATGTCAAAATGTCAAAATGTCGAAATGTCAAAATGTCAAAATGTCGAAATGTCAAAATGTCGAAATGTCAAAATGTCGAAATGTCAAAATGTTGAAATGTCAAAATGTCGAAATGTCAAAATGTCGAAATGTCAAAATGTCAAAATGTCGAAATGTCAAAATGTCGAAATGTCAAAATGTCGAAATGTCAAAATGTCAAAATGTCGAAATGTCAAAATGTCGAAATGTCAAAATGTCGAAATGTCGAAATGTCAAAATGTCAAAATGTCGAAATGTCAAAATGTCAAAATGTCGAAATGTCAAAATGTCGAAATGTCAAAATGTCGAAATGTCGAAATGTCAAAATGTCGAAATGTCAAAATGTCGAAATGTCGAAATGTCAAAATGTCGAAATGTCAAAATGTCAAAATGTCGAAATGTCAAAATGTCGAAATGTCGAAATGTCAAAATGTCAAAATGTCGAAATGTCAAAATGTCAAAATGTCGAAATGTCAAAATGTCGAAATGTCAAAATGTCGAAATGTCGAAATGTCAAAATGTCGAAATGTCAAAATGTCAAAAAGTCGAAATGTCAAAATGTCAAAATGTCGAAATGTCAAAATGTCGAAATGTCAAAATGTCAAAATGTCGAAATGTCGAAATGTCAAAATGTCGAAATGTCAAAATGTCAAAATGTCGAAATGTCAAAATGTCGAAATGTCAAAATGTCAAAATGTCGAAATGTCAAAATGTCAAAATGTCAAAATGTCGAAATGTCAAAATGTCGAAATGTCAAAATGTCGAAATGTCGAAATGTCAAAATGTCGAAATGTCAAAATGTCAAAATGTCAAAATGTCGAAATGTCAAAATGTCAAAATGTCGAAATGTCAAAATGTCGAAATGTCAAAATGTCGAAATGTCAAAATGTCGAAATGTCAAAATGTCGAAATGTCAAAATGTCGAAATGTCAAAATGTCAAAATGTCGAAATGTCAAAATGTCAAAATGTCGAAATGTCAAAATGTCGAAATGTCAAAATGTCGAAATGTCGAAATGTCAAAATGTCAAAATGTCGAAATGTCAAAATGTCAAAATGTCGAAATGTCAAAATGTCGAAATGTCAAAATGTCGAAATGTCAAAATGTCGAAATGTCGAAATGTCAAAATGTCGAAATGTCAAAATGTCGAAATGTCAAAATGTCAAAATGTCGAAATGTCAAAATGTCAAAATGTCGAAATGTCAAAATGTCGAAATGTCAAAATGTCGAAATGTCAAAATGTCAAAATGTCGAAATGTCAAAATGTCAAAATGTCGAAATGTCAAAATGTCAAAATGTCGAAATGTCAAAATGTCGAAATGTCAAAATGTCGAAATGTCAAAATGTCGAAATGTCAAAATGTCGAATTGCAAAATGTCGAAATGTCAAAATGTCGAAATGTCAAAATGTCGAAATGTCAAAATGTCGAAATGTCAAAATGTCGAAATGTCAAAATGTCGAAATGTCAAAATGTCGAAATGTCGAAATGTCAAAATGTCGAAATGTCAAAATGTCGAAATGTCAAAATGTCAAAATGTCGAAATGTCAAAATGTCAAAATGTCGAAATGTCAAAATGTCGAAATGTCAAAATGTCGAAATGTCGAAATGTCAAAATGTCAAAATGTCGAAATGTCAAAATGTCAAAATGTCGAAATGTCAAAATGTCGAAATGTCAAAATGTCGAAATGTCAAAATGTTGAAATGTCAAAATGTCGAAATGTCAAAATGTCGAAATGTCAAAATGTCAAAATGTCGAAATGTCAAAATGTCGAAATGTCAAAATGTCGAAATGTCAAAATGTCGAAATGTCAAAATGTCGAAATGTCAAAATGTCGAAATGTCAAAATGTCGAAATGTCGAAATGTCAAAATGTCGAAATGTCGAAATGTCGAAATTTCAAAATGTCAAAATGTCAAAATGTCGAAATGTCAAAATGTCAAAATGTCGAAATGTCAAAATGTCAAAATGTCGAAATGTCAAAATGTCAAAATGTCGAAATGTCAAAATGTCAAAATGTCGAAATGTCGAAATGTCAAAATGTCGAAATGTCAAAATGTCGAAATGTCAAAATGTCGAAATGTCGAAATGTCAAAATGTCGAAATGTCAAAATGTCGAAATGTCGAAATTTCAAAATGTCAAAATGTCGAAATGTCAAAATGTCAAAATGTCGAAATGTCAAAATGTCAAAATGTCGAAATGTCAAAATGTCAAAATGTCGAAATGTCAAAATGTCGAAATGTCGAAATGTCAAAATGTCAAAATGTCGAAATGTCGAAATGTCAAAATGTCGAAATGTCAAAATGTCGAAATGTCAAAATGCCGAAATGTCGAAATGTCAAAATGTCGAAATGTCAAAATGTCGAAATGTCAAAATGTCAAAATGTCGAAATGTCGAAATGTCAAAATGTCGAAATGTCAAAATGTCAAAATGTCGAAATGTCAAAATGTCGAAATGTCAAAATGTCAAAATATCGAAATGTCGAAATGTCAAAATGTCGAAATGTCGAAATATCAAAATGTTAAAATGTCGAAATGTCAAAATGTCAAAATGTCAAAATGTCGAAATGTCAAAATGTCAAAATGTCAAAATGTCGAAATGTCAAAATGTCGAAATGTCAAAATGTCGAAATGTCAAAATGTCAAAATGTGAAATGTCGAAATGTCAAAATGTCAAAATGTCGAAATGTCAAAATGTCGAAATGTCAAAATGTCAAAATGTCAAAATGTCAAAATGACGAAATGTCAAAATGTCAAAATGTCGAAATGTCGAAATGTCAAAATGTTAAAATGTCGAAATGTCAAAATGTCGAAATGTCAAAATGTCAAAATGTCGAAATGTCAAAATGTCAAAATGTCGAAATGTCAAAATGTCGAAATGTCAAAATGCCGAAATGTCGAAATGTCAAAATGTTAAAATGTCGAAATGTCAAAATGTCTAAATGTCAAAATGTCAAAATGTCAAAATGTCGAAATGTCGAAATGTCAAAATGTCGAAATGTCGAAATGTCAAAATGTTAAAATGTCGAAATGTCAAAATGTCGAAATGTCAAAATGTCAAAATGTCGAACTGTCAAAATGTCAAAATGTCGAAATGTCAAAATGTCGAAATGTCAAAATGCCGAAATGTCGAAATGTCAAAATGTCGAAATGTCAAAATGTCAAAATGTCGAAATGTCGAAATGTCAAAATGTCGAAATGTCAAAATGTCAAAATGTCGAAATGTCAAAATGTCGAAATGTCAAAATGTCGAAATGTCAAAATGTCAAAATGTCGAAATGTCAAAATGTCGAAATGTCAAAATGTCGAAATGTCAAAATGTCGAAATGTCAACATGTCGAAATGTCGAAATGTCAAAATGTCGAAATGTCAATATGTCGAAATGTCAAAATGTCGAAATGTGAAAATGTCGAAATGTTAAAATGTCAAAATGTCGAAATGTCAAAATGTCGAAATGTCAAAATGTCGAAATGTCAAAATGTCGAAATGTCAAAATGTCGCAATATCGAAATGTCAAAATGTCGAAATGTCAAAATGTCAAAATGTCGAAATGTCAAAATGTCAAAATGTCGAAATGTCAAAATGTCGAAATGTCAAAATGTCAAAATGTCGAAATGTCAAAATGTCGAAATGTCGAAATGTCAAAATGTCGAAATGTCAAAATGTCAAAATGTCGAAATGTCAAAATGTCGAAATGTCAAAATGTCGAAATGTCAAAATGTCAAAATGTCAAAATGTCAAAATGTCGAAATGTCGAAATGTCAAAATGTCAAAATGTCGAAATGTCAAAATGTCGAAATGTCAAAATGTCGAAATGTCAAAATGTCGAAATGTCAAAATGTCGAAATGTCGAAATGTCGAAATGTCAAAATGTCGAAATGTCAAAATGTCGAAATGTCAAAATGTCGAAATGTCAAAATGTCGAATTGTCAAAATGTCAAAATGTCGAAATGTCAAAATGTCGAAATGTCAAAATGTCGAAATGTCAAAATGTCGAATTGTCAAAATGTCGAAATGTCGAAATGTCAAAATGTCGAAATGTCAAAATGTCGAATTGTCAAAATGTCATAACGTCGAAATGTCAAAATGTCGAAATATCAAAATGTCAAAATGTCGAATTGTCAAAATGTCGAAATGTCAAAATGTCAAAATGTCGAAATGTCAAAATGTCGAAATGTCAAAGTGTCAAAATGTCGAAATGTCAAAATGTCGAAATGTCAAAATGTCGAAATGTCAAAATGTCGAAATGTCGAAATGTCAAAATGTCGAAATGTCAAAATGTCGAAATGTCAAAATGTCAAAATATCGAAATGTCAAAATGTCGAAATGTCAAAATGTCAAAATGTCGAAATGTCAAAATGTCAACATGTCGAAATGTCAAAATGTCGAAATGTCAAAATGTCGAAATGTCAAAATGTCAAAATGTCGAAATGTCAAAATGTCGAAATGTCAAAATGTCGAAATGTCAAAATGTCGAAATGTCGAAATGTCGAAATGTCAAAATGTCGAAATGTCAAAATGTCGAAATGTCAAAATGTCGAAATGTCAAAATGTCGAAATGTCAAAATGTCGAAATGTCGAAATGTCAAAATGTCGAAATGTCGAAATGTCGAAATGTCAAAATGTCGAAATGTCAAAATGTCAAAATGTCGAAATGTCAAAATGTCGAAATGTCAAAATGTCAAAATGTCGAAATGTCAAAATGTCAAAATGTCGAATTGCAAAATGTCGAAATGTCAAAATGTCGAAATGTCAAAATGTCGAAATGTCAAAATGTCGAAATGTCAAAATGTCGAAATGTCAAAATGTCGAAATGTCAAAATGTCGAAATGTCGAAATGTCAAAATGTCGAAATGTCAAAATGTCGAAATGTCAAAATGTCAAAATGTCGAAATGTCAAAATGTCAAAATGTCGAAATGTCAAAATGTCGAAATGTCAAAATGTCGAAATGTCGAAATGTCGAAATGTCAAAATGTCAAAATGTCGAAATGTCAAAATGTCAAAATGTCGAAATGTCAAAATGTCGAAATGTCAAAATGTCGAAATGTCAAAATGTCGAAATGTCGAAATGTCAAAATGTCGAAATGTCAAAATGTCGAAATGTCAAAATATCGAAATGTCAAAATGTCGAAATGTCGAAATGTCAAAATGTCAAAATGTCGAAATGTCAAAATGTCAAAATGTCGAAATGTCAAAATGTCGAAATGTCGAAATGTCAAAATGTCAAAATGTCGAAATGTCAAAATGTCGAAATGTCAAAATGTCGAAATGTCAAAATGTCGAAATGTCAAAATTCCGAAATGTCGAAATGTCAAAATTTCGAAATGTCAAAATGTCGAAATGTCAAAATGTCGAAATGTCAAAATGTCGAAATGTCAAAATGTCGAAATGTCAAAATGTCGAAATGTCAAAATATCGAAATGTCAAAATGTCGAAATGTCGAAATGTCAAAATGTCGAAATGTCGAAATGTCAAAATGTCGAAATGTCAAAATGTCAAAATGTCGAAATGTCAAAATGTCGAAATGTCAAAATGTCAAAATGTCGAATGTCGAAATGTCAAAATGTCAAAATGTCGAAATGTCAAAATGTCGAAATGTCAAAATGTCGAAATGTCAAAATGTCAAAATGTCGAAATGTCAAAATGTCGAAATGTCAAAATGTCGAAATGTCAAAATGTCGAAATGTCAAAATGTCGAAATGTCGAAATGTCGAAATGTCAAAATGTCGAAATGTCAAAATGTCGAAATGTCAAAATGTCAAAATGTCGAAATGTCAAAATGTCGAAATGTCAAAATGTCAAAATGTCGAAATGTCAAAATGTCGAAATGTCAAAATGTCAAAATGTCGAATTGCAAAATGTCGAAATGTCAAAATGTCGAAATGTCAAAATGTCGAAATGTCAAAATGTCGAAATGTCAAAATGTCGAAATGTCAAAATGTCGAAATGTCAAAATGTCGAAATGTCGAAATGTCAAAATGTCGAAATGTCAAAATGTCGAAATGTCAAAATGTCAAAATGTCGAAATGTCAAAATGTCAAAATGTCGAAATGTCAAAATGTCGAAATGTCAAAATGTCGAAATGTCGAAATGTCGAAATGTCAAAATGTCAAAATGTCGAAATGTCGAAATGTCAAAATGTCGAAATGTCAAAATGTCAAAATGTCGAAATGTCAAAATGTCGAAATGTCAAAATGTCGAAATGTCAAAATGTCGAAATGTCAACATGTCGAAATGTCGAAATGTCAAAATGTCGAAATGTCAATATGTCGAAATGTCAAAATGTCGAAATGTCAAAATGTCAAAATGTCGAAATGTCGAAATTTCAAAATGTCAAAATGTCGAAATGTCAAAATGTCAAAATGTCGAAATGTCAAAATGTCAAAATGTCGAAATGTCAAAATGTCAAAATGTCGAAATGTCAAAATGTCGAAATGTCGAAATGTCAAAATGTCAAAATGTCGAAATGTCGAAATGTCAAAATGTCGAAATGTCGAAATGTCAAAATGTCGAAATTTCAAAATGTCAAAATGTCGAAATGTCAAAATGTCAAAATGTCGAAATGTCAAAATGTCGAAATGTCAAAATGTCAAAATGTCGAAATGTCAAAATGTCGAAATGTCGAAATGTCAAAATGTCAAAATGTCGAAATGTCGAAATGTCAAAATGTCGAAATGTCAAAATGTCGAAAAGTCAAAATTCCGAAATGTCGAAATGTCAAAATTTCGAAATGTCAAAATGTCGAAATGTCAAAATGTCAAAATGTCGAAATGTCGAAATGTCAAAATGTCGAAATGTCAAAATGTCAAAATGTCGAAATGTCAAAATGTCGAAATGTCAAAATGTCAAAATGTCGAATGTCGAAATGTCAAAATGTCGAAATGTCGAAATGTCAAAATGTTAAAATGTCGAAATGTCAAAATGTCGAAATGTCAAAATGTCAAAATGTCGAAATGTCAAAATGTCAAAATGTCAAAATATCGAAATGTCAAAATGTCGAAATGTCAAAATGTCGAAATGTCAAAATGTCAAAATGTCAAAATGTCGAAATGTCAAAATGTCGAAATGTCAAAATGTCGAAATGTCGAAATGTCAAAATGTCAAAATGTCGAAATGTTGAAATGTCAAAATGTCGAAATGTCAAAATGTCGAAATGTCAAAATGCCGAAATGTCGAAATGTCAAAATGTCGAAATGTCAAAATGTCGAAATGTCAAAATGTCAAAATGTCGAAATGTCGAAATGTCAAAATGTCAAAATGTCGAAATGTCAAAATGTCGAAATGTCGAAATGTCAAAATGTTAAAATGTCGAAATGTCAAAATGTCGAAATGTCAAAATGTCAAAATGTCAAAATGTCGAAATGTCAAAATGTCGAAATGTCAAAATGTCGAAATGTCAAAATGTCAAAATGTCGAAATGTCAAAATGTCGAAATGTCAAAATGTCGAAATGTCAACATGTCGAAATGTCGAAATGTCAAAATGTCGAAATGTCAATATGTCGAAATGTCAAAATGTCGAAATGTCAAAATGTCGAAATGTTAAAATGTCAAAATGTCGAAATGTCAAAATGTCGAAATGTCAAAATGTCGAAATGTCAAAATGTCAAAATGTCGAAATGTCGAAATGTCAAAATGTCAAAATGTCGAAATGTCAAAATGTCGAAATGTCAAAATGTCGCAATATCGAAATGTCAAAATGTCAAAATGTCAAAATGTCAAAATGTCAAAATGTCGAAATGTCAAAATGTCAAAATGTCGAAATGTCAAAATGTTTAAATGTCGAAATGTCAAAATGTCGAAATGTCAAAATGTCGAAATGTCAAAATGTCAAAATGTCGAAATGTCAAAATGTCGAAATGTCAAAATGTCGAAATGTCAAAATGTCAAAATGTCAAAATGTCAAAATGTCGAAATGTCAAAATGTCGAAATGTAAAAATGTCAAAATGTCGAAATGTCAAAATGTCGAAATGTCAAAATGTCGAAATGTCAAAATGTCGAAATGTCAGAATGTCGAAATGTCAAAATGTCGAAATGTCAAAATGTCGAAATGTCAAAATGTCGAATTGTCAAAATGTCGAAATGTCAAAATGTCGAAATGTCAAAATGTCGAAATGTCAAAATGTCGAAATGTCAAAATGTCGAATTGTCAAAATGTCGAAATGTCGAAATGTCAAAATGTCGAAATGTCAAAATGTCGAATTGTCAAAATGTCATAATGTCGAAATGTCGAAATGTCAAAATGTCAAAATGTCGAAATGTCAAAATGTCGAAATGTCAAAATGTCAAAATGTCGAAATGTCAAAATGTCGAAATGTCAAAATGTCGAAATGTCAAAATGTCGAAATGTCAAAATGTCGAAATGTCAAAATGTCGAAATGTCAAAATGTCGAAATGTCGAAATGTCAAAATGTCGAAATGTCAAAATGTCAAAATGTCGAAAGGTCAAAATGTCAAAATGTCAAAATGTCGAAATGTCAAAATGTCGAAATGTCAAAATGTCGAAATGTCAAAATGTCAAAATGTCAAAATGTCAAAATGTCGAAATGTCGAAATGTCAAAATGTCAAAATGTCGAAATGTCAAAATGTCGAAATGTCGAAATGTCAAAATGTTAAAATGTCGAAATGTCAAAATGTCGAAATGTCAAAATGTCAAAATGTCAAAATGTCGAAATGTCAAAATGTCGAAATGTCAAAATGTCGAAATGTCAAAATGTCAAAATGTCGAAATGTCAAAATGTCGAAATGTCAAAATGTCGAAATGTCAACATGTCGAAATGTCGAAATGTCAAAATGTCGAAATGTCAATATGTCGAAATGTCAAAATGTCGAAATGTCAAAATGTCGAAATGTTAAAATGTCAAAATTTCGAAATGTCAAAATGTCGAAATGTCAAAATGTCGAAATGTCAAAATGTCAAAATGTCGAAATGTCGAAATGTCAAAATGTCAAAATGTCGAAATGTCAAAATGTCGAAATGTCAAAATGTCGCAATATCGAAATGTCAAAATGTCAAAATGTCAAAATGTCAAAATGTCAAAATGTCGAAATGTCAAAATGTCAAAATGTCGAAATGTCAAAATGTCTAAATGTCGAAATGTCAAAATGTCGAAATGTCAAAATGTCGAAATGTCAAAATGTCAAAATGTCGAAATGTCAAAATGTCGAAATGTCAAAATGTCGAAATGTCAAAATGTCAAAATGTCAAAATGTCAAAATGTCGAAATGTCAAAATGTCGAAATGTAAAAATGTCAAAATGTCGAAATGTCAAAATGTCGAAATGTCAAAATGTCGAAATGTCAAAATGTCGAAATGTCAGAATGTCGAAATGTCAAAATGTCGAAATGTCAAAATGTCGAAATGTCAAAATGTCGAATTGTCAAAATGTCGAAATGTCAAAATGTCGAAATGTCAAAATGTCGAAATGTCAAAATGTCGAAATGTCAAAATGTCGAATTGTCAAAATGTCGAAATGTCGAAATGTCAAAATGTCGAAATGTCAAAATGTCGAATTGTCAAAATGTCATAATGTCGAAATGTCGAAATGTCAAAATGTCAAAATGTCGAAATGTCAAAATGTCGAAATGTCAAAATGTCAAAATGTCGAAATGTCAAAATGTCGAAATGTCAAAATGTCGAAATGTCAAAATGTCGAAATGTCAAAATGTCGAAATGTCAAAATGTCGAAATGTCAAAATGTTAAAATGTCGAAATGTCAAAATGTCGAAATGTCAAAATGTCAAAATGTCGAAAGGTCAAAATGTCAAAATGTCAAAATGTCGAAATGTCAAAATGTCGAAATGTCAAAATGTCGAAATGTCAAAATGTCAAAATGTCGAAATGTCAAAATGTCGAAATGTCAAAATGTCGAAATGTCGAAATGTCAAAATGTCGAAATGTCAAAATGCCGAAATGTCGAAATGTCAAAATGTCGAAATGTCAAAATGTCGAAATGTCAAAATGTCAAAATGTCGAAATGTCGAAATGTCAAAATGTCGAAATGTCAAAATGTCAAAATGTCGAAATGTCAAAATGTCGAAATGTCAAAATGTCAAAATGTCGAAATGTCGAAATGTCAAAATGTCGAAATGTCGAAATGTCAAAATGTTAAAATGTCGAAATGTCAAAATGTCGAAATGTCAAAATGTCGAAATGTCAAAATGTCAAAATGTCAAAATGTCGAAATGTCAAAATGTCGAAATGTCAAAATGTCGAAATGTCAAAATGTCAAAATGTCGAAATGTCGAAATGTCAAAATGTCGAAATGTCGAAATGTCAAAATGTTAAAATGTCGAAATGTCAAAATGTCGAAATGTCAAAATGTCGAAATGTCAAAATGTCAAAATGTCGAAATGTCGAAATGTCAAAATGTCGAAATGTCAAAATGTCAAAATGTCGAAATGTCGAAATGTCAAAATGTCGAAATGTCGAAATGTCAAAATGTTAAAATGTCGAAATGTCAAAATGTCGAAATGTCAAAATGTCGAAATGTCAAAATGTCAAAATGTCGAAATGTCGAAATGTCAAAATGTCGAAATGTCAAAATGCCGAAATGTCGAAATGTCAAAATGTCGAAATGTCAAAATGTCGAAATGTCAAAATGTCAAAATGTCGAAATGTCGAAATGTCAAAATGTCGAAATGTCAAAATGTCAAAATGTCGAAATGTCAAAATGTCGAAATGTCAAAATGTCAAAATGTCGAAATGTCGAAATGTCAAAATGTCGAAATGTCGAAATGTCAAAATGTTAAAATGTCGAAATGTCAAAATGTCGAAATGTCAAAATGTCGAAATGTCAAAATGTCAAAATGTCGAAATGTCAAAATGTCGAAATGTCAAAATGTCAAAATGTCGAAATGTCAAAATGTCGAAATGTCAAAATGTCAAAATGTCGAAATGTCAAAATGTCGAAATGTCAAAATGTCGCAATATCGAAATGTCAAAATGTCGAAATGTCAAAATGTCAAAATGTCGAAATGTCAAAATGTCAAAATGTCGAAATGTCAAAATGTCAAAATGTCGAAATGTCAAAATGTCTAAATGTCGAAATGTCAAAATGTCGAAATGTCGAAATGTCAAAACGTCGAAATGTCAAAATGTCAAAATGTCGAAATGTCAAAATGTCGAAATGTCAAAATGTCGAAATGTCAAAATGTCAAAATGACGAAATGTCAAAATGTCGAAATGTCAAAATGTCGAAATGTCAAAATGTCGAAATGTCAAAATGTCGAAATGTCAAAATGTCGAAATGTCAAAATATCAAATGGTCGAAATGTCAAAATGTCGAAATGTCAAAATGTCGAAATGTCAAAATGTCGAAATGTCAAAATGTCGAAATGTCAAAATGTGAAATGGTCGAAATGTCAAAATGTCGAAATGTCAAATGGTCGAAATGTCAAAATGTCGAAATGTCAAAATGTCGAAATGTCAAAATGACGAAATGTCAAAATATCGGAATGTCAAAATGTCGAAATGTCAAAATGTCAAAATGTCGAAATGTCAAAATGTCAAAATTTCAAAATGTCAAAATGCCAAATGGTCGAAATGTCAAAATGTCAAAATATCGAAATGTCAAAATGTCGAAATGTCAAAATGTCGAAATGTCAAAATGTCGAAATGTTAAAATGTCGAAACGTTAAAATGTCGAAATGTCAAAATGATGAAATGTCAAAATGTCGGAATGTCAAAATGTCGAAATGTCAAAATGTCGAAATGTCAAAATGTCGAAATGTCAAAATGTCAAAATGTCGAAATGTCAAAATGTCGAAATGTCAAAATGTCGAAATGTCAAAATGTCGAAATGTTAAAATGTCGAAACGTCAAAATGTCGAAATGTCAAAATGTCAAAATGTCAAAATGTCGAAATGCCAAAATGTCAAAATGTCGAAATGTCAAAATGTCAAAATGTCGAAATGTCAAAATGACAAAATGTCGAAATGTCAAAATGTCGAAATGTCAAAATGTCGAAATGTCAAAATGTCAAAATGTCGAAATGTCAAAATGTCGAAATGTTAAAATGTCGAAACGTCAAAATGTCGAAATGTCAAAATGACGATATGTCAAAATGTCGGAATGTCAAAATGTCGAAATGTCAAAATGTCGAAATGTCAAAATGTCGAAATGTCAAAATGTCAAAATGTCGGAATGTCAAAATGTCGAAATGTCAAAATGTCGAAATTTCAAAATGTCACCATGTCGAAATGTCAAAATGTCGAAATGTCGAAATGTCAAAATGTCGAAATGTCAATATGTCAAAATGTCGAAATGTCAAAATGTCAAATGGTCGAAATGTCAAAATGTCAAAATGTCGAAATGTCAAAATGTCGAAATGTCAAAATGTCGAAATGTCAAAATGTCGAAATGTCAAAATGTCGAAATGTCAAAATGTCGAAATGTCAAAATGTCGAAATGTCAAAATGTCAAAATGTCGAAATGTTAAAATGTCGAAACGTCAAAATGTCGAAATGTCAAAATGACGAAATGTCAAAATGTCGAAATGTCAAAATGTCGAAATGTCAAAATGTCGAAATGTCAAAATGTCGAAATGTCAAAATGTCGAAATGTCAAAATGTCAAATGGTCGAAATGTCAAAATGTCGAAATGTCAAAATGTCGAAATGTCAAAATGTCGAAATGTCAAAATGTCGAAATGTCAAAATGTCAAAATGTCGAAATGTCACAATGACAAAATGTCAAAATGTCGAAATGTCAAAATGTCGAAATGTCAAAATGTCAAATGGTCGAAATGTCAAAATGTCGAAATGTCAAAATGTCGAAATGTCAAAATGTCGAAATGTCACAATGACAAAATGTCAAAATGTCGAAATGTCGAAATGTCAAAATGATAAAATGTCGAAATGTCAAAATGTCGAAATGTCAAAATGTCGAAATGCCAAAATGTCAAAATGTCGAAATGTCGAAATGTCAAAATGTCGAAATGTCAAAATGTCGAAATGTCAAAAAGTCAAAATGTCGAAATGTCAAAATGACAAAATGTCGAAATGTCAAAATGTCGAAATGTCAAATTGTCGAAATGTCAAAATGTCGAAATGTCGAAATGTCAAAATGACAAAATGTCGAAATGTCAAAATGTCGAAATGTCAAAATGTCGAAATGTCAAAATGTCGAAATGTCAAAATGTCAAAATGTCGAAATGTCAAAATGACAAAATGTCGAAATGTCAAAATGTCGAAATGTCAAATTGTCGAAATGTCAAAATGTCGAAATGTCAAAATGACAAAATGTCGAAATGTCAAAATGTCGAAATGTCAAAATGTCGAAATGTCAAAATGTCGAAATGTCAAAATGTCGAAATGTCAAAATGTCAAAATGTCGAAATGTCAAAATGACAAAATGTCGAAATGTCAAAATGTCGAAATGTCACAATGTCGAAATGTCAAAATGTCGAAATGTCAAAATGTCGAAATGTCAAAATGTCAAATGGTCGAAATGTCAAAATGTCGAAATGTCAAAATGTCGAAATGTCAAAATGTCAAAATGTCGAAATGTCAAAATGTCAAAATGTCGAAATGTCACAATGACAAAATGTCAAAATGTCGAAATGTCGAAATGTCAAAATGACAAAATGTCGAAATGTCAAAATGTCGAAATGTCAAAATGTCGAAATGCCAAAATGTCGAAATGTCGAAATGTCAAAATGTCGAAATGTCAAAATGTCGAAATGTCAAAAAGTCAAAATGTCGAAATGTCAAAATGACAAAATGTCGAAATGTCAAAATGTCGAAATGTCAAATTGTCAAAATGTCGAAATGTCGAAATGTCAAAATGACAAAATGTCGAAATGTCAAAATGTCGAAATGTCAAAATGTCGAAATGTCAAAATGTCGAAATGTCGAAATGTCAAAATGACAAAATGTCGAAATGTCAAAATGTCGAAATGTCAAAATGTCGAAATGTCAAAATGTCGAAATGCCAAAATGTCGAAATGTCAAAATGTCGAAATGTCAAAATGTCAAAATGTCGAATGTCAAAATGTCGAAATGTCAAAATGTCAAAATGTCGAAATGTCAAAATGACAAAATGTCGAAATGTCAAAATGTCGAAATGTCAAAATGTCGAAATGTCAAAATGTCGAAATGTCAAAATGTCGAAATGTTAAAATGTCGAAACGTCAAAATGTCGAAATGTCAAAATGTCAAAATGTCGGAATGTCAAAATGTCGAAATGTCAAAATGTCGAAATGTCAAAATGTCGAAATGTCAAAATGTCAAAATGTCGGAATGTCAAAATGTCGAAATGTCAAAATGTCGAAATTTCAAAATGTCAAAATGTCACAATGTCGAAATGTCAAAATGTCGAAATGTCGAAATGTCAAAATGTCGAAATGTCAATATGTCAAAATGTCGAAATGTCAAAATGTCAAATGGTCGAAATGTCAAAATGTCAAAATGTCGAAATGTCAAAATGTCGAAATGTCAAAATGTCAAAATGTCGAAATGTCAAAATGTCAAAATGTCGAAATGTCAAAATGTCGAAATGTCAAAATGTCGAAATGTCAAAATGTCAAAATGTCGAAATGTTAAAATGTCGAAACGTCAAAATGTCGAAATGTCAAAATGACGAAATGTCAAAATGTCGAAATGTCAAAATGTCGAAATGTCAAAATGTCGAAATGTCAAAATGTCGAAATGTCAAAATGTCGAAATATCAAAATGTCAAATGGTCGAAATGTCAAAATGTCGAAATGTCAAAATGTCGAAATGTCAAAATGTCGAAATGTCAAAATGTCGAAATGTCAAAATGTGAAATGGTCGAAATGTCAAAATGTCGAAATGTCAAATGGTCGAAATGTCAAAATGTCGAAATGTCAAAATGTCGAAATGTCAAAATGACGAAATGTCAAAATATCGGAATGTCAAAATGTCGAAATGTCAAAATGTCAAAATGTCGAAATGTCAAAATGTCAAAATTTCAAAATGTCAAAATGCCAAATGGTCGAAATGTCAAAATGTCAAAATATCGAAATGTCAAAATGTCGAAATGTCAAAATGTCGAAATGTCAAAATGTCGAAATGTTAAAATGTCGAAACGTTAAAATGTCGAAATGTCAAAATGATGAAATGTCAAAATGTCGGAATGTCAAAATGTCGAAATGTCAAAATGTCGAAATGTCAAAATGTCAAAATGTCAAAATGTCGAAATGTCAAAATGTCGAAATGTCAATATGTCAAAATGTCGAAATGTCAAAATGTCAAATGGTCGAAATGTCAAAATGTCAAAATGTCGAAATGTCAAAATGTCGAAATGTCAAAATGTCGAAATGTCAATATGTCAAAATGTCGAAATGTCAAAATGTCGAAATGTCAATATGTCAAAATGTCGAAATGTCAAAATGTCAAATGGTCGAAATGTCAAAATGTCAAAATGTCGAAATGTCAAAATGTCGAAATGTCAAAATGTCGAAATGTCAAAATGTCGAAATGTCAAAATGTCAAAATGTCGAAATGTCAAAATGTCGAAATGTCAAACTGTCGAAATGTCAAAATGTCAAAATGTCGAAATGTTAAAATGTCGAAACGTCAAAATGTCGAAATGTCAAAATGACGAAATGTCAAAATGTCGAAATGTCAAAATGTCGAAATGTCAAAATGTCGAAATGTCAAAATGTCGAAATGTCAAAATGTCGAAATGTCAAAATGTCGAAATGTCAAAATATCAAATGGTCGAAATGTCAAAATGTCGAAATGTCAAAATGTCGAAATGTCAAAATGTCGAAATGTCACAATGACAAAATGTCAAAATGTCGAAATGTCAAAATGACAAAATGTCGAAATGTCAAAATGTCGAAATGTCAAAATGTCGAAATGCCAAAATGTCAAAATGTCGAAATGTCGAAATGTCAAAATGTCGAAATGTCAAAATGTCAAAAAGTCAAAATGTCGAAATGTCAAAATGACAAAATGTCGAAATGTCAAAATGTCGAAATGTCAAATTGTCGAAATGTCAAAATGTCGAAATGTCGAAATGTCAAAATGACAAAATGTCGAAATGTCAAAATGTCGAAATGTCAAAATGTCGAAATGTCAAAATGTCGAAATGTCAAAATGTCGAAATGTCAAAATGACAAAATGTCGAAATGTCAAAATGTCGAAATGTCAAAATGTCGAAATGTCAAAATGTCGAAATGCCAAAATGTCGAAATGTCAAAATGTCGAAATGTTCAAATGTCAAAATGTCGAATGTCAAAATGTCGAAATGTCAAAATGTCAAAATGTCGAAATGTCAAAATGACAAAATGTCGAAATGTCAAAATGTCGAAATGTCAAAATGTCGAAATGTCAAAATGTCAAAATGTCGAAATGTCAAAATGTCGAAATGTTAAAATGTCGAAACGTCAAAATGTCGAAATGTCAAAATGACGAAATGTCAAAATGTCGGAATGTCAAAATGTCGAAATGTCAAAATGTCGAAATGTCAAAATGTCGAAATGTCAAAATGTCGGAATGTCAAAATGTCGAAATGTCAAAATGTCGAAATTTCAAAATGTCAAAATGTCACAATGTCGAAATGTCAAAATGTCGAAATGTCGAAATGTCAAAATGTCGAAATGTCAATATGTCAAAATGTCGAAATGTCAAAATGTCAAATGGTCGAAATGTCAAAATGTCAAAATGTCGAAATGTCAAAATGTCGAAATGTCAAAATGTCGAAATGTCAAAATGTCGAAATGTCAAAATGTCAAAATGTCGAAATGTCAAAATGTCGAAATGTCAAAATGTCGAAATGTCAAAATGTCAAAATGTCAAAATGTCGAAATGTTAAAATGTCGAAACGTCAAAATGTCGAAATGTCAAAATGACGAAATGTCAAAATGTCGAAATGTCAAAATGTCGAAATGTCAAAATGTCGAAATGTCAAAATGTCGAAATGTCAAAATGTCAAATGGTCGAAATGTCAAAATGTCGAAATGTCAAAATGTCGAAATGTCAAAATGTCGAAATGTCAAAATGTGAAATGGTCGAAATGTCAAATGGTCGAAATGTCAAAATGTCGAAATGTCGAAATGTCAAAATGTCGAAATGTCAAAATGACGAAATGTCAAAATATCGGAATGTCAAAATGTCGAAATGTCAAAATGTCAAAATGTCGAAATGTCAAAATGTCAAAATTTCAAAATGTCAAAATGCCAAATGGTCGAAATGTCAAAATGTCAAAATATCGAAATGTCAAAATGTCGAAATGTCAAAATGTCGAAATGTCAAAATGTCGAAATGTTAAAATGTCGAAACGTTAAAATGTCGAAATGTCAAAATGATGAAATGTCAAAATGTCGGAATGTTAAAATGTCGAAATGTCAAAATGTCGAAATGTCAAAATGTCAAAATGTCGAAATGTCAAAATGTCGAAATGTCAAAATGTCGAAATGTCAATATGTCAAAATGTCGAAATGTCAAAATGTAAAATGGTCGAAATGTCAAAATGTCGAAATGTCAAAATGTCGAAATGTCAATATGTCAAAATGTCGAAATGTCAAAATGTCAAATGGTCGAAATGTCAAAATGTCAAAATGTCGAAATGTCAAAATGTCGAAATGTCAAAATGTCGAAATGTCAAAATGTCGAAATGTCAAAATGTCAAAATGTCGAAATGTCAAAATGTCGAAATGTCAAAATGTCGAAATGTCAAAATGTCAAAATGTCGAAATGTTAAAATGTCGAAACGTCAAAATGTCGAAATGTCAAAATGACGAAATGTCAAAATGTCGAAATGTCGAAATGTCAAAATGTCGAAATGTCAAAATGTCGAAATGTCAAAATGTCAAATGGTCGAAATGTCAAAATGTCGAAATGTCAAAATGTCGAAATGTCAAAATGTCGAAATGTCAAAATGTCGAAATGTCAAAATGTCAAAATGTCGAAATGTCACAATGACAAAATGTCAAAATGTCGAAATGTCGAAATGTCAAAATGACAAAATGTCGAAATGTCAAAATGTCGAAATGTCAAAATGTCGAAATGTCAAAATGTCAAAATGTCGAAATGTCAAAATGACAAAATGTCGAAATGTCAAAATGTCGAAATGCCAAAATGTCGAAATGTCGAAATGTCAAAATGTCGAAATGTCAAAATGTCAAAATGTCGAAATGTCAAAATGACAAAATGTCGAAATGTCAAAATGTCGAAATGTCAAATTGTCGAAATGTCAAAATGTCGAAATGTCGAAATGTCGAAATGTCAAAAAGTCAAAATGTCGAAATGTCAAAATGACAAAATGTCGAAATGTCAAAATGTCGAAATGTCAAATTGTCGAAATGTCAAAATGTCGAAATGTCGAAATGTCAAAAAGTCAAAATGTCGAAATGTCAAAATGTCGAAATGTCAAAATGTCGAAATGTCAAAATGTCGAAATGTCAAAAAGTCAAAATGTCGAAATGTCAAAATGACAAAATGTCGAAATGTCAAAATGTCGAAATGTCAAATTGTCGAAATGTCAAAATGTCGAAATGTCAAAATGACAAAATGTCGAAATGTCAAAATGTCGAAATGTCAAAATGTCGAAATGTCAAAATGTCGAAATGTCAAAATGTCAAAATGTCGAAATGTCAAAATGACAAAATGTCGAAATGTCAAAATGTCGAAATGTCAAAATGTCGAAATGTCAAAATGTCGAAATGCCAAAATGTCGAAATGTCAAAATGTCGAAATGTCAAAATGTCAAAATGTCGAATGTCATCAAAATGTCGAAATGTCAAAATGTCAAAATGTCGAAATGTCAAAATGACAAAATGTCGAAATGTCAAAATGTCGAAATGTCAAAATGTCGAAATGTCAAAATGTCAAAATGTCGAAATGTCAAAATGTCGAAATGTTAAAATGTCGAAACGTCAAAATGTCGAAATGTCAAAATGACGAAATGTCAAAATGTCGGAATGTCAAAATGTCGAAATGTCAAAATGTCGAAATGTCAAAATGTCGAAATGTCAAAATGTCGAAATGTCGAAATGTCAAAATGTTAAAATGTCGAAATGTCAAAATGTCGAAATGTAAAAATGTCAAAATGTCAAAATGTCGAAATGTCAAAATGTCAAAATGTCGAAATGTCAAAATGTCAAAATGTCGAAATGTCAAAATGTCGAAATGTCAAAATTTCGAAATGTCAAAATGGCGAAATGTCAAAATGTCGTAATGTCAAAATGTCGAAATGTAGAAATGTCAAAATGTCGAAATGTGAAAATGTCGAAATGTCAAAATGTCAAAATGTCGAAATGTCAAAATGTCGAACTGTCAAAATGTCGAAATGTCAAAATGTCGAAATGTCAAAATGTCGAAATGTCAAAATGTCGAAATGTCAAAATGTCGAACTGTCAAAATGTTGAAATGTCAAAATGTCGAAATGTCGAAATTTCAAAATGTCAAAATGTCACAATGTCGAAATGTCAAAATGTCGAAATGTCGGAATGTCAAAATGTCGAAATGTCAAAATGTCGAAATTTCAAAATGTCACAATGTCGAAATGTCAAAATGTCGAAATGTCGAAATGTCAAAATGTCGAAATGTCAATATGTCAAAATGTCGAAATGTCAAAATGTCAAATGGTCGAAATGTCAAAATGTCAAAATGTCGAAATGTCAAAATGTCGAAATGTCAAAATGTCGAAATGTCAAAATGTTGAAATGTCAAAATGTCAAAATGTCGAAATGTCAAAATGTCGAAATGTCAAAATGTCGAAATGTCAAAATGTCAAAATGTCAAAATGTCGAAATGTTAAAATGTCGAAACGTCAAAATGTCGAAATGTCAAAATGACGAAATGTCAAAATGTCGAAATGTCAAAATGTCGAAATGTCAAAATGTCAAATGGTCGAAATGTCAAAATGTCGAAATGTCAAAATGTCGAAATGTCAAAATGTCGAAATGTCAAAATGTCGAAATGTCAAATGGTCGAAATGTCAAAATGTCAAATGTCGAAATGTCAAAATGTCGAAATGTCAAAATGACGAAATGTCAAAATATCGGAATGTCAAAATGTCGAAATGTCAAAATGTCAAAATTTCAAAATGTCAAAATGCCAAATGGTCGAAATGTCAAAATGTCAAAATATCGAAATGTCAAAATGTCAAAATGTCGAAATGTCAAAATGTCGAAATGTTAAAATGTCGAAACGTTAAAATGTCGAAATGTCAAAATGATGAAATGTCAAAATGTCGGAATGTCAAAATGTCGAAATGTCAAAATGTCGAAATGTCAAAATGTCAAAATGTCGAAATGTCAAAATGTCGAAATGTCAAAATGTCGAAATGTCAATATGTCAAAATGTCGAAATGTCAAAATGTCAAATGGTCGAAATGTCAAAATGTCAAAATGTCGAAATGTCAAAATGTCGAAATGTCAAAATGTCGAAATGTCAAAATGTCGAAATGTCAAAATGTCAAAATGTCGAAATGTCAAAATGTCGAAATGTCAAAATGTCGAAATGTCAAAATTTCAAAATGTCGAAATGTCAAAATGTCGAAACGTCAAAATGTCGAAATGTCAAAATGACGAAATGTCAAAATGTCGAAATGTCAAAATGTCGAAATGTCAAAATGTCGAAATGTCAAAATGTCGAAATGTCAAAATGTCGAAATGTCAAAATGTCAAATGGTCGAAATGTCAAAATGTCGAAATGTCAAAATGTCGAAATGTCGAAATGTCAAAATGTCAAAATGTCGAAATGTCAAAATGTCGAAGTGTCAAAATGTCAAAATGTCGAAATGTCAAAATGTCGAAATGTCAAAACGTCAAAATGTCGAAATGTCAAAATGTCGAAATGTCAAAATGTCAAAATGTCGAAATGTCACAATGTCGAAATGTCAAAATGTCGAATGTCAAAATGTCGAAATGTCAAAATGTCGAAATGTCAAAATGTCGAAATGTCAAAATGTCAAAATGACGAAATGTCAAAATGTCGAAATGTCAAAATGTCGAAATGTCAAAATGTCGAAATGTCAAAATGTCGAAATGTCAAAATGACGAAATGTCAAAATGTCGAAATGTCAAAATGTCGAAATGTCAAAATGTCGAAATGTCAAAATGTCGAAATGTCAAAATGTCGAAATGTCAAAATGTCAAATGGTCGAAATGTCAAAATGTCGAAATGTCAAAATGTCGAAATGTCGAAATGTCCAAATGTCAAAATGTCGAAATGTCAAAATGTCGAAGTGTCAAAATGTCAAAATGTCGAAATGTCAAAATGTCGAAATGTCAAAACGTCAAAATGTCAAAATGTCGAAATGTCAAAAAGTCAAAATGTCGAAATGTCAAAATGACAAAATGTCGAAATGTCAAAATGTCGAAATGTCAAATTGTCGAAATGTCAAAATGTCGAAATGTCGAAATGTCAAAATGACAAAATGTCGAAATGTCAAAATGTCGAAATGTCAAAATGTCGAAATGTCAAAATGTCAAAATGTCGAAATGACAAAATGTCGAAATGTCAAAATGTCGAAATGTCAAATGTCGAAATGTCAAAATGTCGAAATGCCAAAATGTCGAAATGTCAAAATGTCGAAATGTCAAAATGTCGAATGTCAAAATGTCGAAATGTCAAAATGTCAAAATGTCGAAATGTCAAAATGACAAAATGTCGAAATGTCAAAATGTCGAAATGTCAAAATGTCGAAATGTCGAAATGCCAAAATGTCAAAATGTCGAAATGTCAAAATGTCGAAATGTCAAAATGTCGAAATGTCAAAATGTCGAAATGTCAAAATGTCAAAATGTTGAAATGTCAAAATGTCAAAATGTCGAAATGTCAAAATGTCGAAATATCAAAATATCGAAATGTTAAAAGTCAAAATGCCGAAATGTCAAAATGTCGAAATGTCAAAATGTCGAAATGTCAAAATGTCGAAATGTCGAAATGTCGAAATGTCAAAACGTCAAAATGTCGAAATGTCAAAATGTCCAAATGTCAAAATGTCGAAATGTCAAAATGTCAAAATGTCAAAATGTTGAAATGTCAAAATGTCGAAATGTCAAAATGTCGAAATGTCAAAATGTCAAAATATCGAAATGTCAAAATGTCGAAATATCAAAATGTCAAAATTTCGAAATGTCGAAATGTCAAAATGTCAAAATGTCGAAATGTCGAAATGTCAAAATGTCGAAATGTCAAAATGTCAAATTGCAAAATGTCAAAATGTCGAAATGTCAAAATGTCGAAATGTCGAAATGTTGAAATGTCGAAATGTCGAAATGTCAAAATTTTAAAATGTCGAAATGTCAAATTGTCGAAATGTCGAAAGGTCAAAATTTCGAAGTGTCAAAATGTCGAAATGTCAAAATGTCAAAAGGTCAAAATGTTGTAATGTCGAAATGTCGAAAGGTCAAAATTTCGAAATGTCAAAATGTCGAAATGTCAAAATGTTAAAATGTCGATATGTCGAAATGTCAAAATTTCAAAATGTCAAAATGTCGAAATGTCAAAATGTCGAAATGTCAATATGTCAAAATGTCGAAATGTCAAAATGTTAAAATGTCGAAATGTCAAAATGTCAAAATTTCAAAATGTCGAAATGTCAAAATGTCGAAATGTCAAAATGTCAAAATGTCGAAATGTCGAAATGTCAAAATGTCAAAATGTCAAATGGTCGAAATGTCAAAATGTCAAAATGTCAAAATGTCGAAATGTCAAAATGTCGAAATGTCAAAATGTCGAAATGTCAAAATGTCGAAATGTCAAAATGTGAAAATGTCGAAATGTCAAAATGTCAAAATGTCAAAATGTCGAAATGTCAAAATGTCGAAATGTCAAAATGTCAAAATTTCGAAATGTCAAAATGTCAAATTGCAAAATGTCAAAATGTCGAAATGTCAAAATGTGGAAATGTTGAAATGTCAAAATGTCGAAATGTCGATGTGTCAAAACATCAAAATGTCGAAATGTCAAAATGTCGAAATGTCAAAATTTTAAAATGTCGAAATGTCAAATTGTCGAAATGTCGAAAGGTCAAAATTTCGAAATGTCAAAATGTCGAAATGTCAAAATGTCAAAAGGTCAAAATGTTGAAAGTCAAAATGTCGAAATGTCAAAACGTCAAAATGTCGAAATGTCGAAATTTCAAAACGTCAAAATGTCGAAATGTCAAAATGTCGAAATGTCAAAATGTCAAAATGTCGAAATGTCAAAATGTCGAAATGTCAAAATGTCGAAATGTCAAAATGTGAAAATGTCGAAATGTCAAAATGTCAAAATGTCGAAATGTCAAAATGTCGAAGTGTCAAAATGTCAAAATGTCAAAATGTCGAAATGTCAAAATGTCGAAATGTCAAAATGTCAAAATGTCGAAATGTCAAAATGTCGAAATGTCGAAATGTCAAAATGTCGAAGTGTCAAAATGTCAAAATGTCGAAATGTCAAAATGTCGATATATTGAAATGTCAAAATGTCGAAATGTCAAAATATCGAAATGTCAAATTGCAAAATGTCAAAATGTCGAAATGTCAAAATGTCAATATGTCAAAATGTTAAAATATCGAAATGTCAAAATGTCGAAATGTCAAAATGTCGAAATGTCAAAATGTCGAAATGTCAAAATGTCAAATTGCAAAATGTCAAAATGTCGAAATGTCAAAACGTCAAAATGTCGAAATGTCAAAATGTCAAAATGTCGAAATGTCAAAATCTCAAAATGTCGAAATGTCAAAATGTCAAAATGTCGAAATGTCAAAATGTCGAAATGTCAAAATGTCGAAATGTCCAAATGTTAAAATGTCGATATGTCGAAATGTCAAAATTTCAAAATGTCAAAATGTCGAAATGTCAAAATGTCGAAATGTCAAAATGTCAAAATGTCGAAATGTCAAAATGTCAAATTGCAAAATGTCAAAATGTCGAAATGTCAAAATGTCAAAATGTCGAAATGTCAAAATGTCAATATGTCAAAATGTTAAAATGTTAAAATGTCGAAATGTCAAAATGTCGAAATGTCAAAATGTCGAAATGTCAAAATGTCGAAATGTCAAAATATCGAAATGTCAAAATGTCGAAATGTCAAAATGTCAAAATGTCGAAATGTCAAAATGTCAACATGTCAACATGTCGAAATGTCAAAATGTCTAAATGTCAAAATGTTGAAATGTCAAAATGTCGAAATGTCAAAATGTCGAAATGTCAAAATGTCGAAATGTCAAAATGTCGAAATGTCGAAATGTCAAAATATCGAAATGTCAAAATGTCGAAATGTCGAAATGTCAAAATGTCAAAATGTAGAAATGTCAAAATGTCGAAATTTCAAGATGTCGAAATGTCAAAATGTCGAAATGTCAAAATGTCGAAATGTCAAAATGTCGAAATGTCAAAATGTCAAAATGTCGAAAGTCAAAATGCCAAAATGTCGAAATGTCAAATGTCGAAATGTCAAAATGTCGAAACGTCAAAATGTCAAAATGTCGAAATGTCAAAATGTCAAATTGCAAAATTTCAAAATGTCGAAATGTCAAAATGTCAAAATGTCGATATGTCAAAATGTTAAAATGTCAAAATGTCGAAATGTCAAAATGTCGAAATGCCAAAATGTCAAAATGTCGAAATGTCAAAATGTCAAAATGTCAAAATGTCGAAATGTCGAAATGTCAAAATATCAAAATGTCCAAATGTCAACATGTCAAATTGCAAAATGTCAAAATGTCGAAATGTCAAAATGTTAAAATGTCGATGTGTCGAAATGTCAAAATGTCGAAATGTCAAAATGTCGAAATGTCAAAATGTCGAAATGTCAAAATATCGAAATGTCAAAATGTCGAAATGTCAAAATGTCGAAATGCCAAAATGTCAAAATGTCGAAATGTCAAAATGCCAAAATGTCGAAATGTCAAATGTCGAAATGTCAAAATGTCGAAACGTCAAAATGTCAAAATGTCGAAATGTCAAAATGTCAAATTGCAAAATGTCAAAATGTCGAAATGTCAAAATGTCAAAATGTCGATATGTCAAAATGTTAAAATGTCGAAATGTCAAAATGTCGAAATGTCAAAATGTCAAAATGTCAAAATGTCAACATGTCGAAATGTCAAAATGTCGAAATGTCAAAATGTCGAAATGTCAAAATGTCGAAATGTCAAAATGTCAAAATGTCAAAATGTCGAAATGTCGAAATGTCAAAATGTCGAAATGTCAAAATGTCAAAATGTCAAAATGTCGAAATGTCAAAATGACAAAATGTCGAAATGTCAAAATGTCGAAATGTCGAAATGTTAAAATGTCAAAATGTCGAAATGTCAAAATGTCGAAATGTTAAAATGTCGAAATGCCAAAATGTCGAAATGTCAAAATGTCGAAATGTCAAAATGTCGAAATGTCAAAATGTCTAAATGTCGAAATGTTGAAATGTCAAAATGTCGAAATGTCGATATGTCAAAACATCAAAATGTCGAAATGTCAAAATGTCGAAATGTCAAAATTTTAAAATGTTAAAATGTCGAAATGTCAAAATGTCGAAATGTCAAAATGTCGAAATGTCAAAATGTCAAAATGTCGAAATGTCAAAATGTTGAAATGTCAAAATGTCGAAATGTCAAAACGTCAAAATGTCGAAATGTCGAAATGTCGAAATGTCAAAAAGTCGAAATGTCAAAATGTCGAAATGTCAAAATGTCGAAATGTCAAAATGTCGAAATGTCAAAATGTCAAAATGTCGAAATGTCAAAATGTCGAAATGTCAAAATGTCGAAATGTCAAAATGTCAAAATGTCGAAATGTCAAAATGTCAAAATGTCGAAATGTCAAAATGACAAAATGTCAAAATGTCAAAATGTCGAAATGTCAAAATGTCGAAATGTCAAAATGTCGAAATGTCAAAATGTCGAAATGTCAAAATGACAAAATGTCGAAATGTCAAAATGTCGAAATGTCAAAATGTCAAATTGCAAAATGTCAAAATGTCGAAATGTCAAAATGTCAAAATGTCGATATGTCAAAATGTTAAAATGTCGAAATGTCAAAATGTCGAAATGTCAAAATGTCAAAATATCGAAATGTCAAAATGTCAACATGTCGAAATGTCAAAATGTCGAAATGTCAAAATGTCGAAATGTCAAAATGTCGAAATGTCAAAATGTCAAAATGTCAAAATGTCGAAATGTCGAAATGTCAAAATGTCGAAATGTCAAAATGTCAAAATGTCAAAATGTCGAAATGTCAAAATGACAAAATGTCGAAATGTCAAAATGTCGAAATGTCGAAATGTTAAAATGTCAAAATGTCGAAATGTCAAAATGTCGAAATGTTAAAATGTCGAAATGCCAAAATGTCGAAATGTCAAAATGTCGAAATGTCAAAATGTCGAAATGTCAAAATGTCTAAATGTCGAAATGTTGAAATGTCAAAATGTCGAAATGTCGATATGTCAAAACATCAAAATGTCGAAATGTCAAAATGTCGAAATGTCAAAATTTTAAAATGTTAAAATGTCGAAATGTCAAAATGTCGAAATGTCAAAATGTCGAAATGTCAAAATGTCAAAATGTCGAAATGTCAAAATGTTGAAATGTCAAAATGTCGAAATGTCAAAACGTCAAAATGTCGAAATGTCGAAATGTCGAAATGTCAAAATGTCGAAATGTCAAAATGTCTAAATGTCGAAATGTCAAAATGTCGAAATGTCAAAATGTCGAAATGTTAAAATGTCGAAATGCCAAAATGTCGAAATGTCAAAATGTCGAAATGTCAAAATGTCTAAATGTCGAAATGTTGAAATGTCAAAATGCCGAAATGTCGATATGTCAAAACATCAAAATGTCGAAATGTCAAAATGTCGAAATGTCAAAATTTTAAAATGTTAAAATGTCGAAATGTTAAAATGTCGAAATGCCAAAATGTCGAAATGTCAAAATGTCGAAATGTCAAAATGTCGAAGTGTCAAAATGTCTAAATGTCGAAATGTTGAAATGTCAAAATGCCGAAATGTCGATATGTCAAAACATCAAAATGTCGAAATGTCAAAATGTCGAAATGTCAAAATTTTAAAATGTTAAAATGTCGAAATGTCAAAATGTCGAAATGTCAAAATGTCGAAATGTCGAAATGTCAAAATGTCGAAATGTCAAAATGTCAAAATGTTGAAATGTCAAAATGTCGAAATGTCAAAACGTCAAAATGTCGAAATGTCAAAATGTCGAAATGTCAAAATGTCGAAATGTCAAAATGTTAAAATGTCGATATGTCGAAATGTCAAAATGTCGAAATGTCAAAATGTCAAAATGTCGAAATGTCAAAATGTTGAAATGTCAAAATGTCGAAATGTCGAAATGTCAAAATATCGAAATGTCAAAATGTCGAAGTGTCAAAATGTCTAAATGTCGAAATGTTGAAATGTCAAAATGCCGAAATGTCGATATGTCAAAACATCAAAATGTCGAAATGTCAAAATGTCGAAATGTCAAAATTTTAAAATGTTAAAATGTCGAAATGTCAAAATGTCGAAATGTCAAAATGTCGAAATGTCGAAATGTCAAAATGTCGAAATGTCAAAATGTCAAAATGTTGAAATGTCAAAATGTCAAAATGTCAAAATGTTAAAATGTCGAAATGTCAAAATGTCGAAATGTCAAAATGTCGAAATGTCGAAATGTCAAAATGTCGAAATGTCAAAATGTCAAAATGTTGAAATGTCAAAATGTCGAAATGTCAAAACGTCAAAATGTCGAAATGTCAAAATGTCGAAATGTCAAAATGTCGAAATGTCAAAATGTTAAAATGTCGATATGTCGAAATGTCGAAATGTCAAAATGTCGAAATGTCAAAATGTCAAAATGTTGAAATGTCAAAATGTCGAAATGTCAAAACGTCAAAATGTCGAAATGTCAAAATGTCGAAATGTCAAAATGTCGAAATGTCAAAATGTTAAAATGTCGATATGTCGAAATGTCAAAATGTCAAAATGTCGAAATGTCAAAATGTCAAAATGTCGAAATGTCAAAATGTTGAAATGTCAAAATGTCGAAATGTCGAAATGTCAAAATGTCGAAATGTCAAAATGTCGAAATGTCAAAATGTCAAAATGTCGAAATGTCAAAATGTCGAAATGTCGAATTGTCAAAATGTTGAACTGTCAAAATGTCAAAATGTTGAAATGTCAAAATGTCGACATGTCAAAATGTCGAAATGTCGAAATGTCAAAATGTTCAATTGTCGAAATGTCAAAATGTTGAAATCTCAAAATGTCGAAATGTCAAAATGTTAAAATGTCGAAATGTCGAAATGTCAAAATGTCAAAATGTTGAAATGTCAAAATGTCGAAATGTCAAAACGTCAAAATGTCGAAATGTCAAAATGTCGAAATGTCAAAATGTCGAAATGTCAAAATGTTAAAATGTCGATATGTCGAAATGTCAAAATGTCAAAATGTCGAAATGTCAAAATGTTGAAATGTCAAAATGTCGAAATGTCAAAACGTCAAAATGTCGAAATGTCAAAATGTCGAAATGTCAAAATGTTAAAATGTCGATATGTCGAAATGTCAAAATGTCAAATTGCAAAATGTCGAAATGTCAAAATGTCGAAATGTCAAAATGTTAAAATGTCGAAATGTCAAAATGTCGAAATGTCAAAATGTCGAAATGTCAAAATGTCGAAATGTCAAAATGTCAACATGTCGAAATGTCAAAATGTCAAAATGTCAAAATGTCGAAATGTCAAAATGTCGAAATGTCAAAATGTTGAAATGTCAAAATGTCGAAATGTCAAAATGTCAAAATGTCGAAATGTCAAAATGTCAAAATGTCGAAATGTCAAAATGTCGAAATGTCGAATTGTCAAAATGTTGAACTGTCAAAATGTCAAAATGTTGAAATGTCAAAATGTCGACATGTCAAAATGTCGAAATGTCGAAATGTCAAAATGTTCAATTGTCGAAATGTCAAAATGTTGAAATCTCAAAATGTCGAAATGTCAAAATGTTAAAATGTCGAAATGTCAAAATGTCGAAATGTCAAAATGTCAAAATTTCGAAATGTCAAAATGTCGAAATGTCAAAATGTCAAAATGTCGAAATGTCAAAATGTCAAAATGTCGAAATGTCAAAATTTCGAAATGTCAAAATGTCGAAATGTCAAAATGTCATTCAATGTCAAATGACATTTCGACATTTTGACATTTCGACATTTTAACATTTCGACATTTTCACAATTTTGGCACAGCCGCTTTAACCACTCGGCAACCAAAGCTCACGCAATTTTACTTACTATTTATATAAGTCACTAACATTAACCAAAGCAATGACATTTTTGCCGTCTGTTATGGATGATTTTTTGTCATCTCAGAAGACTGTTATTTGCTCTTTATATGATAGCTTTTTCATACATGTTCTTGCTTATATCATTGAAGATCTATGTAAATGCTCATTTATTGATACAACTTGAACATTTACGCCAAACCATACGTTGTTTGTTAACATTTCACTGAAATTTTTAATTTTATTGAACTACGATAATTTTACATACATTTATATTAAATTCCTTTTCAGGCTCAAGTTCAACCCTTGGTTTGTCACTTTTAAATCAAGATTAATTGAGTAAAGAAACGTAAAACTTTATAGCTAGGTGGACAACCGGCTGTTTCTAGGTAGCAAACACACTTCTTCAGCACCCTATGAACTTTGAACGTGTCAAATTTCACAATTTTGGCACAGCCGCTTTAACCACTCGGCAACCAAAGCTCACGGAATTTTACTTTCTATTTATATACTTAACTAACATTAATAAAAGCAATAACATTTTTGCAGTCTGTTATGGATGATTTTTTGTCATCTCAGAAGACTGTTATTTTCTCTTTATATGATAGCTTTTTTATACATGTTCTTGCTTATATCATTGAAGATCTATGTAAATGCTCATTTATTGACACAACTTGAACATTTACGCCAAACCAAGCGTTGTTTGTTAACATTTTACTGAAATTTTTAATTTTATTGAACTATGATAATTTTACATACATTTATATTAAATTCCTTTTCAGGCTCACGTTCAACCCATGGTTTGTCACTTTTAAATCAAGGCTAATTAACTAAAGAAACGTACAATTTTATAGCTAGGTGGACAACCGGCTGTCTCTAGGTAGCAAACACACTTCTTTAACACCCTATGAACTTTGAACGTGTCATATTTCACAATTTTGACACATCCACTTGAACCACTCGGCAACCAAAGCTCACGCAATTTTACTTTCTATTTATATACTTCACTAACATTAACCAAAGAAATTACATTTTTGCAGTCTGTTATGGATGATTTTTGTCATCTCAGAAGACTGTTTTTTGCTCTTTATATGAGAGCTTTTTCATACATGTTCTTGTTTATATCACTGAGATCTATGTAAATGCTCATTTATTAATACAACTTGAATATTTACACCAAACCATACGTTGTTTGTTAACATTTTATTGACATTTTTAATTTTATTGCGCTATGATAATTTTACACATATTTATATTAAATTCCTTTTCAGGCTCAAGTTCAACACTTGGTTTGTCACTTTTAAATCAAGGCTAATTAACTAATGAAACGTACAATTTTATAGCTAGGTGGACAACCGGCTGTCTCTAGGTAGCAAACACACTTCTTCAGCACCCTATGAACTTTGAACGTGTCAAATTTCACAATTTTGGCACAGCCGCTTTAACCACTCGGCAACCAAAGCTCACGCAATTTTACTTACTATTTATATACTTCACTAACATTAACCAAAGCAATGACATTTTTGCAGTCTGTTATGGATGATTTTTTGTCATCTCAGAAGACCGTTATTTGCTCTTTATATGAGAGCTCTTTATATGATAATTTTACAAATAAAAATATATATTAAATTCCTTTTCAGGCTCAAGTTCAACCCATGGTTTGTCACTTTTAAATCAAGATTAATTAACAAAAGACGCGTAGATAACCGGCTGTCTCTAGGTAGCAAACACACTTCTTTAGCACCCTATGAACTTTGAACGTGTCAAATTTCACAATATTGGCACAGACGCTTTAACCACTCGGCAACCAAAGCTCACGGAATTTTACTTTCTATTTATATACTTCACTAACATTAACAAAAGCAATGAAATTTTTGCAGTCTGTTACGGATGATTTTTTAACATCTAAGAAAACTGATATTTGCTCTTTATATGAGAGCTTTTTCATACATGTTCTTGTTTATATCATTGAGATCTATGTACATGCTCATTTATTGATACAACTTGAACATTTACGCTAAACCATATGTTGTTTGTTAACATTAACCAAAGAAATTACATTTTTGCAGTCTGTTATGGATGATTTTTGTCATCTCAGAAGACTGTTATTTGCTCTTTATATGAGAGCTTTTTCATACATGTTCTTGCTTATATCACTGAGATCTATGTAAATGCTCATTTATTAATACAAGTTGAGTATTTACACCAAACCATACGTTGTTTGTTAACATTTTATTGACATTTTTAATTTTATTGCACTATGATAATTTTACACACGTTTATATTAAATTCCTTTTCAGGCTCAAGTTCAACACTTGGTTTGTCACTTTTAAATCAAGGCTAATTAACTAATGAAACGTACAATTTTATAGCTAGGTGGACAACCGGCTGTCTCTAGGTAGCAAACACACTTCTTCAGCACCCTATGAACTTTGAACGTGTCAAATTTCACAATTTTGGCACAGCCGCTTTAACCACTCGGCAACCAAAGCTCACGCAATTTTACTTACTATTTATATACTTCACTAACATTAACCAAAGCAATGACATTTTTGCAGTCTGTTATGGATGATTTTTTGTCATCTCAGAAGACCGTTATTTGCTCTTTATATGAGAGCTTTTTCATACATGTTCTTGCTTATATCATTGAAGATTTATGTAAATGCTCATATATTGATACAACTTGAACATTTACGCCAAACCATACGTTGTTTGTTAACATTTGATTGACATTTTAAATTTTATTGCACTATGATAATTTTACAAATAAAAATATATATTAAATTCCTTTTCAGGCTCAAGTTCAACCCATGGTTTGTCACTTTTAAATCAAGATTAATTAACAAAAGACGCGTAGATAACCGGCTGTCTCTAGGTAGCAAACACACTTCTTTAGCACCCTACGAACTTTGAACGTGTCAAATTTCACAATATTGGCACAGACGCCTTAACCACTCGGCAACCAAAGCTCACGGAATTTTACTTTCTATTTATATACTTCACTAACATTAACAAAAGCAATGAAATTTTTGCAGTCTGTTACGGATGATTTTTTAACATCTAAGAAAACTGATATTTGCTCTTTATATGAGAGCTTTTTCATACATGTTCTTGTTTATATCATTGAGATCTATGTACATGCTCATTTATTGATACAACTTGAACATTTACGCCAAACCATATGTTATTTGTTAACATTTTATTGACATTTTGAATTTTATTGCGCTATGATGATTTTACACATATTTATATTAAATTCCTTTTCAGGCTCAAGTTCAACCCTTGGTTTGTCACTTTGAAATCAAGGTTAATTAAGTAAAGAAACGTAAAATTTTACAGCTAGGTGGACAACCGGCTGTTTTTGGGTTGCAAAGACACTTCACCAGCACCCTATGAACTTTGAACGTGTCAAATTTCACAATTTTGGCACATCCACTTTAGCCACTCGGAAACCAAAGCTCACGCAATTTTACTTTCTATTTATATACTTCACTAACATTAACCAAAGAAATTACATTTATGCAGTCTGTTAAGGATGATTTTTGTCATCTCAGAAGACTGTTATTTGCTCTTTATATGATAGCTTTTTCATACATGTTCTTCTTTGTATCATTGAGATCTTTGTACATGCTCATTTATTGCTACAACTTGAACATTTACGCCAAACCATACGTTGTTTGTTAACATTTTATTGACATTTGTAATTTTATTGCACTATGATAATTTTACAGATATTTATATTAAATTCCTTTTCAGGCTCATGTTCAACCCTTGGTTTGTCACTTTTAAATCAAGATTAATGAAGTAAAGAAACGTAAAATTTTACAGCTAGGTGGACAACCAGCTGTTTTTGGGTAGCAAAGACACTTCACCAGCACAGTATGAACTTTGGACGTGTCAAATTTCACAATTTTGGCACATCCACTTTAACCACTCGGCAACCAAAGTTCACGCAATTTTACTTTCTATTTATATACTTCACTAACATTAAGCAAAGAAATTACATTTTTGCAGTCTGTTATGGATGATTTTTGTCATCTCAGAAGACTGTTATTTGATCTTTATATGAGAGCTTTTTCATACATGTTCTTGCTTATATCACTGAGATCTATGTAAATGCTCATTTATTTATACAAGTTGAGTATTTACACCAAACCATACGTTGTTTGTTAACATTTTATTGACATTTTTAATTTTATTGCACTATGATAATTTAACACACATTTATATTAAATTCCTTTTCAGGCTCAAGTTCAACACTTGGTTTGTCACTTTTAAATCAAGGCTAATTAACTAAAGAAACGTACAATTCTATAGCTATGTGGACAACCGGCTGTCTTTAGGTAGCAAACACACTTCTTTAGCACCCTATGAACTTTAAACGTGTCAAATTTCACAATCTTCTCATAGCCGCTTTAACCACTCGGCAACCAAAGCGCACGCAATTTTACTTTCTATTTATATACTTAACTAACATTAATAAAAGCAATAACATTTTTGCAGTCTGTTATGGATGATTTTTTGTCGTCTCAGAAGACTGTTATTTGCTCTTTATATGATAGCTTTTTCATACATGTTCTTGTTTATATCATTGAAGATCTATGTAAATGCTCATTTATTAATACAACGTGAACATTTACGCCAAACCATACGTTGTTTGTTAACATTTTATTGACATTTTTAATTTTATTGCACTATGATAATTTTACACATATTTATATTAAATTCCTTTTCAGGCTCACGTTCAACCCATGGTTTGTCACTTTTAAATCAAGATTAATTAAGTAAAGAAACGTAAAATTTTACAGCTAGGTGGACAAATGGCTGTTTTTGGGTAGCAAAGACACTTCACCAGCACCCTATGAACTTTGAACGTGTCAAATTTCACAATTTTGGCACATCCACTTTAACCACTCGGCAACCAAAGCTCACGCAATTTTACTTTCTATTTATATACTTCACTCGCATTAACCAAAGAAATTACATTTTTGCAGTCTGTTATGGATGATTTTTGTCATCTCAGAAGACTGTTATTTGATCTTTATATGAGAGCTTTTTCATACATGTTCTTGTTTATATCACTGAGATCTATGTAAATGCTCATTTATTAATACAACTTGAATATTTACACCAAACCACACGTTGTTTGTTAACATTTTATTGACATTTTTAATTTTATTGCACTATGATAATTTTACACACATTTATATTAAATTCCTTTTCAGGCTCAAGTTCAACACTTGGTTTGTCACTTTTAAATCAAGGCTAATTAACTATAGAAACGTACAATTTTATAGCAAGGTGGACAACCGGCTGTCTCTAGGTAGCAAACACACTTCTTTAGCACCCTACGAACTTTGAACGTGTCAAATTTCACAATTTTGGCACAGCCGCTTTAACCACTCGGCAACCAAATCTCACGCAATTTTACTTACTATTTATATACGTCACTAACATTAACCAAAGCAATGACATTTTTACAGTCTGTTATGGATGATTTTTTGTCATCTCAGAAGACTGTTATTTGCTCTTTATATGATAGCTTTTTCATACATGTTCTTGCATATATCATTGTAGATATATGTAAATGCTCATTTGTTGATACAATTTGAACATTTACGCCAAACCATACGTTGTTTGTTAACATTTGATTGACATTTTTAATTTTATTGCACTATGATAATTTTACAAATAAAAATATATTGTTACGTTTTAACCTTTTCAAAACGTTTTCCGTAGATTCTTTAATTGTAATGAAGTTACAACACTCACGTCTTCAGTTTACAATAATCAACAGTTCAACACTTTATTTATTTTAACACACTATACTTGTAAACACTTCACTAAGAACACTTTACTAAAAGAACAACACTTTCACTTATTCACTTTTTATTACTTAAGACACTTTACACGTTGGCGCAGCTAAAAATCGACTGACTTTTCAGCGTTAAGCTTCGCTGCTTTTATACCTCCAATGATCATTACTAGAACATGCTAGACATTTACAGAAGCTAATCACGCCACATCTTTAGTGTGGTGTGCGATGACTCATCATGAACAAAAGATATACAAGTTAAAAAAATTTCTTTTATTGGTTATATAAAAAAATAAAATACCAAATCATTAAACAGTTAAAACGTTCTTTATTCATCACCTGTGACTTAAAAAGTAAAATGTCTTAGAAATATTCTTATTTATTTCTACTAGCAGCAAACATGATTTTTAGTTACTCAGCAGTAATTTAAAAATAAAATAAAAATTATTAAAATGCGATTCATCAGTTGTACTTTGCGCGTGTAAAGTAAGTTGATATTTTAAATTTATAAAAACAATTTTTTTGCAATAACTTTGCAGGCAGACTATGTAAGCAAAATAATTTATTTTTTTGTTGATATTTGAGGAGGGTTAATGAACGTGTGAAAATATAAAAAATTAAATAATGCTGTCGCCTTAACTCCCCCTTCCGTTAGTGGGATCGTCCCGATACTAAATGAATAGGAAGATCATTGATACTGCGAAATTCGCATTTCTGTTTAGGAGAGCCAGACGGTTCTTCAGGATTTTTGATTACCGGTGGATTGCTTTCTTTGATTATATTTGTAACCGTTAAACTACTTTTAGGTTTGTTACGAAGTTTGTAAGCTACTGCCAATATAAAACATGTTAATAAAATCATAAGACCCAAATTAAGTGAGAACATCACTTTTCCTTTAGTCGAAATTGAAGTTATCTGATCGATATTATTTAATTGTAGATCTTTCATTAATTCTAAGGAAAGCACTTCCTCTATATTTTCACCATTTTTTGTGGGTTGTAGTAAAGCAGGAAGCGGTTTCCATTCAGATATCTCTTTTGAAATATATGTTCTATTGGCAATTGTAATAGTATCATTATGGAATTGAAGTAAGTATGTCCCGCGCAATTCATTTGTTTCATTATTCGAAGTTCCGATAATACCTTCAAATTGGTTCAACAAAATAGTTCCCGGATATAATTCTTGTACCGTATTTATATGCTGATTATTTATAAGAACGCAATCATGTTTTCTACTTGATAAAAGCGAAGGGATACAATCTGTTTTGTTTATATCTATTAGTTGTTCTTCACTGCAAATACATAATTGATTATATTCTTTACAATTTTCTCTTAATTCATAAATTTCTTTATTACATCTTATTATATTTTCAGTATTAATTTTTACAATTCTGTTTCCTTTTTTTATTGGTTTAATCAATATTTTTTCACAAACCTTACTATCTATTGCAGGAAGATTTATTATGTAAATGATAGCTCTATAATCTGTTGCTAATCTTACTGTTGCAAAACTTAACGCTTGTTCGAGATCAGTATAAGGGAATTTTTCCTGATCTAAAAACTGTTTAACCTCGCTCATCTCCTTTTCGGACAAAATAAAAGAATTTGTAACTCCTACCTTTGACCACTGCAAGGCATACTGTACGTTAACAATCTCCTCTCTCAGCAACCTTAATTTATTGGTTATTGTTTCTTCCTGTATTCTTCTAACTTCTTCTAAGGATTGGATGGTCTTAATAATGTTGTTCGTGGCACTCGTTAACAAATTGACTCTTTCCAAAACTTCTCTATTTATTATCCTCTGTCCTTCATTATTTTCCAACAGTCCTTCCATCTTTTGTACTACTATTTTATGGTCATCATGATCTGGAGTACCAGCAATCCATTTCCAAGCTGTACCCAGGAAATTTATGGATCGTTTTTTCCGTGGCCTAATAATTTCGAGGTGTTCTTTCATTTGCTTGACATCATGTAGGAAAAATGGCAATAACGTGCTATTTCTAAGTATTTTGTTTTGAATTTCCGATTCTATTTCTTGAATTATTGACTCATACTGCGTTAAATTTAGAACATGTATTAATTTGAAGTTTCCATTTTGCAACCGGGCTTGTCCTAAATGTATAGGAACAAGTTGGGAATTTGAATAATCCAATATCTGCACTTCAGGTTGGCAGACATTAAGAATTATGAATAGTAATAAAATTTTGAGTGACATTTCCTGCAGAAAAGAAAAACATTCATGATTTTATATTCTCCTTATGTATAATCCTATTTCTACTAAATATTTTTACTTTATTTCCTAAATCTTCGCTAATTTTTTGTTTTTTGTACCTATCATCTAATTTATTCCTTTTACCAATAAGTTTCTCATAAACCTCCTGATTTGGTTTATACGTTTTTATTTTTGTAGGTTTATTTCTATTTATCAGATTCAATTGTGCTTGACGAAGTTTATCTCGTACATCGTCATGTTGTACTTTGTTGTGAAATATGTCGTATGGCTTTTTATTCGTTACTGAATGAATGGTTAAATTATACTGCTGAGCAGCTCTGTAAAATGTTTCCTTAATATCAATTATATGAAATTCTTCCTTAATGCAACGAGCGATTTCAACCAAAGTTGAGTGTACCCTTTCCACTTGACCATTTGTCGAACTATGGCGTGGTAATACAATACGAACAGTAATACAATTCAACTTGTAATCTTTGCATTAATGACTTAAATTGTGGAGTTGTAAAACCTGGTTCATTATCAAGCGTAATTTTGTTCGCGTTTGGAAAGCTTTGTAAAATCTCTTGGACTTTTTCCCCAAGATTCAATTTATCTTCTATATGTTTTATTACTAAAAATTTTGAATAAGCATCTATGCAGGTTATAAACTTATGATTTTGTGCGTAAAAAATGTCGATATGAAGGAACTCCACCTCATTGTGGGGAATTGGAGCCTCTCCAATTGGAAGTTTAGCAGGTTTCCTATCATATTTGGCTTTATTGCATATATTGCAATGTCTGATATATTGTTTTATACTATTTAACATTTTTGGCCAATAGTATTGTTGAAATATCTGCTTATGATTTTCTTTACAGTTTCTATGAGCACGAACATGAGTTTGCTCTACTATGGCTGTTTGATCATCTGAGTTCGTAATGTCAATCGCGAATATCTTAGTATGAACGAATTTGTTTTTAAATACATTTTTTATAGTCTCCTTAAACTCGTAGAGATCTTCTGCGGTACAATGAATTGCTGTAACAAGGTTAGGCTTAAGGAATTCCAATAATATGTTTTTCAGATTTTCTCTCGTGTCGAACTCTATTATGTGGCGAATTCTACCGAAGGTTATCAGGGATTCATGTTTTGTGAAATTAGTTTTATAAAGTAAAATTTGTTGTTTAAACTCGTTAAGAGGTTTATTTATTTCAGGGATATTAAAACTGTCGCTACTTTCAATAGAATGTTGGGTACTTTCTAGTGACTCATCATCGGGAATATTATTCAAGACCTGTCTAGATAGTGCGTCGGCTACAACGTTGGTAGCACCAGGCTTATACACAAACTTAGGAGCGTACTCCTCAATAAAAGACATCCATCTTTTAATTTTCGCGTTGGGATTTTTAGTTGAAATTGCAAATGTAAGAGGTTGGTGATCGGTGTGTATTTCGAAATCTGTCACACCATATAAATAATTTCGAAGGGTTTTTATTGCCCAGACTATGGCATATAACTCCTTTTCGTTCGTGGCGTAATTACATTCAGTCGAATTGAGAGTTTTTGATATGAATATAATTGGTTTTTTCTCTTGTGTCAATACAGCACCAATAGCTGCATTTGACGCATCGGTTGTTAAAATAAATTTTTTCTGGTAATCAGGTTGGGTTAGTTCGACTTGACCAGCCAAGAGATCCTTTAATTTAATAAATGCTGAGACACCCTCAGTGTCGAGTTCAATTTTAACTTTTTTTGAAGTGTTAGTAGATACTCTACCGTTTTCTCCGGCCAGAAATCTAGTCAAAGGTTTTGCCACATTGGCATAATTACAAATAAATTTACGGTAATAACCCGTAAGACCAAGGAAACTTCTAAGCTGTCTTAAAGTTTGTGGTTGTGGGTAATTTTTGATTGTTTCGATTTTGTTTGGATCTGTTTTTATTACTCCATGTGCTATTACATACCCCAGGAATTCCACTTCTTCCTCAAAAAATTTTGATTTTTCCAAGGATATTTTCATATTCGCTTCTCTTAGCGTATTGATTACTATATCCAAATGTTTTATATGTTCTTGTAAGTCTTTGGAGTATACTATAATGTCATCTATATTGTTACAAATTTGGTCGTGAACGGACCGATTGTGATTGTTCTAGAACGTGCTAAATCATCGTTATTTTATATGTGCGTATATTGTCTTGTTATTATTTGTAAATGAACACAGGAGGTATATACACACATTCATACATGGAAGCTTGTTGATAAACAAAACGGCAGCACAGCGAGTGTGCACATACTGACACACATGTGTGGATAAATAAGCACAACAGCGAAATAAAAGAAACCACCACCGCACGATACAATATTCGTGTGTGCATGTATGTGCGCGACTCAGATGCTTGAGTTTTACTGCCGCGTGTATGTATGTCGGTGTGTGTGTATATCTTTTGTTCATGATGAGTCATCGCACATCGCATGTATGTCGGTGTGTGTGTATATCTTTTGTTCATGATGAGTCATCGCACATCGCACTATAGATGTGGCGTGATTAGCTTCTGTAAACGTCTAGAATGTTCTAGTAATGATCATTGGAGGTATAAAAGCAGCTCAACGCTGAACAGTCAGTCGATTTTTAGCTGCGCTAATGTGTAAAGTGTCTTAAGTAATAAAAGTGAATAAGTGAAAGTGTTGTTCTTTTAGTAAAGTGTTCTTATTAAAGTGTTTACAAGTACAGTGTGTTAAAATAAATAAAGTGTTGAACTGTTGACTATTGTAAACTGAAGACGTGAGTGTTTCAACTTCATTACAATTAAAGAATCTACGGAACACGTTTTGAAAAGGTTAAAACGTAACAATTGGTGTCAGAAGTGAAATTGTAAAATGAAGTTCGACGAGCTTAAAGTGGAACAACTGAAAAAGGAGGAGAAGGACTGGTAACAAAGTGGAGCTGCAAAAGAGGCTAATGGAGGAGTTTGCTCGGTTGGGTCTGGACATCAATGCTCATGACTTCGAAGAAAAAGAAGAACTGGAGATGAGTACACGAACATTTGTAAGTAACATGGACTTTAACTCGATGTTTGCAATAATGATGCAGAAAATGGAGGAAAACTCTAAATCCATTAAAGAGGCATCTAAGGCAACAAATGCAATGATGATGCAGAAAATGGAGGAAAACTCCAAATCCATCAAAGAGGCATCAATTGCAACAAATCAAATGCTGAAAGCTAACAACGAGAAGTTAATGGAAATTTCGGAGGCCATGAATCTGAAAGTAAATTCTATTGAAGAAAAACTAACCGGCCTAGAGAGAGATGTCAGTGAGAAGTTTGTTGCCCTAGAAAATGATGTCGATCAAAAGCTTCATAGCCTGGAAGCTAGAATGAATGGCCTTCAACTGCAGGAAGTGCCAGTCTGAGCTATTCCTGAATCTGTGAGCAGAGTGAAAGCGCCCACCTTTGACGGCAGCACACCTTTTAACATTTTTAAGTTTCAGTTTGAAACTGTGGCCAATAAAAATGCATGGACGGAGGAAGAGAAGTGCATTGAGTTAATTTTGGCGTTGAAGGGTGTCGCTGCACATGTCCTGGTAACTGTGCCCGCTTCATCTAGAGACAATTATGAAGTCATCATGGCAGCTCTGCAACGCAAGTATGGTGGAGAGCACAAGAAGGAAATCCACAGGATGGAGCTGAGAGGCAGAGTGCAGAGAGGCAATGAGACTCTTCAGGATTACGCAATGGAGATTGAGCGTCTGGTGCAGCTTAGCTATCCTGGAGAAAGCTACTCGTTTTTGGACCATTTCAAGACGGAGGCATTTGTGAACGGAATTCGAGATCCCGACATTAAGCTTGCTGTGTGCGCAACACAAAAGCCGTCATTCGCCGAAACCGTATCATTTGCGTTGGCCCAGGAGACAGCCAGACTAATTTCAAGGCCACAGGTCCCCAAAATAAGGGAGCTAGAGGTAGTTCAGGAGCCAGGAGATGGCTTGGCCAGTACGATTAAAGAGGCAGTGTTGCAAGCGTTGGCCGAAAGCTCGAATAAAGGCCGAGCTAAGTGTTATAACTGCGGAAAGGCAGGCCACTTTCAGCGCAACTGTAAAGCTCCCAGGAAGCGTACAAGATCCGTATCTCCAGAGAGGCCGAGCAAAAGGGCTAGCCATCAACAGCCCCAGGAGTCACCGTTAAACTAAAACGAGTCAGCTTTAAGGGGCAAAAGCTGGCTCCCACAAACGAGGGCCCCACAATCTCCATATCAGTGATGCAGCAGAAAAACAGCAACTTAACTGTTAGTGGATACATCAACGGGAAAAAGAAAACTTTAACCATAGATACAGGAGCGTCGCAGTCTATAATAAGGCCTGATTTGGTACCAGGAAGGGTTGAACCGCTACGTAACGTGAGGCTGCGTACAGCTACTGGGGAGGCCGCTAGCGTATATGGTAAGTCTGAGGCAAAGGTGCGTATAGCTAACATAACCGTCAGCCACATGTTTATTGTCGCCGATATTGTTGACGAGGTGATTAATGGTGCAGATTTTATGATAGCACATGGCATAAATCTGCACATGGGTCAACAAATTATGACGTGGCGTGATGTGGAAATATAGTTAGATGTTGGCTACGAGAATAAGCCCCATGTGCTGAAACTGGTTGCTGAAGATACTCAACGAATTCCACCACGATCTGAGGCACTGATATGGGCTCGAACGAATGGAGATTGTGCGGACAGTCGATTGTGGGTAGTAGAATCAGAAAATATAACGGGCGATTTATTAACAGCGAAAGCTCTCGTGGAAATGCGTGCCGATAGGAAAGTCCCAGTTAGAGTGCTCAATTTATCAACCAGTGAAAAGGTCGTAAGTCCAAAATCGTATATAGGAAGCTGTACTCCAGCAGAGGCAATTGTAAATTGTGAGACCAAACCAAAATCTACTAGCTTGTCACCTAAAGAACGAGAAACATTTGAACAGCATGTCGAGAAATGGGTCACCGGGCTGCCAGCATCTGATAAAAATAAAGCCAAGCAGCTGCTCAGGAAATACGCCTCCGCTTTCGCCATGAACAGTAAGAGCCAAGGGAGAACGGCTATTGTGAGGCATGAAATCGATACTGGCGAAGCGAGGCCCATAAAGCAGGCGCCCAGAAGTGTACCCCTGGCCAAGCGTAACGAGGTTAAAGAGTTAGTCAGTGAAATGGAGAAGAGTGGGGTAATTGAACCATCTACAAGCCCGTGGAGCTCACCGGTAGTTTTGGTGAAGAAAAAGGATGGTAGCACGAGGTTTTGTGTGGACTACCGGAAGCTAAACGACGTCACGAAAAAGGACAGTTATCCACTACCCAGGATTGACGATACCCTAGATACGCTGTCCGGAACAAAATGGTTCTCAACATTGGACTTGCAAAGTGGTTATTGGCAGGTAGAAATTGCCCACAAGGACAAGGAGAAGACTGCGTTTAGTGCTGGAGATGGTTTGTGGCAGTTTAGAGTAATGCCATTTGGACTCTGTAATGCTCCAGCCACATTTGAGCGACTGATGGAACAGGTATTGAAGGGGCTTCACTGGAGGACGTGTTTAGTCTACCTTGACGATATAATCGTAATGGGCAAAACTTTTGAAGAGCACCTGAAAAATTTGGCCGAAGTTTTTAAACGAATATCGTCGGCGGGACTCACTCTTAGCGCGAAGAAGTGTGCATTGTTCCAGAAAGAGGTGAAATATTTGGGACATCGTATAACTGCAGATGGCATTTCGACGGACGAAGATAAAATAAAAGCCGTAAGGGACTGGCCACAGCCACGTAATCTTCACGAATTGCGCAGTTTTCTGGGACTTTGCACATATTATAGACGATTTGTGCCAAATTTTGCCAGCGTAGCCGCCAGTCTGCACGAGCTGACCAAGAAGTCACGATCATACCAGTGGGGAAACGAACAGGAACGAGCATTCCAGAGGCTGAAGGAGTTATTGTGCACGGCACCAGTTCTGGCATACCCGGTTGCTGGAGGAAGGTTTGTGCTAGATACCGATGCAAGTGGCTTCGGTATAGGAGGTGTACTCTCTCAGGTGGTAGATGGAGTCGAGAAAGTAGTAGGCTATTATAGTCGAATACTTTCAAAGCCAGAGAGAAATTATTGCGTGACACGGCGTGAGCTTCTGGCAGTATTGGAATGCATTAAGCATTACCATAAATACTTGTATGGCCAGAATTTCACGTTGCGGACTGATCACTCTGCGCTTAGATGGCTTTTGCAGTACAAAAACCCCGAAGGGCAGTTGGCGCGTTGGATTGAACGGCTGCAGAGCTATGACTTTAGCATCGAGCATAGAAGAGGGACAAAACACAATAATGCGGATGCCCTCTCGAGACGACCATGCAGTCTAGAATGCCGTCATTGCATCAAGGCCGAACAGAAAGAGTGCGTCATTGATGTTCGGCTAACGCAGATAGACTCTTACGAAGACTGGCCAACGGCGCAGAAAAATGATCCGGTGCTCAGCAAAATAATAGCTGCTAAACAGAGTGATAGCAGGCCTGCACGCAATGAAATTGCGGCTGAGAGCCCCCTCGCTAAAGCTTATTGGGCACAATGGAGCAGCTTGCAGCTGGTAGATGGATGCTTATACCGTATATGGGAAAGTGCGGATGGCAAAACAACTTCTAACTTAATAGTTGTACCATCATCTAAGATACCGGAAGTTCTGCGAGAGTTCCACAATGGTCCCAGTGGTGGTCACCTTGGAGTTAATAAAACACTGGAAAAGGTAAAGCAGCGTTTTTACTGGGTTGGAGCGCAACAATCAGTAGCCGACTGGATAGCGAACTGCAAGGAATGTATAGCGGCGAAGGGTCCAGCACGGAGAACTCGAGCACACCTGCAGCAGTACAATTCAGGTGCGCCCTTTGAGCGAATAGCTATGGATGTAGCAGGTCCTTTTCCAGTCAGTACTGCCGGTAATCGTTATGTCCTTGTGGTGATGGACTATTTCAGCAAATGGCCAGAAGTATACCCCATACCAAACCAGGAGGCTCAAACTGTGGTAAATGTTTTCATCAATAATTGGGTGTGCAGATATGGTGTTCCGATGGAGTTGCATTCCGATCAAGGCAGAAACTTTGAGTCTGCAATTTTTAAGGAAATGTGCGAGCTCTATGGAATAAGAAAAACCAGGACAACACCGCTTCACCCGCAATCCGACGGTATGGTTGAAAGATTTAACCGCACGCTGGAGGAATACCTGAGGAAAGTAGTGAGCGACCATCAGAGAGACTGGGATGAGCACATTCAAAAATTTTTGTTGGCATACAGGTCCGCTGTGCATGACTCAACGTCTAGAACACCAGCAAAAATTGTTTTTGGAACAGAGCTCAGATTGCCTGGAGATTTGGAATTTGGCACAAAACCTGTACCGAAGAATGAGGATACGGAGAATTCTTCGCAGGAGAAAAGTGACTTGCACGAGCTGCACGAATTTGTACGCAACAGAATTCGAGTAGTCAGCGATAAAATGAAAGCCAGATACGATCGAGCTGCAAATTCCGACGGATTCCACGAGGGACAACTGGTTCTACTATATAACCCACAAAGGAAGAAAGGACTGTCTCCCAAATTACAAACGCATTGGGATGGACCGTATAAGGTGATTAAGAGGTTGAACGATGTTGTATACAGGATACAGAAGCATAACAGCCATCGATCCAAAATGAAGGTTGTACACTTAGAACGACTCGCAAGGTACGGAAGTAGTGGTTCTGGGCCTGTTCGGGACGAACAGGCTTGAGCGGGCGGCAGTGTTACAAATTTGGTCGTGAACGGACCGATTGTGATTGTTCTAGAACGAACTAAATCATCGTTATTTTATATGTGCGTATATTGTCTTGTTATTATTTGTAAATGAACACAGGAGATATATACACACATTCCTACATGGAAGCTTGTTGATAAACAAAACGGCAGCACAGCGAGTGTGCACATACTGACACACATGTGTGGATAAATAAGCACAACAGCGAAATAAAAGAAACCACCACCGCACGATACAATATTCGTGTGTGCATGTATGTGCGCGACTCAGATGCTTGAGTTTTACTGCCGCGTTTATGTATGTCGGTGTGTGTGTATATCTTTTGTTCATGATGAGTCATCGCACATCGCATGTATGTCGGTGTGTGTGTGTATATCTTTTGTTCATGATGAGTCATCGCACATCGCACTATAGATGTGGCGTGATTAGCTTCTGTAAACGTCTAGAATGTTCTAGTAATGATCATTGGAGGTATAAAAGCAGCGAAGCTCAACGCTGAACAGTCAGTCGATTTTTAGCTGCGCTAATGTGTAAAGTGTCTTAAGTAATAAAAGTGAATAAGTGAAAGTGTTGTTCTTTTAGTAAAGTGTTCTTATTAAAGTGTTTACAAGTACAGTGTGTTAAAATAAATAAAGTGTTGAACTGTTGACTATTGTAAACTGAAGACGTGAGTGTTTCAACTTCATTATAATTAAAGAATCTACGGAACACGTTTTGAAAAGGTTAAAACGTAACAATATAAACATGGCAGAATTTACCTATGAAATTTCTCAAAATATCGTCCATTGCGTTTTGAAAAATGCTTGGTGCATTCCTCAATCCGAATGGCATTCTAACAAACTCATACTTCCCATTATTAACGGAAAATGCGGTTTTCCCCACATCGTCCTCTTTCATAAGAATTTGGTGAAATCCCGATTCAAGGTCAATGGTTGAAAAAAATTTTGCTTTGCCCAAGTTGGACAATATAACGTTACAGTCTGGTATAGGGTATTTATATGCAATTGTTTTCTCATTTAATTTCTTGTAATCGATGACCAAACGGAGTTTTTGTGTCCCGTCGTCATTCATTCCTTTTTTTGGGACTACCCATACTGGTGAATTATTAGGGCCCCTGCTCTCACGAATAATGCCCGCTTTTAATAACTTTTCTATTTCACTGTTAACAAATGAGTTTGCGGATAGCGGATATGGGTATTGTTTGCTCCATACCGCATCATTATCTATTGTCTTAATTTCTGCCCTAATATCCGTTCTAAAAGGCAAATTTAAATTAATATTAGAGTGTAATCTAGTAATTTTTTCCTGTATATTTTTTCGAAGTTTCTCCAAAGTTTTCGATTTATGATCAACATTTTTAGTTGAAACACTTTTATCAGTACCTTCAGAATATTCTTCGTTAATAATTTTATTCAAGACATTTTCTCCAATGTCTTTGAGATTATTAGATTTTCTAGCTGGAGCATTTTTACTAGCATTGTATGTTTTTTCCTCAAAATTGAAAAATTTTTCGCAATATTTTCCACAAGTTATTGTCCTTTGCTGGAAGTCTAACATTGCATTTGTTTTCTTTAAAAAATTGTAACCTATAAGCACATCTGTCTCAAGTCCTTGGATTTCGTAAAACATTTGATTTATTCCAAAGATGCTTGCTTCGTAGAAATGTGTAATGAGAGTATATCCGTTAATAGTTTTTACTCTCTTCTTAACGACTAAGGCCCTTCTGTGCGCAAGAACTCCAGGTTTGCAGTAGCTGCTCGTTGCGCCACTGTCAATCAAAACTCTGAGTTTTCTTCCATCGTTTGCTGTCCTGATAATGCAAGGCAGGTCGAATCTATGCCTAAAAAAGCGTCTTCATTAAGGTTATTTATTCTTTGAGCTTTTTGATTGGGATTATACGTCGTTTGAGAATGTGGACGTTTGTTACCCTGTTGAAAATTATTAGCTCGATTTTGTGCCCCAAAACGATTATAAAAATAGTTTTGCCTTTGGTTGTTATGCCCATTTTGTGCAGGTTTAACACTAGCTGAAGTTCCTAAATCCATTGGTTCGGGTTTAGGTTCTGGTTGCCGTATCTCGCGATAATTAACATGAGGGTTATTTTGGTTTTGTCTTGGAAAACGTAACGAATTTGTGGGCTTTTGGTGAATATTACTCTGATGTGTTACCCTAATGAACTGAGAAGCGAAATTTGCACGGATATTGTTTGATTCAAGTTCTTGAGCTTTTGCTAATGCGTTTGGTAGGTCATTCGGTGATAACGAAAACAATATATTAGCCAATGGAGCATTTAATCCAGTGATAAACACCCTTAAAGCATATTGCCTATTTCTAACATTAAGTTCCCTAGTTAAGTCCGATTCAGAGCCATGAGTCATTATAGTCTTGTTAATGAGAGAGGTAAGTTTCTTATTGACCGCATTATAGTATTCAATAATGGACAAAGAACCCTATCTCATAATGCTCATTTCCTGCTCTATTATATGTAGTGGCCTTTTGTCGGCGTAAGCGAAATCTAATCTACTCATTATTGCGTCGAAATTTAGGACTGTGCCATGAGTAGTGAGGATGTCATTTGCATCTTCGACTATTTTATTCCTTAAAATAGTTAATGCCGCGAAATATCTTCTACTACCTTTCCTATATAATTGCATAGAATTCTTTGCGGCTTCCCGCCAACTCACATAGGAGTTTTTCCCATCAAAATTGGGTAACGATTTTATGACATCTAGGGCTTCATCGCAACGAATATTTTCGTCTATGGTCTGTGTTCGATATTCTGCTATCGTATTTACACTAACTAACTGTGATAACTGTTGGCTTAACCTGTCTATAGTCTCCTGCAATGGAGCGGTCTGTAAACGAATCAGTTCAGAAATTTGGGTAGGAGTGGTCATGTTGGAGTCTGAAGCACTAAGACCCTGAAAGGAACCTGTTAAATCCTCTAACGAACAACTCAAGCTTTCTTCTCCTGGCAAATAGCCTATTTCTTCTTCTAATTCCCTTATACGATCCAGTGTTTATAATCTTTATAAATATCACTTTTATTATTATTTTTTTTTTAATATTGCAACTAACAAATTTTTCACTTAAATTTTTACAGATATTTTTCTTATATTAATTCACAAACAAATATAATTTTAAATTAACTCACATAAATTACTAGTAGAAACCTTGTTGTCTTCTTTAATTGTAAATGTGATGATTAATGTTGTCTTCTAAAGCTGGTGTAGATTCTTGTTATCCCGTAAAGCTGATGCAGATGTGGATTTTTGTTGTCTTGTAAAGCTGATGCAGATTTGGATTATTGTTGTAAAGCTGATGTAGATGCAGATTTTTGTAGTTTTGTAAGCAGATGCAAATTCGTGTTGTCTTGTAAAGCTGACCCAGATCCAAATTCGTTCTGGGGTGTTGTTGGGCAATTTACTTTCTCAATAATTACAAGTGTTATTAATTGTTTTTGTTCACTTGTTCGTTTATACGAAATTTTTAACAAGTTTTTGCTAGGTTTTTTTGGAAATCAACTTGATGGTTGTATTTTGTTACTTTGGCACTTTTACTTTACCACTGTTCTTTCTTTCACTTATAAAATAAAGTTATTTATTCTCCTTTTATTGAAGGATACTTATAATTTGTTAAAGTTTTTTTATTTTTAAAGTTTTTGTTTTTTATTTTTTCTCCCTTTTATAAGGATACTTATTTTTAATTTGGCTGCTTTCTTCCTTAAAAATATCCTTACTTGTTTTTTTCAGGATTTAGCTTTTTAAGGATCCCGGCGTTGAGCCCCCAGTTAAAAAAATTTCTTTTATTGGTTATATAAAAAAATAAAATACCAAATCATTAAACAGTTAAAACGTTCTTTATTCATCACCTGTGACTTAAAAAGTAAAATGTCTTAGAAATATTCTTATTTATTTCTACTAGCAGCAAACATGATTTTTAGTTACTCAGCAGTAATTTAAAAATAAAATAAAAATTATTAAAATGCGATTCATTAGTTTTACTTGCGCGTGTAAAGTAAGTTGATATTTTAAATTTATAAAAACAATTTTTTTGCAATAACTTTGCAGGCAGACTATGTAAGCAAAATAATTTATTTTTTTGTTGATATTTGAGGAGGGTTAATGAACGTGTGAAAATATAAAAAATTAAATAATGCTGTCGCCTTAACTTACACACACACCGACATACATACACGCGGCGGTAAAACTCAAGCATCTGAGTCCCGCACATACATGCACACACGAATATTGTATCGTGCGGTGGTGGTTTCTTTTATTTCGCTGTTGTGCTTATTTATCCACACATGTGTGTCAGTATGTGCACACTCGTTGTGCTGCCGTTTTGTTTATCAACAAGCTTCTATGTATGCATGCGTGTATATACCTCCTGTGTTCATTTACAAATAATAACAAGACAATATACGCACATATAAAATAACGATGATTTAGTACGTTCTAGAACAATCACAATCGGTCCGTTCACCACCAAATTTGTAACACTGCCGCCCGCTCAAGCCCGTTCGTCCCGAATAGGCCCAGAACCACTACTTCCGTACCTTGCGAGTCGTTCCAAGTGTACAACCTTCATTTTGGATCGATGGCTGTTATGCTTCTGTATCCTGTATACAACGTCGTTCAACCTCCTAATCACCTTATACGGTCCATCCCAATGCGTTTGTAATTTGGGAGACAGTCCATTCTTCCTTTGTGGGTTATATAGTAGAACCAGTTGTCCCTCGCGGAATCCGTCGGAGTTTGCGGCTCGATCGTACCTGGCTTTCATTTTATCGCTGACTACTCGAATTCTGTTGCGTACAAATTCGTGTAGGTCATGCAAGTCACTTTTCTCCTGTGAAGAATTCTTGGCATCCTCATTCTTCGGTACAGGTTTTATGCCAAATTCCAAATCGCCAGGCAATCTGAGCTCTGTTCCAAAAAAAATTTTTGCTGGTCATGCACAGCGGACCTGTATGCCAACAAAAATTTTTGAATGTGCTCATTCCAGTCTCTCTGATGGTTGCTCACTACTTTCCTCAGGTATTCCTCCAGCGTGCGGTTAAATCTTTCAACCATACCGTCGGATTGCGGGTGAAGCGGTGTTGTCCTGGTTTTTCTTATTCCATAGAGCTCGCACATTTCCTTAAAAATTGCAGACTCAAAGTTTCTGCCTTGATCGGAATGCAACTCCATTGGAACACCATATCTGCACACCCAATTATCGATGAAAACATTTACCACAGTTTAAGCCTCTTGGTTTGGTATGGGATATACTTCTGGCCATTTGCTGAAATAGTCCATCACCACAAGGACATAACGATTACCGGCAGTACTGACTGGAAAAGGACCTGCTACATCCATAGCTATTCGCTCAAAGGGCGCACCCGAATTGTACTGCTGCAGGTGTGCTCGAGTAGTCCGTGCTGGACCCTTCGCCGCTATACATTCCTTACAGTTCGCAATCCAGTCGGCTACTGGTTGTTGCGCTCCAACCCAGTAAAAACGCTGCTTTACCTTTTCCAGTGTTTTATTAACTCCAAGGTGACCACCACTGGGACCATTGTGGAACTCTCGCAAAACTTCCGGTATCTTCGATGATGGTACAACTATTAAGTTAGAAGTTGTTTTGCCATCCGCACTTTCCCATATACGGTATAAGCATCCGTCTACCAGCTGCAAGGTACTCCATTGTGCCCAATAAGCTTTATCGAGGGGACTCTCAGCCGCAATTTCATTGCGTGCAGGCCTGCTATCACTCTTCTTAGCAGTTATTATTTTTCCGAGCACCGGGTCATTTTCCTGCGCTGTTGGCCAGTCTTCGTGAGAGTCTATCTGCGTTAGCCGAACATCAATGACGCACTCTTTCTGCTCGGCCTTGATACAATGTCTGCATTCTAGGCTGCATGGTCGTCTCGAGAGGGCATCCGCATTATTGTGTTTCGTCCCTCTTCTATGCTCTATGCTAAAGTCATAACTCTGCAGCCGTTCAATCCAACGCGCCAACTGCCCTTCGGGGTTTTTGAACTGCAACAGCCATCTAAGCGCAGAGTGATCAGTCCGCAACGTGAAATTCTGGCCATACAAGTATTTATGGTAATGCTTAATGCATTCCAATACTGCCAGAAGCTCACGCCGTGTCACGCAATAATTTCTCTCTGGCTTTGAAAGTATTCGACTATAATAGCCTACTACTTTCTCGACTCCATCTACCACCTGAGAGAGTACACCTCCTATACCGAAGCCACTTGCATCGGTATCTAGCACAAACCTTCCTCCAGCAACCGGGTATGCCAGAACTGGTGCCGTGCACAATAACTCCTTCAGCCTCTGGAATGCTCGTTCCTGTTCGTTTCCCCACTGGTATGATCGTGACTTCTTGGTCAGCTCGTGCAGACTGGCGGCTACGCTGGCAAAATTTGGCACAAATCGTCTATAATATGTGCAAAGTCCCAGAAAACTGCGCAATTCGTGAAGATTACGTGGCTGTGGCCAGTCCCTTACGGCTTTTATTTTATCTTCGTCCGTCGAAATGCCATCTGCAGTTATACGATGTCCCAAATATTTCACCTCTTTCTGGAACAATGCACACTACTTCGCGCTAAGAGTGAGTCCCGCCGACGATATTCGTTTAAAAACTTCGGCCAAATTTTTCAGGTGCTCTTCAAAAGTTTTGCCCATTACGATTATATCGTCAAGGTAGACTAAACACGTCCTCCAGTGAAGCCCCTTCAATACCTGTTCCATCAGTCGCTCAAATGTGGCTGGAGCATTACAGAGTCCAAATGGCATTACTCTAAACTGCCATAAACCATCTCCAGCACTAAACGCAGTCTTCTCCTTGTCCTTGTGGGCAATTTCTACCTGCCAATAACCACTTTGCAAGTCCAATGTTGAGAACCATCCTGGGTAGTGGATAACTGTCCTTTTTCGTGACGTCGTTTAGCTTCCGGTAGTCCACACAAAACCTCGTGCTACCATCCTTTTTCTTCACCAAAACTACCGGTGAGCTCCACGGGCTTGTAGATGGTTCAATTACCCCACTCTTCTCCATTTCACTGACTAACTCTTTAACCTCGTTACGCTTGGCCAGGGGTACACTTCTGGGCGCCTGCTTTATGGGCCTCGCTTCGCCAGTATCGATTTCATGCCTCACAATAGCCGTTCTCCCTTGGCTCTTACTGTTCATGGCGAAAGCGGAGGCGTATTTCCTGAGCAGCTGCTTGGCTTTATTTTTATCAGATGCTGGCAGCCCGGTGACCCATTTCTCGACATGCTGTTCAAATGTTTCTCGTTCTTTAGGTGACAAGCTAGTAGATTTTGGTTTGGTCTCACAATTTACAATTGCCTCTGCTGGAGTACAGCTTCCTATATACGATTTTGGACTTACGACCTTTTCACTGGTTGATAAATTGAGCACTCTAACTGGGACTTTCCTATCGGCACGCATTTCCACGAGAGCTTTCGCTGTTAATAAATCGCCCGTTATATTTTCTGATTCTACTACCCACAATCGACTGTCCGCACAATCTCCATTCGTTCGAGCCCATATCAGTGCCTCAGATCGTGGTGGAATCCGTTGAGTATCTTCAGCAACCAGTTTCAGCACATGGGGCTTATTTTCGTAGCCAACATCTAACTGTATCTCCACGTCACGCCACGTTATAATTTGTTGACCCATGTGCAGATCTATGCCATGTGCTATCATAAAATCCGCACCAATAATCACCTTGGCAATAATAAACACGTGGCTGATGGTGCTGTTAGCTATACGCACCCTTGCCTCAGACTTACCATAGACGCTAGCGGCCTCCCCAGTAGCTGTACGCAGCCTCACGTTACGTAGCGGTTCAACCCTTCCTGGTACCAAATCAGGCCTTATTATGGACTGCGACGCTCCTGTGTCTATGGTTAAAGTTTGCTTTTTCCCATTGATATATCCACTGACAGTTAAGTTGCTGTTTTTCTGCTGCATCACTGATATGGAGATTGTGGGGCCCTCGTTTGTGGGAGCCAGCTTTTGCCCCTTAAAGCTGTCTCGTTTTAGTTTAACGGTGACTCTTGGGACTGTTGTTGGCTAGCCCTTTTCTCGGCCTCTGTGGAGATACGGATCTTGTACGCTTCCTGGGAGCTTTACAGTTGCGCTGAAAGTGGCCTGCCTTCCCGCAGTTAAAACACTTAGCTCGGCCTTTGTTCGAGCTTTCGGCCAATGCTTGCAACAGTGCCTCTTTAATCGTACTGCCCAAGCCATCTGCTGGCTCATGAACTACCTCTAGCTCCCTTATTTTGTGGAGCTGTGGCCTTGAAATTAGTCTGGCTGTCTCCTGGGCCAACGCAAATGAGACGGTTTCGGCAAATGACGGCTTTTGTGTTGCACATACAGCAAGTTTAATGTCGGGATCTCGAATACCGTTCACAAACGCCTCCGTCTTGAAATGTTCCAAAAACGAGTAACTTTCTCCAGGATAGCTAAGCTGAACCAGACGCTCTATCTCCATTGCGTAATCCTGAAGAGTCTCATTGCCTCTCTGCACTCTGCCTCTTAGCTCCATTCTGTGGATTTCCTTCATGTGCTCTCCACCATACTTACGTTGCAAAGCTGCCATGATGACTTCATAATTGTCTCTAGATGAAGCGGGCACAGTTTCCAGGACATGTGCAGCGACACCCTTCAACGCCAAAATTAACTCAATGCACTTCTCTTCCTCCGTCCATGCATTTTTATTGGCCACAGTTTCAAACTGAAACTTAAAAATGTTAAAAGGTGTGCTGCCATCAAAGGTGGGCGCTTTCACTCTGCTCACAGATTCAGGAATAGCTCGGACTGGCACTTCCTGCAGTTGAAGGCCATTCATTCTATCTTCCAGGCTATGAAGCTTTTGATCGACATCATTTTCTAGGGCAACAAACTTTTCTCCCACTTCGTGAACATTTCGCTCCAAGCCGCACAGTTTTTCTTCCATGGCTCTCAGATTCATGGCCTCAGAAATTTCCATTAACTTCTCGTTATTGGCTTTGAGCATTTGATTTTTTGCAATTGATGCCTCTTTGATGGATCTGGAGTTTTCCTCCATTTTCTGCATCATCATTGCATTTGTTGCCCTGGACTCCTCTTTGATAGACTGCATCATAGTTTCCTTTGTTGCCTTGGAGTTTTCTTCAATCTTCAGCATCAATGTTTCATTTGTAGCCCTGGACGCCTCTTTGATAGACTGCATCATGGCAGCAAACGTCGAGTTTAACTGTTACGGTACCACCCGTTATTCCCGTAACGAAAATTAATATAATTTAAATTTTCAGTAAAAATTGCATTTCCGTTCCCAAACGAAAATGCAATTCAATACTTTCATTTACGCAAGCGAAACACTTGCAGACGGAATTCTACGAAATGTTAAACTTTTGTTCTATTTTAATAAAATTAATATAATTTTAATTTTCAATAAAAAAATTGCATTTCCGTTCCCAAACGAAGATGCAATTCAATACTTTTGTTTGTGCAGGTAAAATACTTGCATATAATTCCACGAAATGTTTGTTTGTTTTGCGCCCTAAATATTAAGCAAAATTGTATTGAAAAAACTAAGTTCATAATTTTACTTCGTAAGCAAAATTATATTAAAAAAAACCAAAATTGTAATCTGTTGAAGTTCTGAAAGAATTTAATATTTCGTTATTTTGACCCCTTTTTTTCCTTATATTTTATATATTTATTTGAGCTTAAGGTCTTTTGTAATTTGTTTGTTGTTATGTTTGTTTTTTGAAAAAAAAACCAATCAAAACATTTTTCATTATTATCCTGAAGAAGCTATCCGAAGGAGAGCGAAATATCGACAAAAATAAATACTCAAATTACAAAAGACCTTAAGCTCAAATAAATATATAAAATGTTCTGAAAGAATAATAATAAAGTTAGTAAAAGCTCAACCGCTGAGGACAGAAGTCTTTTTTTTTATAAACCGCGAGAACGCAGGTCAAAACTTTTAAGTCCATGCTACTTGCAACTGCTCGTGTACTCATCTCCAGTTCTTCTTTTCCTTCGAAGTCATGAGTATTGATGTCCAGACCCAACCGATCAAACTCCTCCATTAGCCTCTTCTGCAGCTCCACTTTGTTACCAGTTGTGGGCAGATAGAATTTGCACAACTCCTTTTTCAGTTGTTCCACTTTAAGCTCGTCGAACTTCATTTTACAATTTCACTTCTGACACCAATTGTTACGTTTTAACCTTTTCAAAACGTTTTCCGTAGATTCTTTAATTGTAATGAAGTTACAACACTCACGTCTTCAGTTTACAATAATCAACAGTTCAACACTTTATTTATTTTAACACACTATACTTGTAAACACTTCACTAAGAACACTTTACTAAAAGAACAACACTTTCACTTATTCACTTTTTATTACTTAAGACACTTTACACGTTAGCGCAGCTAAAAATTGACTGACTTCAGCGTTAAGCTTCGCTGCTTTTATACCTCCAATGATCATTACTAGAACATGCTAGACATTTACAGAAGCTAATCACGCCACATCTTTAGTGTGATGTGCGATGACTCATCATGAACAAAAGAGATACACACACCGACATACATACACGCGGCAGTAAAACTCAAGCATCTGAGTCCCGCACATACATGCACACACGAATATTGTATCGTGCGGTGGTGGTTTCTTTTATTTCGCTGTTGTGCTTATTTATCCACACATGTGTGTCAGTATGTGCACACTCGCTGTGCTGCCATTTTGTTTATCAACAAGCTTCTATGTATGCATGCGTGTATATACCTCCTGTGTTCATTTACAAATAATAACAAGACAATATACGCACATATAAAATAACGATGATTTAGTACGTTCTAGAACAATCACAATCGGTCCGTTCACCACCAAATTTGTAACGATATATTAAATTCCTTTTCAGGCTCAAGTTCAACCCATGGTTTGTCACTTTTAAATCAAGATTAATGAACAAGAGACGCGTAGATAACCGGCTGTCTCTAGGTAGCAAACACACTTCTTTAGCACCCTATAAACTTTGAACGTGTCAAATTTTACAATATTGGCATAGACGCTTTAACCACTCGGCAACCAAAGCTCACGCAATTTTACTATTTATATACGTCACTAACATTAACCAAAGCAATGAAATTTTTGCAGTCTGTTACGGATGATTTTTTAACATCTCAGAAAACTGATATTTGCTCTTTATATGAGAACCTTTTCATACATGTTCTTGTTTATATCATTCAGATCTATGTACATGCTCATTTATTGATACAACTTGAACATTTACGCCAAACCATATGTTGTGTGTTAACATTTTATTGACATTTTGAATTTTATTGCGCTATGATAATTTTACACATATTTATATTAAATTCCTTTTCAGGTTTAAGTTCAAAACTTGGTTTGTCACTTTTAAATCAAGATTAATTAAAAAAAGAAACGTAAAATTTTACAGCTAGGTGGACAACCGGCTGTTTCTAGGTAGAAAACACACTTCTTTAGCACCCTATGAACTTTAAACTTGTCAAATTTCACAATTTTGGCACAGCCGCTTTAACCACTCGGCAACCAAAGCTCACGCAATTTTACTTACTATTTATATACTTCACTAACATTGTCATCTCAGAAGACCGTTATTTGCTTTTTATATGAGAGCTTTTTCATACATGTTCGTGCTTATATTATTGAAGATCTAGATGCTCATTTATTGATACAAATTGAACATTTACGACAAGCCAAGCGTTGTTTGTTAACATTTCACTGAAATTTTTAATTTTATTGAACTATGATAATTTTACATACATTTATATTAAATTCCTTTTCAGGCTCAAGTTCAACCCATGGTTTGTCACTTTTAAATCAAGATTAACTAAGTAAAGAAACGTAAAATTTTATAGCTAGGTGGACAACCGGCTGTTTCTGGATAGAAAACACACTTCTTTAGCACCCTATGAACTTTAAACGTGTCAAATTTCACAATTTTGGCACAGCCGCTTTTACCACTCGGCAACCAAAGCTCACGCAATTTTACTTTCTTTTTATATACTTAACTAACATTAATAAAAGCAATAACATTTTTGCAGTCTGTTATGGATGATTTTTTGTCGTCTCAGAAGACTGTTATTTGCTCTTTATATGATATCTTTTTCAAAAATGTTCTTGTTTATATCATTGGAGATCTATGTAAATGCTCATATATTGATACAACTTGAAATTTACGCCAAACCATACGTTGTTTGTAAACATTTTATTGACATTTTTAATTTTATTGCACTATGATAATTTTACACATATTTATATTAAATTCCTTTTCAGGCTCACGTTCAACCCATGGTTTGTCACTTTTAAATCAAGATTAATTAAGTAAAGAAACGTAAAATGTTGCAGCTAGGTGGACAAATGGCTGTTTTTGGGTAGCAAAGACACTTCACCAGCACCCTATGAACTTTGAACTTGTCAAATTTCACAATTTTGGCACATCCACTTTAACCACTCGGCAACCAAAGCTCACGCAATTTTACTTTCTATTTATATACTTCACTAACATTAACCAAAGAAATTACATTTTTGCAGTCTGTTATGGATGATTATTGTCATCTCAGAAGGCTGTTATTTGATCTTTATATGAGAGCTTTTTCATACATGTTCTTGTTTATATCACTGAGATCTATGTAAATGCTCATTTATTAATACAACTTGAATATTTACACCAAACCATACGTTGTTTGTTAACATTTTATTGACATTTTTAATTATATTGCACTATGATAATTTTACACACATTTATATTAAATTCCTTTTCAGGCTCAAGTTCAACACTTGGTTTGTCACTTTTAAATCAAGGCTAATTAACTAAAGAAACATACAATTTTATAGCTAGGTGGACAACCGGCTGTCTCTAGGTAGCAAACACACTTCTTTAGCACCCTATGAACTTTGAACGTGTCAAATTTCACAATTTTGGCACAGCCGCTTTAACCACTCGGCAACCAAAGCTCACGCAATTTTACTTACTATTTATATACTTCACTAACATTAACCAAAGCAATGACATTTTTGCAGTCTGTTATGGATGATTTTTTTTCATCTCAGAAGACCGTTATTTGCTCTTTATATGAGAGCTTTTTCATACATGTTCTTGCTTATATTATTGAAGATCTAGGTGCTCATTTATTGATACAAATTGAACATTTACGCCAAGCCAAGCGTTGTTTGTTAACATTTCACTGAAATTTTTATTTTATTGAACTATGATAATTTTACATACATTTATATTAAATTCCTTTTCAGGCTCAAGTTCAACCCATGGTTTGTCACTTTTAAATCAAGATTAATTAAGTAAAGAAACGTAAAATTTTATAGCTAGGTGGACAACCGGCTGTTTCTAGGTAGAAAACATTCTTCTTTAGCACCCTATGAACTTTAAACGTGTCAAATTTCACAATCTTCTCATAGCCGCTTTAACCACTCGGCAACCAAAGCGCACGCAATTTTACTTTCTATTTATATACTTAACTAACATTAATAGAAGCAATAACATTTTTGCAGTCTGTTATGCATGATTTTTTGTCGTCTCAGAAGACTGTTATTTGCTCTTTATATGATAGCTTTTTCATACATGTTCTTGTTTATATCATTGAAGATCTATGTAAATGCTCATTTATTGATACAACTTGAACATTTACGCCAAACCATACGTTGTTTGTTAACATTTTATTGACATTTTTAATTTTATTGCACTATGATAATTTTATACATATTTATATTAAATTCCTTTTCAGGTTCACGTTCAACCCTTGGTTTGTCACTTTTAAATCAAGATTAATTAAGTAAAGAAACGTAAAATTTTACAGCTAGGTCGACAAATGGCTGTTTTTGGGTAGCAAAGACACTTCACCAGCACAGTATGAACTTTGAACGTGTCAAATTTCACAATTTTGGCACATCCACTTTAACCACTCGGCAACCAAAGCTCACGCAATTTTACTTTCTATTTATATACTTCACTAACATTAACCAAAGAAATTAAATTTTTGCAGTCTGTTATGGATGATTTTTGTCATCTCAGAAGACTGTTATTTGCTCTTTATATGAGAGCTTTTTCATACATTGTTTTTACGGGTTTAAGGGAATGGGTAAAAGTAGCAGGATTCCTTTCAATAAATAAAATCCTGGATTGTTGAACACGTTATAAAGATAATATTTTTATTTTGAAAAGGGTTTGATAAGCGGGCAATACTTCACTATTTATAAATAATTCATACATATATAATAACTATTTTATAACTATATACTTATAGCTTGAAACTAATAATCGATTTCACAGTTAAATTCTTGAATTGGTAAACCTCTTGATATGTTGAATTCAGTTTCTATTCTGTTTTATACTCAAGCAGGATTACTGAAAAATGTCAAAGCAGTTGGGGCATTAATGAAATAACACAGGGATGGAAAACGCGTTACATTGTTTACTCAGGTGAACATCCTCCCACCCCAAAGTCTGGAAAAGAAAAAAAATGGACTTTAGTATTGGGTCAAAGCAAAATAAGGGTAAAGAGTATTGATTTTGTATCAAAAATACTTAGGGTTCAGTTAGAAAATGAGCCCATTATAAGCCAGCCAAGAAACGAGTCATGAGCCAGTAATGATCCACCATCTACACGAATAATGTTTGATTTTAAGATTTTAGTGTACACATCGCCACCAAGTTCTATTTCTACTGGCGTGTTGTTGAAAAAATGAGGATCAGCTAGTGCTATATTCTCAAACTTTTCCGTGGCTGACTCTTTCATCGTCTCAGAATACGGCTTCCTGGGTAACTCCCGAACAACAAGCAAGTATACGTCAAACTTGGTAGTTGACGACATGTTGGGTGTGATGGTGAGCTTGGTGTATTTTCTGCCATCAACGTAAAAAGTATTTAAAAAATGCTCTTCAACAAAGGAATGAGCAATGCGAGATGTGGTAGCGCTTGGGTTTAGAAGTCCTCTTACTAATACAGCGCCGTCGTCGGTCAGCGCATATACTTCTGTAGTCGGAACTATCACTCTGTTCAGGGACGACGGTGGGCCAACAGACGTGGTTGTCGAAGTGGATGTGGATAAATTCGTGCGAGGTGCTGGTGTAGGTGGAGCGACACGTGCCTTCTTTGGTGAGGTCAACTGTTTGGTGGTGAAGTCCTTCAAAATTCGATAAGGACCATGGAGGGCTGAATGGTGTTTTCCACTGCATTTCTGACACCTTGCTTTGCTCGTGCATTTACCCACCAGATGGTTCCTAGCTAGGCAATTCACACAATAATGCAACTTGACAACTGTTTAATATCTGTCAGCTAGGTTGAGCTTAACAAACTTTTTACAGTTTGCTAACCGATGATCTGCATGACATATGCCACAGCCGTAATGTTTCTTGGTGTCCGGTTTTTTCAAGTTTTGTCGTTGACGTCGTTGTTGCTGGGAGTGTTGATGTTTGTTGCTGGGAGCCATTATCTGGCGTAAATAAACAAAAATAAACTGGTGAGATTAATGAGGCACGATAAGCATAATACATAAGGGAATGATAGTAGTCGAAATGACTGGACTAGATAGACTCATGAAAGTTAGACCTTGAGAAAGGGCTCAGTCCGTTTTGTATTAAGCTTGGGTGTGTAAAAAAAATGAATTAGTGTAAAAAATGTTTGTGTTTCAGCAAGACTAAAATTATTTAGTGGGTAAGACTACAAGTTTTGTAATTGGTCGCTTCAAGATTCCGGTAGACGTTTTTAAGTCTACGACCCTATGTCTTCCATCAGCGCCAGGGTAAGTTTTTATTACGCGTCCAATTTATCCGCACACGAATGGTTAGTGTGCGGATAAATTGTCTTGCTTGATAACAACTATATCATCAACTTCAATCTCACGAGTAGGGTTTTTCCACTTGTATCTTTTGTGCAGCTCTTTCAGATACTCATCTTTCCAACGTCTGCAGAAATTCTGATGTTGAATTTTAAGTTTTTGCCATCGGTTTGCTAGAGAAATGTTATCATCGGTATGATTGGGCTCTGCCGGAGTGAGTATTGGTGAGCCTATGAGAAAATGACCTGGGGTTAATGGGTTAAGATCTTGTGGATTTTCACTATACGGGCTTAAGGGTCTTGAGTTTAGGCATCCTTCAATTCTTGCCAAGAGTGTGGCTAGCTCTTCAAATGTGTATTTGATACAACTCATCTCTTTCAAATGTGATTTGAAGCTCTTTACTCCGGCTTCCCATAATCCACCCATGTGTGGTGCTCCTGGGGGTATAAAATGCCACGTTAGGTGTTGAAGGCTATTGGCAGATATCACAGACCCTTTTAGCTGTCTAAAGAATTCCTGTCGCTCTTTCTTCAGTAGCTTGCTTGCTCCTATAAAATTTGTCCCGTTGTCGGAATAAATGGCGACAGGGCATCCCCGCCTCGAAAAAAATCGAGCGAATGCTGCCATAAAAGCTTGGGTTGATAGGTCAGATACCGGTTCCAAATGTATTGCTTTTGTTGCAAAACAAACAAAAATGCATACATATCATTTTGTCATTTTACAATTTCTGCCACTTTAAATTTTTATATCAAATGGTCCGGCAAAGTCCACTCCAACATTATAAAATGGCCGTGTTATTTGGGTTCGTTCTTGGGGAAAGGCGGCCATAAGCTGAGTTGTTTGTCGATTTTTATATTTTGTGCAGGGTACACATTTGTTTGCAACCGAAATTATCAAATTTTGAAGCTTTGGAATCCAATATCCAGACCTCATTATCCTAAGCATGAGTTGGTTACCTCCACGTAACGTTACAAGATGTACATGCTGGGTAAGTAGAATTGCAAACTGGCTTGCATAGGGTATTAAAATTGGGTGCTTCTCCGAATATGACAAACTTGTGGAATTCGCCAGTCGACCATTTGCTCGCATAATATTATCTGCATCTAAATAAGGTGTAAGGGTGAGTTTGTGACTTTTTCGTGGAATAGGATTTTTTTTGTCAGGCTGTCATATTCATCATTGAAATACCTTTTTTGAGTTAGAATGATGAGTCTCTTTTGGGTTGACTTGATTTCCGTAGTCTCGAGTTCAATGTTTGGATGGGTAAGTAATTTTGTAATTCTGTTTCCAGAAGATTCGGAACTATTCCGGTCAGGAATTAATCCCCTACTGCATTTAGTTTGTTTTCGGGTGTTATCGCAAAATCTGTAAACATATGACATTACTCTGAGAGCCTTTGATAATTTTGAAAATCTCGTAAAAAGGGTTTGATAAGCGGGCAATACTTCACTATTTATAAATAATTCATACATATATAATAACTATTTTATAACTATATACTAATAGCTTGAAATTAATAATCGATTTCACAGTTAAATTCTTGAATTGGTAAACCTCTTGATATGTTGAATTCAGTTTCTATTCTGTTTTATACTCAAGCAGGATTACTGAAAAATGTCAAAGCAGTTGGGGCATTAATGAAATAACACAGGGATGGAAAACGCGTTACATTGTTTACTCAGGTGAACATCCTCCCACCCCAAAGTCTGGAAAAGAAAAAAAAAAGGACCTTAGTATTGGGTCAAAGCAAAATAAGGGTAAAGAGTATTGATTTTGTATCAAAAATACTTAGGGTTCAGTTAGAAAATGAGCCCATTATAAGCCAGCCAAGAAACGAGTCATGAGCCAGTAATGATCCACCATCTACATGAATAATGTTTGATTTTAAGATTTTAGTGTACACATCGCCACCAAGTTCTATTTCTACTGGCGTGTTGTTGAAAAAATGAGGATCAGCTAGTGCTATATTCTCAAACTTTTCCGTGGCTGACTCTTTCATCGTCTCAGAATACGGCTTCCTGGGTAACTCCCGAACAACAAGCAAGTATACGTCAAACTTGGTAGTTGACGACATGTTGGGTGTGATGGTGAGCTTGGTGTATTTTCTGCCATCAACGTAAAAAGTATTTAAAAAATGCTCTTCAACAAAGGAATGAGCAATGCGAGATGTGGTAGCGCTTGGGTTTAGAAGTCCTCTTACTAATACAGCGCCGTCGTCGGTCAGCGCATATACTTCTGTAGTCGGAACTATCACTCTGCTCAGGGACGACGGTGGGCCAACAGACGTGGTTGTCGAAGTGGATGTGGATAAATTCGTGCGAGGTGCTGGTGTAGGTGGAGCGACACGTGCCTTCTTTGGTGAGGTCAACTGTTTGGTGGTGAAGTCCTTCAAAATTCGATAAGGACCATGGAGGGCTGAATGGTGTTTTCCACTGCATTTCTGACACCTTGCTTTGCTCGTGCATTTACCCACCAGATGGTTCCTAGCTAGGCAATTCACACAATAATGCAACTTGACAACTGTTTAATATCTGTCAGCTAGGTTGAGCTTAACAAACTTTTTACAGTTTGCTAACCGATGATCTGCATGACATATGCCACAGCCGTAATGTTTCTTGGTGTCCGGTTTTTTCAAGTTTTGTCGTTGACGTCGTTGTTGCTGGGAGTGTTGATGTTTGTTGCTGGGAGCCATTATCTGGCGTAAATAAACAAAAATAAACTGGTGAGATTAATGAGGTACGATAAGCATAATACATAAGGGAATGATAGTAGTCGAAATGACTGGACTAGATAGACTCATGAAAGTTAGACCTTGAGAAAGGGCTCAGTCCGTTTTGTATTAAGCTTGGGTGTGTAAAAAAAAATGAATTAGTGTAAAAAATGTTTGTGTTTCAGCAAGACTAAAATTATTTAGTGGGTAAGACTACAAGTTTTGTAATTGGTCGCTTCAAGATTCCGGTAGACGTTTTTAAGTCTACGACCCTATGTCTTCCATCAGCGCCAGGGTAAGTTTTTATTACGCGTCCAATTTATCCGCACACGAATGGTTAGTGTGCGGATAAATTGTCTTGCTTGATAACAACTATATCATCAACTTCAATCTCACGAGTAGGGTTTTTCCACTTGTATCTTTTGTGCAGCTCTTTCAGATACTCATCTTTCCAACGTCTGCAGAAATTCTGATGTTGAATTTTAAGTTTTTGCCATCGGTTTGCTAGAGAAATGTTATCATCAGTATGATTGGGATCTGCCGGAGTGAGTATTGGTGAGCCTATGAGAAAATGACCTGGGGTTAATGGGTTAAGATCTTGTGGATTTTCACTATACGGGCTTAAGGGTCTTGAGTTTAGGCATCCTTCAATTCTTGCCAAGAGTGTGGCTAGCTCTTCAAATGTGTATTTGATACAACTCATCTCTTTCAAATGTGATTTGAAGCTCTTTACTCCGGCTTCCCATAATCCACCCATGTGTGGTGCTCCTGGGGGTATAAAATGCCACGTTAGGTGTTGAAGGCTATTGGCAGATATCACAGACCCTTTTAGCTGTCTAAAGAATTCCTGTCGCTCTTTCTTCAGTAGCTTGCTTGCTCCTATAAAATTTGTCCCGTTGTCGGAATAAATGGCGACAGGGCATCCCCGCCTCGAAAAAAATCGAGCGAATGCTGCCATAAAAGCTTGGGTTGATAGGTCAGATACCGGTTCCAAATGTATTGCTTTTGTTGCAAAACAAACAAAAATGCATACATATCATTTTGTCATTTTACAATTTCTGCCACTTTAAATTTTTATATCAAATGGTCCGGCAAAGTCCACTCCAACATTATAAAATGGCCGTGTTATTTGGGTTCGTTCTTGGGGAAAGGCGGCCATAAGCTGAGTTGTTTGTCGATTTTTATATTTTGTGCAGGGTACACATTTGTTTGCAACCGAAATTATCAAATTTTGAAGCTTTGGAATCCAATATCCAGGCCTCATTATCCTAAGCATGAGTTGGTTACCTCCACGTAACGTTACAAGATGTACATGCTGGGTAAGTAGAATTGCAAACTGGCTTGCATAGGGTATTAAAATTGGGTGCTTCTCCGAATATGACAAACTTGTGGAATTCGCCAGTCGACCATTTGCTCGCATAATATTATCTGCATCTAAATAAGGTGTAAGGGTGAGTTTGTGACTTTTTCATGGAATAGGATTTTTTTTTGTCAGGCTGTCATATTCATCATTGAAATACCTTTTTTGAGTTAGAATGATGAGTCTCTTTTGGGTTGACTTGATTTCCGTAGTCTCGAGTTCAATGTTTGGATGGGTAAGTAATTTTGTAATTCTGTTTCCAGAAGATTCGGAACTATTCCGGTCAGGAATTAATCCCCTACTGCATTTAGTTTGTTTTCGGGTGTTATCGCAAAATCTGTAAACATATGACATTACTCTGAGAGCCTTTGATAATTTTGAAAATCTCGTTAAAATGTCCGATTGTGTGTCCGTATCGCTTTCAGCGTGTGATTGGGTAACTGTTGTAGCAAATGTGCGAACAACTTTAGCTTCAGCGTGAGTTTCGAATTGTTTATTAATTGTTGGCCACTTCGAAGTTGGTTGTTGTAACCACAAAGGTCCATTCCACCATAATTTGTCATCCTTTAATTCTTTAGCACTGCATCCACGGCTAGCAACATCAGCTGGATTTTCATGTGAAGCGACATGTTTCCAATTTTCCACGCCCACAGTTTCCAAAATGGTTCCTACACGGCTTGCGACAAAGGTGTTCCACGAGTTCGGCGGTTTGCTGAGCCACGCTAAGACTATTGACGAGTCTGTCCGGAAATAAGTTTGGTGAAGGGGTGATTTCATTTGTGAAATAAAGTTGTGGGTAATATTGGCCAACAATAAGCACCACAGAGTTCTAATTTTGGTAACGACAGAGCTTTAATTGGCGCAACTCTCGTCTTACCGAGAAGTAGGGTTACAGTACTAGGACCATCCGTAGGTGTAACTCGGGCATATAAACATGTTGAGTAAGCTTTTTCAGAAGCGTCTGAAAAGCCATGAAACTCAATTTTCGTTGAAGGAGAAAATTTAATCCACCGTGGAATATTAATTTGTTCAATGCTATCGTAGAACTGCAAAAATGTTTGCCACCATATTAGGGTAAGTGGGTGAAGACATTCGTCCCAAGCTGTTTTATCTTGCCATATTTGTTGCATGATGATTTTTGCCGAGACAACAATTGGAGCTAACCAACCAGCTGGGTCAAACAGTCGTGCTATGTCCGATAGAACTTCCCGCTTAGTGTAGGCAGATTTTCTTTCGATTACTGGAACACTGAAGAAAAATGCATCCTCTTTCGCGTTCCATCGTATGCCTAATGTTTTCGCATTAGTTGAATCGGGTAGGGTAAGTAAATCTACATCAAGCCAGTGATCTTCAGGAACATTGTGTAAAAGCTCTTTCGATTTAGAAATCCATTTCCTGAGAGGAAAACCAGCAGAATCTAGGGCCGAAATGAGTTCGACTTGAGCTTTTTTCGCTTCTTCAACTGTATGACTTCCAGCAAGAACGTCGTCGACATACATATTGTTTTTCAGAATTTGTGAAGCAATAGGATGGGTACCTTGAATATCTTTGGCTAGTTCGTGTAGTGTCCTAATAGCCAAATAAGGTGCACACTTAACACCAAATGTTACTGTTTGCAGTTCATAGTCTTGAATAGGTTCATTGACGCTTTTGCGGAATAATATGCGTTGGAATGATGTGTGGGTTGGGTTTAGCATAATTTGCCTGTACATTTTTGTAATATCAGCGTTAAAAACAAATTTGTAAAGGCGCCATTTTAATAATAATACAACTAAATCCTGTTGTAGGGTGGGACCAACGTGTAAAGCATCATTTAGACTGTTGCTGTTAGAAGTTTTACTAGAAGCGTTGAATACAACTCTAACTTTTGTTGTTATTCGGTCAAGTTTTACAACAGCATGATGGGGTAGGTAATAATTGGAATTTGAAGATATGTCAGGTTTGTATGATATTGGTTTCATATGACCCAATTCAACATATTCTTGTAGTACTTTATCGTATTCTGCTTTAAGATCTGGTTTTTTCATCAAACTCTTCTCATTTCTTAAAAACTGAGCCATTGCCACATGACGTGAATTTCCTAATTCAATGGGTGGATAGCGGAATGGAAGATTTACTTGATAACGGCCGTTGGGTAATCTTTGGGTAGTTTTCGTGTAGTTTTCTTCACAAAATGCTTCATCTTCGGAGTAATTGGGTTTTTTGGGCATATCTTCTATTTCCCAGAACTTCGTCAAAATTTTATCAAACGTGACAGAATTGAATAAGGAAACTGAGTGTTGGGTATTGTTAGGTGTATTTTGGAAAGGGCCCGTTAAAATCCAGCCGAGCTCAGTTTCTTGAGCGACAAGTGTGCTAAGAACGCCTTTTTTAACACCAGATTTTAAGATTTGTGGGAAAAAATCGCTTCCAATTATGAAATCAATTGGTCTACTTTCGTAAAATTTGGGGTCAGCTAATTGAATATTTTCCAAGTCTGATAGTTGGTTTGGATCTAAGTTTTGGGTGGGTAGATTTTTTGTTAGATTCAACTTAAATTTAGCTTGAGTTTTTGACTTCAACCAAACATCACAGAGTTTGTTTGACCTTGCAGATACAACTTCATTTAATCCAGAAATTTCAGCAAGAATTGGGGTTGTGGGTAAATGTAACTTTTTTCTTAGCTTGTCTGAAACAAAGGAAAAGTCTGAAGCTGGATCAATAAGCGCTCTTGCGGGGTATTCTTCTCCATGAATTTGTACATTAACAATTGCAGTTCCTAATAACTTTGCTCTATCATCTAAAATGGGTTTGCTTGATTGGGTGTGTGTAGAGAAAGATTGTGCCGTTTTGTGTGATGTTGATGGTAATTCATCGTCAACGTGGGGGTCTGAATTTGTATTGGGTTTATGTAATAGAGTGTTGTGTCTACCACCGCAGTATCTACATACAAATGCACTACGGCAGTCTTTAATCGTATGACCTATAGCTAGACAATTGTAACAAATGCCACTATTTTTAACGAATTCAATTCTTTCTGTTATTCCTAAAGATTTAAATGTTGAACATTCTCTTAAAGTATGGCTACTATTGCACAGTTTGCATATCGAGCCGTCTAATTTGGTTTTTGGATGCGAACTATTTTGTACATTTAGACGTTTTTTTGTATTTTGAGAGTTGCTGGGGGGGGGGGGGGGGGTGTGAGAATTTTTGTTCGAATTTTGGTTTCGATTTTGAGTGGGTATTTTCGAAATTTGAAATATTATGAAAAGTTTTGCCTTTTTTATCGTAACCATTTTTTGATTCCTGACCAAATTTGTGTTTTGGGGTAACATATGGGTGTGCATTTGCATCAAGAACGTCATTAACAGAAGTAAGTTATTTATAAGTGTTTGTTAAAAAAGTATTTAGGTCATTCCACGAAGGCATTTCTGCACAATTTTGTAGTGTTTTTTCAAATTCTCTTCGGGTTTCTCTTGAAAGTTTATTTAGGCAGAGATAAACAATGATAGGGTCCCAATTTTCAGTATCAATTTGTAATGAGTTCAAATTCGCAATACAACAATTTATCTTTCTTTGAAGTTTTCTTATTGATGTACTACAAGTTGTGTTTACGGTGGGTAGATTAAATAGTGTCTTGAGTTGCGAATTTATCTGCATTCGCTTATTCTCATACTGAGACACTAACTGGTTCCATGCAATAAGAAAACCTTCGTTCGTGAGTTTTTTGTTTGAGGTGGAAAAGTTTTTCCGCTCCACTAAGTCGGGTGTTATTTATATATAAAGCACTAAAAAGGTCTCTAAATGAAGCCCAGAATTTAAAGTCTCCAGAAAAATTTGGCATATCACAAGGGGGTACATTAAATGAAACGGTATCACGTGAGTGAGGAACTTGAGGCTCAAATGTGATGGGTTGGGTTTCGTTCCCACGTATAATTGCTTCAATGCATTCCTCTATCGAAATCATGTTCGTCCTGTACACTTTTTTAGCTGATCTTACTGATCGAGCAATTTTGGACAAATCTATTGTGCTCGCTGCCTTTGAATCATCCATATCTGGAAATTCTCTAATTTGCTTAAATTTTCCTTCGATAGAAGACCAAAGATCTTCTAACTCTTGTTTCTTGAATTTCAGCGCGGGTAAGGATTGTGTTTCCTCTGCTAAGTCGTTATATTCCTCTTCGAACTCCTTCAAATCCTCGTTGATGTAGCGTTCTAAGTCGGCGGCCAAAGATTTTATTGTAGACATTTTGTAATTTTATAAGTTTTACAATTGTTCAATAAAATTTAAAAAAAATTTTTTTTTTTTTGAATTTAACCTTGTTAAAAATTTTTCAACTGGGTCTTTTGTTTGCTGAAATATACGCTACTCAATGTGGTAGGTAATATCTATTATTTTTAAAGACAATAAAATTTTTATTTTCCAATGTTAGGAATAAACAGGGTGGGTAAATGTTAGTGTTAAAAGGTTAAATATTTTCCTTTTGAAGAGATCACTAATTATTTTATTAAATTCAATTGGAAATATTTAAATTTTGTAAGTAACAAAATTGTTCACTTACCGTGTATGCTGGGTATAGGGTGCAAATAATACAAGAGAAAACTGTAATTGTTCCCTTTTTTTTTTTTGTTCTTTTCTTTGTGATATGTTCCCGCTTTAATTTTAGTAAAGTACGTGTGTTTTGTTGTTGTAACTTAACTTAATTGGAATTAACAAGTGTAATGTCGTTGAACTTTATTGTGTATATACATACATATGTAATTAACAAATTTGGCAAAACTTTTTCAAATAAATTATTGAGTATGTAAAATGTTCAAAATTTCATATGATATGATAAATTCACATATGTAGAGGGTTAAAGTAGTTATTTTAAACTATATTGATAAACTTTTACGAGTGTTAAAGTTTGCCAAACATATATGTATGTTACATACATAGAGCATAAAATTGTTTAACAAATTAAATGTTTTATTAGATATGATGTGTATATTTTCTCATATATACATATCTACAATTTGTTTCTTTTAGCTTATTCCAATTAATTTACATGCAGAAATACTTTATACTGAATTTAATTTTTTTTGCTGCAATGTTTTGTGCACCACTGTTACCTTTTTTACGGTTCTTTTTTCCGAATTTATAAATGTTTTTTATTAATATCTGGAGTTTCGTTTGTAACTTTGTGTGTACATATGTAATTCTGTAGGTCTATATATAAACATAAGTATGTTGATTTGTATCACTGCACAAAACTTTATTTTTAAATAGTGTTACAAATTTGGTCGTGAACGGACCGATTGTGATTGTTCTAGAACGTACTAAATCATCGTTATTTTATATGTGCGTATATTGTCTTGTTATTATTTGTAAATGAACACAGGAGGTATATACACACATGCATACATAGAAGCTTGTTGATAAACAAAACGGCAGCACAGCGAGTGTGCACATACTGACACACATGTGTGGATAAATAAGCACAACAGCGAAATAAAAGAAACCACCACCGCACGATACAATATTCGTGTGTGCATGTATGTGCGCGACTCAGATGCTTGAGTTTTACTGCCGCGTGTATGTATGTCGGTGTGTGTGTATATCTTTTGTTCATGATGAGTCATCGCACATCGCATGTATGTCGGTGTGTGTGTATATCTTTTGTTCATGATGAGTCATCGCACATCGCACTATAGATGTGGCGTGATTAGCTTCTGTAAACGTCTAGAATATTCGAGTAATGATCATTAGAGGTATAAAAGCAGCTGAGCTTAACGCTGGACGGTCAGTCGATTTTTAGCTGCGCTAACGTGTAAAGTGTCTTAAGTAATAAAAACTGATTAAGTGAAAGTGTTGTTCTTTTAGTAAAGTATTCTTAGTAAAGTGTTTACAAGTATAGTGTGTTCAAATAAATAAAGTGTTGAACTGTTGATTATTGTAAACTGAAGACGTGAGTGTTTTAACTTCATTACAATTAAAGAATCTACGGAAAACGTTTTGAAAAGGTTAAAACGTAACAATTGGTGTCAGAAGTGAAATTGTAAAATGAAGTTCGACGAGCTTAAAGTGGAACAACTGAAAAAGGAGTTGTGCAAATTCGATCTGCCCACAACTGGTAACAAAGTGGAGCTGCAGAAGAGGCTAATGGAGGAGTTTGATCGGTTGGGTCTGGACATCAATACTCATGACTTCGAAGAAAAAGAAGAACTGGAGATGAGTACACGAGCAGTTGCAAGTAGCATGGACTTAAGCTCGATGTTTGCTGCCATGATGCAGTCTATCAAAGAGGCGTCCAGGGCTACAAATGAAACTATGATGCAGTCTATCAAAGAGGCGTCAATTACAACAAATCAAATGCTGAAAGCTAACAATGAGAAGTTAATGGAAATTTCGGAGGCCATGAATCTGAGAGTAAATTCTATTGAAGAAAAACTAACCGGCCTAGAGAGAGATGTCAGTGAAAAGTTTGTTGCCCTAGAAAATGATGTCGATCAAAAGCTTCATAGCCTGGAAGCTAGAATGAATGGCCTTCAACTGCAGGAAGTGCCAGTCCGAGCTATTCCTGAATCTGTGAGCAGAATGAAAGCGCCCACCTTTGATGGCAGCACACCTTTTAACATTTTCCAGTTTCAGTTTGAAACTGTGGCCAATAAGAATGCATGGAGCGAGGATGAGAAATGCATTGAGCTAATTTTGGCGTTGAAGGGTGTCGCTGCACATGTCCTGGAAACTGTGCCCGCTTCATCTAGAGACAATTATGAAGTCATCATGGCAGCTCTGCAACGCAAGTATGGTGGAGAGCACAAGAAGGAAATCCACAGAATGGAGCTAAGAGGCAGAGTGCAGAGAGGCAATGAGACTCTCCAGGACTACGCAATGGAGATTGAGCGTCTGGTTCAGCTTAGCTATCCTGGAGAGAGTTACTCGTTTTTGGAACATTTTAAGACGGAGGCGTTTGTGAACGGTATTCGAGATCCCGACATTAAACTTGCTGTATGTGCAACACGAAAGCCGTCATTCGCCGAAACCGTCTCATTTGCGTTGGCCCAGGAGACTGCCAGACTAATTTCAAGGCCACAGGTCCACAAAATACGAGAGCTAGAGGTAGTTCATGAGCCAGGAGATGGCTTGGCCAGTACGATTAAAGAGGCACTGTTGCAAGCATTAGCCGAAAGCTCGAACAAAGGCCGAGCTAAGTGTTTTAACTGCGGGAAGGTAGGCCACTTTCAGCGCAACTGTAAGGCTCCCAGGAAGCGTACAAGATCCGTATCTCCACAGAGGCCGAGCAAAAGGGCTAGCCATCAACAGCCCCAGGAATCACCGTTAAACTAAAACGAGTCAGCTTTAAGGGGCAAAAGCTGACTCCCACAGAGTTATGTATTATAATTATATTATATATGTACATACATATTTCTTTCAGTATATTTTATTACTTCACATGAAACAACTTTACTATTGTTATTTTTTTTTAACAAATAATACATTTTTTAACTATCATTTTTATTTGTCAATATTTTTTCAATTATATTTTTGACTGTAATTAAATAAGTTCAGTTTTTTTAACATTATATTTCTTTGAAGAATTTTGAATAAAATAATATAAAATAAACAAAAATCAAATATTTATAATTTTACTAAAATCAAAGATTGTCAACAAAAAGGTTAAGTTAATTAACTGGACAATTTACTGGCGCAGTCGGTTTTCGAACTAAAATTTAAAAAAGGTATACATCAAAGATATTGTGAAGAAAAAGGGACAACAAAAGCAAAAATATAATTGAACAGATAATAAGAAGATTTTAACACATACGTAAGAAATTGCCCTATATCAAAATGGCTGTAACAGGGATAATTCCTTTCCAATTGCTTGCTGACATTCCAAAATTCAGTGGAAAGACGGAAGAACTCGAAATATTTATTAAAAATATTGATGGTATTCGCAGTCTTGTGGAACTAGCGCATATAGATCTATTTGATTTAAGAATACGAAACAAAATTATTGATGAAGCAAATATTTCAATTATAAACAACAATAATCCAACAAAGTGGGAAGAGGTGAAGGTAATTCTTAGAATAAACTTTAGTATAAAAGAAAGTGTTGAAACTTTAATAAATACAATTAAGACAGCAGAAATTACATCTAGTATAAGTGAATTTTATGCTTATTTAGAATCCTTAAAAACTAAACTCAATTTAAAAACCAGTGTTGATAGGGACAATGAACAATGGTTTAGCTGTAAAAACAATGAAGAAATGATTTTGAAAATTTTCATTGAGAAATTACCCAATGAACCAAAATTGATTTTACAATCAAGAAATCCTTATTCATTATTGAATGCAAAAGAAATTCTTCTTGAAACAAATTATTTTTACTTTAACAAATTTCAAAAAAACGTTAAATTTTTACATCCTTGTTCATCTAGAAATAGTCCTTCTCTTAACTATAATCACAATAATAATTTTTGCCAAAATCCATACAATCCAGAATACATAACTAGAAATTATTTCGGTGAGAATAGGAGAAACTATGAAAATTTTGAAGCGAAAAATAAGTTTAATAATTTTCGCCACCAAAATACAAACAGTAGTGGTAATTTCAATAATTCAGGAAATTATTGTAAAACTTTAAGAGACGAAATATATGATCAAAATTCTAAAGGCTATAATAACAATAATAATAATGTAAATACTTATCCAAATCATAATAGGACAAATAATGGAAGTAGGAATATTAATAATAGAACCATGAATAGAAATTTATTGCACTATAATTCTAATAATACTGTTGCTATGGAAGTTGATAGTGTAGAAGTTCCAAATTTTCAATTACAAGCCGAAAAGATTTACCCTGTATAGTATTAAAGACAAAATCGGTGCCAATAAAGTTACTTGTAGATACAGGTTCAGGTACATCCCTCATTAAAAAAGGACTTTTTCATAATTCTTTTCAATCAGAACTTACTCATCCTATAATGCTAAACACCATTTGTTCTAGAACAGCAGCAACAACAAAAGTTACGATTCCTTTTTTCAAGGAATTTAATTTACCTAATTGCAAACTTGAAATGTTAGAAACAGAAATATTAAGTGATTTTGATGGTATTTTAGGATGCAATATTCTTAAACCATTAAATGCTAGAATTGATTTAAAATCGAATCTTTTAATAACGGATAATGCAAAGATACCTTTAATATTTGATACAACTACGCAACTGTTAACAGAAAAAGATTATTTATACTTCAATAATGTAAACATTGATATTAATTTTAATAAACCGCGAATAAATCAAATCATTGAGAAGTTAAAAACAGATGATTTAAATGATGAAGAAATAAATGAATTGACAAAACTAATTGGAAAATTTATTTCAGTTTTTTATATTGAAAATGAAAATTTATCTACCGTTATCAAATATAAACATAGAATACCTACAACAAATGATATTCCGATATATAGCAGAACTTATCGTTTTCCGGAAGTTCATAACTTTGAAGTAGAAAAACAAGTAAATGAAATGCTAAAGTCAGGTATTATAACTAAGTCATGTAGTCCATACAATGCTCCTATTTGGGTTGTACCTAAAAAAATAGATAATTCTGGCAAACAAAAATGGAGAGTTGTAATTGATTACAGGAAATTGAATGATGTAACAATTGAAGATAAATTTCCGATACCAAACATGGAAGATTTATTTACGAAATTAGGAAACTCTCAATATTTTACCACGATTGATTTAGCAAAAGGTTTCCACCAAATTTCAATTTTACCAGAAGATACGCATAAAACTGCATTTTCCACTCCTACAGGACATTATGAATTTACGAGGATGCCCTTTGGATTAAAGAATGCTCCTGCATCTTTCCAAAGAATGATGAATGAAATTCTTCATGATTACATTAACAATATTTGTGTTGTTTATTTAGATGATATTTTGGTATTTTCTACATCTTTTCAGGAACATATTGTGTCCTTAAAAAAAATTTTCAATAGATTATTGTTTTATAATCTTAAAGTACAAGTAGATAAATGTAATTTTTTTAAAAAAGAATCTGAATACTTAGGACATATTATAACGCCAAGTGGTATTAAACCTAATCCGGATAAAATTAAAATAATCCAAAAAATTCCATTACCAAAAACAATAAAAGAAATCAGATCATTCTTAGGTATAACTGGATTTTATAGAAAGTTCATTAGAGATTATAGCAAAATAGCTTTTCCAATGATTCTGTATTTAAAAAAAGGATCTGTTATTGATGCTAAGAATCAAAACTATATAGATGCTTTTTATAAATTAAAAACTATATTGTGTTCAAGTCCAGTGTTAGCATATCCCAAGTTTGATAAGCTTTTTGTTTTAACAACTGATGCTAGCAGTAATGCTTTAGGGGCGGTTCTTTCACAAAACGGTCATCCAGTTTCTTATTCATCTCGAACGTTAAATGAACATGAGAAAAATTATAGCACAATTGAAAAGGAACTTTTAGCAATAGTTTGGTCAGTTAAATATTTTAGGCCATATCTTTTTGGTAGAAAATTTAAAATTCAAACGGATCATCGACCTCTTGTATGGCTCAATTCTCTAAAAGAACCGAATGTTAAACTTCAAAGATGGAAAATACAACTAAATGAATACGATTTTGATATAGAATATATTAAAGGTAAGACAAATAAAGTTGCTGACTATCTAAGTAGATTGGAAGTAAATGTTCTCCAAGAGGAAGGACAAAGTCCAAGTTCAGATTTAGCAACAATCCATAGCGGTGAAGAAAACGTAAATGATCACATTCCTATTTCAGAATCACCTATAAATATTTATAAAAATCAACTTATCGTTATATTAGGAAATAGATTTAAATATGAAAAGGAAGATTTATATGGAAAGCATATAAGGCATACAATAACACTTAAGAATTATTTTGAGGAAAAAATGTTGGAATACTTAAAAAAAATGTTTCCTATAAAGGGAACAGTGGCAATTTTTTGTGATAATTTTGAAATATATAAAAATTTACAAAGAACTTTAGTTCATTATTTTTCTAATGTACATGGAATGAAATTTGTGTGTTGCAACAAATTTATAAAAGATATCTCTGACAAAGAAAAACTTTTAAGCATTCTTGAAAACTTTCATAACGAAAAAAATCATAGAGGAATTGAAGAGACATTCTTAGAAATGAGGAATATTTTTTATTATCCAAATTTGAAGAAGGAAATTCATAAATTTATAAATAACTGTATAATATGTAATATGTGTAAATTTGATAGGCGACCTATTAAAAACAAGTTTTGCATAACTGAAACACCTCTAAAATCTAATGAAATAATTCATATAGATATATGGTTTTTAAATAAGAATATGTACTTTTTAACATGTATAGATAAACTTACGAAACATGTCTCTATACATTATCTAAATGATAGAAACTCAATAACTATTGTTGAAAAACTTAAAGAAAGATTAGCAATACTTGGGAAACCAAATAAAATTGTAGCAGATAATGAATTCAATACAGCTTTAATAAGAGATTTTCTAAGGTCAGAAGAAATTGAATTTCATTTTACATCTCCAAATGTACATACAGGAAATGCAGACATTGAACGGTTTCATCTTACACTTAATGAACATATTAGATTGTTTAAATTGCAACAAAAGGATCACGATTTTGATGATAAAACCATAGTTTATAAATCTGTTCAACTTTATAATGACACAATACATAGTGTAACTGGTGAAAAACCTGTAGAATTGCTTCACAATAAGGTAGATAAATCTATTTGGAATAAAATACATGACATAGTTCATGAAAAGAAAATCAAAAGGATTGAAAAATCTAATAATAATAGAGAATATCGTAATGACTATAGAAAAAGAGAACTAGTTAAGAATATTGGATTTAACAACATAAAACAAAAACCGAAATATATAATTAAGCAAGTTAAGAAAAAAAATAATATAAATTTTTTGGATGAAAAGGATTGTAAACGTGATCGGCAGATCGTTAAAAGAGTTTTTAAATATCAAAATGAAATTCCAAATATTAATTTTGATAGAAGAATAACTGGTAGAAATTACTCCAGAAATTTAGTATGTAAATATGGAATTTTATATTCTTGTTCATTGTTACTATCATTAAACTGTGAATTTAAAAATTAAGAATGTTTTGCTTTGTATACAAAATTTTTTTTTTGTTGTGTTTGTTTCATGTTATAAAACCACATTCCAGGGGTAATGTCTATTCAAAGGGTAGGGAAGTTATGTATTATAATTATATTATATATGTACATACATATTTCTTTCAGCATATTTTATTACTTCACATGAAACAACTTTACTATTGTTATTTTTTTTTAACAAATAATACATTTTTTTGCTGTAAATTTTAATTTTGTTATTGAACTTCTGTGTTGTAATACATTTATATTAAATTACTTTTTAGGCTCAAGTTCAACCCTTGGGTTTTCACTACTTTTTAATCAATATCAATTAAGTAAAGATAAGTAAAAATTTATTTGCTAGGTGGACAACCGGCTGTTTCTGGGTAGCAAACACCCTTCATCAGCACCCTATGAACTTTGGACGTGTCAAATTTCACAATTTTGGCACAGCCGCTTTAACCACTCGGCAACCAAAGCTCACGCAATTCTACTTTCTGTTTGTATACTTAATTAACATTAACCAACCAAAGCAATGATATTTTTGCAGTCTTGGACGATATTTGTCGTCTCAGAAGACTGTTGCTCTCTGTTTATATGAAAGCTTTTTAATACATGTTCTGTTATGCATCATTGAGATCTAGATGCTCTTTTATTGATACAATTTGAACATGTTCGCCATGCCCTGCGTTATTAACATTTTGCTGTAAATTTTAATTTTGTTATTGAACTTCTGTGTTGTAATACATTTATATTAAATTACTTTTTAGGCTCAAGTTCAACCCTTGGGTTTTCACTACTTTTTAATCAATATCAATTAAGTAAAGATAAGTAAAAATTTATTTGCTAGGTGGACAACCGGCTGTTTCTGGGTAGCAAACACCCTTCTTCAGCACCCTATGAACTTTGGACGTGTCAAATTTCACAATTTTGGCACAGCCGCTTTAACCACTCGGCAACCAAAGCTCACGCAATTCTACTTTCTGTTTGTATACTTAATTAACATTAACCAACCAAAGCAATGATATTTTTGCAGTCTTGGACGATATTTGTCGTCTCAGAAGACTGTTGCTCTCTGTTTATATGAAAGCTTTTTAATACATGTTCTGTTATGCATCATTGACATTTTTTAACTATCATTTTTATTTGTCAATATTTTTTCAATTATATTTTTGACTGTAATTAAATAAGTTCAGTTTTTTTAACATTATATTTCTTTGAAGAATTTTAAATAAAATAATATAAAATAAACAAAAATCAAATATTTATAATTTTACTAAAATCAAAGATTGTCAACAAAAAGGTTAAGTTAATTAACTGGACAATTTACTACAGGCGAGGGCCCCACAATCTCCATATCAGTGATGCAGCAGAAAAACAGCAACTTAACTGTTAGTGGATACATCAATGGGAAAAAGCAAACTTTAACCATAGATACAGGAGCGTCACAGTCCATAATAAGGCCTGATTTGGTACCAGGAAGGGTTGAACCGCTACGTAACGTGAGGCTGCGTACAGCTACTGGGGAGGCCGCTAGCGTCTATGGTAAGTCTGAGGCAAAGGTGTGTATAGCTAACATCACCGTCAGCCACATGTTTATTGTCGCCGATATTGTTGACGAGGTGATTATTGGTGCGGATTTTATGATAGCACATGGCATAAATCTGCACATGGGTCAACAAATTATGACGTGGCGTGATGTGGAGATATAGTTAGATGTTGGCTACGAAAATAAGCCGCATGTGCTGAAACTGGTTGCTGAAGATACTCAACGAATTCCACCACGATCTGAGGCACTGATATGGGCTCGAACGAATGGAGATTGTGGGTAGTAGAATCAGAAAATATAACGGGCGATTTATTAACAGCAAAAGCTCTCGTGGAAATGCGTGCCGATAGGAAAGTCCCAGTTAGAGTGCTCAATTTATCAACCAATGAAAAGGTCGTGAGTCCAAAATCGCATATAGGAAGCTGTACTCCAGCAGAGGCAATTGTAAATTGTGAGACCAAACCAAAATCTACTAGCTTGTCACCTAAAGAACGAGAAACATTTGAACAACATGTCGAGAAATGGGTCACAGGGCTGCCAGCATCTGATAAAAATAAAGCCAAACAGCTGCTCAGGAAATACGCCTCCGCTTTCGCCATGAACAGTAAGAGCCAAGGGAGAACGGCTATTGCGAGGCATGAAATCGATACTGGCGAAGCGAGGCCCATAAAGCAGGCGCCCAGAAGTGTACCCCTGGCATTCCAGAAGCTGTAGGAGTTATTGTGCACAGCACCAGTTCTGGCATACCCGGTTGCTGGAGGAAGGTTTGTGCTAGATACCGATGCAAGTGGCTTCGGTATAGGAGGTGTACTCTCTCAGGTGGTAGATGGAGTCGAGAAAGTAGTAGGCTATTATAGTCGAATACTTTCAAAGCCAGAGAGAAATTATTGCGTGACACGGCGTGAGCTTCTGGCAGTATTGGAATGCATTAAGCATTACCATAAATACTTGTATGGCCAGAATTTCACGTTGCGGACTGATCACTCTGCGCTTAGATGGCTCTTGCAGTTCAAAAACCCCGAAGGGCAGTTGGCGCGTTGGATTGAACGGCTGCAGAGTTATGACTTTAGCATCGAGCATAGAAGAGGGACGAAACACAATAGTGCGGATGCCCTCTCGAGACGACCATGCAGCCTAGAATGCAGACATTGCATCAAGGCCGAACAGAAGGAGTGCGTCATTGATGTTCGGCTAACGCAGATAGACTCCCACGAAGACTGGCCAACGGCGCAGAAAAATGACCCGGTGCTCAGCAAAATAATAACTGCTAAACAGAGAGATAGCAGGCCTGCACGCAATGAAATGGCGGCTGAGAGCCCCCTCGCTAAAGCTTATTGGGCACAATGGAGTACCTTGCAGCTGGTAGACGGATGCTTATACCGTATATGGGAAAGTGCGGATGGCAAAACAACTTCTAACTTAATAGTTGTACCATCATCTAAGATACCGGAAGTTTTGCGAGAGTTCCACAATGGTCCCAGTGGTGGTCACCTTGGAGTTAATAAAACACTGGAAAAGGTAAAGCAGCGTTTTTACTGGGTTGGAGCGCAACAATCAGTAGCCCACTGGATTGCGAACTGTAAGGAATGTATAGCGGCGAAGGGTCCAGCACGGAGAACTCGAGCACACCTGCAGCAGTACAATTCGGGTGCGCCCTTTGAGCGAATAGCTATGGATGTAGCAGGTCCTTTTCCAGTCAGTACTGCCGGTAATCGTTATGTCCTTGTGGTGATGGACTATTTCAGCAAATGGCCAGAAGTATACCCCATACCAAACCAGGAGGCTCAAACTGTGGTAAATGTTTTCATCAATAATTGGGTATGCAGATATGGTGTTCCAATGGAGTTGCATTCCGATCAAGGCAGAAACTTTGAGTCTGCAATTTTTAAGGAAATGTGCGAGCTCTATGGAATAAGAAAAACCAGGACAACACCGCTTCATCCGCAATCTGACGGTATGGTTGAAAGATTTAACCGCACGCTGGAAGAATACCTAAGGAAAGTAGTGAGCGACCATCAGAGAGACTGGGATGAGCACATTCAAAAATTTTTGTTGGCATACAGGTCCGCTGTGCATGACTCAACGTCTAGAACACCAGCAAAAATTGTCTTTGGAACAGAACTCAGATTGCCTGGCGATTTGGAATTTGGCATAAAACCTATACCGAGGAATGGGGATGCCGAGAATGCTTCACAGGAGAAAAGTGACCTGCACGACCTACACGAATTTGTACGCAACAGAATTCGAGTAGTCAGCGATAAAATGAAAGCCAGGTACGATCGAGCTGCAAATTCCGACCGATTCCGCGAGGGACAACTGGTTCTACTATATAACACACAAAGGAAGAAAGGATTGTCTCCCAAATTACAAACGCATTGGGATGGACCGTATAAGGTGATTAAGAGGTTGAACGACGTTGTGTACAGGATACAGAAGCATAACAGCCACCGATCCAAAATGAAGGTTGTACACTTAGAACGACTCGCAAGGTACGGAAGTAGTGGTTCTGGGCCTATTCGGGACGAACAGGCTTGAGCGGGCGGCAGTGTTACAAATTTGGTCGTGAACGGACCGATTGTGATTGTTCTAGAACGTACAAAATCATCGTTATTTTATATGTGAGTATATTGTCTTGTTATTATTTGTAAATGAACACAGGAGGTATATACACACATGCATACATAGAAGCTTGTTGATAAACAAAACGGCAGCACAGCGAGTGTGCACATACTGACACACAAGTGTGGATAAATAAGCACAACAGCGAAATAAAAGAAACCACCACCGCACGATACAATATTCGTGTGTGCATGTATGTGCGCGACTCAGATGCTTGAGTTTTACTGCCGCGTGTATGTATGTCGGTGTGTGTGTATATCTTTTGTTCATGATGAGTCATCGCACATCGCATGTATGTCGGTGTGTGTGTATATCTTTTGTTCATGATGAGTCATCGCACTATAGATGTGGCGTGATTAGCTTCTGTAAACGTCTAGAATGTTCGAGTAATGATCATTAGAGGTATAAAAGCAGCTGAGCTTAACGCTGGACGGTCAGTCGATTTTTAGCTGCGCTAACGTGTAAAGTGTCTTAAGTAATAAAAACTGATTAAGTGAAAGTGTTGTTCTTTTAGTAAAGTATTCTTAGTAAAGTGTTTACAAGTATAGTGTGTTCAAATAAATAAAGTGTTGAACTGTTGATTATTGTAAACTGAAGACGTGAGTGTTTTAACTTCATTACAATTAAAGAATCTACGGAAAACGTTTTGAAAAGGTTAAAACGTAACAATAGTTTTAAAATTTATTTATTTGTTCAAATAGGTATATATGTAAGTATGTTTGTAAGAAAGTTAATTTGTTGCACACACTTATTTTATTCAATTGTCACTTTTATATTGTAAATGATTTGTAACTATATATTAATTGCTTTGAGTTTATTAAGTTATATTTAGTTATTAGTGGACTGTATTCCTAAGTTTTTTTTTTAACCTTTTACGGGTCGATAGGACCATGTTTTTACGGGTTTAAGGGAATGGGTAAAAGTAGCAGGATTCCTTCCAATAAATAAAATCCTGGATTGTTGAACACGTTATAAAGATAATATTTTTATTTTGAAAAGGGTTTGATAAGCGGGCAATACTTCACTATTTATAAATAATTCATACATATATAATAATTATTTTTTAACTATATACTTATAGCTTGAAATTAATAATCGATTTCACAGTTAAATTCTTGAATTGGTAAACCTCTTGATATGTTGAATTCAGTTTCTATTCTGTTTTATACTCAAGCAGGATTACTGAAAAATGTCAAAGCGGTTGGGGCATAAATGAAATAACACAGGGATGGAAAACGCGTTACATTGTTTACTCAGGTGAACATACATGTTCTTGCTTATATCACTGAGATCTATGTAAATGCTCATTTATTAATACAAGTTGAGTATTTACACCAAACCATACGTTGTTTGTTAACATTTTATTGGCATTTTTAATTTTATTGCACTATGATAATTTTACACATATTTATATTAAATTCCTTTTCAGGCTCAAGTTCAACACTTGGTTTGTCACTTTTAAATCAAGGCTAATTAATTAAAGAAACGTACAATTTTATAGCTAGGTGGACAACCGGCTGTCTCTAGGTAGCAAACACACTTCTTTAGCACCCTATGAACTTTGAACGTGTCAAATTTCACAATTTTGGCACAGCCGCTTTAACCACTCGGCAACCAAATCTCACGCAATTTTACTTACTATTTATATACGTCACTAACATTAACCAAAGCAATGACATTTTTGCAGTCTGTTATGGATGATTTTTTGTCATCTCAGAAGACCGTTATTTGCTCTTTATATGAGAGCTTTTTCATACATGTTCTTGCTTATATTATTGAAGATCTAGATGCTCATTTATTGATACAAAATGAACATTTACGCCAAGCCAAGCGTTGTTTGTTAACATTTCACTGAAATTTTTAATTTTATTGCACTATGATAATTTTACATACATTTGTATTAAATTCCTTTTCAGGCTCAAGTTCAACCCATGGTTTGTCAGTTTTAAATCAAGATTAATTAAGTAAAGAAACGTAAAATTTTATAGCTAGGTGGACAACCGGCTGTTTCTAGGTAGAAAACACACTTCTTTAGCACCCTATGAACTTTAAACGTGTCAAATCTCACAACCTTCTCATAGCCGCTTTAATCACTCGGCAACCAAAGCGCACGCAATTTTACTTTCTATTTATATACTTAACTAACATTAATAAAAGCAATAACATTTTTGCAGTCTGTTATGGATGATTTTTTGTCGTCTCAGAAGACTGTTATTTGCACTTTATATGATAGCTTTTTCATACATGTTCTTGTTTATATCATTGAAGATCTATGTAAATGTTCACTTATTGATACAACTTGAACATTTACGCCAAACCATACGTTGTTTGTTAACATTTGATTGACGTTTTTAATTTTATTGCACTATGATAATTTTACAAATAAAAATATATATTAAATTCCTTTTCAGGCTCAAGTTCAACCCATGGTTTGTCACTTTTAAATCAAGATTAATTAACAAAAGACGCGTAGATAACCGGCTATCTCTAGGTAGCTAACACACTTCTTTGGCACCCTATGAAATTTGAACGTGTCAAATTTCACAATATTGGCACAGACGCTTTAACCACTCGGCAACCAAAGCTCACGCAATTTTACTTTCTATTTATATACTTCACTAACATTAACCAAAGCAATGAAATTTTGGCAGTCTGTTACGGATGATTTTTTAACATCTCAGAAAACTGATATTTGCTCTTTATATGAGAGCTTTTTCATACATGTGCTTGTTTATATCATTGAGATCTTTGTACATGCTCATTTATTGCTACAACTTGAACATTTACGTCAAACCATACGTTGTTTGTTAACATTTTATTGACATTTGTAATTTTATTGCACTATGATAATTTTACAGATATTTATATTAAATTCCTTTTCAGGCTCAAGTTCAACCCTGGGTTTGTCACTTTTAAATCAAGATTAATGAAGTAAAGAAACGTAAAATTTTACAGCTAGGTGGACAACCGGCTGCTTTTGGGTAGCAAGGACACTTCACCAGCACAGTATGAACTTTGAACTTGTCAAATTTCACAATTTTGGCACATCCACTTTAACCACTCGGCAACCAAAGCTCACGCAATTTTACTTTCTATTTATATACTTCACTAACATTAACCAAAGAAATTAAATTTTTGCAGTCTGCTATGGATGATTTTTGTCATCTCAGAAGACTGTTATTTGCTCTTTATATGAGAGCTTTTTCATACATGTTCTTGCTTATATCACTGAGATCTATGTAAATGCTCATTTATTAATACAAGTTGAGTATTTACACCAAACCATACGTTATTTGTTAACATTTTATTGACATTTTTAATTTTATTGCACTATGATAATTTTACACACATTTATATTAAATTCCTTTTCAGGCTCAAGTTCAACCCTTGGTTTGTCACTTTTAAATGAAGATTAATTAAGTAAAGAAACGTAAAATTTTACAGCTAGGTGGACAACCGGCTGTTTTTGGGTAGCAAAGACACTTCACCAGCACCCTATGAACTTTGAACGTGTCAAATTTCACAATTTTGGCACATCCACTTTAACCACTCGGCAACCAAAGCTCATGTAATTTTACTTTCTATTTATATACTTCACTAACATTAACCAAAGAAATTACATTTATGCAGTCTGTTATGGATGATTTTTGTCATCTCAGAAGACTATTATTTGCTCTTTATATGATAGCTTTTTCATACATGTTCTTGTTTATATCATTGAGATCTTTGTACATGCTCATTTATTGCTACAACTTGAACATTTACGCCAAACCATACGTTGTTTGTTAACATTTTATTGACATTTGTAATTTTATTGCACTATGATAATCTTACAGATATTTATATTAAATTCCTTTTCAGGCTCATGTTCAACCCTTGGTTTGTCACTTTTAAATCAAGATTAATGAAGTAAAGAAACGTAAAATTTTACAGCTAGGTGGACAACCGGCTGTTTTTGGGTAGCAAAGACACTTCACCAGCACCCTATGAACTTTGAACGTGTCAAATTTCACAATTTTGGCACAGCCGCTTTAACCACTCGGCAACCAAAGCTCACGCAATTTTACTCACTATTTATATACGTCACTAACATTAACCAAAGCAATGACATTTTTGCAGTCTGTTAGGGATGATTTTTTGTCATCTCAGAAGACTGTTATTTGCTCTTTATATGTTAGCTTTTTCATACATGTTCTTGCTTATATCATTGAAGATCTATGTAAATGCTCATTTATTTATACAACTTGAACATCTACGCCAAACCATACGTTGTTTGTTAACATTTGATTGACATTTTTAATTTTATTGCACTATGATAATTTTACAAATAAAAATATATATTAAACTCCTTTTCAGGCTCAAGTTCAAACCATGGTTTGTCACTTTTAAATCAAGATTAATTAACAAAAGACGCGTAGATAACCGGCTGTCTCTAGGTAGCAAACACACTTCTTTAGCACCCTATGAACTTTGAACGTGTCAAATTTCACAATATTGGCACAGACGCTTTAACCACTCGGCATCCAAAGCTCACGCAATTTTACTTTCTATTTATATATGTACTTCACTAACATTAACCAAAGCAATGAAATTTTGGCAGTCTGTTACGGATGATTTTTTAACATCTCAGAAAACTGATATTTGCTCTTTATATGAGAGCTTTTTCATACATGTTCTTGTTTACATCATTGATATCTATGTACTTGCTCATTTATTGATACAACTTGAACATTTACGCCAAACCATATGTTGTTTGTTAACATTTTATTGACATTTTGACTTTTATTGCGCTATGATAATTTCACACATATTTATATTAAATTCCTTTTCAGGCTCAAGTTCAACCCTTGGTTTGTCACTTTTAAATCAAGATTAATTAAGTAAAGAAACGTAAAATTTTACAGCTAGGTGGACAACCGGCTGTTTTTGGGTAGCAAAGACACTTCACCAGCACCCTATGAACTTTGAACGTGTTAAATTTCACAATTTTGGCACATCCACTTTAACCACTCGGCAACCAAAGCTCACGCAATTTTACTTTCTATTTATATACTTCACTAACATTAACCAAAGAAATTACATTTATGCAGTCTGTTATGGATGATTTTTGTCATTACATTTACATTTTTGCAGTCTGTTATGGATGATTTTTGTCATCTCAGAAGACTGTTATTTGATCTTTATATGAGAGCTTTTTCATACATGTTCTTGTTTATATCACTGAGATCTATGTAAATGCTCATTTATTAATACAACTTGAATATTTACACCAAACCATACGTTGTTGACATTTTTAATTTTATTGCATTATGATAATTTTACAAATAAAAATATACATATATTAAATTCCTTTTCAGGCTCAAGTTCAACCCATGGTTTGTCACTTTTAAATCAAGATTAATTAACAAAAGACGCGTAGATAACCGCCTGTCTCTAGGTAGCAAACACACTTCTTTAGCACCCTATGAACTTTGAACGTGTCAAATTTCACAATATTGGCACAGACGCTTTAACCACTCGGCAACCAAAGCTCACGGAATTTTACTTTCTATTTATATACTTCACTAACATTAACCAAAGCAATGAAATTTTTGCAGTCTGTTACGGATGATTTTTTAACATCTCAGAAAACTGATATTTGCTCTTTATATTAGAGCTTTTTCATACATGTTCTTGTTTATAGAATTGAGATCTATGTACATGCTCATTTATTGATACAACTTGAACATTTACGCCAAACCATATGTTGTTTGTTAACATTTTAATGACATTTTGAATTTTATTGCGCTATGATAATTTTACACATATTTATATTAAATTCCTTTTCAGGCTCAAGTTCAACCCTTGGTTTGTCACTTTTAAATCAAGATTAATTAAGTAAAGAAACGTAAAATTTTACAGCTAGGTGGACAACCGGCTGTTTTTGGGTAGCAAAGACACTTCACCAGCACCCTATGAACTTTGAACGTGTCCAATTTCACAATTTTGGCACATCCACTTTAACCACTCGGCAACCAAAGCTCACGCAATTTTACTTTCTATTTATATACTTCACTAACATTAACCAAAGAAATTACATTTTTGCAGTCTGTTATGGATGATTTTTTGTCATCTCGGAAGACTGTTATTTGCTCTTTATATGATAGCTTTTTCATACATGTTCTTGCTTATATCATTGAAGATCTATGTAAATGCTCATTTATTGATACAACTTGAACATTTACGCCAAACCATACGTTGTTTGTTAACATTTGATTGACATTTTTAATTTTATTGTACTATGATAATTTTACAAATAAAAATATATATTTTATTCCTTTTCAGGCTCAAGTTCAACCCTTGGTTTGTCACTTTTAAATCAAGATTAATGAAGTAAAGAAACGTAAAATTTTACAGATAGGTGGATAACCGGCTGTTTTTGGGTAGCAAAGACACTTCTTTAGCATCCTATGAACTTTGAACGTGTCAAATTTCACAATTTTGGCACAGCCGCTTTAACCACTCGGCAACCAAAGCTCACGCAATTTTACTTACTATTTATATACGTCACTAACATTAACCAAAGCAATGACATTTTCGCAGTCTGTTATGGATGATTTTTTGTCATCTCAGAAGACTGTTATTTGCTCTTTATATGAGACCTTTTTCGTACATGTTCTTGCTTATATCACTGAGATCTATGTAAATGCTCATTTATTAATACAAGTTGAGTATTTACACCAAACCATACGTTGTTTGTTAACATTTTTTTGACATTTTTAATTTTATTGCACTATGATAATTTTACACACATTTATATTAAATTCCTTTTCAGGCTCAAGTTCAACACTTGGTTTGTCACTTTTAAATCAAGGCTAATAAACTAAAGAAACGTACAATTTTATAGCTAGGTGGACAACCGGCTGTCTGTAGGTAGCAAACACACTTCCTTAGCACCCTATGAACTTTGAACGTGTAAAATTTCACAATTTTGGCATAGCCGCTTTAACCACTCGGCAACCAAAGCTCACGCAATTTTACTTACTATTTATATACTTCACTAACATTAACCAAAGCAATGACATTCTTGCAGTCTGTTATGGATGATTTTTTGTCATCTCAGAAGACCGTTAGTTGCTCTTTATATGAGAGCTTTTTCATACATGTTCTTGCTTATATTATTGAAGATCTAGATGCTCATTTATTGATACAAATTGAACATTTACGCCAAGCCAAGCGTTGTTGGTTAACATTTCACTGAAATTTTTATTTTTATTGAACTATGATAATTTTACATACATTTATATTAAATTCCTTTTCAGGCTCAAGTTCAACCCATGGTTTGTCACTTTTAAATCAAGATTAATTAAGTAAAGAAACGTAAAATTTTATAGCTAGGTGGACAACCGGCTGTTTCTAGGTAGAAAACACACTTCTTTAGCACCCTATGAACTTTAAACGTGTCAAATTTCACAATCTTCTCATAGCCGCTTTAACCACTCGGCAACCAAAGCGCACGCAATTTTACTTTCTATTTATATACTTAACTAACATTAATAAAAGCAATAACGTTTTTGCAGTCTGTTATGGATGATTTTTTGTCGTCTCAGAAGACTGTTATTTGCTCTTTATTTGATAGCTTTTTCATACATGTTCTTGTTTATATATATCATTGAAGATCTATGTAAATGCTCATTTATTGATACAACTTGAACATTTACGCCAAACCATACGTTGTTTGTTAACATTTTATTGACATTTTTAATTTTATTGCACTATGAAAATTTTACACATATTTATATTAAATTCCTTTTCAGGCTCACGTTCAACCCATGGTTTGTCACTTTTAAATCAAGATTAATTAAGTAAAGAAACGTAAAATTTACAGCTAGATGGACAAATGGCTGTTTTTGGGTAGCAAAGACACTTCACCAGCACCCTATGAACTTTGAACGTGTCAAATTTCACAATTTTGGCACATCCACTTTAACCACTCGGCAACCAAAGCTCCCTCAATTTTACTTTCTATTTATATACTTCACTAACATTAACCAAAGAAATAACATTTATGCAGTCTGGTATGGATGATTTTTGTCATCTCAGAAGACTGTTATTTGCTCTTTATATGATAGCTTTTTCATACATGTTCTTGTTTATATCATTGAGATCTTTGTACATGCTCATTTATTGCTACAACTTGAACAAACCAAACCATACGTTGTTTGTTAACATTTTATTGACATTTGTAATTTTATTGCACTATGATAATTTTACAGATATTTATATTAAATTCCTTTTCAGGCTCATGTTCAACCCTTGGTTTGTCACTTTTAAATTAAGATTAATGAAGTAAAGAAACGTAAAATTTTACAGCTAGGTGGACAACCGGCTGTTTTTGGGTAGCAAAGACACTTCACCAGCACCCTATGAACTTTGAACGTGTCAAATTTCACAATTTTGGCACATCCACTTTAACCACTCGGCAACCAAAGCTCACGCAATTTTATTTTCTATTTATATACTTCACTAACATTAACCAAAGAAATTACATTTATGCAGTCTGGTATGGATGATTTTTGTCATCTCAGAAGACTGTTATTTGCTCTTTATATGATAGCTTTTTCATACATGTTCTTGTTTATATCATTGAGATCTTTGTACATGCTCATTTATTGCTACAACTTGAACATTTACGCCAAACCATACGTTGTTTGTTAACATTTTATTGACATTTGTAATTTTATTGCACTATGATAATTTTACAGATATTTATATTAAATTCCTTTTCAGGCTCAAGTTCAACACTTGGTTTGTCACTTTTAAATCAAGGCTAATTAACTAAAGAAACGTCCAATTTTATAGCTAGGTGGACAACCGGCTGTCTCTAGGTAGCAAACACACTTCTTTAGCACCCTATGAACTTTGAACGTGTCAAAATTCACAATTTTGGCACAGCCGCTTTAACCACTCGGCAACCAAAGCTCACGCAATTTGACTTACTATTTATATACTGCACTAACATTAACTAAAGCAATGACATTTTTGCAGTCTGTTATGGATGATTTTTTGTCATCTCAGAAGACCGTTATTTGGTCTTTATATGAGAGCTTTTTCATACATGTTCTGGCTTATATTATTGAAGATCTAAATGCTCATTTATTGACACAGATTGAACATTTACGCCAAGCCAAGCGTTGTTTGTTAAGATTTCACTGATATTTTTATTTTTATTGAACTATGATAATTTTACATACATTTATATTAAATTCCTTTTCAGGCTCAAGTTCAACCCATGGTTTGTGACTTTTAAATCAAGATTAATTAAGTAAAGAAACGTAAAATTTTATAGCTAGCTGGACAACCGGCTGTTTCTAGGTAGAAAACACACTTCTATAGCACCCTATGAACTTTAAACGTGTCATATTTCACAATCTTCTCATAGCCGCTTTAACCAGTCGGCAACCAAAGCGCACGCAATTTTACTTTCTATTTATATACTTAACTAACATTAATAAAAGCAATAACATTTTTGCAGTCTGTTATGGATGATTTTTTGTCATCTCAGAAGACTGTTATTTGCTCTTTATATGATAGCTTTTTCATACATGTTCTTGTTTATATCATAGAGATCTTTGTACATGCTCATTTATTGCTACAACTTGAACATTTACGCCAAACCATACGTTATTTGATAACATTTTATTGACATTTGTAATATTATTGCACTATGATAATTTTACAGATATTTATATTAAATTCCTTTTCAGGCTCATGTTCAACCCTTGGTTTGTCACTTTTAAATCACGATTAATGAAGTAAAGAAACGTAAAATTTTACAGCTAGGTGGACAACCGGCTGTTTTTGGGTAGCAAAGACACTTCACCAGCACAGTATGAACTTTGAACGTGTCAAATTTCACAATTTTGGCACATTCACTTTAACCACTCGCCAACCAAAGCTCACCCAATTTTACTTTCTATTTATATACTTCACTAACATTAACCAAAGAAATTACATTTTTGCAGTCTGTTATGGATGATTTTTGTCATCTCAGAAGACTGTTATTTGCTCTTTATATGAGAGCTTTTTCATACATGTTCTTGCTTATATCACTGAGATCTATGTAAATGCTCATTTATTAATACAAGTTGAGTATTTACACCAAACCATACGTTGGTTGTTAACATTTTATTGACATTTCTAATTTTATTGCACTATGATAATTTTACACACATTTATATTAAATTCCTTTTCAGGCTCAAGTTCAACACTTGGTTTGTCACTTTTAAATCAAGGCTAATTAACTAAAGAAACGTACAATTTTATAGCTAGGTGGACAACCGGCTGTCTCTAGGTAGCAAACACACTTCTTTAGCACCCTATGAACTTTGAACGTGTCAAATTTCACAATTTTGGCACAGCCGCTTTAACCACTCGGCAACCAAAGCTCAAGCAATTTTACTTACTATTTATATACTGCACTAACATTAAAAAAAGCAATGACATTTTTGCAGTCTGTTATGGATGATTTTTTGTCATCTCAGAAGACCGTTATTTGGTCTTTATATGAGAGCTTTTCTATACATGTTCTGGCTTATATTATTGAAGATCTAGATGCTCATTTATTGATACAAATTGAACATTTACGCCAAGCTAAGCGTTGTTTGTTAACATTTCACTGAAATTTTTAATTTTATTGAACTATGATAATTTTACATACATTTATATTAAATTCCTTTTCAGGCTCAAGTTCAACCCATGGTTTGTGACTTTTAAATCAAGATTAATTAAGTAAAGAAACGTAAAATTTTATAGGTAGCTGGACAACCGGCTGTTTTTGGGTAGCAAAGACACTTCACCAGCACAGTATGAACTTTGAATGTGCCAAATTTCACAATTGTGGCACATCCACTTTAACCACTCGGCAACCAAAGCTCACGCAATTTTACTTTCTATTTATATACTTCACTAACATTAACCAAAGAAATTACATTTTTGCAGTCTGTTATGGATGATTTTTATCATCTCAGAAGACTGTTATTTGCTCTTTATATGAGAGCTTTTTCATACATGTTCTTGCTTATATCACTGAGATCTATGTAAATGCTCATTTATTAATACAAGTTGAGTATTTACACCAAACCATACGTTGGTTGTTAACATTTTATTGACATTTCTAGTTTTATTGCACTATGATAATTTTACACACATTTATATTAAATTCCTTTTCAGGCTCAAGTTCAACACTTGGTTTGTCACTTTTAAATCAAGGCTAATTAACTAAAGAAACGTACAATTTTATAGCTAGGTGGACAACCGATTGTCTCTAGGTAGCAAACACACTTCTTTAGCACCCTATGAACTTTGAACGTGTCAAATTTCACAATTTTGGCACAGCCGCTTTAACCACTCGGCACCCAAAGCTTGTCACGTTTCTGAGCAAGAGGAGAAAGAACCCACTATGGCTCCCTGAGTGGCGTCTGAAATACCAATGGTCAGCCATTCCCAGCGGGAGACGCAGAACTCTTAATACAAAAAAAAAATCCTCCAACTCAAATTCCACGCGTACATGATCTGCCTGCCACACTGGTAACTGACTCATTCTATGCGCGGCTATGGCTCGTCGGGCTTGGGCGGATGTCCGTTGCAGTCAGACATGTATGAAACAATCTATTTTGTGTACCAGTGCATTTGCTCAAACTAAAATAACTAGAAAAAGGAGGCGCGAACATGACAAAGAAAAAGACTGCCACTAGAAGCAGCACGGTATGTCTGATGGCTAAAAAAACACTTCATTTGTTCCCAGGGGTCTAGATGTGGTGTAACCCCGAGGCGGCCTTCCCTCGGCATAAATCATTCTGCCAAGCCGTGATAGTAGCATAAGCCTCAAAAAAAAATATCCTCTACTATCACCTAATTAATCACCGATTGTCACCTTCGGCCAACCAAATACCTACCTTATCTTACTTTAAGCCAACATAGTGCAAAAAGAAACACTTGGATTGAAGTTACAATTCATATTTCAAATAACATGGTATATTTCTAGTATTCAAAACTTATATCGAACTTTTAATACTGATCTAATTTTAGGACTTCGCAAATATACCTATATACCTATATACAGTAAATCATAGAAACAAACAAACCAAATTTGACACCAAACAGCAGGTGGCTCAGCCTTAAGGCCAAATATACCAACTGAAAAAGTTCAAACACCCTAATTAGCGCTAATTTTCGGCGGAACGTATGAAATCGCTAGATATAAGGACTAAGTAATACCCCTGTTCAATGTTTACAAAACAACTGATTCCAATTAATCAAAACTCTGTACTCATAAATTCAGAAAAAAAATTTTTATCGAGCTATGATATTTCACTCATGAATTTATAAGTAGTAGAATTACGCAAACTTAATCTTATAATAAAAATTCAATAAAACCATACGAGCTGGAACAGCAATGTACCAAATGTGCTTTTAAAACACAAATGTGTGCCTTTATCACGCACCCTGACTTTTCTTAAACAGAGCTTGCCACGGTTGGTGCTGCCGCAGGAAAATTGCGAACACAGGAAGAGGTTTTCTAAAATTACTTTACAGCTATGCTTCAATGGCTATTCAAATCTAAATGACTGAATACCAGAATTAACAACCCTCAAACTTTAATGTTTCTAAAGTTCAACTTTTCTGCACGGGTGCACCAAAAGTGGCTGGCAATTTACTACAGCGTGGTTTTGCTGCTCGAACTTTTATAGCTTCTTTTTCTTTTACAAAATTTCTTATTTTACTATCCCCAAAGGTTTCGGGTAGAAGTTCTAGTCACAATACAATCAAATATGTTTAATTATTAACGAATTATTTCGTGTCGTGTGCCTCGGCTAAATAAAGGTACTCTAAATAGAGCCTTGGCTTGCTAAAAATCTAAAAATTTAACACTCGATTTCGATATGGTGACAAGACCTAGTAGATAGCTTCGGGTCTCAATTCATTACACGATTCAGACATTGAATAATTATTACACAAAGAGGTGAAATTAGGTTTAGGTGCAAAAAGATTTAATTTTTTCTTTTTAATCTAAAAAATCAAAAAAAACTTACAAAAACGGAAATTTCAAAAGTGTTTACCCATGCCGAGGGTGGACTTCCAATACAACTCCCCGGGTGGGTTGGGATCTACCGGTTGGTAGGAGATTCCCTACACGTTTTTTTTTTCTTACTTCCTTAAACTGGAAATAGTAATCAAACTTCTATGCCTCAACACGGAAAACTTATCATTTACCCCTGCTACTTTCAAACGCTTATGCGTCCCATAAGTTGTTTAAATTCCACTTCTGAATAATCGTTGATTCTACACATTCAATAAAATACAAAACATTTTACTTATCTTATTACTGATGGTGGTGTTGAAACGTCAAATTGTGCTGAAGATGGTGTTGATATGGATGCAATGGTAGTGGTGAAACATCAAATTGAGCTGATGATGGTGGTGAGTATTTGATGGTGGTGTTGGCTCAAATTGTGTCAATGAGCACACGCCTGGAAGTTGACAAAAGGTGCCTTTTAGGTGATGAACCCGCCAATTGGGGTCGACAAGAGGTAGGTGTGTAGATTGGCGCTAGGTAGGTAGTTTGGCAAAAGGTAAGTATGTAGATTGACGCCTGGCTTGTGGATTGGCAAAAAGGTAAGTATGTAGATTGACGCCTGGCTTGTGGATTGGCAAAAGGTAAGTGCTTGATGAAATGCTAATGGCAAAAAGGCAAAAAAATGGAAACGTTTGACCAATGTGTGCTGGGGCTGAGTTTATATTCTGACACCCATGACTGCCTCTGGATAGCTTTACCTCCCCTTTCAGCCAAATCTTCACTCGTGGGATTCTGTAGTGGCTTGGTGGCTGGCTCCACCAGTCTTTCTGAGGCCAATCTCTCGCCCCCGTGCCTACTTCACTTCGCGGTGCCCTTAACAAAAACTCTTCAGCACTTTTACCTTGCCTTCTGCACTGAATTTTCGCCGGTGGCTGCTCTTACCCACTTGCGCCAGTCTTTTCAAACGCCTTTTTGTCGCCCCAGGCCTCTTATATGCTGAGATGCTGCAGATATACACGGATGCAATCGCCTTCTATCTGATTTTTCTCTGCCGTGCTGTGTACTGCTCAACGTCCGGAATCAAAAAGACCGGAAACGCGGGCATTATTTCTGACGGCCATTCTGCCTTTCGTAAACGTTTGGAAACTATACTTAGGAATCGTTTGAAAAAAAATTTCGTAATCGTTTGGAAAAACAAGTTATTTACATTCCTGTGTTTGCACATCCCTGTGTCTACACTCGCAATACCACAGTAGTGCCAAGTCACCTGGGACACCACACCCCTCCCTCGGGTGGAAGAATTTTATCATATTCGCAACAATTTGCGAATATGATAAAGGCTAATACCAGACTATGCTTTCAGGTCCTTGGCATGAAACACGCCTAATGATTTGCCTTGTAGTGTCTCAACCTCGTAAAGGCAGTTTCCCACAATGCGAGCTATCCTACATTTGATAAACTTGCGACACAGTTTTGCCGATATTTGCTTTGTAAAGTCCGACAATTGAAAGTTTCGGCGGACTACCTCCTGGCCTACTTTAAACTTGACGTTCTTCGAGCGCGTGTTATACTTCTTCGCATTAGACTCATTGCTCCTGTGTAAGTTCTCCTTGAGCTTGGCTCTTACCATTTCCATAAAATCACATTTGTTCTCAAATCTCATATCAGGCTCTTCAACTGCATTTAGGCTTCTCGCTAATTTATACGCGGACGCATGAGTTATCATGTTGGTTCTGAACAAAGCTAAGTACGGAGTCATGCCGGTGGCTGAATGTACTGCAGAACGAAGCGCGCATTCAATTTCGCATATATGCGAATCCCATTCGTTGTGATTTTCTCCTAAGTATGACCGTATAGCTGCCAGGATGGATTGGTTGACTCGTTCGGATGCGTTAGCTTGTGGCGCATAAACTCCGGTCTTCAGATGTTCGATGCCAAAAGTCTGCATCAAATCTAAAAATTCCTTCCCGACAAATTGGGGTCCGTTGTCGGATACAATAGTCTCTGGACAACCAAATTTATAAAAGACTTCCCTTACTAAAAAATCTACAACGCTTCGTGCGTTCGCTTTCAACAAGACAAAATTGCTCATATGGTCCAACACAATAAAAATATAACAATTCCCGCGCTTCGATCTGACATAAGGTCCTAAAAAGTCCACGTAGATTCGCTGAAAAGGTCGGGATACTTTGGCTTCTTTCCCCATAGGTGGTCTTAGGGTCATGTTTGACGGTTTACACTCCTTACAAATGCTGCAACGATTGATAAACTCTCTTACTTGAATGTTCAGGTGAGGCCAATAAAAATATTTCCGAATTCTGTCGATAGTTTTCGCTATACCTCCGTGAGACATGTTCGGTGGATAGTGCGCCTTTTCTATAATGTTTTCGGTTAGTGAAGCCGGGACCCACAACTTCCATGCATGGTCTTCCAAAATTACCTCGCCATTGTAGCGGTTAGTACGCTTGTACACGAAATTGTCTATCACTTTAACATCGGGCAAGCTCGATCCTTCTTCTTGAACTACTTTAATTAACTCTTTGTACTCCTCGGATGAGAATTCAGGCGCCTCCAAGCTAACTAGTGGTGAAGTGCCATGATCAAACGCGTCTATTGTGTACCTTGATAAAGCGTCAGGGACGACATTCTGGGTTCCTCTACGATGTTTAATTTCAAACGAAAACGACTGTAGCTGTAAACTCCATCTGCCCAATCTCCCGCTCAGGTCCCTCTGGCTCATCAACCATTTAAGGCTGGAGTGGTCAGTTATAACTACGAATTGCATTAGCTCTATATACGGTCGAAATCTTTTGATTGCGGACACTACTGCTAAACACTCGCGTTCTGTGACTGAGTAGTTCTTTTGAGGTGATGTTAGCTTTTTGGAAAAATAGGCTATTGGGTGTTCACCCCCTTCTGGGTCTTCTTGAAATAATACCGCCCCTATGCCAACGTCAGATGCGTCACACTGAATAAAAAATGTTCTACTAAAATCTGGATGCGACAATACCGGGCTTGTGCTAAGACACTGAATAAGTTGGTCGAAAGCTGCTTTAGCTTCGAGCGTAAAATCAAATTTCTTTCCTTTCTTTAAGGTTTCACAAATTGGTGCGGTGATCGTGGCATAGTTGCTAATAAATCGTCGGTACCAGCCGGTGGTACCCATAAAACTCCTTACTTGTTTTGGCGTGGTGGGATACTTAAAATTTTGGATGGCTGCTATTTTTTCTGGATCTGGACGAAGCGTTCCGCCTCCTACAATATATCCAAGGTACTTCAATTCAGCACAACAAAACTTTGATTTCCTTACGTTAATTGTGAGTCCTGCTTGCGATAGGCATTGAGCTACTTCTTTTAATGTGACTACGTGCTGTGTGAACGTGGAAGATACCACTAGCAAATCATCCAAGTAGACGAATACACGCTCGCGAAGGCGCGCTGGAATGACTTTGTCCATTAAACGACATAACCGTTGGGCTGCGTTGCATAACCCGAACGGCATGACCGTAAAATGGTACAAAGGCCTTCCAGTCACCGTGAACGCCGTCTTTTCTCTACTGGCGACTGCTAATGGGATCTGCCAGAACGCGTCCTTAAGGTCTATACTGGAAATATAATGTGTATCTCCTAACCTACTCAATAATCCCTCTATGTGTGGTAACGGATATGCGTCCTTTGTAGTAAGATCATTTAAGCGACGAGCGTCCAAACAAATGCGAACTTTCTCGCCTTTCTGAACAAAGGTGACTCTATTGTTCCACGGGCTTTTGCTCGGTTCGATGACTCCTAATGAAATCATCCGGTCCAACTCTGCGTACATAAGATGTTGAACTGCTGGTGAAACAGGATAGTGTCTTTCCTTAAATGGTGTTGCTGACCCTGTGTCAATCACGTGTGTTTCAAGTGATGTTTTTCCAAGTCCCTTAACTTCAAACGATGGAAACTCCTGAATCGTATTTTCTAAAATTTGTTGTAAATCTGGTGGCAATTGATGCTTTCTGGGAAATTCCGTAACTGCATCATCGGTATTAGCGTTGCTCGTCGACAAACTGCTGAGCTCAAAACGAAAAACGTTGAATGCCTTCAAAAAATCAACTCCTAAAAACAATCTATTTCTTAACGACGGAACAAGATAAAATCGACGTTATGCGATAGATTATTAAACTGGATTAATGCTCTGACTCTCCCTATAATTTTATTAGCCCTGCCATCAGCAGTAAAAATATTCGAGTCAAAAGGATATATCGGAAGTTTAGCCTTCTCCACGATGTCGAGGCAACCCGCTCCTAAACATGACACGGTAGCTCCGCTATCAAGTAAACCTTGCACTTCTATTCCGTTAATAACGATTGTAGTGTAAATACGATTGTCTGTGCCTTCAGATAATTTCGCTGACGCTACAAATTTACGTTGTTTTTTTCGTTGATTATATCGTTGTCGCGTTTTTAAAACTCGATTTGCTGGTGTTCCGAAAATGCTATCTCTAACTACCTTGTATTCTTGAAGTCTAATGTGATATGGTTTCCCCGCAGGTGTATTATGTTCCGTGATATTCTCAACTATTGGACTTTGATGGTTGTGCAAAATCTTATTGGGCGTTGTTGTCGTATCTTCTTCTGGAATAATAATAAAATCAGGTGTTTGCGTTTCTGCGTCTCTTACTACTGGTGTTTGTGTTGCTGTTGTTATTGTGGTCCTTGTTGTGGTGATGTCTGTTGACACTGGGTTGCTGCGTTTCTCGAATGCACCTCCAACCCTAAACGAGGTTTGTTCGCCACCCTGTTTCCCTGACATATTGGACACTTGGGCGTAACTGTGTTTTCGTGGCCGCACTTGAAACAGAATATTCTAACTCTTTCTACTGGACAATCTATATACGTGTGCCCCTCTGCTTTACAGTTCCAGCACACCAATTTACGTACAGCTATGTTCAAAGCATTTACTGATAGATCACCAGGAACTTCCTCTAAGTCTAACTCGAGCTCATTTATGTGTCTAGATGGATAGTGAGTGTTACGTATGCGCTGATTGTTCAGCATATTTTCGGCCCTTCTGCCCTCGGTTCTAAATTGGCTTAACCCAAAAGGCCTAACTGGAAACAAAAGCTGTGACATTGCTGGTCTCAAATTACTTTTTAAAATATCGACTAAATCCTGTTCCCTAATCGGACTGGTTTGTTGGTTTCTCAAGTGAATAACAGCATTACAGAAATCGTCAAAAGATTCCTGTGACTGTTGACGTCTGTCTAAAATTTTACGTTGAATATCAAAATCGCTTTCAAATCGGTGGAAATATTTAACTAGTGCCTTCTTAAGAGTTGGCCAGTCACTCAAATTGTTGTTCATCCTTCGGTAATCCCAAAGCCAATCTAACGCGGGTCCACTCAAAAGGTGATGAAATTGCGAATGACTTCCGTCCAAGAACAAGCATAGTCTGACTGAAGAGTCTCCACTCTGAAAACAAAATCTTCAACGCTAGGTGTCTTTGTAGTACCATCAAAGCGTAGTCCCCACTTGTCTATTCTATGGGTTGTTTCTCCATAGTTAACACGTCCATTCATATAGTGGTTCCAATTCGGCTGGTAAAAATGTTGTTGATTGTGTTGTTGATATCCTAGCGGCGGTGGTTCACTATAACGGGGTCTTTGCTGTTGATGCTCAAAAGGTTGACGAAGGTCGTGACTAAATTGTGGCGGTGGTAAATCAAAACGTTGTTGTGGCTGGTTTGCATTCAAATCGATCGCCAAATTTCTTGACGGTGGGCGTTGCGCTGATTGTTGCGACCGATTATCGTTGCGCTGTTGATCCAGGCTTCCTATAGGTCCATTGTGCGATGATTGTGCACTAAGAGTCGCTCTGATAATTTCTGGGATTAATTCCCCAATCCTGGCGTCTACCGATCTGCGTATTTCTAGTTGTCTAAGCTCTATTCTGGCTGATTGTACTTCGCGCATATTGTTTGCGGCTATATTATTGTTGGTGGTGCTTCGAAAATCGCTCCTAATTTCTCTAGCTGTTAGGCTTTCGTATTCAGGTGATGGTATCGTGGAATTTGTTGATAAATCTGGCGAAGTTTTATCCGCTTCTCCTTCCACTCGTGCCCTTGCATTGCTATCGCGATCTATTTCCGTCGTTCTTATGCTTTGTCGCGGGATCGCTCCTAACCCTGAATAAACTACTTGTGTCGTTGGTCCAGTTACGCTCGGTAAGGCTGTTCCTGAAGTGGTAGTGGCCGTATGCACCCTACTTGTATTGTTTCCTAAGGTAGTGTTTGTTTCCATTTTGCTGCTAGTACTCAATCCACTTCTGGTGCTAACCATAACAATTAAACCGTAAAATAAAACTCCTTTCTTTGCACGATGTGCTAATTCTAATGCCTACACTTCCTCACAATCTCCTTAGACCGTGGACTCAAAACCGTGTTCGGGCCTAACAAAATCGAAATGCACTAGGCTCAGAGTTGAATGGTCAAAAGCCAACCACAAATTTACAATCAATGAAGTACAAACCTGTCGCGTATGTGCCTAAAAATTTTGTGTAATCTCTATGTGAGTATCGTTGCGATATACCGATACGCAACAGCTCAATAAATTTATTAAAATGCTGTATAAAAAATGCAATCAGTATATTTATATGTTATGGGATGTTATGTAATCAATAAATGTGTGTATATGTATAACTATTCGGATTTCACTTACAAAAATTCAAGTTCAAACTGAAATCCCAATGTGTTCAACAACAAAAACTAAACTAAAATAATAATAACTCAAAAGGAAAGAAATAATAAAAAAAATAATAAAAATAAAAAAATAATAAAAATAAAAATGGTAATACCAACTAATAAAAATTTAACTACTACAAAGAAATGAGTAGAAGCTGAAAATAATAACAAACCAATAAAGTATGTAACCAAAACAAAAATCATATAAACCGAGGATCGATGAAACCGGCCTCGAAATAAAAAAATCAGAAGTACTGTAAGAAACTTGAATTGTTATCTTGATTCGTATTCGCAAAAAAAACTTTGGTCCTGATTCAAGAAACAAAAAATGCCAATTAAGTTCTAAAGAAGACTATGTTAAGTATTGGTTGGTACTTGGGTGGTGAAAGTGACAAATGGTTTACTAAAATGTTTGAAAACAAACGTATGTATGTATAGATCCATCAGACTCCGTATTCGATAATTAAATTCGGATGTGGGTTGTCGTATACCGAAAACAAACGTCGCAACGCGGTGTTGTAAAACAACTATCCGGGACTTACGTTGCTGTCGATTGTGGCTCTGATTTTTGCATCATGTCGCAATTAGAGAGTCAGTAAAGCCCAACCTCTAAGACATACAATAATTCAAAAATTTTCCTACTCGATCTTCTGTCGCAAATGACCTGATCAACGATCAGTCATGACTTACAAAAGCCTTTCGTGTACCGCCGGACAACTCAACACAAAGCTCCAAAAAAAAAATCCGAAATATAATCGCGAATAGATGTTAAATCTAAAAATTCAAATATATTATACAGTGTACTGTCCTGTGCCGTCTTTCACTTGTTCGTTCGGGCCCCACGTTGGGCGCCAAAAATAATAACTTGTTACGTCCGGGAATCTTTACCAGTGCCGAGGGGTTCCGGCATAACTTTGGTGTCCGGCTAACTCGAGCTAAAGTTGGCGTGTTTCATGACCCCTGGTGTCATCGGACGTATCACAGCTACACTTAGCCGACAAGTGTATTTATTATACTAGAGAAAATCAAATAAAATTTTATACGTGTGTACGGGTATGGCCACTTTGCCGCGAGCTATACGAAAAGGGGGAATCTGGTGGAATGGTCCCCTGTTGGACATTTTCACCTCCCACCCGTGGTAGCGGGCGCACCTGATAATTTTACGCTACCCCTTAATAGATACCTCTGCTACTTACCCCGCCTCACAGCGACCATCCTTTCTCTCTATGTTATTAGATTAATTACTGGAATTCATTTTATAAACAAAAATTTATTTCAAGTTTTTTTAATACAATTCCATTTCTGTTACTTAAGGTAAAAAAAGTATAATAATTATGCTAACGTATAAAAAAAAATAATATATATATCTTACATTAAACAATTTCTTTATTGGCCCTCTTGAGGTTGCGGTTTGTCTACCCTGGATTGCCTCTCCTCTCTCTGGCGTATGCGTGGTGAATTTCTTCTTCTGTCGGTTCTGTTCTATTGCATTTGTTAGATGCTCAGATTAACTTTTGTTGTTATTTGTTACAAATTTTGTTGTTAAATGTTGCAATTTGTTTGTACCTTTTTAAAAAAAAAATGTATCTGTTGTTGTTGTTATGTGTTTAGTTTGGTAAAATGTATCTTGTTGTTGTTGTTACATTGGTAGTTTAGTGAAAGTTATCTGTGGTTGTTGTTAAAAATTTAGTTTTAGGTAGGAAGCAATTTATTTTTACTAAGTCGATAAGACTTGATTTATTTGTTTCGAGTGCTTTTTTTTTTACTTTTTTTTTTCTAAACAATTAAAAATTCAATTGGGGTTAAAACGCCAACACTGCCGAACGTTTTTGGGTACCGCAACAATAGTTTTACATTATTTCTTTTGATGAACCCAAAAGGAGTGTATGTAAATGAACAATTGATTTTGATAATCATTGATTTCATTAACCGATCTCTTTTTTTTTTTTTTGCATAAAAGCAACGAGCTATTAATTATTTCGTAGCAAAAGCCAAGGAATTGTGCAAATAGTTTTATTTAATTTATAATACGAAAAAGTGTTCAAATAGCTTTTAAAGATTTTAAAAGTATTGTTATGTTACTGAGATTTAACGCTTTGTATTCTAAACACGGTATAATTTTTCACTGACTTATCACTTCGCTTTTTAGTTTTTAAACTCATTGCGTCAAATTATTTGTTAATTTGCGCCACCAATTTACAAAATGAAACGCACACCACCAATAACATTATCACACTGCCTTTTATTCTGCCTGCATTTTTTCCTGTTTAATGCCCTGTACCGTTTTGGCTTTTTTTTTTGTTTTGTAATTTTCGTTAAGCAAGCGGCAGAATTAATAAAAGAAATTCATTACATCGAAGGAATTTATGACCTTGTTAAAGCATTTGTCTTTAGCGCCAAAAGTTGGCACAGTGGAGCAGACTGATAAAAAAAAAAGAAAAAAGATTATGTATTCTAAATCACTAACACAGCTGCTTCGTTACATAATTGTTAGATATGAAACGAACAGAAAAGGGTTTAGAATAACTATTGGAAAAAAGAGAAACGTGTGGCACGACCCATGAAAAGCCGGGCAACCTTAAGCAATATTTGTTAGGGTCTTAAATCTGATGCATGGAATCTACCCACTAAGTGTCCTTGTAGATTTTCTATATCATACAGGGCGGAACCTACCTTGGCTCGAATGCGGCATTTTAAAAATTTCGGCGTGAATTTTGCATTTATTCCTCTGTGAAAATTACTGAGGCTATGGTTCTTCCGAAATACTTCCTGACCTACACGGTAACTTATGGCTTTCGTACGAGTGTTATACGCCCTGGCGGCTTTTTCATGAGCAATATCCAATTTCCTCAAAATTTTGTTTCTGACACTGGCAATTTTGTCAGTTCTCTTGATGATAGTATCATCCTGGAGCATATCCAGTTTCTCTAACATCGAATACGTGGAACCATGCATACACATATTTTGCCCGAACATGGCATAGTATGGGGAGCACTGGATAGCGGTGTGAAAATCACTACGCAGTATGCTCAAAATACGCGGAATAGCAGCATCCCAATTGGAATGATCGCATTCGTCCTTTAAAAAAAATCTGATTTTTGAAATAACCTCTCGGTTAGCCCTCTCTGAGGCGTTAGCTTGAGGGGAGTACAACCCGGTCTTAATATGGGTAATTCCATACAGTTCGAAGAATTCTTGCATCTCTTTAGAGACAAACTGTTTGCCGTTGTCACTATGGACGAATTGGGGAACCCCAAAGGTAATGAAAAGTAGGTTTTGAAAAAAATCAATGACGCTTAAGGAAGTCGCTGACCGTACAGGCTGGAGAAAAATAAATTTGATAAAATGGTCTAGGACTATGAACAGTTGGGTATTCTTGGACTACGATCGGGGATATGGTCCCAAGAAGTCGCAATATAGGCGCTGAAAGGGACGAGCAGTAAAGAAACCCTCACCCATGGGCGGGCGTAAAATGTGTGTTGGGGACTTAATTATCTTGCAGTTCTCGCAAAGGGCGACATATGCCTTAATATCCCGGGACATGGAGGGCCAAAAATATTTCTGTAGTACCCTAGACAAGGTTTTAAAATAGCCACCATGACATCCTAAATCATGTTCCTGTTTTATGACTTCGCTTTGGGCCGGTTTCGGTAACCATATTCGCCATAAGCTTTCCTCCTCATTATCAATTCCTTGCCTAAATTGCACTCTTTTGTATATAAGGTCTCCCTGCAAGCGCAGATCGGGAAGTTCATCCTTATGTTCAAGAATTGTTTGCCTTAAACTCGCATAGTCGGGGTCATTTAGAGCTTCTGCAGCCAGTTCCATTTCGGGAAAACTAAATGAAATGTCTAAGGAGTCGACGTCAAAGCGGGAAAGTGTGCCCGCTACAACATTTAATTTAAGTAGTATAATATGGCGTTTCTGCGCCAGTTTTTTCATAGTAAAAAAAAAGGTATGGTGTCTCGGGTGTAGTAGTATAATATGGCGTTTCTGCGCCAGTTTTTTCATAGTAAAAAAAAAGGTATGGTGTCTCGGGTGTAGTAGTATAATATGGCGTTTCTGCGCCAGTTTTTTCATAGTAAAAAAAAAGGTATGGTGTCTCGGGTGTAGTAGTATAATATGGCGTTTCTGCGCCAGTTTTTTCATAGTAAAAAAAAAGGTATGGTGTCTCGGGTGTAGTAGTATAATATGGCGTTTCTGCGCCAGTTTTTTCATAGTAAAAAAAAAGGTATGGTGTCTCGGGTGTAGTAGTATAATATGGCGTTTCTGCGCCAGTTTTTTCATAGTAAAAAAAAAGGTATGGTGTCTCGGGTGTAGTAGTATAATATGGCGTTTCTGCGCCAGTTTTTTCATAGTAAAAAAAAGGTGGATTTTCTTCTTGTGTTAAGAGAACTGTGTTGCTTTTTGTTATTTTTTTTTTGAGTTTGAGGCTGGGAAATGGTTTGGGGATGCTGTTTGCTTAATGTAGCCTTGTTCTTATCGCAAACTGAATTTTATGTACTTTTCTTGTGCATTTTACTGAGCATGAGCAGGTTAATAACCTCTTCGTTTTTTAAATTTTTTCTTCTTATCGCAATGCGCAGGATTTTCTTCTTGTGTTAAGAGAACTGTGTTGCTTTTTGGTTATTTTTTTTTTTTTTGAGTTTGAGCTGGGAAATGGTTTGGGGATGCTGTTTGCTTAATGTAGCCTTGTTCTTATCGCAAACTGAATTTTATGTACTTTTCTTGTGCATTTCACTGAGCATGAGCAGGTTAATAACCTCTTCGTTTTTTAAATTTTTCTTCTTATCGCAATGCGCAGGATTTTCTTCTTGTGTTAAGAGAATTGTGTTGCTTTTTGTTCTTTTTAAAGCTGGGCGTTTGTTATCTTAATTACGGTGGGTGCTAGAAAGTCATTATTACAACAATCTTGTAAGTTTTTGAAAATAAATAGTTGAACAGAAGAAATAATAAAGTTAGTTTATTTAAAACACTTGCACGGTCATAATCTTTTTTGAAAGAAATTAAAAAACAAAACTATATAACATGGCTATTTTTACGTGTGAATTTTGCCCTAGAGTTTTTAATTTAAGCTCGTTACTACAAAAACATATACGGTTACATCACGAAAAACCGTCTTCATCGTTTAAGTGTACGGTGTGTAAAATTTATTTTTCAAATCGTCTCGAGTGGCAACGGCACTCACACTTAATTGAACACAAAGATATGGAAAGTGATATTTATTGTAGTGAGTGCAAAACATATATTCTAAAAAAAAATTGGACCAATCACATAAGAAGAAATAGCCATAAGTTAAAGTGCGCTCAAGAATTAGAAGGCAATGTTAAATGTATAAGATCATGTTTTAAAAATCGAGTCGCGACATATTTAATTGAAAACGATGACAAAAACAATTTAGTAGCGGAACACTTTTTTAGCAAAAATAAAAACAGAATAATTAACCTGTTGAAAAATTTATTACAAAAACATTTAAATTTAAAATTCAATGTGGAACTATTTTGTGAATATATATTGATAAAAGAAGAACAGGACTTATGTGTTAGTGAAATGAAGTCTCACCAAACTAAAATGGTGGGCATTAACATAATCGACAATATGTACAATATTTATAACGAACAATGTGAAATTATTATAAAAAAAATGTCAGAGTTTCAAGAGCGTGATAGTGGTTGGACATTAATAGAAATATCACGTCTCGAAATAAACATTAACCAATACAACTGTATTAAGGGCTCAAACTATATTTGTTTACCGTTAAATATAGCCAACAAAAAAGCCTGCATAAATGTTCAAAATAAAGACAAATATTGTTTTAAGTGGGCTATTATATCGGCTTTGAGTCCCGTTAATTCCAAAAGTCACGCAAATCGGTGTTCATCCTATAAAATCAAAAATATAACAGATGAAGTTATAACACTGGAAAATAAAATAATATTAAACTTTCAAAAACTAAATTTCCCTTTGGCAGTGAATAAAATAAAAGATTTTGAAGAAAACAATCCCACAATAAGCATAAATGTGTTCGGCTTAGAAGGAGAAAATATTGTGGGGCCGTACTATTTCACTAAAAAGGAGAAAAGCCAACACGTTAATTTGCTCCTGTTAACAGAAAATGATAAATTCCATTATGTATGGATTAAAAATATCTCAAGGTAAGTTAAAATGTCTTTCTTTTTGTTTTTTGAATTATATTATTACAAAAAAAAAAAGTTTTACGTTTTTTCTAAAACATTGCGAGAAAACTAATAACTAGTAATTTTTATGTCTTTATCTTTTGTAATAGATTGATAAAAAGCAAGTTAACTAGCCATGAAAGCCAAGTGTATATCTGCAACACATGCTTAATACACTTCTACGATGAAAATTCTTTAAGGAAACATAGACCAGAATGTAATAGAATGGTTACTAAGATGCCAAAGAAAGAAAATAGCACTCTTTATTTTAAGAATTTTAATAAGCAAATGGATGTACCTTTTGTTGTATACGCTGATTTCGAATGTATACTCGAACCTTTGAGTATACAAAATTCAACAAATATACAGTCAGTACAAAAACACATTCCATATGCCTATAGCTATTATATTAAGTGTAGTTTTAATTCTAACTTAGATGTATTTAGAATATATAGTGGTGATAATTGTACAAAAGATTTCTTTTTTAAGTTAGTTAGCGATGTAACAGATATATATAATAATTATTTAAATGTAATCAAACCAATGAAATCCTTGACGCCAATTCAACAGCTTAATCAAAATAATAATAGAATATGCCACATTTGTAAAAAAAATTTATCTCTTATAGAAAGAGTTGCTGACCATTGTCATTTAACTGGAGAGTATAGAGGTCCTGCTCATATCAATTGCAATTTAAATTATCAAGTGCCAAATTTCATCCCCATATTTTTCCATAACCTTTCATCCTATGATTGTCATTTATTTATTAGAGAACTTTCATCCATTGATGGTAATATAAATATAATTCCCTTAAACAAGGAATTATATATATCAATATCAAAGCAAATTAAAATAAGCGAAAAAAAATCAATAGAACTACGTTTTTTAGATTCTTGTCGGTTTATGCCGTCAAGCTTAGAAAAACTAGCCGGATATTTAACTGATCATGACTTAAGAACAGTTAAATCATTCTTTCCAAATAGCAGTGAGTTTAATTTAATGAAACGTAAGGGAGTCTTTCCATATGATTATGTAGATTCGGAGAGTCGTCTTCAAGAAACACAATTACCGCCTCATTCAATGTTCTTTAATAAACTCACTGATGAATCATGTAGTGTGAATGATTATGAACATGCTGAAAAGGTATGGAATACCTTTAAGTGTAATACGTTAATGGATTATTTAACTTTATACTTAAAAGTAGATGTACTTTTGCTCTGTGATATATTTGAAAATTTCCGCAAAATTTGTAAAAACATTTATAATTTAGACCCATGTCAATATTATACAACACCCGGACTATCATGGGATGCAATGTTAAAAACAACAGAAATAGAATTGGATTTGTTGACTGATATTAATATGTATAATTTTGTTGTACAGGGTATTAGGGGTGGTATTGTGCAATGTAGCAAACGGCAATCTATTGCTAATAATAAATATATTAGTGATTATGATTGTACGAAGGAATCTAATTATCTAATATATTTAGATGTAAATAATTTATATGGTTATGCAATGTCGCAATATCTCCCCTACAAAAAGTTTAGATGGATTGAAAACTGTGAAAATTTCAATGTTTGTAATATAAAAGATGATTCGCCATTAGGTTATATTTTAGAAGTAGATTTAGAATATCCGTTCACATTACATGACTATCATAATGATTTACCATTTTGTGCGGAAAATAAAAAAATTGAAACTATGAAACAAAAGAAATTAATAACAGATTTAAATAATAAAACAAATTATATTATACATTACCGCAACCTTCAGCAATGTATTAAGCACGGTTTGATTTTAAAAAAGATTCATAGAATTTTAGAATTTAACCAATCCGATTGGCTGAAAAAATATATTGATGTAAACAATTATCATAGAACAATAGCTAAAAACGAATTCGAACAAAATTTTTTCAAGTTGTTGAACAATGCGGTATACGGTAAAACAATGGAGAACGTAGACAAACGAAAAGATATTAAAATAGTGTGCGAATGGGAAAGTAGAGGTAAAAGGTTGGGAGCTAGAGCTCTCATAGCCAAACCTCATTTTAATAGTTTAATGAAAATTCACAATGAAATGGTTGTTATTCAAATGGATAGATCACATACTGAATATAACAAACCCATTTATATAGGTTTCGCAGTGTTAGAACTATCAAAATGGAAAATGTATAGTTTTCATTATGATTATATAAAACCGAAATATCTTGAAAATATGAATCTTAATTATATGGACACTGACTCCTTTATATACGATATTAAAACAAATGACATATATGATGATATTAGAAATGATATTGAATTATATTTCGATACATCTGCATATGCGAAAGATAATGTTTATAATTTTCCACAAGTAAATAAAAAAGTATTGGGGATGATGAAAGATGAATGTAACGGCAAATTAATTAAGGAATTCATTGGTTTACGTGCTAAAATGTATTCCATAAAAATTGATAGAGAAGACACTGAAATAAAAAAAATAAAAGGAGTAAAAAGAAGTGTAACTCATAAATTATCAATTAACGACTTTAGAAAATGTTTAATAGAAAATAAACTGTATTATAATTCTATGTATATATTTAGATCTAAGATACATCAATTATATACACAACATATAAATAAGCTAACATTAAGTTATTTAGATGATAAGAGATTTATATGTACAAATAAAATAGATACTTATGCTTGGGGACATTATAAGATAGATTATCCGTTAACAATATCATCATCAAATCTCAGTCCTTATAAAGAAATTATGGAAAAGGATGATGATATTCTCTTAAGTATAGATTGTCCCTCAACAATGTCAATCTCAACAAATTTAAAGCTTTACGAAGAAATTATGGAAGAGGATGATGATATTTTCCTCAGCATACCAATGTAAATATATTTAGTGCGGATTATAAGAAAAAAAAATCTATCACATTATTTAAATGAATATAAAAGTATACATACATAATAAAAGGAAAAAGAAAACAACATAATTCAATTAGTAGTGTTTTGGTTTTATTTAGCTTTATAAACGTAAGTACTTAAAAATAAAATTGCATAAACTATAATGTTTATTTAAATAATTTTTCGAACAATTCCTGTTAACGGAGTGTATTCCAATAGGCAGTCGTAGAGAATTAAGCAATAAGCACTTGTGTTCTTAGGAACTGGATCGCTAGTTTCAAACTCAATTTTAACGTCAATAGGACCACTTTTAATAGTTTCATTTTGATAGCTAACATCAATTACGGCAATTGGAATACTTTTAAAGTCCTCACAGGAAAGCAGTGGTTGTGCTTCCTTCATATAGTAACATTGTTGAAATCTTGCATACATATCATATAATACTGCATACCGATTCTCATCAAATTTTAAATTTAAATCATCGTATGGATAAGAATCTGAATTTAAATGAACTTTTATATTTTTTAAGTTTGAGTGAATGTATTTATGATCATTTTCCATAACAAATACTATAAATCTTGGTCTTTCTCTATTTAGAGAGAGCTTAACATTCCAATTATGTTTTTTACCACCAGAAAATGTGGGATTAAAATAGCAATCCCAGCTACGAAAGGCTATTGGTAAAGACCTTCCATCTTTAATAATCTTCATAATTTGTAATTTTCTAGAATCTGAAAGGTGAACATGTGGGATTCTCCATGTTATATTCGTTATCGTTAAAGTCAGGGTTTCATTTGCTTCGGTTGAGTAAAGTACATTTGAATCATTTGAACTTCGTAATAAAATAAGCTCATGTTTGCTATTCAGTATTATCTTATTAAAATCCTCAGCAAATCCTAATAATAATTTCAATGGTATATAAAAGTTAAACTTTTGTAATGCAAGGTCTCCGGTAGTAGACCATCCCGCATTTCTCATCATTTTACTCTCAAATTCATTTAAGGAAATCAAATTTTTAACTGTAGTAGATGTTCCTAAGTAACGTGTTCGATCAATCTCAATACCATTTATTTCATAACGTATTTCATCAAATAGATATGCAGCACAATTATTCCTCAGTCTACTGTTTGCTGTTTCTTCACCTTTGCTATTCTTTACATTCCCTTCTATATATAAATAGCTTTCAGATGGAAGAATATACAAGTCTTGATTCTGTACTGTTATTCGAATTTCATCATTATTTTTAAACGATTGAATATAGGGCATATAACTGTGGTAGTCCTTCTTTATTATATCATCATCAGCAATTGGAGTTTCAATAACATTTAATATCTCAGACATTGTCTTTAACTTTTAAATTAAGTAGCTTTAAGAATGTCTTGTTTTCAACCGTTAGTTTCAACTTTTTATCTTTAATATGAATGTCTCGGTTTGACAGTTTTTGTATAGTTTTATTATAAATTATCATTATTTCCGTGGCCTCAAGTGTAGCCTCAAAGTTATTTCTTCTCCTCTAAAGTTTATTAAGCGACCTTCTTGGTCCACAATCCAAATTTGTAGAGATGTTATTTCTTTCACGTTTACTGGCAAATAAATAAGATTTTTAGGAATAACATCTAATTTATAGCCAGGGGGGACATCTAATGCAAACTCGTGAAGTATATGAGCTGGGGAATTATTCATAAATGTCCCCCTAATGATGTTACACTGCACTTGTATAGCATTGACCTTGAGAATATTTACTGGTTGTTGAGATAAATGTTTTTTACCTGGCTCTAATAATTCACCATGATAACCAAGTAATCCGCCAATAGATCGGTTTCGATTAAAGAAAACAGTGTCATGCGAAGATGTTATTTCTATTTGTAAAGTATTATTGTTGGCCTCAATAAGAATAAACTTTTTAGAGTCTTTTGATTTATACTGCGCAGTTATATAATCAGCAATATCTTTCAATTCATAAGAGCCTACTGGAATTTCAATTATCTTATTTCCTATATGAAAGAGATTATTATCGTAATCGTCGTTGGGAATAGAATTGTATGAATGAAAGTCAGTTAAACAACATTCGTAGTCATCTGTCAGATTTATTGGTGGAAAATAGTGTGCGGTTAAAATTGAAGAATTTCCGCTTAATGCTAATGTTATTGACATTTTGATAGCTAATTCGGAAATAAAATACATCTGACTAAGAAATTATATTTTATTAAAATTTTTACTTCTTTTACAACTGATTTTCTAAATATCTATACTTATCAAGTAATTAATATCTATATATTTAAAACATTATAATATTTCAGATTTCCTTATCCAAGAATTGTGCTGACTTGAGAAACCTAACCATTTCACATATGCTTTATCACCCTTTAATTTCAATACTTTTTCAACTAGATAGGTGTTAGGAAAACGTGTACGGCGAATTTCTTCCTTATAAAAACCTCCTTTTATTTCATTCCCTAAGTGATCTTCCAGCAAAAATGTGATGGGATATGTATTTTGTATCGATTTTATTTTAAAAATTTCTGTTGTCCAGTTTGGAGTATAACCTTTTTCGAAGAAGTGTTTATATTTGCTAAGACGTACGTAATCTCCAACTTTAAACTTTGAAGGTTTAAAAGTCTTAAGATGATTGTATACAGTGTTCAGTAGTTGTTTTTCATTCTTATGAGATACAAGAACAGGTGGCATTTTAATTGTTCTATGTTTTTTCTCATTATAAGATTTAACCAAATTTTTGTAAATGTGTATCCATTTGTAAGCTCCATTATTACTGAATTCTCGCCACATCATAGTTTTTAATGTTCTATTGAATCGTTCAACTATTGAAGCTTTCATTATACTATACGTAGAATAATGATTAATTGAATACTTTCGCATTAAGTTTCTAAAGTCTTTATTAAAAAACTCCTTTCCATCATCTGTTTGCAGATTATTAGGTATGCGACCTAGTTTTAATATCTTCTCAAATGCTTTACAAACTTCTAAAGCAGTTTTTGATTTAATTGATTCAACCCAAGCAAATTTGGAAAATGTATCGATCACTGTCAACATGTATTTATATCTATTATTATATATTGAATAATTACTCATTTCTACCAAATCTGCTTGCCAGAGGTCATCAATTCCTTTCATAATTATACGACGTCGAGGGAAATTCTTACGGGCTTGAGAATGAAGCTCATTTACTATGGCTCTTTTTATCATTACTTTATGTTGCTTCCTTCCTTAGCTCACTGAGGTAAATATGTAACGTATGGTTGCATTCGCTCTTTTAAATCTTTAATATCATTTCGCAGAACTTCCATTTCTTTCATCGTATCGTTACGTAATTGTTTTATTTGTGAACTTACATATACCTTGTTAGCAACATCTAGCTCGTTCACTGGTGATGCCACGTTTACTACTCTCTTATTTTCCATGTTTATTTTATTTCCATCTAGTGTAAACCCAAACATTTGGAAACAATGTTTTGTTTTTTCTTCGATATTATACTTTCTAACAAAGTAATGACCAAATTTGTCAACAGTCATGTTATATTATTTTCTTAATATCTAGTTTATGTGTTTACTCAATTATATTTGCTTCTCTTAGTTCTTCGATTATTGATATAATTTCATTAGCATGACTGTTGTTACCAGCTTGCTGTGAAGCTATTAACAGTTTTAACCGGTCTACTATTTCATTGGGATCGTCCCAATATATATAGTTCGGCTTAGTAAGATTTACTCTCATTAATCCTTTTCCAATGTGAGTGTTCATAAATAGCTTACTAATAATTTGTTTATATTTAAAACCTTTATTTCCTTTGAGTCGATCGCTTGCATCGAAATTCATTTTATGTGCACTTGTATCAGTTAATATTTGTTTGTATATATCTAGTTCGGTTTTATCATATTGCTCAGGCTTTTTGTGAAAAAGCAATGAATAAAGACCAGGAGTTAGCGCCCAAATCTTGTTTCCAATAGTAATTTTATCACCACTAATATCTAAATCAGCATTTCCAAATTTCCATTTACCATCGTTATTTTTATATGGACCGTATATAGTATCAAGATTCTTCTTTTCATACAAGTTAGACAAGTTATATTCCCAGTCTGATGTTTGTGAGTAGAATGTTTCATCTTCAACATCTTCACTTAAGGAGCCTGAGCTTTCCTTTTTTATAGGGGTGCTACTAGCAATACTGCTCTGATCTACTTTCATTTTAACATCATGATTAAAATTAGTTTTATTATCTGTTATCATCCTTGGGCTATTTAAACTTTCATTAGATAATTTAACAAATTTGTTTAGAGGTTCTGTTAGAGGTTTAAATGTACGATCTAATTTCCTAGCAGCTTCGACCTCCGCATGTTTAATATTATCGAATTTCTTTTTTAAAATCTTTTTTGATTTAACCAACTGTTTTAAAATGTTTTCTTCCATGTTTGGTTTGTTTTGTATTATTTTATCGAATTGTGTTCGAACAATTATACATATTCGACATAACAACTAAACAGTTGCTGTTTAGTTGTTCTAAGCTAAAACAACTTCTTTTTTCAACGTCTTTAACAAATCAATTGCTCTTAATTTGCCTTTGGGGAAGATAAATTACAGTAACTAAATAACTGAAAACATCCGTTACAGTTGAGAGAACATTAACGACTATACTTGAATGAATATATCAAAACCTTTTCTATAACGTCCACTTCTTACTTCATCATCTTTGTTAATTACAAGAAATCCATATTTATCCTTCCAACATTCTCTACATATCTTGGAAAACATATCGAAATTCATATCGCCTTGAACATGATCATTGTAAACATGTTTTAAATTTAATTCGTCTTGTTTGAAAAGTACGATTAAATTTGCATTATCACGTATCAGATGTTTTGGAATATGTGTATATGTTTGACATAAATAAAATGAGTCAACACTTTTGTGACGTCCCATACAAAAGTATGATCTAATATTATTTTGTTTTCCACATGCAACGTCGTCAAATATAATAACTGAATTTACATCAGCTTTATCAGGTGATATAACATCATCGTTATCTGAAAATGCATATAGACCCATTCCTTTTACTGAAGAAATTAGCTTTTTTAAGTATATATATTTCGGTTGTTGTAATGACTTTGAGTATAAGTAAATATTTTTAAACTTTAGTCCATTGGGACTTTCAATCAAACTAATCATTAAATTTGTTTTCCCGCAGTTGGATGGTCCTACGATTAATGCTCTTATAGAATTTGGTAATAAATCACTGTGTTTAGTAAAGGAATTATCTCCGCTGAAATCTAAATTTCTCACTAAAATACTAGAATGTTGTTTAATGAAACGCATGTCTATAAATAATGACTATATAACAGAACAACAAAGTATTTATTATTATTATTATTTTTGATGTCTGCGTTTTCTTTCTAGCATCTAGAGGATATATATACATATAAATATAAAAATAAATATATGTATATATGTATAAATAACTATGCATATAAATAAAAAACTTAGTGCAAACCAAAAAGTTAAAGGAAAAGGACTAGTTAATACTTTAATAAATTCACTACCAGTTGAGCTTCACTTACCTGGTTATCAATTTTGTGGACCTGGAACAAAGTTGGAAAAACGTTTGCAAAGAGGAGATAAAGGAATTAATCCCCTGGATGCAGCTTGCCGGACTCATGACATAGAATATTCTCAGAATACTAATATTGAAAAACGTCATCAAGCGGATATTGAACTTGGTGAAAAAGCTTGGAAACGGGTAAAAGCTAAGGATAGTACACTTGGAGAAAAAATAAATGCATTCATTGTTACCAGCGCAATGAAAACAAAAGCAAAACTTGGTATGGGTGTAAAAATCAACAATTTGAAGACAGCGCGTAAGCGAAGTAATTTTAATGACGCTGTTAAAGCAGCATCACTCGTCTTGAGAAAAGAAAACCCTTCAGATATTAAAAAAGCTATAAAGACAGCAAGAAAAGTAATAAATAATATTTTTGTTGGAAAAAAGTCAAAAGTACGAATTCCCAGAATCATTAAAATTCCTAAAATAGGAGGAGTTTTACCACTTGTTTCAATAGTATCAGCTCTCGGAGCATTAGGGGCATTATCTTCAGGTGGATCGGCCATCGCCAAAGCTATTACTACAGCTAAAAATGCTAGAGAACAGTTAGAAGAAAGTAAACGTCATAACAGAACATTGGAAGCAATTGCAATGGGAAAAGGTCTCTACCTTAAGCCATACAAAAAGGGTTATGGACTATTTTATACAAAACCTTTATCAAAAAACTACTAAAGCAGCTACCCAATAGAGCTCTTACTAATATTGACTTGAAAACTTTTGGAGAAAAATATATTCCACATTTCAGAGGAGTTTATATGAGAGATAAGCTTCCTAAAATTCCACACAAAATAGAATGTGGAATTATAAATTTAGACAATGACAAGGGCTATGGTACACATTGGGTAGCATATTATAAAGATAACGATAAAGTTGAATACTATGACAGTTTTGGAAATCTTCAACCACCTACAGAAGTATTAAAATATTTAGGAAATGATATAACATACAATTATGAGAGACATCAGAAATTAAATACTATAAACTGTGGACATTTATCTTTAAAATTTTTAATTAATTTCTTTTTAACAAAAATAAATAAATAAAACTCATTTAAATTGTTTCTTTTTTTGACTTTTTAGGTATATTTTATTGATAGTTATTTATTTTCCATTCTTATACATAATTTATGTATTTTTACGTCAGTTTTAATTTTGTTCTGCATTTTCTTACCAATTTCATAACAAAGTCGTCTTAAATCAACCTCCACATCTTTTTCATTAATTCCCATAATGTCACCTAGTTGAATATATGTCTTATTGAGAACAGCACAAGCGGGTATATAATATTGGTAGTAAAAATGTAATAGCTGTTTTCGTAGAATTCCATTCCAGCAAAGAATGGACGTTAAAAATACTCCAATGCGAATGAGGGAGTTCCATGTCTCTTGATTTATCTTGACTGTGTAAGGTCCTTGTTTAATTATCAAATTATAACTATAGTTTTTATATGTAAAAAAATATTTTGTATCACTTTCTCTCGCATTGTCTATTATATTAATAGAATCTTTAAATTTTCGCTGATTAAGAGTTTTGGTTACAAATTCTTTAAAGCTCATAAGATATAGCCACTCTATCCGATCAAATCCAATAAAATGTTTATCCTTATAGTGGAACCATATCATCGGCTTGAATCCTGTTGTAGTTGAAAATCCGCAAGATATCTTTAATTTGAGACTAAGAAAATATTCAAATTCAAAAATACAATCATGTATTTTTGAAGTTCTTCCGTTCCTCGATTGAAAACAATTTTTGGTTAGACTATCCATTCTTGCAACAAAAGTCTAAGATATAAACTGATGATATTTCGTTTATAATTTTTCATTTTATATGAAAAATTTACCACTAATTCTGTAAGAATATAATGTGGAAGTAATTAACGTATGTATAGATAGAAGAGAAAAATATACTACCATGTACATACTTTTTTGATGTTCTCTAAAAATAATCTCTTATATTTTTCAATAGTCTTCATGATTTTTTCTTTTTGTCTGTGAAAGAAATAACAGCTACAAATACCTACTACATCTCCACTTGAGTTATCATGAGGACAAGGTAAACTACTAGGGTTGTAATTATTATACTTGATTAAAAATTCGCTTATTATTTCCAAATGCTCTTCGAAAATAATATTACCAAACTTTTGCAGAAACTCTTCGATGACTTCCATCTTATAGTAACGGAATATTGCTTATAAATGAGGAAATACTCTTTATTATATTATTTTATGTATACATTTCGCTATTTATTTTTACTTTTCATTTTACATTTTTTTTCTCTCTCTCTCTCTCTCTCTTAATATTGATAAATTTACTTAAATGTATTAAAAGGATAATAGTCTCTGACAGGTGGTATTGGTTTCAACTCCAATCGACATTGATAACCATCCATGTCCCTATTGAAAGGCATCTTATTAATTAAGTATGTTCCTGTAGATAAGTTTTCAATATCCTCATCGCTAAGTGAATTGAACCTTCTCGGAAGATAAAGCATGCTTGTCTCTAGTTCTAGGACAATGACTTCTCCATACTTTGTATTTACACGCACAGCTCTGATTATATGATAATCTTCCATAGGCACCATATCCTTCACGCTAAGACGTTGCTTCGCATTCAATTTATTGAACGTTGAAATAAGGTTCGCGTTAATATTCATCTTTTATAAAACTAACTATTAGAACTGTGAAGTACGGTTTAATTAGTGCGCTTTTATATAAAAAAAATTGAGTGCAATCAAGAAAGCTAATGAGTAAACTATTAAAGCTAAAGTTCTCAAATTTAGGAGCTCTCTCTCTCTCCTTCTCTCTCACCTCGGATATAAAAATATGTAAACAAATCAAAAAATATGTTTTTTCTTTTGTATGTAGAAATATATTTTTTATTTTTAATATATATTTAAATTATGTAAATAAATGAATTGCATTTTCTTAGCTCTGAAGTAAATCTAAATTTAATTCTTTTATAAATCTATCCCCATCACTGTCGAAGAAGAAGTTGTCGGCAAAACTGCTTAGTTCTTTATCCCCTTCATCATCATACAAAAAGTCGAAGACTTCATCATCAAAGAAATTTGTATAATATTCCATCTGATTATTATGTTGTAGTATGTTGGTGTCATCATCGTTAATTTTAATAAGATATTCATGAATCTCGTCCAGCATTCTTGCAGTAACAACACAGTCATTAGAGTATATTTCCGGCCAATATGGACTCATTGTGAATTCAATCACATCGTCCGAACTCTCGAAAATGTTTGGCGACATCATTTTTTAATTTAACTCAAAAATATTATAAGCCTGCAAGTGTTTTAAATAAACTAACTTTATTATTTCTTCTGTTCAACTATTTATTTTCAAAAACTTACAAGATTGTTGTAATAATGACTTTCTAGCACCCACCGTAATTAAGATAACAAACGCCCAGCTTCAAAAAGAACAAAAAGCAACACAATTGTCTTAACACAAGAAGAAAATCCTGCGCATTGCGATAAGAAGAAAATATTCAAAAAAACGGAGAGGTTATTAACCTGCTCATGCTCAGTAAAATGCATAAGAAAAGTATATAAAATTCAGTTTGCGATAAGAACAAGGCTACATTAAGCAAACAGCATCCCCAAACCATTTCCCAGCCTCAAACTCAAAAAAAAATAACAAAAAGCAACACAGTTCTCTTAACACAAGAAGAAAATCCTGCGCATAAGCTGTTGCGATAAGAAGAAAAAATTTAAAAAACGAAGAGGTTATTAACCTGCTCATGCTCAGTGAAATGCACAAGAAAAGTACATAAAATTCAGTTTGCGATAAGAACAAGGCTACATTAAGCAAACAGCATCCCCAAACCATTTCCCAGCTCAAACTCAAAAAAAAAAATAATAACCAAAAAGCAACACAGTTCTCTTAACACAAGAAGAAAATCCTGCGCATTGCGATAAGAAGAAAAAATTTAAAAAACGAAGAGGTTATTAACCTGCTCATGCTCAGTAAAATGCACAAGAAAAGTACATAAAATTCAGTTTGCGATAAGAACAAGGCTACATTAAGCAAACAGCATCCCCAAACCATTTCCCAGCCTCAAACTCAAAAAAAAATAACAAAAAGCAACACAGTTCTCTTAACACAAGAAGAAAATCCACCTTTTTTTTACTATGAAAAAACTGGCGCAGAAACGCCATATTATACTACTACACCCGAGACACCATACCTTTTTTTTTACTATGAAAAAACTGGCGCAGAAACGCCATATTATACTACTAATTTACCTTTACGGTGTTCCATTATGAAATCGAAGCCCTGAAGTTTGAGGCTCCAACGAGCAAGTCGACCACTTAATTCTTTTTGGGTCATTAACCACTGTAAACTAGAGTGGTCAGTGACTATTTTAAAGGGTAGTCCCTCGACATAAGGTCGAAACCGCTTTACACAGACAATGGCTGCTAAGCATTCCAGCTCTGTTACGGTGTAATTCCGCTGAGCGCTATTTAATTTTTGTGAGACAAATGATATAGGTCGTTCCCTATTCTCATCGTCCAATTGGTACAACACGCCACCTACTCCTATGCGAGAGGCATCACACTGGATAATAAATTCGCGAGTGAAATCCGGTTGGGCTAAAACAGGGGCATTAGATAGCGTGACTTTCAATTGCTCAAAGCTTTCGAGTGCCTCCGCCGTCAAGGAAAATTTTCCATTGGCTTTTCTTAGGCAGTCAGTCAAGGGACCAGCCATGCTAGCAAAGTTTTGGATAAACCCGCGATACCAATTTGCCATCCCTATAAAACGACGGACCTGTCGGGGGGTCTTAGGTGTAGGGAAATCGACTATGGCCGATACTTTATCGGGGTCTACTTTAAGACATCCTTGGCCAATGCGATAGCCTAAGAACTTAATTTCGGCCTGACAAAACTTACTTTTGGCAATATTAATCGTGAGCCCTGCGTCTTTCAAACAGGTAGCGACTTGACGTAAAAGTTCTAGGTGTTCGCCAAAAGTGGAACTACAAACCAGAAGGTCGTCCAAATAAATAAATACTTTTTCCCTCATGCGAGATGGAATAACTTTATCCATCAAGCGGGACATAGTTTGAGGTCCGTTGCATAGCCCGAAAGGCATGACACGGTACTGGTATAGGGGTCTACCAGGTACCGCGAACGCAGTCTTCTCTTTCGAGGACTCTGTGAGACCAATCTGGAAGAAGGCATCCTTCAAGTCTATCCCGCTAATGAAATAGGTGTCATTCAAACGACTTATCAACCCACTGATATGTGGCAGGGGATACGAATCCTTTTTTGTTATTTGATTTAACTTACGTGAATCTAGACACAGGCGCACTTTTCCCGGCTTCCTAACATTTACTATTGGAAAACACCAAGGGGAATTTGATTCCTCTATGACGCCAATTTCTAGGAGGCGGTCTAGTTCCTGATAGACTTCAGCTTGCCTGGGTGGCGATAGGGGATAATGTTTGCATTTGATTGGTACAGCGGTACCTGTGTCTATATAATGTTCCAAAATCGTAGTACGTCCGAGGCCTGATTTTTCAAACGAGGGGAATTGGGACACCACAGTGTCTAGCTGAATCCGCTGTTCGCCAGTTAAATCATGGTAGCAGTTTTGAATTTCGCCTGGAGAGGGGAGGTTCAAGTCCGCAACTGTAGGCGGTATAATGTGTGGTGCGATGGCGAAACTTCGCCAAAAATCAAGTCCCAAATACACTTGTTGAGTCAGACTGGGTACAATATAAAAGTCTATTTCCCGCACAACCCCTTTGTATCGGACGGGAAGTTTACAATGGCCTAAAACTTTATTTTTAGATCCGTCTGCGGTGCGTACTGAGGAATAAAAAGGTCGTAGCTTAATGTGGTTACGCTTCAAAAATTTCTCGCCCCCTTTTCCTAAAACTGACACACTTGCGCCCGAATCAAGCAGTCCATGAAAATTCTCATTTAGTATTGTAATATGCGCAAAGGGTCTTTCATCAGTAGTTTCGGCTAAGAGAGAAGATGATATTAAATGACGAAAATGTCTCCGCTTATGAAAACGCTTTCGGCAATTGGCTATTTTCTTGTTGGGAACGTACTTGGCTGTTTCTCGCTGAGAGTTTGAATTAAAGGGGAGTTTTCTATCATGGGCAGAGGTGATGGGTGATCTTGGACCGGATTCCTGTGGAATTCCGGACGGTTGATCTATTTGGAACTCGGGGTTTGAGCTGGTGAACGAGAGTCCCCGGTGGCCTTCTCGCTCCGTTTCCAGTTTCCCGGATGAGGATTTACGCATTTGGGCGTAGTTACACCTCGCTCGCCACATTTAAAGCAAAACAGATGTCTAACATCATCTGGGCAATAAATATATGAATGCCCAAGAGAAAGACAGTTCCAGCACTTAATTTTGGAGTAAACATGCGGGCCTGAACGTCGAGGCAGTTGTAAGGCTTCAATTTGGGGGTCTATGACATCCTCGGGACTATCCCTATTAGCAGCCTTAGTAGTGTCTAGCTCAATTTCGTTGATCTGTTTAGCCTTGCCAGGACTTGGCGATGGAAACTTACTTTCATGAAGGACTTTCTCAGCGTTTCTGGCGATATCTCGCAGAGCATGTAAAGTGTTAGGCTTTGTGTTAAATAATAAGAGTCTAGTCTGTGGGTTAACATTATTCTTAAGAATCTCAACTAATTTATGCTCCGCAATTGGTTCGCTCATACGTGAATTCAGCGATACCACAGCAGAATGAAAATCGTCATAAGATTCCCGTGCTTGTTGCTTCCTCATGTGAATTTTTATTAACAAATCGTGGTCTGTTTCCAGCGTGCCGAATTCCTGAGTGATTGAATGTTTTAGTAAGGCATAGGTATGGATTTGGTTCTGTTTCAAAAACTCCCAATACCATTTGTCCGCTTTGCCGCTGAGGAAAACGTGAAAGTTATCTATCAAGTGCTCTTCTGCGCAACGAGTTCTTCTGACCATTGTGTCAATTTTAAAAATAAAGTCCAAAACGTTACCTGAACCGTCAAAGACAATTTTCCATTTTTCTAAATTGGGGCTAGGAGCGACATAGTGGTTGGGATATGAATTGTCAAGTGGATTTACTACATTCAACGAATGTCCTGATTGATTTTGTGCGGTGGAACCGGAAGGGGTAGTTAATTTGTACAAGGCTTCTTTAAGGGCATTAATGTCACTCCTTACCTCCTCTTGATACGTTCTAAAGGCTTCTTGTATCTGAGCCCAAAAATCTGAATCGTTGCCATTTGGGCGAGAGCCACTGGGGCCGCTAGGGTCACGGGACTCCATAGTTGGGGAGGAATTGTCAGAACTGGAGCTAGCAATGGGCGAAAAACCATGAAAGGGTGTCTGATCTATAAATGACAAGGCTGGCACAGAAATCTGTGAAGCAGAAATGGCTAGTGGTGTTATGTCAGGTTGGGTCGGAAGTTCCAAAGAGATATTATTCTCAGCTTCTTCCTGAGCGTCACCGGTATTTAAGCTGGACGCAGTTTCTGTACCTGGATTTGTTTCGGATTCAATAAGTGTTAGATCATTGGTTAAATCCCTAGCAGTACTACGCGTAATTATTGGCATACTATTGCTATTAGTAGAAAATCGTTTTCAGTTACCTGTTCGTTTCTGTTATTTGTTCTGTCCGAGTAGAAAAAAAATTAGTTCATTTAAGGGAACGCAGAGAGAAAAGAGTTCACAATGGAAAAAGGATAACTGCTAATAAAATTAAAGTTATATTATATATCTATATATCTATAGGTAATTATGATAACAAAGTTATGGTAAAAAAAAATAGTTATATGTAAAAGGAATTTTTGTAATAGAACAATAATATTTGTAAGTCGAGAGAAATTCAGATCGCACTGAAGCAGTGCCGCAGCAGAGTTACAACCGTATACGCTCTAAAAGGTATAATAAAACATTTCGCTATAATTATTATTGGTCTTATCCAAATGTAAAAACCAGTGGATCGCAACATTTAAATTTTTATAACGAATGTTGTGTGATAACATCAGTTTCACACACTCCAATAAGTTTGTTTGTTTGCATAAAAATGTACATTGGCAACAAACCCCTATGTTTACTAAAAAAAAAAATTTTCGCAACATATACCGCAAATGTCTAAATAACGTTAATTTATCGTCAAGTGCACGACTTGTATATGATACGAAAATCACTGCTCATTGGACGAAATCAAACCTTTGCTTCGCATTAAGCGATTTTCGATTCTGATCTAAAAATCATAGACTTAAGCAACGTTTGATGTCGTCCCATGTGCGAGGTGGTATTTCAGAGTGACCCATTCAATTGACTGCTGCGTGAGACACGGGTGATAAAACAAAATTGTCCGAAGGTTCTCAGTCTTGCAGCCAAGAAGGGGTTTAGATGCATAAAGAAACAAGATTAAATTAGCGCGTATCATACTTCAAGATCAGCCAGCCGGTTGGAGACCATTCACCGTGGAGAAAAAAGGATAGCTTGGGTATTGCCGTCTACCCTAAGAAGTGAACAATTTAAATGATCGCCAATGCTGCTAACCAAGCCTGAAGCATGCAAATTGAAGCAAACAAAATGATACCATCTCCATACACACATACATATTCGAGTTGGGATTTCGTGAAAATCCCGGTGAAATTTCGTTGGGCGCCATCTATGTTACGTCCGGGTATATTTACCAGTGCCGAGGGGTTCCGGCATAACTTTGGTGTCCGGCTAACTTGAGCTAAAGTTGGCGTGTTTCATGACCCCTGGTGTCATCGGACGTATCACAGCTACACTTAGCCGACAAGTGTATTTATTATACTAGAGAAAATCAAATAAAATTTTATACGTGTGTACGGGTATGGCCACTTTGCCGCGAGCTATACGAAAAGGGGGAATCTGGTGGAATGGTCCCCTGTTGGTGCATTTTCACCTCCCACCCGTGGTAGCGGGCGCACCTGATAATTTTACGCTACCCCTTAATAGATACCTCTGCTACTTACCCCGCCTCACAGCGACCATCCTTTCTCTCTATGTTATTAGATTAATTACTGGAATTCATTTTATAAACAAAAATTTATTTCAAGTTTTTTTAATACAATTCCATTTCTGTTACTTAAGGTAAAAAAAAGTATAATAATTATGCTAACGTATAAAAAAAAATAATATATATATCTTACATTAAACAATTTCTTTATTGGCCCTCTTGAGGTTGCGGTTTGTCTACCCTGGATTGCCTCTCCTCTCTCTGGCGTATGCGTGGTGAATTTCTTCTTCTGTCGGTTCTGTTCTATTGCATTTGTTAGATGCTCAGATTAACTTTTGTTGTTATTTGTTACAAATTTTGTTGTTAAATGTTGCAATTTGTTTGTACCTTTTTAAAAAAAAAAATGTATCTGTTGTTGTTGTTATGTGTTTAGTTTGGTAAAATGTATCTTGTTGTTGTTGTTGTTACATTGGTAGTTTAGTGAAAGTTATCTGTGGTTGTTGTTAAAAATTTAGTTTTAGGTAGGAAGCAATTTATTTTTACTAAGTCGATAAGACTTGATTTATTTGTTTCGAGTGCTTTTTTTTTTACTTTTTTTTTTCTAAACAATTAAAAATTCAATTGGGGTTAAAACGCCAACACTGCCGAACGTTTTTGGGTACCGCAACAATAGTTTTACATTATTTCTTTTGATGAACCCAAAAGGAGTGTATGTAAATGAACAATTGATTTTGATAATCATTGATTTCATTAACCGATCTCTTTTTTTTTTTTTTGCATAAAAGCAACGAGCTATTAATTATTTCGTAGCAAAAGCCAAGGAATTGTGCAAATAGTTTTATTTAATTTATAATACGAAAAAATGTTCAAATAGCTTTTAAAGATTTTAAAAGTATTGTTATGTTACTGAGATTTAACGCTTTGTATTCTAAACACGGTATAATTTTTCACTGACTTATCACTTCGCTTTTTAGTTTTTAAACTCATTGCGTCAAATTATTTGTTAATTTGCGCCACCAATTTACAAAATGAAACGCACACCACCAATAACATTATCACACTGCCTTTTATTCTGCCTGCATTTTTTCCTGTTTAATGCCCTGTACCGTTTTGGCTTTTTTTTTTGTTTTGTAATTTTCGTTAAGCAAGCGGCAGAATTAATAAAAGAAATTCATTACATCGAAGGAATTTATGACCTTGTTAAAGCATTTGTCTTTAGCGCCAAAAGTTGGCACAGTGGAGCAGACTGATAAAAAAAAAAGAAAAAAGATTATGTATTCTAAATCACTAACACAGCTGCTTCGTTACATAATTGTTAGATATGAAACGAACAGAAAAGGGTTTAGAATAACTATTGGAAAAAAGAGAAACGTGTGGCACGACCCACGAAAAGCCGGGCAACCTTAAGCAATATTTGTTAGGGTCTTAAATCTGATGCATGGAATCTACCCACTAAGTGTCCTTGTAGATTTTCTATATCATACAGGGCGGAACCTACCTTGGCTCGAATGCGGCATTTTAAAAATTTCGGCGTGAATTTTGCATTTATTCCTCTGTGAAAATTACTGAGGCTATGGTTCTTCCGAAATACTTCCTGACCTACACGGTAACTTATGGCTTTCGTACGAGTGTTATACGCCCTGGCGGCTTTTTCATGAGCAATATCCAATTTCCTCAAAATTTTGTTTCTGACACTGGCAATTTTGTCAGTTCTCTTGATGATAGTATCATCCTGGAGCATATCCAGTTTCTCTAACATCGAATACGTGGAACCATGCATACACATATTTTGCCCGAACATGGCATAGTATGGGGAGCACTGGATAGCGGTGTGAAAATCACTACGCAGTATGCTCAAAATACGCGGAATAGCAGCATCCCAATTGGAATGATCGCATTCGTCCTTTAAAAAAAATCTGATTTTTGAAATAACCTCTCGGTTAGCCCTCTCTGAGGCGTTAGCTTGAGGGGAGTACAACCCGGTCTTAATATGGGTAATTCCATACAGTTCGAAGAATTCTTGCATCTCTTTAGAGACAAACTGTTTGCCGTTGTCACTATGGACGAATTGGGGAACCCCAAAGGTAATGAAAAGTAGGTTTTGAAAAAAATCAATGACGCTTAAGGAAGTCGCTGACCGTACAGGCTGGAGAAAAATAAATTTGATAAAATGGTCTAGGACTATGAACAGTTGGGTATTCTTGGACTTCGATCGGGGATATGGTCCCAAGAAGTCGCAATATAGGCGCTGAAAGGGACGAGCAGTAAAGAAACCCTCACCCATGGGCGGGCGTAAAATGTGTGTTGGGGACTTAATTATCTTGCAGTTCTCGCAAAGGGCGACATATGCCTTAATATCCCGGGACATGGAGGGCCAAAAATATTTCTGTAGTACCCTAGACAAGGTTTTAAAATAGCCACCATGACATCCTAAATCATGTTCCTGTTTTATGACTTCGCTTTGGGCCGGTTTCGGTAACCATATTCGCCATAAGCTTTCCTCCTCATTATCAATTCCTTGCCTAAATTGCACTCTTTTGTATATAAGGTCTCCCTGCAAGCGCAGATCGGGAAGTTCATCCTTATGTTCAAGAATTGTTTGCCTTAAACTCGCATAGTCGGGGTCATTTAGAGCTTCTGCAGCCAGTTCCATTTCGGGAAAACTAAATGAAATGTCTAAGGAGTCGACGTCAAAGCGGGAAAGTGTGCCCGCTACAACATTTAATTTACCTTTACGGTGTTCCATTATGAAATCGAAGCCCTGAAGTTTGAGGCTCCAACGAGCAAGTCGACCACTTAATTCTTTTTGGGTCATTAACCACTGTAAACTAGAGTGGTCAGTGACTATTTTAAAGGGTAGTCCCTCGACATAAGGTCGAAACCGCTTTACACAGACAATGGCTGCTAAGCATTCCAGCTCTGTTACGGTGTAATTCCGCTGAGCGCTATTTAATTTTTGTGAGACAAATGATATAGGTCGTTCCCTATTCTCATCGTCCAATTGGTACAACACGCCACCTACTCCTATGCGAGAGGCATCACACTGGATAATAAATTCGCGAGTGAAATCCGGTTGGGCTAAAACAGGGGCATTAGATAGCGTGACTTTCAATTGCTCAAAGCTTTCGAGTGCCTCCGCCGTCAAGGAAAATTTTCCATTGGCTTTTCTTAGGCAGTCAGTCAAGGGACCAGCCATGCTAGCAAAGTTTTGGATAAACCCGCGATACCAATTTGCCATCCCTATAAAACGACGGACCTGTCGGGGGGTCTTAGGTGTAGGGAAATCGACTATGGCCGATACTTTATCGGGGTCTACTTTAAGACATCCTTGGCCAATGCGATAGCCTAAGAACTTAATTTCGGCCTGACAAAACTTACTTTTGGCAATATTAATCGTGAGCCCTGCGTCTTTCAGACAGGTAGCGACTTGACGTAAAAGTTCTAGGTGTTCGCCAAAAGTGGAACTACAAACCAGAAGGTCGTCCAAATAAATAAATACTTTTTCCCTCATGCGAGATGGAATAACTTTATCCATCAAGCGGGACATAGTTTGAGGTCCGTTGCATAGCCCGAAAGGCATGACACGGTACTGGTATAGGGGTCTACCAGGTACCGCGAACGCAGTCTTCTCTTTCGAGGACTCTGTGAGACCAATCTGGAAGAAGGCATCCTTCAAGTCTATCCCGCTAATGAAATAGGTGTCATTCAAACGACTTATCAACCCACTGATATGTGGCAGGGGATACGAATCCTTTTTTGTTATTTGATTTAACTTACGTGAATCTAGACACAGGCGCACTTTTCCCGGCTTCCTAACATTTACTATTGGAAAACACCAAGGGGAATTTGATTCCTCTATGACGCCAATTTCTAGGAGGCGGTCTAGTTCCTGATAGACTTCAGCTTGCCTGAGTGGCGATAGGGGATAATGTTTGCATTTGATTGGTACAGCGGTACCTGTGTCTATATAATGTTCCAAAATCGTAGTACGTCCGAGGCCTGATTTTTCAAACGAGGGGAATTGGGACACCACAGTGTCTAGCTGAATCCGCTGTTCGCCAGTTAAATCATGGTAGCAGTTTTGAATTTCGCCTGGAGAGGGGAGGTTCAAGTCCGCAACTGTAGGCGGTATAATGTGTGGTGCGATGGCGAAACTTCGCCAAAAATCAAGTCCCAAATACACTTGTTGAGTCAGACTGGGTACAATATAAAAGTCTATTTCCCGCACAACCCCTTTGTATCGGACGGGAAGTTTACAATGGCCTAAAACTTTATTTTTAGATCCGTCTGCGGTGCGTACTGAGGAATAAAAAGGTCGTAGCTTAATGTGGTTACGCTTCAAAAATTTCTCGCCCCCTTTTCCTAAAACTGACACACTTGCGCCCGAATCAAGCAGTCCATGAAAATTCTCATTTAGTATTGTAATATGCGCAAAGGGTCTTTCATCAGTAGTTTCGGCTAAGAGAGAAGATGATATTAAATGACGAAAATGTCTCCGCTTATGAAAACGCTTTCGGCAATTGGCTATTTTCTTGTTGGGAACGTACTTGGCTGTTTCTCGCTGAGAGTTTGAATTAAAGGGGAGTTTTCTATCATGGGCAGAGGTGATGGGTGATCTTGGACCGGATTCCTGTGGAATTCCGGACGGTTGATCTATTTGGAACTCGGGGTTTGAGCTGGTGAACGAGAGTCCCCGGTGGCCTTCTCGCTCCGTTTCCAGTTTCCCGGATGAGGATTTACGCATTTGGGCGTAGTTACACCTCGCTCGCCACATTTAAAGCAAAACAGATGTCTAACATCATCTGGGCAATAAATATATGAATGCCCAAGAGAAAGACAGTTCCAGCACTTAATTTTGGAGTAAACATGCGGGCCTGAACGTCGAGGCAGTTGTAAGGCTTCAATTTGGGGGTCTATGACATCCTCGGGACTATCCCTATTAGCAGCCTTAGTAGTGTCTAGCTCAATTTCGTTGATCTGTTTAGCCTTGCCAGGACTTGGCGATGGAAACTTACTTTCATGAAGGACTTTCTCAGCGTTTCTGGCGATATCTCGCAGAGCATGTAAAGTGTTAGGCTTTGTGTTAAATAATAAGAGTCTAGTCTGTGGGTTAACATTATTCTTAAGAATCTCAACTAATTTATGCTCCGCAATTGGTTCGCTCATACGTGAATTCAGCGATACCACAGCAGAATGAAAATCGTCATAAGATTCCCGTGCTTGTTGCTTCCTCATGTGAATTTTTATTAACAAATCGTGGTCTGTTTCCAGCGTGCCGAATTCCTGAGTGATTGAATGTTTTAGTAAGGCATAGGTATGGATTTGGTTCTGTTTCAAAAACTCCCAATACCATTTGTCCGCTTTGCCGCTGAGGAAAACGTGAAAGTTATCTATCAAGTGCTCTTCTGCGCAACGAGTTCTTCTGACCATTGTGTCAATTTTAAAAATAAAGTCCAAAACGTTACCTGAACCGTCAAAGACAATTTTCCATTTTTCTAAATTGGGGCTAGGAGCGACATAGTGGTTGGGATATGAATTGTCAAGTGGATTTACTACATTCAACGAATGTCCTGATTGATTTTGTGCGGTGGAACCGGAAGGGGTAGTTAATTTGTACAAGGCTTCTTTAAGGGCATTAATGTCACTCTTTACCTCCTCTTGATACGTTCTAAAGGCTTCTTGTATCTGAGCCCAAAAATCTGAATCGTTGCCATTTGGGCGAGAGCCACTGGGGCCGCTAGGGTCACGGGACTCCATAGTTGGGGAAGAATTGTCAGAACTGGAGCTAGCAATGGGCGAAAAACCATGAAAGGGTGTCTGATCTATAAATGACAAGGCTGGCACAGAAATCTGTGAAGCAGAAATGGCTAGTGGTGTTATGTCAGGTTGGGTCGGAAGTTCCAAAGAGATATTATTCTCAGCTTCTTCCTGAGCGTCACCGGTATTTAAGCTGGACGCAGTTTCTGTACCTGGATTTGTTTCGGATTCAATAAGTGTTAGATCATTGGTTAAATCCCTAGCAGTACTACGCGTAATTATTGGCATACTATTGCTATTAGTAGAAAATCGTTTTCAGTTACCTGTTCGTTTCTGTTATTTGTTCTGTCCGAGTAGAAAAAAAATTAGTTCATTTAAGGGAACGCAGAGAGAAAAGAGTTCACAATGGAAAAAGGATAACTGCTAATAAAATTAAAGTTATATTATATATCTATATATCTATAGGTAATTATGATAACAAAGTTATGGTAAAAAAAAATAGTTATATGTAAAAGGAATTTTTGTAATAGAACAATAATATTTGTAAGTCGAGAGAAATTCAGATCGCACTGAAGCAGTGCCGCAGCAGAGTTACAACCGTATACGCTCTAAAAGGTATAATAAAACATTTCGCTATAATTATTATTGGTCTTATCCAAATGTAAAAACCAGTGGATCGCAACATTTAAATTTTTATAACGAATGTTGTGTGATAACATCAGTTTCACACACTCCAATAAGTTTGTTTGTTTATGCATAAAAATGTACATTGGCAACAAACCCCTATGTTTACTAAAAAAAAAAATTTTCGCAACATATACCGCAAATGTCTAAATAACGTTAATTTATCGTCAAGTGCACGACTTGTATATGATACGAAAATCACTGCTCATTGGACGAAATCAAACCTTTGCTTCGCATTAAGCGATTTTCGATTCTGATCTAAAAATCATAGACTTAAGCAACGTTTGATGTCGTCCCATGTGCGAGGTGGTATTTCAGAGTGACCCATTCAATTGACTGCTGCGTGAGACACGGGTGATAAAACAAAATTGTCCGAAGGTTCTCAGTCTTGCAGCCAAGAAGGGGTTTAGATGCATAAAGAAACAAGATTAAATTAGCGCGTATCATACTTCAAGATCAGCCAGCCGGTTGGAGACCATTCACCGTGGAGAAAAAAGGATAGCTTGGGTATTGCCGTCTACCCTAAGAAGTGAACAATTTAAATGATCGCCAATGCTGCTAACCAAGCCTGAAGCATGCAAATTGAAGCAAACAAAATGATACCATCTCCATACACACATACATATTCGAGTTGGGATTTCGTGAAAATCCCGGTGAAATTTCGTTGGGCGCCATCTATGTTACGTCCGGGTATATTTACCAGTGCCGAGGGGTTCCGGCATAACTTTGGTGTCCGGCTAACTTGAGCTAAAGTTGGCGTGTTTCATGACCCCTGGTGTCATCGGACGTATCACAGCTACACTTAGCCGACAAGTGTATTTATTATACTAGAGAAAATCAAATAAAATTTTATACGTGTGTACGGGTATGGCCACTTTGCCGCGAGCTATACGAAAAGGGGGAATCTGGTGGAATGGTCCCCTGTTGGTGCATTTTCACCTCCCACCCGTGGTAGCGGGCGCACCTGATAATTTTACGCTACCCCTTAATAGATACCTCTGCTACTTACCCCGCCTCACAGCGACCATCCTTTCTCTCTATGTTATTAGATTAATTACTGGAATTCATTTTATAAACAAAAATTTATTTCAAGTTTTTTTAATACAATTCCATTTCTGTTACTTAAGGTAAAAAAAAGTATAATAATTATGCTAACGTATAAAAAAAAATAATATATATATCTTACATTAAACAATTTCTTTATTGGCCCTCTTGAGGTTGCGGTTTGTCTACCCTGGATTGCCTCTCCTCTCTCTGGCGTATGCGTGGTGAATTTCTTCTTCTGTCGGTTCTGTTCTATTGCATTTGTTAGATGCTCAGATTAACTTTTGTTGTTATTTGTTACAAATTTTGTTGTTAAATGTTGCAATTTGTTTGTACCTTTTTAAAAAAAAAAATGTATCTGTTGTTGTTGTTATGTGTTTAGTTTGGTAAAATGTATCTTGTTGTTGTTGTTGTTACATTGGTAGTTTAGTGAAAGTTATCTGTGGTTGTTGTTAAAAATTTAGTTTTAGGTAGGAAGCAATTTATTTTTACTAAGTCGATAAGACTTGATTTATTTGTTTCGAGTGCTTTTTTTTTTTACTTTTTTTTTCTAAACAATTAAAAATTCAATTGGGGTTAAAACGCCAACACTGCCGAACGTTTTTGGGTACCGCAACAATAGTTTTACATTATTTCTTTTGATGAACCCAAAAGGAGTGTATGTAAATGAACAATTGATTTTGATAATCATTGATTTCATTAACCGATCTCTTTTTTTTTTTTGCATAAAAGCAACGAGCTATTAATTATTTCGTAGCAAAAGCCAAGGAATTGTGCAAATAGTTTTATTTAATTTATAATACGAAGAAATGTTCAAATAGCTTTTAAAGATTTTAAAAGTATTGTTATGTTACTGAGATTTAACGCTTTGTATTCTAAACACGGTATAATTTTTCACTGACTTATCACTTCGCTTTTTAGTTTTTAAACTCATTGCGTCAAATTATTTGTTAATTTGCGCCACCAATTTACAAAATGAAACGCACACCACCAATAACATTATCACACTGCCTTTTATTCTGCCTGCATTTTTTCCTGTTTAATGCCCTGTACCGTTTTGGCTTTTTTTTGTTTTGTAATTTTCGTTAAGCAAGCGGCAGAATTAATAAAAAAAATTCATTACATCGAAGGAATTTATGACCTTGTTAAAGCACTTGTCTTTAGCGCCAAAAGTTGGCACAGTGGAGCAGACTGATAAAAAAACAGAAAAAAGATTATGTATTCTAAATCACTAACAAACTGTCTCGTTTCTGAGCAAGAGGAGAAAGAACCCACTATGGCTCCCTGAGTGGCGTCTGAAATACCAATGGTCAGCCATTCCCAGCGGGAGACGCAGAACTCTTAATACAAAAAAAAAATCCTCCAACTCAAAATCCACGCATACATGATCTGCCTGCCACACTGGTAACTGACTCATTCTATGCGCGGCTATGGCTCGTCGGGCTTGGGCGGGTGTCCGTTGCAGTCAGACATGTATGAAACAATCTATTTTGTGTACCAGTGCATTTGCTCAAACTAAAATAACTGGAAAAAGGAGGCGCGAACATGACAAAGAAAAAGACTGCCACTAGAAGCAGCACGGTATGTCTGATGGCTAAAAAAACACTTCATTTGTTCCCAGGGGTCTAGATGTGGTGTAACCCCGAGGCGGCCCTCCCTCGGCATAAATCATTCTGCCAAGCCGTGATAGTAGCATAAGCCTCAAAAAAAATATCCTCTACTATCCCCTAATTAATCACCGATTGTCACCTTCGGCCAACCAAATACCTACCTTATCTTACTTTAAGCCAACATAGTGCAAAAAGAAACACTTGGATTGAAGTTACAATTCATATTTCAAATAACATGGTATATTTCTAGTATTCAAAACTTATATCGAACTTTTAATACTGATCTAATTTTAGGACTTCGCAAATATACCTATATACCTATATACAGTAAATCATAGAAACAAACAAACCAAATTTGACACCAAACAGCAGGTGGCTCAGCCTTAAGGCCAAATATACCAACTGAAAAAGTTCAAACACCCTAATTAGCGCTAATTTTCGGCGGAACGTATGAAATCGCTAGATATAAGGACTAAGTAATACCCCTGTTCAATGTTTACAAAACAACTGATTCCAATTAATCAAAACTCTGTACTCATAAATTCAGAAAAAAAATTTTTATCGAGCTATGATATTTCACTCATGAATTTATAAGTAGTAGAATTACGCAAACTTAATCTTATAATAAAAATTCAATAAAACCATACGAGCTGGAACAGCAATGTACCAAATGTGCTTTTAAAACACAAATGTGTGCCTTTATCACGCACCCTGACTTTTCTTAAACAGAGCTTGCCACGGTTGGTGCTGCCGCAGGAAAATTGCGAACACAGGAAGAGGTTTTCTAAAATTACTTTACAGCTATGCTTCAATGGCTATTCAAATCTAAATGACTGAATACCAGAATTAACAACCCTCAAACTTTAATGTTTCTAAAGTTCAACTTTTCTGCACGGGTGCACCAAAAGTGGCTGGCAATTTACTACAGCGTGGTTTTGCTGCTCGAACTTTTATAGCTTCTTTTTCTTTTACAAAATTTCTTATTTTACTATCCCCAAAGGTTTCGGGTAGAAGTTCTAGTCACAATACAATCAAATATGTTTAATTATTAACAAATTATTTCGTGTCGTGTGCCTCGGCTAAATAAAGGTACTCTAAATAGAGCCTTGGCTTGCTAAAAATCTAAAAATTTAACACTCGATTTCGATATGGTGACAAGACCTAGTAGATAGCTTCGGGTCTCAATTCATTACACGATTCAGACATTGAATAATTATTACACAAAGAGGTGAAATTAGGTTTAGGTGCAAAAAGATTTAATTTTTTCTTTTTAATCTAAAAAATCAAAAAAAACTTACAAAAACGGAAATTTCAAAAGTGTTTACCCATGCCGAGGGTGGACTTCCAATACAACTCCCCGGGTGGGTTGGGATCTACCGGTTGGTAGGAGATTCCCTACACGTTTTTTTTTTTTTTTTCTTACTTCCTTAAACTGGAAATAGTAATCAAACTTCTATGCCTCAATACGGAAAACTTATCATTTACCCCTGCTACTTTCAAACGCTTATGCGTCCCATAAGTTGTTTAAATTCCACTTCTGAATAATCGTTGATTCTACACATTCAATAAAATACAAAACATTTTACTTATCTTATTACTGATGGTGGTGTTGAAACGTCAAATTGTGCTGAAGATGGTGTTGATATGGATGCAATGGTGGTGGTGAAACATCAAATTGAGCTGATGATGGTGGTGAGTATTTGATGGTGGTGTTGGCTCAAATTGTGTCAATGAGCACACGCCTGGAAGTTGACAAAAGGTGCCTTTTAGGTGATGAACCCGCCAATTGGGGTCGACAAGAGGTAGGTGTGTAGATTGGCGCTAGGTAGGTAGTTTGGCAAAAGGTAAGTATGTAGATTGACGCCTGGCTTGTGGATTGGCAAAAAGGTAAGTATGTAGATTGACGCCTGGCTTGTGGATTAGCAAAAGGTAAGTGCTTGATGAAATGCTAATGGCAAAAAGACAAAAAAATGGACACGTTTGACCAATGTGTGCTGGGGCTGAGTTTATATTCTGACACCCATGACTGCCTCTGGATAGCTTTACCTCCCCTTTCAGCCAAATCTTCACTCGTGGGATTCTGTAGTGGCTTGGTGGCTGGCTCCACCAGTCTTTCTGAGGCCAAACCACAAAACAACCAGAAGGGTCACCAGCTCTACCAGACTACAAAAATTACCAATTTATTGCCAAATATATTGAAAGTGGCATCCTTACGGTACGTGTGGATCTAGTGAAGGACAGCAAACATGAAAATTTTTATATAGCTGTCTCTGTTGGTTGGCTCCGCATTTGTTTACATTTGATTTTTGGTTAGAAAAATTCAGTGCAAATCTGATGCAAACAAAACAGCTTTGCAAGCAAACAAATAATATTTATTTGTATTTAATATTTTATTTGCATTGAGTATATCACTAGCAGTACATGGAATATGTTTAAAACGTAGTTTTCAAAGCTTTTCATTTATGTTTTCTACTTTTTTCGTAAAAATTACAACAAAACCAATATTTTTCCAAACACTTTACAACAACATTTTTTCATTGTTTATGTTTGTTTTTGTATACACTAGTTGTTCTCACACACTCATGTTGCTACGATTTCCTGCACTGCTCATCGCTGGCCCGTCCCCAAACAAATGATATGGCCATTTAACAAAAGTCATTTTTGGGATATCTGGTTAGTCTGTGGGCCAAACTCTCGCCCCCGTGCCTACTTCACTTCGCGGTGCCCTTAACAAAAACTCTTCAGCACTTTTACCTTGCCTTCTGCACTGAATTTTCGCCGGTGGCTGCTCTTACCCACTTGCGCCAGTCTTTTCAAACGCCTTTTTGTCGCCCCAGGCCTCTTATATGCTGAGATGCTGCAGATATACACGGATGCAATCGCCTTCTATCTGATTTTTCTCTGCCGTGCTGTGTACTGCTCAACGTCCGGAATCAAAAAGACCGGAAACGCGGGCATTATTTCTGACGGCCATTCTGCCTTTCGTAAACGTTTGGAAACTATACTTAGGAATCGTTTGGAAAAACAAGTTATTTACATTCCTGTGTTTACACATCCCTGTGTCTACACTCGCAATACCACAGTAGTGCCAAGTCACCTGGGACAAGCTCACGCAATTTTACTTACTATTTATATACGTCACTAACATTAACCAAAGCAATGACATTTTTGCAGTCTGTTATGGATGATTTTTTGTCATCTCAGAAGACTGTTATTTGCTCTTTATATGATAGCTTTTTCATACATGTTCTTGCTTATATCATTGAAGATCTATGTAAATGCTCATTTATTGATACAACTTGAACATTTACGCCAAACCATACGTTGTTTGTTAACATTTGATTGACATTTTTAATTTTATTGCACTATGATAATTTTACAAATAAAAATCTATATTAAATTCCTTTTCACGCTCAAGTTCAACCCATGGTTTGTCACTTTTAAATCAAGATTAATTAACAAAAGACGCGTAGATAACCGGCTGTCTCTAGGTAGCAAACACACTTCTTTAGCACCCTATGAACTTTGAACGTGTCAAATTTCACAATATTGGCACAGACGCTTTAACCACTCGGCAACCAAAGCTCACGGAATTTTACTTTCTATTTATATACTTCACTAACATTAACCCAAGCAATGAAATTTTTGCAGTCTGTTACGGATGATTTTTTAACATCTCAGAAAACTGATATTTGCTCTTTATATGAGAGCTTTTTCATACATGTTCTTGTTTATATCATTGAGATCTATGTACATGCTCATTTATTGATACAACTTGAACATTTACGCCAAACCATATGTTGTTTGTTAACATTTTATTGACATTTTGAATTTTATTGCGCTATGATAATTTTACACATATTTATATTAAATTCCTTTTCAGGCTCAAGTTCAACCCTTGGTTTGTCACTTTTAAATCAAGATTAATTAAGTAAAGAAACGTAAAATTTTACAACTAGGTGGACAACCGGCTATTTTTGGGTAGCAAAGACACTTCACCAGCACCCTATGAACTTTGAACGTGTCAAATTTCACAATTTTGGCACATCCAATTTAACCACTCGGCAACCAAAGCGCACGCAATTTTACTTTCTATTTATATACTTAACTAACATTAACCAAAAAAATTACATTTATGCAGTCTGTTATGGATGATTTTTGTCATCTCAGAAGACGGTTATTTGCTCTTTATATGATAACTTTTTCATACATGTTCTTGTTTATATAATTGAGATCTTTGTACATGCTCATTTATTGCTACAACTTGAACATTTACGCCAAACCATACGTTGTTTGTTAAAATTTTATTGACATTTTATTGAACTATGATAATTTTACATACATTTATATTAAATTCCTTTTCAGGCTCAAGTTCAACCCATGGTTTGTCACTTTTAAATCAAGATTAATTAAGTAAAGAAACGTAAAATTTTATAGCTAGGTGGACAACCGGCTGTTTCTAGGTAGAAAACACACTTCTTTAGCACCCTATGAACTTTAAACGTGTCAAATTTCACAATCTTCTCATAGCCGCTTTAACCACTAGGCAACCAAAGCGCACGCAATTTTACTTTCTATTTATATACTTAACTAACATTAATAAAAGCAATAACATTTTTGCAGTCTTTTATGGATGATTTTTTGTCGTCTCAGAAGACTGTTATTTGCTCTTTATATGATAGCTTTTTCATACATGTTCTTGTTTATATCATTGAAGATCTATGTAAATGCTCATTTATTGATACAACTTGAACATTTACGCCAAACCATACGTTGTTTGTTAACATTTGATTGACATTTTTAATTTTATTGCACTATGATAATTTTACACATATTTATATTAAATTCCTTTTCAGGCTCGCGTTCAACCCATGGTTTGTCACTTTTAAATCAAGATTAATTAAGTAAAGAAACGTACAATTTTATAGCTAGGTGGACAACCGGCTGTCTCTAGGTAGCAAACACACTTCTTTAGCACCCTATGAACTTTGAACGTGTCAAATTTCACAATTTTGGCACAGCCGCTTTAACCACTCGGCAACCAAAGCTCACGCAATTTTACGTACTATTTATATACGTCACTAACATTAACCAAAGCAATGACATTTTTGCAGTCTGTTATCGATGATTTTTTGTCATCTCAGAAGACTGTTATTTAATCTTTATATGAGAGATTTTTCATACATGTTCTTGTTTACATCACTGAGATCTATGTAAATGCTCATTTATTAATACAACTTGAATATTTACACCAAACCATACGTTGTTTGTTAACATTTTATTGGCATTTTTAATTTTATTGCACTATGATAATTTTACACACATTTATATTAAATTCCTTTTCAGGCTCAAGTTCAACACTTGCTTTGTCACTTATAAATCAAGGCTAATTAAGTAAAGAAACGTAAAATTTTTTAGCTAGGTGGACAACCGGGTGTTTCTAGGTAGCAAACACACTTCTTTAGCACCCTATGAACTTTGAACGTGTCAAATTTAACAATATTGGCACAGACGCTTTAACCACTCGGCAACCAAAGCTCACAGAATTTTACTTTCTATTTATATACGTCACTAACATTAACCAAAGCAATGACATTTTTGCAGTCTGTTATGGATGATTTTTTGTCATCTCAGAAGACTGTTATTTGCTCTTTATATGATAGCTTTTTCATACATGTTCTTGCTTATATCATTGAAGATCTATGTAAATGCTCATTTATTGATACAACTTGAATATTTACACCAGACCATACGCTGTTTGTTAACATTTTATTGACATTTTTAATTTTATTGCACTATGATAATTTTACACACATTTACATTAAATTCCTTTTCAGGCTCAAGTTCAACACTTGGTTTGTCACTTTTAAATCAAGGCTAATTAACTAAAGAAACGTACAATTTTATAGCTAGGTGGACAACCGGCTGTCTCTAGGTAGCAAACACACTTCTTTAGCAGCCTATGAACTTTGAACGTGTCAAATTTCACAATTTTGGCACAGCCGCTTTAACCACTCGGCAACCAAAGCTCACGCAATTTTACTTACTGTTTATATATACTTCACTAACATTAACCAAAGCAATGACATTTTTGCAGTCTGTTATGGATGATTTTTTGTCATCTCAGAAGACCGTAATTTGCTCTTTATAAGAGAGCTTTTTCATACATGTTCTTGCTTATATTATTGAAGATCTAGATGCTCATTTATTGATACAAATTGAACATTTACGCCAAGCCAAGCGTTGTTTGTTAACATTTCACTGACATTTTTAATTTTATTGAACTATGATAATTTTACATACATTTATATTAAATTCCTTTTCAGGCTCAAGTTAAACCCATGGTTTGTCACTTTTAAATCAAGATTAATTAAGTAAAGAAACGTAAAATTTTATAGCTAGGTGGACAACCGGCTGTTTCTAGGTAGAAAACACACTTCTTTAGCACCCTATGAACTTTAAACGTGTCAAATTTCACAATCTTCTCATAGCCGCTTTAACCACTCGGCAACCAAAGCGCACGCAATTTTACTTTCTATTTATATACTTAACTAACATTAATAAAAGCAATAACATTTTTGCAGTCTGTTATGGATGATTTTTTGTCGTCTCAGAAGACTGTTATTTGCTCTTTATATGATAGCTTTTTCATACATGTTCTTTCTTATATCATTGAAGATCTATGTAAATGCTCATTTATTGATACAACTTGAACATTTACGCCAAACCATACGTTGTTTGTTAACATTTTGTTGACATTTTTAATTTTATTGCACTATGATAATTTTACAAATAAAAATATATACTAAATCCCTTTTCAGGCTCAAGTTCAACCCATGGTTTGTCACTTTTAAATCAAGATTAATTAAGTAAAGAAACGTAAAATTTTACAGCTAGGTGGACAAATGGCTGTTTTTGGGTAGCAAAGACACTTCTCCAGCACCCTATGAACTTTGAACGTGCCAAATTTCACTATTTTGGCACATCCACTTTAACCACTCGGCAACCAAAGCTCACGCAATTTTACTTTCTATTTATATACTTCACTAACATTAACCAAAGAAATAACATTTTTGCAGTCTGTTATGGATGATTTTTGTCATCTCAGAAGACTGTTATTTGATCTTTATATGAGAGCTTTTTCATACATGTTCTTGTTTATATCACTGAGATCTATGTAAATGCTCATTTATTAATACAACTTGAATATTTACACCAAACCATACGTTGTTTGTTAACATTTTATTGACATTTTTAATTTTATTGCACTATGATAATTTTACACACACTTATATTAAATTCCTTTTCAGGCTCAAGTTCGAAACTGGGTTTGTCACTTTTAAATTAAGGCTAATTAACTAAAGAAACGTAAAATTTTATAGCTAGGTGGACAACCGGGTGTTTCTAGGTAGCAAACACACTTCTTTAGCACCCTATGAACTTTGAACGTGTCAAATTTCACAATATTGGCACAGACGCTTTAACCACTCGGCAACCAAAGCTCACGGAATTTTACTTTCTGTTTATATACTTCACTAACATTAACCAAAGCAATGAAATTTTTGCAGTCTTTTACGGATGATTTTTTAACATCTCAGAAAACTGGTATTTGCTCTTTATATGAGAGCTTTTTCATACATGTTCTTGTTTATATCATTGAGATCTATATACATGCTCATTTATTGATACAACTTGTACATTTACGCCAAACCATATGTTGTTTGTTAACATTTTATTGACATTTTGAATTTTATTGCGCTATGATAATTTTACACATATTTATATTATATTCCTTTTCAGGCTCACGTTCAACCCGTGGTTTTTCACTTTTAAATCAAGATTAATTAAGTAAAGAAACGTAAAGTTTTACAGCTAGGTGGACAAATGGCTGTTTTTGGGTAGCAAAGACACTTCACCAGCACCCTATGAACTTTGAACATGTCAAATTTCACAATTTTGGCACATCCACTTTAACCACTCGGCAACCAAAGCTCACGGAATTTTACTTTCTATTTATATACTTCACTAACATTAAACAAAGAAATTACATTTATGCAGTCTGTTATGGATGATTTTTGTCTTCTCAGAAGACTGTTATTTGTTCTTTATATGATAGCTTTTTCATACATGTTCTTGTTTATATCATTGAGATGCTCATTTATTGCTACAACTTGAACATTTACGCCATACCATACGTTGTTTGTTAACATTTTATTGACATTTGTAATGTTATTGCACTATGATAATTTTACAGATATTTATATTAAATTCCTTTTCAGGCTCATATTCAACCCTTGGTTCGTCACTTTTCAATCAAGATTAATGAAGTAAAGAAACGTAAAATTTTACAGCTAGGTGGACAAATGGCTGTTTTTGGGTAGCAAAGACACTTCACCAGCACAGTATGAACTTTGAACGTGTCAAATTTCACAATATTGGCACAGACGCTTTAACCACTCGGCAACCAAAGCTCACGTAATTTTACTTTCTATTTATATACTTCACTAGCATTAACCAAAGAAATTACATTTTTGCAGTCTGTTATGGATGATTTTTGTCATCTGAGAAGACTGTTATTTGCTCTTTATATGAGAGCTTTTTCATACATGTTCTTGCTTATATCACTGAGATCTATGTAAATGCTCATTTATTAATACAAGTTGAGCATTTACACCAAACCATACGCTGTTTGTTAACATTTTATTGACATTTTTAATTTTATTGCACTATGATAATTTTACACACATTTATATTAAAATCCTTTTCAGGCTCAAGTTCAACACTTGGTTTGTCACTTTTAAATCAAGGCTAATTAACTAAAGAAACGTACAATTTTATAGCTAGGTGGACAACCGGCTGTCTCTAGGTAGCAAACACACTTCACCAGTACCCTATGAACTTTGAACGTGTCAAATTTCATAATTTTGGCACATCCACTTTAACCACTCGGCAACCAAAACTCACGCAATTTTACTTTCTATTTATATACTTCACTAACATTAACCAAAGAAATTACATTTTTGCAGTCTATTATGGATGATTTTGGTCATCTCAGAAGACTGTTATTTACTCTTTATATGAAAGCTTTTTCATACTTGTTCTTGCTTATATCACTGAGATCTATGTAAATGCTCATTTATTAATACAAGTTGAGTATTTACACCAAACCATACGTTGTTTGTTAACATTTTATTGACATTTTTAATTTTATTGCACTATGATAATTTTACACACATTTATATTAAATTCCTTTTCAGGCTCAAGTTCAACCCATGGTTTGTCACTTTTAAATCAAGATTAATTAACAAAAGACGCGTAGATAACCGGCTGTCTCTAGGTAGCAAACACACTTCTTTAGTACCCTATGAACTTTGAACGTGTCAAATTTCACAATATTGGCACAGACGCTTTAACCACTCGGCAACCAAAGCTCACGGAATTTTACTTTCTGTTTATATACTTCACTAACATTAACCAAAGCAATGAAATTTTTTCAGTCTTTTACGGATGATTTTTTAACATCTCAGAAAACTGGTATTTGCTCTTTATATGAGAGCTTTTTCATACATGTTCTTGTTTATATCACTGAGATCTATATACATGCTCATTTATTGATACAACTTGTACATTTACGCCAAACCATATGTTGTTTGTTAACATTTTATTGACATTTTGAATTTAATTGCGCTATGATAATTTTACACATATTTATATTAAATTCCTTTTCAGGCTCACGTTCAACCCATGGTTTTTCACTTTTAAATCAAGATTAATTAAGTAAAGAAACGTAAAATTTTACAGCTAGGTGGACAAATGGCTGTTTTTGGGTAGCAAAGACACTTCACCAGCACCCTATGAACTTTGAGCATGTCAAATTTCACAATTTTGGCACATCCACTTTAACCATTCGGCAACCAAAGCTCACGGAATTTTACTTTCTATTTATATACTTCACTAACATTAAACAAAGAAATTACATTTATGCAGTCTGTTATGGATGATTTTTGTCTTCTCAGAAGACTGTTATTTGTTCTTTATATGATAGCTTTTTCATACATGTTCTTGTTTATATCATTGAGATCTTTGTACATGCTCATTTATTGCTACAACTTGAACATTTACGCCAAACCATATGTTGTTTGTTAAAATTTTATTGACATTTTGAATTTTATTGCGCTATGATAATTTTACACATATTTATATTAAATTCCTTTTCAGGCTCAAGTTCAACCCTTAGTTTGTCACTTTTAAATGAAGATTAATTAAGTAAAGAAACGTAAAATTTTACAGCTAGGTGGACAAATGGCTGTTTTTGGGTAGCAAAGACACTTCACCAGCACCCTATGAACTTTGAACGTGTCAAATTTCACAATTTTGGCACATCCACTTTAACCACTCGGCAACCAAAGCTCACGCAATTTTACTTTCTATTTATATACTTCACTCGCATTAACCAAAGAAATTACATTTTTGCAGTCTGTTATGGATAATTTTTGTCATCTCAGAAGACTGTTATTTGCTCTTTATATGATAGCTTTTTCATACATGTTCTTGCTTATATTATTGAAGATCTAGATGCTCATTTATTGATACAAATTGAACATTTACGCCAAGCCAAGCGTTGTTTGTTAACATTTCACTGAAATTTTTAATTTTATTGAACTATGATAATTTTACATACATTTATATTAAATTCCTTTTCAGGCTCAAGTTCAACCCATGGTTTGTCACTTTTAAATCAAGATTAATTAAGTAAAGAAACGTAAAATTTTATAGCTAGGTGGACAACCGGCTGTTTCTAGGTAGAAAACACACTTCTTTAGCACCCTATGAACTATAAACGTGTCAAATTTCACAATCTTCTCATAGCCACTTTAACCGCTCGGCAACCAAAGCGCACGCAATTTTACTTTCTATTTATATACTTCACTCGCATTAACCAAAGAAATTACATTTTTGCAGTCTGTTATGGATGATTTTTGTCATCTCAGAAGACTGTTATTTGATCTTTATATGAGAGCTTTTTCATACATGTTCTTGCTTATATCACTGAGATCTATGTAAATGCTCATTTATTTATACAAGTTGAGTATTTACACCAAACCATACGTTGTTTGTTAACATTTTATTGACATTTTTAATTTTATTGCACTATGATAATTTAACACACATTTATATTAAATTCCTTTTCAGGCTCAAGTTCAACACTTGGTTTTTCACTTTTAAATCAAGGCTAATTAACTAAAGAAACGTACAATTTTATAGCTAGGTGGACAACCGGCTGTCTTTAGGTAGCAAACACACTTCTTTAGCACCCTATGAACTTTAAACGTGTCAAATTTCACAATCTTCTCATAGCCGCTTTAACCACTCGGCAACCAAAGCGCACGCAATTTTACTTTCTATTTATATACTTAACTAACATTAACCAAAGCAATGACATTTTCGCAGTCTGTTATGGATGATTTTTTGTCATCTCAGAAGACTGTTATTTGCTCTTTATATGATAGCTTTTTCATACATGTTCTTGCTTATATTATTGAAGATCTAGATGCTCATTTATTGATACAAATTGAACATTTACGCCAAGCCAAGCGTTGTTTGTTAACATTTCACTGAAATTTTTAATTTTATTGAACTATGATAATTTTACATACATTTATATTAAATTCCTTTTCAGGCTCAAGTTCAACCCATGGTTTGTCACTTTTAAATCAAGATTAATTAAGTAAAGAAACGTAAAATTTTATAGCTAGGTGGACAACCGGCTGTTTCTAGGTAGAAAACACACTTCTTTAGCACCCTATGAACTATAAACGTGTCAAATTTCACAATCTTCTCATAGCCGCTTTAACCACTCGGCAACCAAAGCGCACGCAATTTTACTTTCTATTTATATACTTAACTAACATTAATAAAAGCAATAACATTTTTGCAGTCTGTTATGGATGATTTTTTGTCGTCTCAGAAGACTGTTATTTGCTCTTTATATGATAGCTTTTTCATACATGTTCTTGTTTATATCATTGAAGATCTATGTAAATGCTCATTTATTGATACAACTTGAACATTTACGCCAAACCATACGTTGTTTGTTAACATTTTATTGACATTTTTAATTTTATTGCACTATGATAATTTTACACATATTTATATTAAATTCTTTTTCAGGCTCACGTTCAACCCATGGTTTGTCACTTTTAAATCAAGATTAATTAAGTAAAGAAACGTAAAATTTTACAGCTAGGTGGACAAATGGCTGTTTTTGGGTAGCAAACACACTTCTTTAGCACATTATGAACTATGAACGTGTCAAATTTCACAATTTTGGCACATCCACTTTAACCACTCGGCAACCAAAGCTCACGCAATTTTACTTTCTATTTATATACTTCACTAACATTAACCAAAGAAATTACATTTTTGCAGTCTGTTATGGATGATTTTTGTCATCTCAGAAGACTGTTATTTGATCTTTATATGAGAGCTTTTTCATACATGTTCTTGTTTATATCACTGAGATCTATGTAAATGCTCATTTAGTAATACAACTTGAATATTTACACCAAACCATACGTTGTTTGTTAACATTTTATTGACATTTTTAATTTTATTGCACTATGATAATTTTACACACATTTATATTAAATTCCTTTTCAGGCTCAAGTTCAACACTTGGTTTGTCACTTTTAAATCAAGGCTAATTAACTAAAGAAACGTACAATTTTATAGCTAGGTGGACATCCGGCTGTCTCTAGGTAGCAAACACACTTCTTTAGCACCCTATGAACTTTGAACGTGTCAATTTTGAATTTTATTGCGCTATGATAATTTTACACATATTTATATTAAATTCCTTTTCAGGCTCATGTTCAACCCATGCTTTGTTACTTTTAAATCAAGATCAATGAAGTAAAGAAACGTAAAATTTTACAGCTAGGTGGACAACCGGCTGTTTTTGGGTAGCAAAGACACTTCACCAGCACCCCATGAACTTTGAACGTGTCAAATTTCACAATTTTGGCACATCCACTTTAACCACTCGGCAACCAAAGCTCACGCAATTTTACTTTCTATTTATATACTTCACTAACATTAACCAAAGAAATTACATTTATGCAGTCTGATATGGATGATTTTTTGTCATCTCAGAAGACTGTTATTTGCTCTTTATATGATAGCTTTTTCATACATGTTCTTGCTTATATCATTAAAGATCTATGTAAATGCTCATTTATTGCTACAACTTGAACATTTACGCCAAACCATACGCTGTTTGTTAACATTTTATTGACATTTTTAATTTTATTGCACTATGATAATTTTACAGATATTTATATTAAATTCCTTTTCAGGCTCATGTTCAACCCATGCTTTGTTACTTTTAAATCAAGATCAATGAAGTAAAGAAACGTAAAATTTTACAGCTAGGTGGACAACCGGCTGTTTTTGGGTAGCAAAGACACTTCACCAGCACAGTACGAACTTTGAACGTGTCAAATTTCACAATTTTGGCACATCCACTTTAACCACTCGGCAACCAAAGCTCACGCAATTTTACTTTCTATTTATATACTTCACTAACATTAACCAAAGAAATTACATTTTTGCAGTCTGTTATGGATGATTTTTGTCATCTCAGAAGACTGTTATTTGCTCTTTATATGAGAGCTTTTTCATACATGTTCTTGCTTATATCACTGATATCTTTGTAAATGCTCATTTATTAATACAAGTTGAGTATTTACACCAAACCATACGTTGTTTGTTAACATTTTATTGACATTTTTAATTTTATTGCACTATGATAATTTTACACACATTTATATTAAATTCCTTTTCAGGCTCAAGTTCAACACTTGGTTTGTCACTTTTAAATCAAGGCTAATTAACTAAAGAAACGTACAATGTTATAGCTAGGTGGACAACCGGCTGTCTCTAGGTAGCAAACACACTTCTTTAGCACCCTATGAACTTTGAACGTGTCAAATTTCACAAGTTTGGCACAGCCGCTTTAACCACTCGGCAACCAAACCTCACGCCATTTTACTTACTATATACAGTAGAATCTTAGAAAAGTTTACTCGCGTAAAAGTTAAACACGCGGATAAGTTAACCTTTTTCATTATCAACGAGCAGCTCTAAAAAGTTAACTTTTCGGTTAACTTTTTAGAGCGTGTACATTTTTTTAAAACAACGGCTATTTCATTGATAATAGTGGCAGCTTTGTCACTTAAAATCTTCTCAGTGGCAATGCTAAATCTTTATTTTTGTTTAATATATTCGGGTATTCCCCGAACTTTCTTTTTGTCTACCTTCAACATTGCTGTTGAAGTTCTTGTTAGTCGTCAGTGTTTATTTAGCTTGTGAGTTTTGCGGTGCTTATTTAAAAAATGCCAAAGCAAAAGAAATCACAAATCAGGTTGGATTTGCAACAGAAAGTGCAGATTTTAAAAAAGCTTGATCAAGGTATACATGGAAAGCGATTGGCGTTGGAATATGGTGTATCCAAAGTAGCCATATCGAAGATAAAGAAAAAACGTAACGAAATCTTGGAGGCTGTTGCGAACACATATGAAAAATCTAACAGGAAAACACTTCATAAACCGGAATATGCTGATCTTGAGTCAAAGTTGTACAAGTGGTTTTTAGACCAAAGACAGCGTAACTGTGCACTGAATGGACCAATTTTAAAAAGCAGAGCCAAGTACGAATTCGCAAAAATTCACCCTGGAAAAACATTTAATGCTAGTGATGGGTGGCTTGCAAATTTTAAAAAGAGGTACGGTATTCGCAATCTAAAAATTTGTGGCGAAATCCTTTCTAGTTGTTGCTCCTTTTATTCATCATTTAAGAGCAAAAATCAACGAAATGAAGTTATCCGATTCACAACTTTACAACGCAGATGAAACTGGACTGTTTTATCGTTTTCTGCCTGATAAAACATTTGTGGCTGCAACCGAAAAGACAGCACCGGGCCGAAAAATTGCAAAGGAAAGAATAACTCTTTTGTTGTGTGCGAACGCAGATGGATCGCACAAATTGAAACCATTGGTAATTGGTAAATCTGCAAACCCTCGCTGTTTTAAAGGATTTGAAAGTTGTGTATTACTTTTAAAATTTATTACATACTTTATTTATTAATTTTTTCGACCAAAAAAAAACTCGCTTACAAAAGTTTAAAGTTCAGAAAAGTTAATACCCCTTGGAACATTTTGGTTAACTTTTTTAAGATTCTACTGTATATACGTCACTAACATTAACCAAAGAAATTACATTTATGCAGTCTATTATGGATGATTTTTTGTCATCTCAGAAGACTGTTATTTGCTCTTTATATGATAGCTTTTTCATCCATGTTCTTGCTTATATCATTGAAGATCTATGTAAATGCTCATTTATTGATACAACTTGAACATTTACGCCAAACCATACGTTGTTTGTTAACATTTGATTGACATTTTTAATTTTATTGCACTATGATAATTTTACAGATATTTATATTAAATTCCTTTTCAGGCTCATGTTCAACCCTTGGTTTGTCACTTTTAAATCAAGATTAATTAAGTAAAGAAACGTAAAATTTTACAGCTAGGTGGACAACCGGCTGTTTTTGGGTAGCAAAGACACTTCACCAGCACCCTATGAACTTTGAACGTGTCAAATTTCACAATTTTGGCACAGCCGCTTTAACCACTCGGCAACCAAAGCTCACGCAATTTTACTTACTATTTATTATATACTTCACTAACATTAACCAAAGCAATGACATTTTTGCAGTCTGTTATGGATGATTTTTTGTCATCTCAGAAGACCGTTATTTGCTCTTTATATGAGAGCTTTTTCATACATGTTCTTGTTTATATAATTGAAGATCTATGTAAATGGTCATTTATTGATAAAACTTAAACATTTACGCCAAACCATACGTTGTTTGTTAATATTTGGTTGACATTTTTAATTTTATTGCACTATGATAATTTTACAAATACAAATATATATTAAATTCCTTTTCAGGCTCACGTTCAACCCATGGTGTCACTTTTAAATCAAGATTAATTAACAAAAGACGCGTAGATAACCGGCTGTCTCTAGGTAGCAAAGACACTTCACCAGCACCCTATGAACTTTGAACGTGTCAAATTTCACAACTTTGGCACATCCACTTTAACCACTCGGCAACCAAAGCTCACGCAATTTTACTTTCTATTTATATACTTCACTAACATTAACCAAAGAAATTACATTTTTGCAGTCTGTTATGGATGATTTTTGTCATCTCAGAAGACTGTTATTTGCTCTTTATATGAGAGCTTTTTCATACATGTTCTTGCTTATATCACTGAGATCTATGTAAATGCTCACTTATTAATACAAGTTGAGTATTTACACCAAACCATACGTTGTTTGTTAACATTTTATTGATATTTTTAATTTTCTTGCACTATGATAATTTTACACACAATTATATTAAATTCCTTTTCAGGCTCAAGTTCAACACTTGGTTTGTCACTTTTAAATCAAGGCTAATTAACTAAAGAAACGTACAATTTTATAGCTAGGTGGACAACCGGCTGTCTCTAGGTAGCAAACACACTTCTTTAGCACCCTATGAACTTTGAAAGTGTCAAATTTCCAAATTTTGGCACAGCCGCTTTAACCACTCGGCAACCAAAGCTCACGCAATTTTACTTACTATTTATATACTTCACTAACATTAACCAAAGCAATGACATTTTTGCAGTCTGTTATGGATGATGTTATGTGTAGCCAGTGCCCACTTTACCATTGTCGCTGCTGATGTTCATTATTTATTGCACTTGTTTAAATGTACGCTTAAAGTAATACGTATGTATGTTGAAATGTATGCATCTTCATGCTTACGAGTTTTTTCTTCTTAAATATAAATTTTGATATTTAGCAATGCAGCAGCAATAAATGAACAATAAAACATTACGGTTTGCTTTAACAATAGAATTGATAATATTCATTATTAAGTTGTTTTGTCGCTTTACCATTATAAATTAATTAATGTAATGTGAACCTTTTTTTGATTTTGTAATTCGAAAATAAAACACTGAAGTTAAGAAGTCGAAGTTTTTTAATTCGAAAAGGCTTTGATTTGGAAAATCCTGTAAAAAGGCTTACAGGAAACTTAAACAGATGATTTTTTGTCATCTCAGAAGACCGTTATTTGCTCTTTATATGAGAGCTTTTTCATACATGTTCTTGCTTATATTATTAAAGATCTAGATGCTCATTTATTGATACAAATTGAACACTTACGCCAAGCCAAGCGTTGTTTGTTAACATTTCACTGAAATTTTTAATTTTATTGAACTATAATAATTTTACATACATTTATATTAAATTCGTTTTCAGGCTCAAGTTCAACCCATGGTTTGTCACTTTTAAATCAAGATTAATTAACAAAAGACGCGTAGATAACCGGCTGTCTCTAGGTAGCAAACACACTTCTTTAGCACCCTATGAACTTTGAACGTGTAAAATTTCACAATATTGGCACAGACGCTTTATTGACATTTGTAATTTTATTGCACTATGATAATTTTACAGATATTTATATTAAATTCCTTTTCAGGCTCATGTTCAACCCTTGGTTTGTCACTTTTAAATCAAGATTAATGAAGTAAAGAAACGTAAAATTTTACAGCTAGGTGGACAACCGGCTGTTTTTGGGTAGCAAAGACACTTCACCAGCACAGTACGAACTTTGAACGTGTAAAATTTCACAATTTTGGCACATCCACTTTAACCACTCGGCAACCAAAGCTCACGCAATTTTACTTTCTATTTATATACTTCACTAACATTAACCAAAGAAATTACATTTTTGCAGTCTGTTATGGATGATTTTTGTCATCTCAGAAGACTGTTATTTGCTCTTTATATGAGAGCTTTTTCATACATGTTCTTGCTTATATCACTGAGATCTTTGTAAATGGTCATTTATTAATACAAGTTGAGTATTTACACCAAACCATATGTTGTTTGTTAACATTTTATTGACATTTTTAATTTTATTGCACTATGATAATTTTACACACATTTATATTAAATTCCTTTTCAGGCTCAAGTTCAACACTTGGTTTGTCACTTTTAAATCAAGGCTAATTAACTAAAGAAACGTACAATGTTATAGCTAGGTGGACAACCGGCTGTCTCTAGGTAGCAAACACACTTCTTTAGCACCCTATGAACTTTGAACGTGTCAAATTTCACAATTTTGGCACAGCCGCTTTAACCACTCGGCAACCAAAGCTCACGCAATTTTACTTACTATTTATATACTTCACTAACATTAACCAAAGCAATGACATTTTTGCAGTCTGTTATGGGTGAATTTTTGTTATCTCAGAAGACCGTTATTTGCTCTTTATATGAGAGCTTTTTCATACATGTTCTTGCTTATATTATTGAAGATCTAGATGCTCATTTTTTGATACAAACTGAACATTTACGCCAAGCCAAGCGTTGTTTGTTAACATTTCACTGAAATTTTTATTTTTATTGAACTATGATAATTTTACATACATTTATATTAAATTCCTTTTCAGGCTCAAGTTCAACACTTGGTTTGTCACTTTTAAATCAAGGCTAATTAACTAAAGAAACGTACAATTTTATAGCTAGGTGGACAACCGGCTGTCTCTAGGTAGCAAACACACTTCTTTAGCACCCTATGAACTTTAAACGTGTCAAATTTCACAATCTTCTCATAGCCACTTTAACCGCTCGGCAACCAAAGCGCACGCAATTTTACTTTCTATTTATATACTTAACTAACATTAATAAAAGCAATAACATTTTTGCAGTCTGTTATGGATGATTTTTTGTCGTCTCAGAAGACTGTTATTTGCTCTTTATATGATAGCTTTTTCATACATGTTCTTGTTTATATCATTGAAGATCTATGTAAATGCTCATTTATTGATACAACTTGAACATTTACGCCAAACCATACGTTGTTTGTTAACATTTTATTGACATTTTTAATTTTATTGCACTATGATAATTTTACACATATTTATATTAAATTCCTTTTCAGGCTCAAGTTCAACACTTGGTTTGTCACTTTTAAATCAAGGCTAATTAACTAAAGAAACGTACAATTTTATAGCTAGGTGGACAACCGGCTGTCTCTAGGTAGCAAACACACTTCTTTAGCACCCTATGAACTTTGAACGTGTCAAATTTCACAATTTTGGCACATCCACTTTAACCACTCGGCAACCAAAGCTCACGCAATTTTACTTACTATTTATATACTTCACTAACATTAACCAAAGAAATTACATTTATGCAGTCTGTTATGGATGATTTTTGTCATCTCAGAAGACTGTTATTTGCTCTTTATATGATAGCTTTTTCATACATGTTCTTGTTTATTTCATTGAGATCTTTGTACATGCTCATTTATTGCTACAACTTGAACATTTACGCCAAACCATACGTTGTTTGTTAACATTTTATTTACATTTGTAATTTTATTGCACTATGATAATTTTACAGATATTTATATTAAATTCCTTTTCGGGCTCATGTTCAACCCTTGGTTTGTCACTTTTAAATCAAGATTAATGAAGTAAAGAAACGTAAAATTTTACAGCTAGTTGGACAACCGGCTGTTTTTGGGTAGCAAAGACACTTCACCAGCACAGTATGAACTTTGAACGTGTCAAATTTCACAATTTTGGCACATCCACTTTAACCACTCGGCAACCAAAGCTCACGCAATTTTACTTTCTATTTATATACTTCACTAACATTAACCAAAGAAATTACATTTTTGCAGTCTGTTATGGATGATTTTTGTCATCTCAGAAGACTGTTATTTGCTCTTTATATGATAGCTTTTTCATACATGTTCTTGTTTATATCATTGAGATCTTTGTACATGCTCATTTACTGATACAACTTGAACATTTACGCCAAACCGTATGTTGTTTGTTAACATTTTATTGACATTTTGAATTTTATTGCGCTATGATAATTTTACACATATTTATATTAAATTCCTTTTCAGGCTCAAGTTCAACACTTGGTTTGTCACTTTTAAATCAAGGCTAATTAACTAAAGAAACGTACAATTTTATAGCTAGGTGGACAACCGTTTGTCTCTAGGTAGCAAACACATTTCTTTAGCACCCTATGAACTTTGAACGTGTCAAATTTCACAATTTTGGCACAGCCGCTTTAACCACTCGGCAACCAAAGCTCACGCAATTTTACTTACTATTTATATACGTCACTAACATTAACCAAAGCAATGACATTTTTGCAGCCTGTTATGGATGATTTTTTGTCATCTCAGAAGACTGTTATTTGCTCTTTATATGATAGCTTTTTCATACATGTTCTTGCTTATATCATTGAAGATCTATGTAAATGCTCATTTATTGATACAACTTGAACATTTACGCCAAACCATACGTTGTTTGTTAACATTTTATTGACATTTTTAATTTTATTGCACTATGATAATTTTACACACATTTATATTAAATTCCTTTTCAGGCTCAAGTTCAACACTTGGTTTGTCACTTTTAAATCAAGGCTAATTAACTAAAGAAACGTACAATTTTATAGCTAGGTGGACAACCGGCTGTCTCTAGGTAGCAAACACATTTCTTTAGCACCCTATGAACTTTGAACGTGTCAAATTTCACAATTTTGGCACAGCCGCTTTAACCACTCGGCAACCAAAGCTCACGCAATTTTACTTACTATTTATATACGTCACTAACATTAACCAAAGCAATGACATTTTTGCAGTCTGTTATGGGTGAATTTTTGTCATCTCAGAAGACCGTTATTTGCTCTTTATATGAGAGCTTTTTCATACATGTTCTTGCTTATATTATTGAAGATCTAGATGCTCATTTTTTGATACAAATTGAACATCTACGCCAAGCCAAGCGTTGTTTGTTAACATTTCACTGAAATTTTTAATTTTATTGAACTATGATAATTTTACATACATTTATATTAAATTCCTTTTCAGGCTCAAGTTCAACACTTGGTTTGTCACTTTTAAATCAAGGCTAATTAACTAAAGAAACGTACAATTTTATAGCTAGGTGGACAACCGTCTGTCTCTAGGTAGCAAACACACTTCTTTAGCACCCTATGAACTTTGAACGTGTCAAATTTCACAATTTTGGCACAGCCGCTTTAACCACTCGGCAACCAAAGCTCACGCAATTTTACTTACTATTTATATACTTCACTAACATTAACCAAAGCAATGACATTTTTGCAGTCTGTTATGGATATTTTTTTGTCGTCTCAGAAGACTGTTATTTGCTCTTTATATGATAGCTTTTTCATACATGTTCTTGTTTATATCATTGAAGATCTATGTAAATGCTCATTTATTGATACAACTTGAATATTTACGCCAAACCATACGTTGTTTGTTAACATTTTATTGACATTTTTAATTTTATTGCACTATGATAATTTTACACATATTTATGTTAAATTCCTTTTCAGGCTCACGTTCAACCCATGGTTTGTCACTTTTAAATCAAGATTAATTAAGTAAAGAAACGTAAAATTTTACAGCTAGGTGGACAACCGGCTGTTTCTAGGTAGAAAACACACTTCTTTAGCACCCTATGAACTTTAAACGTGTCAAATTTCACAATCTTCTCATAGCCACTTTAACCACTCGGCAACCAAAGCGCACGCAATTTTACTTTCTATTTATATACTTCACTAACATTAACCAAAGAAATTACATTTTTGCAGTCTGTTATGGATGATTTTTGTCATCGCAGAAGATTGTTATTTGCTCTTTATATGAGAGCTTTTTCATACATGTTCTTGCTTATATCACTGAGATCTACGTAAATGCTCATTTATTAATACAAGTTGAGTATTTACACCAAACCATACGTTGTTTGTTAACATTTTATTGACATTTTTAATTTTATTGCACTATGATAATTTTACACACATTTATATTAAATTGCTTTTCAGGCTCAAGTTCAACACTTGGTTTGTCACTTTTAAATCAGTGCTAATTAACTAAAGAAACGTACAATTTTATAGCTAGGTGGACAACCGGCTGTCTCTAGGTAGCAAACACACTTCTTTAGCACCCTATGAACTTTGAACGTGTCAAATTTCACAATTTTGGCACAGCCGCTTTAACCACTCGGCAACCAAAGCTCACGCAATTTTACTTACTATTTATATACGTCACTAACATTAACCAAAGCAATGACATTTTTGCAGTCTGTTATGGATGATTTTTTGTCATCTCAGAAGACTGTTATTTGCTCTTTATATGATAGCTTTTTCATACATGTTCTTGCTTATATCATTGAAGATCTATGTAAATGCTCATTTATTGATACAACTTGAACATTTACGCCAAACCATACGTTGTTTGTTAACATTTGATTGACATTTTTAATTTTATTGCACTTTGATAATTTTACAAATAACAAGTAAGAGTGCTATATTCGGCTGGGCCGAATCTTAAATACCCTTCACAATGGTACATACATTCTGATTGATTTTTGGTGCGAAAAGTTGTTTTATTTGGCTTTTAAAGCCGATTTCTTGAAATATCGGGAGACGCTATATCTGGGGTATATATGGGCCGATTTTTTCTGAATTTCAATATCAGATCCACTACCGGGATTTAACACAGGCTGCAAAACTTTTATTTAAATAATTCTTAATATGCTCAAGTTCAACCACTGGGTGACACCAATTCTTTTTAATATCAATGAAATAAAGAAAAGCAAAATGTATTTCTTAATTATTTATCAGTTAACTTTATAGTAAAATTTATTTAACAAAAAATTGCATATAATTGCATTATTTTTGAATTATAATGCTAAACATTGCCATTAAGTGTGATTTTCTTTTCAATTTACTTACGTATGTGGGTACATGCATACGTGTGTATGTATCTATAATAGAACACTCTAAAATAAATTCTTTATTATTGAATATTTTCAGTGTGTTCCATAAAACAATGATTATATACATACATATATACATACATACATATTTACATTGCTTGCTTTTACAAAATTATTTTTTTCTTGTGCACGTTGTTGATGATCTGTTTCGTATCATCATACACATGTATGTGTGTATGTACATATGTAAGTACGTAGGGAAACCCAAAATGATTTTTTGTGTGAATGAATTTGAAGACGCAATTGTTTAAAAGAATTTCATTGCGTACCCTTTTTTCAACAATTCTTTATATCACTTTCATTTTCAAGCTCGTGTATATATACATACACATTTTTACACCAAAGCAAAAAAATTGTTTATGCTAACATACTTGCATGCATACATACATATGTAGATACATACATACCTACATACATACAAACGTATCTACATACATACATACATACATTCATACATGATCGCAAATATTTTCGAATTTTGCTTTTAAACATTATATACATTGTGATGGCCAAAGTCAACAGGCTCGTTTTGGCCACAACAAATGTTAGTTTCCATCACTGGACTCTAATGTGGTAACATAGTCATCGCATCAGGATGATTGAATCATTTCCCATTTTTAATTATTATTAATTAAGACTGTATTTCAGTACATATCTTACCTAAGTTAAATTCAATGAATTTTCGTATTGCCACAGAATTAATTCGAATTGTAGAATTTCCTTAATTATTGCATAGTAATAATATAAGTAAATCACTCTGTTATTTTAGCCGTTAAGAATTTAAATGTAACGAATGACTGTAGTCACGGCCACTCAACAAATTACAACCCTCACAGCCAACAGCTGTGAACAGCTGGTGTCGCACTGACTGGTGTTACGTTGTTGTGTTTGTTGTTTAAATACGGTTGTGTGTGTGTCTGTGTGTGCACAAGCATGACATATAAAAAGGCGAGCACTTTGGCAAGAATTTGAATTATTCGGCAACTGGCCAAGCGGTAGGTGGTGTTATCACAGAGCGGTAAGTAGTGCACTAATTGTTTTTTATTTTGCGTGGAGGGTAAAGGATCAGTCTGGGTACAGACTTCGCTGACCCGAAGCGCCAGTGCACTATTCATTTTTTTTATATTGAGCGGAGGGTTAGGATCAGTCTGGGTACAGACTTCGCTGACCCGAAGCACAAAACCGCTGTGAACACTCGAGTGGAGGGTTTAGGATCAGTCTGGGTACAGACTTCGCTGACCCGAAGCTCAACTCCGCTGTGAATATTTGCGACTGAGGTTGGGATTCAGTCTGGCTCCAGACTTCGCTGACCTGAAGTACAAATATCACAGTACGCGACAACATTTGGACTATATGGTGGGATTCAGTCTGGCTCCAGACTTCGCTGCCATAGAGTGCAACGTTGTTTAGGAGTTACGCCATAAGCCGACTTCAGCGCTTCACGCTAAGCTGCACGTTGTAGCCTGTCACCTCTTTGGTGACACCCATTCAGTCAGTGAGTACGCTGCCCCCACTGACGTCCTGAGCCAGCACACGCCGCTGTTTTGCTACCAGCCAACAACGTTCCTGTGCCGCCCTGGTGACACCGCATAGCTGTCGACACCGCATAGCTGTCGACACCGCATAGCTGCCGCCATCGTATAGCTGGCGCCACCGCATCGCCGTCGCCACCGCATAGCTGTCGCCACCGCATAGCTGTCGCCACCGCATCGCCGTCGCCACCGCATAGCTGTCGCCACCGCATCGCCGTCGCCACCGCATAGCTGTCGCCACTGCCTAGCTGTCGCCACCGCATAGCTGTCGCCACCGCATCGCCTTCGCCACCGCATCGCCGTCGCCACTGCACCGCTATCGCCACTGCACCGCTATCACCACCGCACCGCTATCGCCACCGCGCCGTAAAATACGTGCAACCCTCTTGTGCCACACCGAGGACTACCCACACACCGCCGTTAACAGCACTCAGTCATTCGAAAGCAAAAGAGAATAAATTTTATAACGTATGTAAACTCTGCGTTTTACTCCACCGAAGCAGAAATATCTTTACTGAATAACGACCCTGGCCGTCGTTGAGCTCTACCCCAGCAACCAGCGAAAAGTGCCGTTACAGTTGGCGCCCGAGCAGGGACTTAATTGTCCAAAAAGGAAAAAAAAACACAACAACAACAACAAAAACAATTTGTTTTATATATTGTTTTTACTACGTTACAATTATATCCTAAATTGCAAAATGCTGAGAACAAGTTGGGTGTACATGCTTAAGAAGGAAGAATTGGTGGCCTATTTAGCACAGTGTGAGCAGAGCACCACTGGCACCGTGGAAGAGCTGCGGAAACGGCTAGCGAAATTTCTGGCTATGGAACACGATGGAGAACTTCTCCAAAAATTATTAGCCTGGCAGGCTAAACATGAAGCCATCTCTCCAGGAGCATCACTACGCCCCGTCGTAACCACAGCCGAGGCTGCTGGGCCCTCACATCAGATGGAAGGCCTGACAACAGTTCACCTCCCTGTGCCAACCACCGAAATTTCGTTCCCGCCATTGAAGACAGATGTATCCACTGCGACAGTTGGGTCAAGCCCAATTTGTGATCCGCCCAAAGTGGCCGTGTTTGAACTTGTACGGAAATGGGGCGTGAAATATGATGGAGGCAAAGACCCGCTGGCTTTCCTCGAACGAGTGGAGGAATTAGCTGCAGCCTATGAAACGGACCTACACCTTATTGTACGCGTTATGTCCGAGCTATTGAAAGACAAAGCGCTGGTGTGGTACCGTAATAATAATAGACATTGGGACCAGTGGAAGAATTTTAAAACCGATTTCTGCCACTTTTTCCTGGCCCCAAGGTATTTTGAGAAGCTGGAGGATGAAATCCGTAAGCGTGTCCAGAGACCTAGGGAGCAATATAAAGATTATGTGTTGTGCTTGCAAGACTTGATGCGTCATACGCAGCTCACACCACAACAGAAGCTGGAGAGGATCTTCAAGAATTCACTCCCCGACTACCAATGGTACATCCGAAGAAAGGATTTTACAAACCTCGACGAGTTGCTCGCACTGGCCACCGATCTGGAGAGCATACCACGATCCATGCCACCCGGCCGTAGCGAAAATCACCGTCAAGCCAGCGCGCGTCAGATTCGTGTGCGAGGTAATAGAAGAAATCGTAACAGAGCTTCTGGCACCAACATCATCTGGGAAACCAACCGAGTCACTGCCCATATACGCGTGGGAAGCCAAACGATAGCAGCACTAGTGGACACAGCGGCCACTCAAAGTTTTATTATGGCCACAATCCCGCCCAGACTCTCACCCCCAGTGCAGACCTTTCCCGTAAACATCGAGGTATCTATGGCCGACGGATCCAAGCGAATAATCACCAATGCCATCCGGTGTCCAGTCACCCTGGGAAATCGTACGATCGAACACAGTTTCCTCATTATGGATTCTGCCACCGAACCCGTAGTCTTAGGGCTGGACTTTCTGAAAAAGTTTGACACAACTATCACATGCGCCGGCCTGACTGTCAAGGCAACGCCGAATAACGACAGAAACTCACAGCCGCCTCAACATTCGCCCCAAATAAGCCCATCTCTGTCGAGACAAGTGCTCACCATGAAGAGTTGCCGCGATAAGGGCCCTGAGTGTCGGCAAAAACGCATAAAACACTTTCTGGAAACAGAGCGACCCAAGTGTAATAAGATTTCGGGTCTATCCTCTGCAGCCACCCATCGCATTGTCATGAAGGACAAGCGACCAATAAACAAAAGATACGCTCCACGTAAGACAGCCATGCAAGATGTCATCGGTGAAGACGTCAACAATTTGCTGGAAAATGGGTGTGTCCAGCCATCGCGGAGACCTTTCAGTTTCCCGAGCACCCCTGAGGGCAATAAACCCAATCCGGACAAAGTAGCTGCAGTTTCGCAGATGCGGCAGTGTAGATCCACAACTACCTACCGCAAGCGGAGGCAAAACGTCGTCGCAGACGCCCTGTCTCGACAGACCCTAGGAAAGGCATATATGGCGCAGACACAACAGCCTCATGTATGTAAATGGCTAAAAACCCTGACGGAGGGCATCAGACAACGGCCAGAAGAGTTCACTGACTATTCTATAGTGAACGGCCAGGTCTACCGGCACATTATTCGTGACCGAATCAAATCAGATTGCACCCCTTGGAAGCTCTGCGTAGCCACCCCATTGAGAAGAAGGACCCTTCATGAAGAACACGACATGGTATCCGGCGGTCATTTGGGTGTTCGGAAAACGATGGCTAAAGTTGCTAGCCGGTATTATTGGCCGGGCATGGCCAAAGATATAGCTAAATACGTAAAACACTGTGAAACCTGCCAGCAATATAAGGTCGTCCAACAGAAACCAGCAGGCGAGATTCTACCGGAGGTCATGTTGGCTGTCAACTCTCGCATCGCTGAGTCAACGAACTACACACCGGCATACCTAACACAAGGGCGAGAGCCCAGGCTACCTAAGGCTCTATATGACGAGGTTACCAGGGGCACCGGGGCCAAGAAAGCAGAACTGGCTGAACGAGCAAAAGAATTGCAGAAGAATTTTTACATCGTCCGACGTACTCTTAGCTTGGCAACTCACTCCCAAAAGAAATACTATAACTTACGCCGACGGCGGTGGCAGCCGGGAATAGGCGATAAGGTGTGGGTGCGCCAACATCCGCCGTCAAAAGCTGCCGAAAACTTTGCAGCCAAGCTGGCTCCAAAATATGGGGGACCTTATGTCGTCACGGGATTCGTGTCCCCCCTGATTGTCGAATTGAATAGAGTGGATAGTAGAGAGATGCGCACCGCGCATGTCAGCGAATTGAAACCTTATTCCCAACCATCACCCGATAGCCCACTACCCGGCAGCGGAAGAGGAATAAGGCAGTGTGATGGCCAAAGTCAACAGGCTCGTTTTGGCCACAACAATTGTTAGTTTCCATCACTGGACTCTAATGTGGTAACATAGTCATCGCATCAGGATGATTGAATCATTTCCCATTTTTAATTATTATTAATTAAGACTGTATTTCAGTACATATCTTACCTAAGTTAAATTCAATGAATTTTCGTATTGCCATAGAATTAATTCGAATTGTAGAATATCCTTAATTATTGCATAGTAATAATATAAGTAAATCACTCTGTTATTTTAGCCGTTAAGAATTTAAATGTAACGAATGACTGTAGTCACGGCCACTCAACAAATTACAACCCTCACAGCCAACAGCTGTGAACAGCTGGTGTCGCACTGACTGGTGTTACGTTGTTGTGTTTGTTGTTTGTGTGTGCACAAGCATGACATATAAAAAGGCGAGCACTTTGGCAAGAATTTGAATTAGTCGGCAACTGGCCAAGCGGTAGGTGGTGTTATCACAGAGCGGTAAGTAGTGCACTAATTGTTTTTTATTTTGCGTGGAGGGTAAAGGATCAGTCTGGGTACAGACTTCGCTGACCCGAAGCGCCAGTGCACTATTCATTTTTTTTATATTGAGCGGAGGGTTAGGATCAGTCTGGGTACAGACTTCGCTGACCCGAAGCACAAAACCGCTGTGAACACTCGAGTGGAGGGTTTAGGATCAGTCTGGGTACAGACTTCGCTGACCCGAAGCTCAACTCCGCTGTGAATATTTGCGCCTGAGGTTGGGATTCAGTCTGGCTCCAGACTTCGCTGACCTGAAGTACAAATATCACAGTACGCGACAACATTTGGACTATATGGTGGGATTCAGTCTGGCTCCAGACTTCGCTGCCATAGAGTACAACGTTGTTTAGGAGTTACGCCATAAGCCGACTTCAGCGCTTCACGCTAAGCTGCACGTTGTAGCCTGTCACCTCTTTGGTGACACCCATTCAGTCAGTGAGTACGCTGCCCCCACTGACGTCCTGAGCCAGCACACGCCGCTGTTTTGCTACCAGCCAACAACGTTCCTGTGCCGCCCTGGTGACACCGCATAGCTGTCGACACCGCATAGCTGCCGCCATCGTATAGCTGGCGCCACCGCATCGCCGTCGCCACCGCATAGCTGTCGCCACCGCGTAGCTGTCGCCACCGCATAGCTGTCGCCACCGCATAGCTGTCGCCACCGCATCGCCGTCGCCACCGCATAGCTGTCGCCACCGCATAGCTGTCGCCACCGCATAGCTGTCGCCACCGCATCGCCGTCGCCACCGCATAGCTGTCGCCACCGCATAGCTGTCGCCACCGCATCGCCGTCGCCACCGCATCGCCGTCGCCACTGCACCGCTATCGCCACTGCACCGCTATCACCACCGCACCGCTATCGCCACCGCGCCGTAAAATACGTGCAACCCTCTTGTGCCACACCGAGGACTACCCACACACCGCCGTTAACAGCACTCAGTCATTCGAAAGCAAAAGAGAATAAATTTTATAACGTATGTAAACTCTGCGTTTTACTCCACCGAAGCAGAAATATCTTTACTGAATAACGACCCTGGCCGTCGCTGAGCTCTACCCCAGCAACCAGCGAAAAGTGCCGTTACAACATATGTATGTATGTACCATTATGATCGATTTTTGGTACCAAAAGTTGGGTGCCCCTAAACAGCCTGTATGTACCATTCCGACAAATTTTTAGTGCAAAAAACTGTTTCGTTTAGCTTCCAGGCCCGACTTCTTGAGATATCGGGAGGCGCTATATCTCGAACATATAGGGGCCGATGACAAAAAGATTTCCAGTTTTGCTTCTGACTAACCTATATGTATCATCCTGATTGATTTTTGGTGCCAAAAGTTGTTTTATTTAGCTTATAGAGCCGATTTCTTGAAAAATCGGGAGACGCTATATCTCAGGTATATATAGAGCGATTGCAGACATTTTCAAATTTTGCTTTTAAACACCTTATATGTACCATTCTGATCGATTTTTGGTACCAAAAGTTGTTTTATTTGGCTTTTAGAGCCGACTTTTTGAGAAAACTTGAGGCGCTATATCTCGAGTGTATATGGGCCGATGTCCAAAATTTTCCACGTTTGCCTCTAAATAGTCTATGTGTACCATTCTGATTGATTTTTAGTGCCAAAAATTGCTTTATTTGACTTAAAGAGCGGATTTCTTGAAAAATCAGGAGTCGCTATATCTCAGATATATATGGACCGATTTAAAAAATTTTCAAATTTTGCTTTTAAACACCTTATATGTTCCATTCTAATCGATTTTTGATACCAAAAGTTGTTTTATTTGGCTTTTAGAGCCGACTTCTTGAGAAAACGGGAGGCGCTATATCTCGAGTGTATATGGGCCGATATGGAAAAATTTTCCACTTTTGCCTCTAAATAGCCCATATATACCATTTTGATTGATCTTCGGTGCCAAAAGTTGTCTTATTTGGCTTATAAAACCGATTTCTTTAAAAATCGGGAGACGCTATATCTCGGATATATATGGGCCGATTTCAAAAATTCCTTCATTTCTAGGATTTAATGGGCACTAAAAATGATATGGTTTAGTTTTTAAGAAAAAAATTTTTTTTCAAAAATCTGAATACAAAAATTGCACAAAATACCCCTCAAAACCCGGTTTTTTGAATATATCTCGGCTATCCGTGGACCTATCTTACTGAATTTCAATAGCAGACCCACTACCGGGGTTTAACACGTTTTAGCGAAAGAATGAGGTTTCTATCTCAAACCGTTTTCTCAGAAACGGTATTTCAACGACTACAGACGGACAGACGGACATCGCCCAATCGTAATCGCTATTGATGCTGATCCAGAATATAAATACTTTATGGGGTCTTAGATGGATATTTCAATGCGTTACAAACGGAATCACAAACTTATATATACCCTTACACATTTATGTGAAGGGTATAAAAATATATATTAAATTCCTTTTCAGGCTCAAGTTCAACCCATGGTTTGTCACTTTTAAATCAAGATTAATTAACAAAAGACGCGTAGATAACCGGCTGTCTCTAGGTAGCAAACACACTTCTTTAGCACCCTATGAACTTTGAACGTGTCAAATTTCACAATATTGGCACAGACGCTTTAACCACTCGGCAACCAAAGCTCACGGAATTTTACTTTCTATTTATATACTTCACTAACATTAATAAAAGCAATAACATTTTTGCAGTCTGTTACGGATGATTTTTTAACATCTCAGAAAACTGATATTTGCTCTTTATATGAGAGCTTTTTCATACATGTTCTTGTTTATATCATTGAGATCTATGTACATGCTCATTTATTGATACAACTTGAACATTTACGCCAAACCATATGTTGTTTGTTAACATTTTATTGACATTTTGAATTTTATTGCACTATGATAATTTTACACATATTTATATTAAATTCCTTTTCAGGCTCAAGTTCAACCCTTGGTTTGTCACTTTTAAATCAAGATTAATTAAGTAAAGAAACGTAAAATTTTACAGCTAGGTGGACAACCGGCTGTTTTTGGGTAGCAAAGACACTTCACCAGCACCCTATGAACTTTGAACGTGTCAAATTTCACAATTTTGGCACATCCACTTTAACCACTCGGCAACCAAAGCTCACGCAATTTTACTTACTATTTATATACTTCACTAACATTAACCAAAGCAATGACATTTTTTCAGTCTGTTATGGATGATTTTTTGTCATCTCAGAAGACCGTTATTTGCTCTTTATATGAGAGCTTTTTCATACATGTTCTTGCTTATATTATTGAAGATCTAGATGCTCATTTATTGATACAAATTGAACATTTACGCCAAGCCAAGCGTTGTTTGTTAACATTTCACTGAAATTTTTAATTTTATTGAACTATGATAATTTTACATACATTCATATTAAATTCCTTTTCAGGCTCAAGTTCAACCCATGGTTTGTCACTTTTAAATCAAGATTAATTAAGCAAAGAAACGTAAAATTTTATAGCTAGGTGGACAACCGGCTGTTTCTAGGTAGAAAACACACTTCTTTAGCACCCTATGAACTTTAAACGTGTCAAATTTCACAATCTTCTCATAGCCGCTTTAACCACTCGGCAACCAAAGCGCACTCAATTTTACTTTCTATTTATATACTTAACTAACATTAATAAAAGCAATAACATTTTTGCAGTCTGTTATGGATGATTTTTTGTCGTCTCAGAAGACTGTTATTTGCTCTTTATATGATAGCTTTTTCATACATGTTCTTGTTTAAGTAGTAGTATATTGTATGTTCCACAACAATTAAAATTGTCAAATTTGGGTAATTAAAATTTGAAATTTTAAGATTTATGTGTTTATTTAGTAATTTGATCCTTTTAATCTTGCCGCGGCATGTGTATGTATGGTGTGTGTGTTTGTGATATGTTTCTTGATATAATAGGGGGTGTGCAGAGTTGGTGTATGTGTGGGAATTCCGTCCGTCCATGTGAATTTCTGTCTGTCCGTGGGAATTCCGTCCGTCCATGAGATTTTCTGTCTGTCCATACGCTTGAGGATCCCGTCCGCCCATGAGGCGTTCTGTCTGTCCATACGCTTGAGGATCCCGTCCGTCCATGAGGCGTTCTGTCTTGAGGATCCCGTCCATGAGATTTTCTGTCTGTCCATACGCTTGAGGATCCCGTCCGTCCATGAGGCGTTCTGTCTTGAGGATCCCGTCCCGCTTGAGGATCCCGTCCATGAGGCGTTATGTCTGTCCATACGCTTGAGGATCCCATCCGTCCATGAGACGTTCTGTCTGTTCATAAGCGTGGGAATTCCGTCCGTCCATGAGAATTTCTGTCTATCCGTGGGAATTCCGTTCGTCCATGAGACTTTCTGTCTATCCGTGGGAATTCCGTCCGCCCGTGAGACGTTCTGTCTGTTCATAAGCGTGGGAATTCCGTTCGTCCATGAGACTTTCTGTCTGTTCACAAGCGTGGGAATTCCGTCCGTCCGTGGGAATTTTTTATATGTCCATAAGCGTGGGAATTTTGTCCGTCGTTTATGAGAATTTCTGCCCTGAATTGAGGAGAAATATTAATAGGTGATCCCTTTGGTACAAAAAAAAAATATTTTTATATTTTTGTTAAGTGAAATATTTGCGCCCCACTAATTTTTGTATGCTTTTGATTCTTTAAGGATCACAAATCAATTCACGAAATTTTATTTGTAAACATATTAAAAGTTTTGTGTTTACTTAATGACTGGAGATCTTCTCGCTTTCATTTGGTGGCTTCTATTGTTTTAAAATATTTGGGATGTGGAATCTTTAAGAAGCCTTAAAATCTGATCCGCACTAGTTTTGTGTGTGTGTTTTTATTATTTAGAAGAATCCACATCATTCCCTTCAATTTTATTTTATGTTTACATTTTGCGTGTGTTTATTTAATGAATGGTGATCGTTGGTTGCTTGTTTTGCTCAAGTCCAGAAATGATCTGGATGACGTTTTGTCTGGTCGACAAATTGACTGACGGTTGACGGTTATTATTTTTTTTTTTGTTTTTTCCAAATTTTGATACTTGAAATATGGAAACATTTTTCACCTATTTTATTGTGTATTTTTTGGGCATGCCAATGTGACAAACCTACATACATATGTATATGCACTTACATCTTAAATTGGAGCATAGAACTTCGATTTACTTTATGAATTGGAGGTCGATCGCCTGACTTTCATACTTTTGTTTCTTTGATGGTGTCCAAATCAATTCTTTCAATTTTATTTTCTATGTTTACATTAAAAAGTTTTGTGTTTATGTTAGCAACTGCAGATCGATCGCCTTACTTTTATTATATGGCTTGTTTTGTTAAAGTCGTTTGGGCTGGTAGACAAATTGACCGACGGTTGTGGCTTATTATTTAGTACCAGTGGTTTGTTTGATAGTTGAAAAAATTCAATCTGACATACATACATTTGTATTTACAGACATAGTAATCAGCTCTAAAAAATATTCCAATGGGTCATTTTATTTCAAGGTAGTTTGATTTTAAAAATTGAGTTTGGGTGGGCTTTTTCAATTCAAGAAAACTTATTTTTCTATTATTTTGACTTTTACCATAGGAGGAGAATATTATTGTCAGGATTAGTTAAAATGACAAAACTTGAATATTGTTCATGTGAGCCAACTGCCTGGGATTATGCAGATTTTAATTGTTTATAAAACAAGTTTCATTTACTCCTTGGCACAACGCAGGCAGTTGGGGTAACTAAAATAATTGGATATAAATCTGCAGTTTCTAAATCGGAAGTAAACGATTGCAAACAGTAAATAAAAAGCATTGATTTTTTTCCATACTTTTCGATCTTTATTTTCTTATTGGAACATATGAGTAAATAATAAAGCTGAATGAGAATTTATTTTAAGTAAGACTTTCCTTTTGCTAGTAAAAGAGCATTTAGTAATGCAGAGTCACTTACTCTTGCATTAATTTTTTTTTTTTTCTTTTGACATGCTCGATCATGTACCGTTTTTTGTAATGTCAGCTGCTTTTTATATCTGAAATAAATAACCGTTTGCTTATGATGTGGACAAAGAACATTGTTGAGAGCTGACCAATGTGGAGAGAGTCTTTAGCATGCTCGTGCATGTTCCCATAGCAGTGGAGCTGATTACAGGGAAGTCGGTTTTTGTCATGCTCGATCATGCAAGCAATAATTTGTATGCGAGGTAAAAAGCTATGCACGACATGTTTGAAGACGTTGTTTCGTTTATTATGTGGCTTTACGCGTGTGAGATTAAGTAAGGACAGACAGTTTAGCATGCTTGTGCATGTCCACTGTTCAATAATATGGATTACAGATATGCTCAACACTCAATTACTCATTAAGTAATAGTTCTACTTATTAAACATATACTCAAATATTCAAATAACACTCAATTGCTCTCATTAAATAACAATATTGAGTATTAAGACCAAGCTCAAATATTTGTAATATGTTTAACACTCATTAAATTGAAGCTGAGTATAAATAATAAAAATGCTTTGAGCCCTTGAAGATCAATTTTATTTAGTTCCAAAGAAACATACAATATGAACCCTACATGCTTTGCTTGTGAGTTTTGTGTCTATCTCACATTTTCCACAAAATCAAATCAACGGAGACATTATCGGAACAGGCACAACATGATATTGCCGGAAACGAAAGGACCGTTATATAGAAGGTTGAGGAGGCACATCGCAGAAAAGGAACATGAACGATGGCTGAAGCACATGTTCCTGACTCCGCCATCAACATCGTCCCCACCGACTATACTGGGGTCACCTCCAACCTCGTCGAGAAGAGTAACTGCGGTCCCAACTTCAGCAGCTGTTCCTCTAACATCCTCAACAACTGTACCAACATCATCCACAGCTTCAATCACAGAACATGACTTTTACTTGAATCTATTGGAGGAGGATGAAGAAATATTAGCGAGTATTGTGGAAATAACAGGGGCAAACAAATTACCTACCCTCGACTTAACGTTCGCATCATCAACAGAACAGGATTATTACTTAAGTCTGTTGGAAGAGGATAAAGAACTATTGGCGAAGATGGTGGAAATAACGGAGGTAAGACAATTACCTCCGTAAAATTTTACAGGTAGGTGGACAAATGGCTGTTTTTGGGTAGCAAAGACACTTCACCAGCACCCTATGAACTTTGAACGTGTCAAATTTCACAATTTTGGCCCATCCACTTTAACCACTCGGCAACCAAAGATCACGCAAGTTTACTTTCTATTTACTAACATTAAACAAAGAAATTACATTTTGCAGTCTGTTAAGGATGATTTTTGTCATCTCAGAAGACTGTTATTTGATCTTTATATGAGAGCTTTTTCATACATGTTCTTGTTTATATCACTGAGATCTATGTAAATGCTCATTTATTAATACAACTTGAATATTTACACCAAACCATACGTTGTTTGTTAACATTTTATTGACATTTTTCATTTTATTGCACTATGATAATTTTACATATAAAAATATATATTAAATTCCTTTTCAGGCTCAAGTTCAACCCATGGTTTGTCACTTTTAAATCAAGATTAATTAACAAAAGACGCGTAGATAACCGGCTGTCTCTAGGTAGCAAACACACTTCTTTAGCACCCTATGAACTTTGAACGTGTCAAATTTCACAATATTGGCATAGACGCTTTAACCACCCGGCAACCAAAGCTCACGGAATTTTACTTACTATTTATATACGTCACTAACATTAACCAAAGCAATGACATTTTTGCAGTCTGTTATGGATGATTTTTTAGCATCTCAGAAAACTGATATTAGCTCTTTATATGAGAGAGAGCTTTTTCATACATGTTCTTGTTTATATCATTGAGATTTATGTACATGCTCATTTATTGATACAACTTGAACATTTACGCCAAACCATGAATTTTATTGCGCTATGATAATTTTACACATATTTATATTAAATTCCTTTTCAGGCTCAAGTTCAACCCTTGGTTTGTCAATTTTAAATCAAGATTAATTAAGTAAAGAAACGTAAAATTTTACAGCTAGGTGAACCGGCTATTTTTGGGTAGCAAAGACACTTCACCAGCACCCTATGAACTTTGAACGTGTAAAATTTCATAATTTTGTCACATCCACCTTAACCACTCGGCAACCAAAGCTCACGCAATTTTACTTTCTATTTATATACTTCACTAACATTAACCAAAGAAATTACATTTATGCAGTCTGTTATGGATGATTTTTGTCATCTCTGAAGACTGTTATTTGCTCTTTATATGATAGCTTTTTCATACATGTTCTTGTTTATATCATTGAGATCTTTGTACATGCTCATTTATTGCTACAACTTGAACATTTATGCCAAACCATACGTTGTTTGTTAACATTTTATTGACATTTGTAATTTTATTGCACTATGATAATTTTACACATATTTATATTAAATTCCTTTTTAGACTCAAGTTCAACACTTGGTTTGTCACTTTTAAATCAAGGCTAATTAACTAAAGAAACGTACAATTTCATAGCTAGGTGGACAGCCGGCTGTCTCTAGGTAGCAAACACACTTCTTTAGCACCCTATGAACTTTGGACATGTCAAATTTCACAATTTTGTCACAGCCACTTTAACCACTCGGCAACCAAAGCTCACGCAATTTTACTTACTATTTATATACTTCACTAACATTAACCAAAGCAATGACATTTTTGCAGTCTGTTATGGATGATTTTTTGTCATCTCAGAAGACCGTTATTTGCTCTTTATATGAGAGCTTTTTCATACATGTTCTTGCTTATATTATTGAAGATCTAGATGCTCATTTATTGATACAAATTAAACATTTACGTCAAGCCAAGCGTTGTTTGTTAACATTTCACTGAAACTTTTAATTTTATTGAACTATGATAATTTTACATACATTTATATTAAATTCCTTTTCAGGCTCAAGTTCAACCCATGGTTTGTCACTTTTAAATCAAGATTAATTGGGTAAAGAAACGTAAAATTTTATAGCTAGGAGAACAACCGGTTGTTTCTAGGTAGAAAACACACTTCTTTAGCACCCTATTAACTTTAAACGTGTCAAATTTCACAATCTTCTCATAGCCGCTTTAACCACTCGGCAACCAAAGTGGACGCAATTTTACTTTTTATTTATATACTTAACTAACATTAATAACAGCAATAACATTTTTGCAGTCTGTTATGGATGATTTTTTGTCGTCTCAGAAGACTGTTATTTGCTCTTTATATGATAGCTTTTTCATACATGTTCTTGTTTATATCATTGAAGATCTATGTAAATGCTCATTTATTGATACAACTTGAACATTTACGCCAAACCATACGTTGTTTGTTAACATTTTATTGACATTATTAATTTTATTGCACTATGATAATTTTACACATATTTATATTAAATTCCTTTTCAGGCTCACGTTCAACCCATGGTTTGTCACTTTTAAATCAAGATTAATTAAGTAAAGACACGTAAAATTTTACAGCTAGGTGGACAACCGGCTGTTTTTGGGTAGCAAAGACACTTCACCAGCACCCTATGAACTTTGAACGTGCCAAATTTCACAATTTTGGCACATCCACTTTAACCACTCGGCAACCAAAGCTCACGCAATTTTACATTCTATTTATATACTTCACTAACATTAACCAAAGAAATTACATTTTTGCAGTTTGTTATGAATGAGTTTTGTCATCTCAGAAGACTGTTATATGATCTTCTTATGAGAGCTTTTTCATACATGTTCTTGTTTATACCACTGAGATCTATGTAAATGCTCATTTATTAATACAACTTTAATACTTACACCAAACCACACGTTGTTTGTTAACTTTTAATTGACATTTTTAATTTTATTGCACTATGATAATGTTACTCTCTTTAAATGTTCTGTATACTCGTTCTTCGACCTTTTTATTTAAATTTGTTAGATTTTATAAATGAGCTTAAGGTCACTCAATTCTCAATAAATATATTTTTTATTTATTGATAAATTTTTTCGATATTTCGATACTCCTTTGTGTATCTTCTTCAGGAAAATGTGTTTTCTATTATTTTATAAATTTTCAAATTTCAAAACAATGATTACAATTGACAAACTAAATGAAAAATAAAAAGGGTTTTACATTCATAAATAGGCTTTGGGCAGAGAATAATTACAAACGTAGATACATGTTAGAAATGTTAGAAATTATTAAAGTTCCATTGGAAAAGAGGATAAATTTTAAGAAGGATACAGATGGACTAGCTAGAAATTATAGACATTTAATTACAAAAACCAGAACAGGACTCAGAACATAATATCTTATTTTTTTACATTAATGATTTTTCATTCTTTTTTATAAAAAACTAAAAAAACCAAAAAAATGTTATGTTAAAAAACGTTATTATGTATAAAATAATTATTAATATTAGTATAGACATATATGTATATATAATTGTGTAGATAATAAGTATGTATGTAAAGCCTATTTATGAATGTAAAACCCTTTTTATTTTTCATTTAGTTTGTCAATTGTAATCATTGTTTTGAAATTTGAAAATTTATAAAATAATAGAAAACACATTTTCCTGAAGAAGATACACAAAGGAGTATCGAAATATCGAAAAAATTTATCAATAAATAAAAAATATATTTATTGAGAATTGAGTGACCTTAAGCTCATTTATAAAATCTAACAAATTTAAATAAAAAGGTCGAAGAACGAGTATACAGAACATTTAAAAAACAGTGGAGCACAACAAACAACGATTAATCAAAACAAGAACTAATTAAGCCGCAGAATTAAGAACTATAGAATTTGGAGAATTTACATAAAGAAAAAATTTTAAGACAAGGCAAAGTGCAAAAATGAATTACCAATATTTAAAAAGGCATGAAGAAAACAGAAAATTAATCAACAGATTCAAAACAGTAAGGGACAAGATAATTAGATGTAAGGCGACGATTACCTTCCTTATTCGTTGTAGAAAATCAGGTATTATACCAAAATTTATTAGGAATTCTACACATAATATTTTCAATCTTTTCCATGGAAATTCAACGTCTTCAATTATGAGAACTATTGAGGGATATGTTAAAGAAATACATAACAGGATTTTGAATATCAGCATTAAGAGGAAGCATAATTTATTGAAGGATTACAAGGAAGAATTGGAATGGATCAAGTACAATTTGAGCAGAAATATTACAAGAGAAGAAATGAAAAACTTTTTGGAATATGAGGACAAAATAGCTGATAAATTAATAAATAAGGAAAAACAGGTACACAAAAGAAAGTATGATTGTCTTGTTGATTTACAAAGGAGGGAATTAGGAATAAAGTTTAATAAAAAGTGGTTAGTTAATAAGACAGGTCAAGATATTCCTGAGGATGTACAATGGGTTTTGTCATTAGGGCAAAAACATGCATTACCAATGGATAAGAAGAATTTTCCAATTATGAAATTAATTTCAGAAGGTGAGGATTTTGTTGGTACCTTGCAGGACAGTGAAACACAAGAGATTGCTAGGTCTCATTTTGTCACAATTGTAGATAATCATCTTAACAAACTTAGATTAGATAATAGAGATAGATTTATCATGGATAAAGTAGAACAAAGTAAGAGTTTTTTAAAAGCTAATAGAGAAATTATGATTTTGAATGCAGATAAAGGAAACACAACGGTAGTAATGAACAGGGAAGATTATATTTCAAGAATCAATAATATTGTTAATGATACTACAACCTATGAATTGGTGAATAAAGACCAGACTAACAAATTACAAAAGATGAACAATAATTTTATAGATGAACTTTTTAAATTAGAGGTTATAACATCTTTAGAAAGGAATAGAATGAAGACGAATGTGTCTGTAGCCCCAAAATTATATGGACTACCTAAAATTCATAAAGAAAATTTTCCATTGCGACCAATTTGTTCATCGATTAATTCTCCATCGTATGATCTTTGTAAATATATATCTAATATACTTAAGAAAATTACAAATAATTCTAAATATAATGTAAGGAACTCAGTGCATTTTAAAGAGAAAATAAAGAATTTAACAATACAGGAGAATGACAGATTAGTTTCACTTGATGTGGTTTCTTTGTTTCCAAGTGTTCCTGTTGATTTAGCAATTGAAATTATAGAGGATAGTTGGGAGAGAATTTCGACATTAACGAATATTAATAAGAATTTATTTATGCGCATTATTAAATTTTGCATTGTTGACAATAGGTATTTTCAGTATGATAATAGGATATTCTTACAACGAAAAGGACTTCCTATGGGATCTCCAGCATCTCCTATTGTGGCGGATATTGTCATGGAGAGATTATTAGACACATGCTTAGGAAAAATGGTTGTCAAACCAAAGTTTATCACAAAATATGTTGATGATTTGTTTTGTATAGTGGATGAGAATGGGATAAATGTATTGTTATCAACGTTTAATTCTTTTAATCAGAATATTAAATTCACAATTGAGAAAGAATCAGATTTTTCAATTTCATATTTGGACACGATAGTCAGGAGAAGGAATAATAGATTGGTGGTAGATTGGTACCAAAAACCAACTTCTTCAGGTAGAATTTTAAATTATTTTTCTAAACATCCAAAAAGGATGATAATTAATACGGCAAGAAATTTGATAGATAGAATTTTAAGCATAAGTGATTATCAGTTTCATAGAAAGAATAAAAATATAATTAGAGGTATATTAAAGGATAATAGTTTTCCTAATGAACTCATTTGTAAATTAATAAGACAACATAATATAAGAAGATCAAACAACGACAATAGTACCTATGAAGCAGTGAAGTATAAATCACTAACTTATATACCTAGGATGTCGGAAAGATTAGAGGGCTCAAGTATATATGACAGTACTAAGTATAAGATAGCACATAGAGTACATAATACGGTAGGCAAACTCTTTAGTAGGACTAAGGACATATTGAATAAGTTGGAAAAGTCCAATTTAGTTTATAGTATTCCGTGCAGTGGTAATGCTGATGAACAGTGTAATAAGGTTTATATAGGGACTACAGGCAACAAGCTTAAGACCAGGTTAGCAGGACACAAATCTGACCAAAAATATAGGAACTATAATTCTTCGCAAAAGACAGCATTATCCACACATTGTCGTGATCTTAATCATTATCCAGATTTCGAAAACACTTCAGTTTTGGGCACAGAGAATAATTACAAACGTAGATACATGTTAGAAATGTTAGAAATTATTAAAGTTCCATTGGAAAAGAGGATAAATTTTAAGAAGGATACAGATGGACTAGCTAGAAATTATAGACATTTAATTACAAAAACCAGAACAGGACTCAGAACATAATATCTTATTTTTTTACATTAATGATTTTTCATTCTTTTTTATAAAAAACTAAAAAAACCAAAAAAATGTTATGTTAAAAAACGTTATTATGTATAAAATAATTATTAATATTAGTATAGATATATATGTATATATAATTGTGTAGATAATAAGTATGTATGTAAAGCCTATTTATGAATGTAAAACCCTTTTTATTTTTCATTTAGTTTGTCAATTGTAATCATTGTTTTGAAATTTGAAAATTTATAAAATAATAGAAAACACATTTTCCTGAAGAAGATACACAAAGGAGTATCGAAATATCGAAAAAATTTATCAATAAATAAAAAATATATTTATTGAGAATTGAGTGACCTTAAGCTCATTTATAAAATCTAACAAATTTAAATAAAAAGGTCGAAGAACGAGTATACAGAACATTTAAAAAACAGTGGAGCACAACAAACAACGATTAATCAAAACAAGAACTAATTAAGCCGCAGAATTAAGAACTATAGAATTTGGAGAATTTACATAAAGAAAAAATTTTAAGACAAGGCAAAGTGCAAAAATGAATTACCAATATTTAAAAAGGCATGAAGAAAACAGAAAATTAATCAACAGATTCAAAACAGTAAGGGACAAGATAATTAGATGTAAGGCGACGATTACCTTCCTTATTCGTTGTAGAAAATCAGGTATTATACCAAAATTTATTAGGAATTCTACACATAATATTTTCAATCTTTTCCATGGAAATTCAACGTCTTCAATTATGAGAACTATTGAGGGATATGTTAAAGAAATACATAACAGGATTTTGAATATCAGCATTAAGAGGAAGCATAATTTATTGAAGGATTACAAGGAAGAATTGGAATGGATCAAGTACAATTTGAGCAGAAATATTACAAGAGAAGAAATGAAAAACTTTTTGGAATATGAGGACAAAATAGCTGATAAATTAATAAATAAGGAAAAACAGGTACACAAAAGAAAGTATGATTGTCTTGTTGATTTACAAAGGAGGGAATTAGGAATAAAGTTTAATAAAAAGTGGTTAGTTAATAAGACAGGTCAAGATATTCCTGAGGATGTACAATGGGTTTTGTCATTAGGGCAAAAACATGCATTACCAATGGATAAGAAGAATTTTCCAATTATGAAATTAATTTCAGAAGGTGAGGATTTTGTTGGTACCTTGCAGGACAGTGAAACACAAGAGATTGCTAGGTCTCATTTTGTCACAATTGTAGATAATCATCTTAACAAACTTAGATTAGATAATAGAGATAGATTTATCATGGATAAAGTAGAACAAAGTAAGAGTTTTTTAAAAGCTAATAGAGAAATTATGATTTTGAATGCAGATAAAGGAAACACAACGGTAGTAATGAACAGGGAAGATTATATTTCAAGAATCAATAATATTGTTAATGATACTACAACCTATGAATTGGTGAATAAAGACCAGACTAACAAATTACAAAAGATGAACAATAATTTTATAGATGAACTTTTTAAATTAGAGGTTATAACATCTTTAGAAAGGAATAGAATGAAGACGAATGTGTCTGTAGCCCCAAAATTATATGGACTACCTAAAATTCATAAAGAAAATTTTCCATTGCGACCAATTTGTTCATCGATTAATTCTCCATCGTATGATCTTTGTAAATATATATCTAATATACTTAAGAAAATTACAAATAATTCTAAATATAATGTAAGGAACTCAGTGCATTTTAAAGAGAAAATAAAGAATTTAACAATACAGGAGAATGACAGATTAGTTTCACTTGATGTGGTTTCTTTGTTTCCAAGTGTTCCTGTTGATTTAGCAATTGAAATTATAGAGGATAGTTGGGAGAGAATTTCGACATTAACGAATATTAATAAGAATTTATTTATGCGCATTATTAAATTTTGCATTGTTGACAATAGGTATTTTCAGTATGATAATAGGATATTCTTACAACGAAAAGGACTTCCTATGGGATCTCCAGCATCTCCTATTGTGGCGGATATTGTCATGGAGAGATTATTAGACACATGCTTAGGAAAAATGGTTGTCAAACCAAAGTTTATCACAAAATATGTTGATGATTTGTTTTGTATAGTGGATGAGAATGGGATAAATGTATTGTTATCAACGTTTAATTCTTTTAATCAGAATATTAAATTCACAATTGAGAAAGAATCAGATTTTTCAATTTCATATTTGGACACGATAGTCAGGAGAAGGAATAATAGATTGGTGGTAGATTGGTACCAAAAACCAACTTCTTCAGGTAGAATTTTAAATTATTTTTCTAAACATCCAAAAAGGATGATAATTAATACGGCAAGAAATTTGATAGATAGAATTTTAAGCATAAGTGATTATCAGTTTCATAGAAAGAATAAAAATATAATTAGAGGTATATTAAAGGATAATAGTTTTCCTAATGAACTCATTTGTAAATTAATAAGACAACATAATATAAGAAGATCAAACAACGACAATAGTACCTATGAAGCAGTGAAGTATAAATCACTAACTTATATACCTAGGATGTCGGAAAGATTAGAGGGCTCAAGTATATATGACAGTACTAAGTATAAGATAGCACATAGAGTACATAATACGGTAGGCAAACTCTTTAGTAGGACTAAGGACATATTGAATAAGTTGGAAAAGTCCAATTTAGTTTATAGTATTCCGTGCAGTGGTAATGCTGATGAACAGTGTAATAAGGTTTATATAGGGACTACAGGCAACAAGCTTAAGACCAGGTTAGCAGGACACAAATCTGACCAAAAATATAGGAACTATAATTCTTCGCAAAAGACAGCATTATCCACACATTGTCGTGATCTTAATCATTATCCAGATTTCGAAAACACTTCAGTTTTGGGCACAGAGAATAATTACAAACGTAGATACATGTTAGAAATTATTAAAGTTCCATTGGAAAAGAGGATAAATTTTAAGAAGGATACAGATGGACTAGCTAGAAATTATAGACATTTAATTACAAAAACCAGAACAGGACTCAGAACATAATATCTTATTTTTTTTACATTAATGATTTTTCATTCTTTTTTATAAAAAACTAAAAAAACCAAAAAAAAAAAAAAAAAAATTTATGTTAAAAAACGTTATTATGTATAAAATAATTATTAATATTAGTATAGATATATATGTATATATAATTGTGTAGATAATAAGTATGTATGTAAAGCCTATTTATGAATGTAAAACCCTTTTTATTTTTCATTTAGTTTGTCAATTGTAATCATTGTTTTGAAATTTGAAAATTTATAAAATAATAGAAAACACATTTTCCTGAAGAAGATACACAAAGGAGTATCGAAATATCGAAAAAATTTATCAATAAATAAAAAATATATTTATTGAGAATTGAGTGACCTTAAGCTCATTTATAAAATCTAACAAAATTTCTCTCTTTATATGAGAGCTTTTTCATACATGTTCTTGCTTATATCATTGAAGATCTAGATGCTCATTCATTGATACAAATTGAACATTTACGCCAAGCCAAGTTTGTTAACATTTCACTGAAATTTTTAATTTTATTGCACTATGATAATTTTACACGAATTTATGTTAAATTCCTTTTCAGGCTCAAGTTCAACCCTTGGTTTGTCACTTTTAAATCAAGATTAATTAAGTAAAGACACGTAAAATTTTACAGCTAGGTGGACAACCGGCTGTTTTTGGGTAGCAAAGACACCTCACCAGCACCCTATGAACTTTGAACGTGTCAAATTTCACAATTTCGGCACATCCACTTTAACCACTCGGCAACCAAAGCTCACGCAATTTTACATTCTATTTATATACTTCACTAACATTAACCAAAGAAATTACATTTTTGCAGTCTGTTACGGATGATTTTTGTCTTCTCAGAAGACTGTTATTTGATCTTTTTATGAGAGCTTTTTCATACATGTTCTTGTTTATACCACTGAGATCTATGTAAATGCTCATGTATTAATACAACTTGAATATTTACACCAAACCATACGTTGTTTGTCAACATTTAATTGACATTTTTAATTTTATTGCACTATGATAATTTTACACACATGTATGTATATTAAATTCCTTTTCAGGCTCAAGTTCAACCCATGGTTTGTCACTTTTTAATCAAGATTAATTAACAAAAACGCGTGGACAACCGGCTGTCTCTAAGTAGCAAACACACTTCTTTAGCACCCTATGAACTTTGAACGTGTCAAATTTCACAATATTGGCACAGACGCTTTAACCACTCTGCAACGAAAGCTCACGGAATTTTACTTTCTATTTATATACTTCACTAACATTAACCAAAGCAATGAAATTTTTCCAGTCTGTTACGGATGATTTTTTATCATCTCAGAAAACTGATATTTGCTCTTTATATGAGAGCTTTTTCATACATGTTCTTGCTTATATCATTGAGATCTATGTACATGCTCATTTATTGATACAACTTGAACATTTACGCCAAACCATACGTTGTTTGTTAACATTTTATTGAAATTTTTAATTTTATTGCACTATGATAATTTTACCCATATTTATATTAAATTCCTTTTCAGACTCAAGTTCAACCCTTGGTTTGTCACTTTTAAATCAAGACTAATTAAGTAAAGAAACGTAAAATTTTACATCTAGGTGGATAACCGGCTGTCTCTAGGTAGCAAACACACTTCTTTAGCACATTATGAACTTTAAACGTGTCAAATTTCACAATTTTGGCACAGCCGCTTTAACCACTCGGCAACCAAAGCTCACGCAATTTTACTTACTATTTATATACTTCACTAACATTAACCAAAGAAATTAAATTTTTGCAGTCTGTTATGGATGATTATTGTCTTCTCAGAAGACTGTTATTTGCTTTTTATATGAGAGCTTTTTCACACATGTTCTTGTTTATATCACTGAGATCTATGTAAATGCTCATTTATTAATACAACTTGAATATTTACACCAAACCATACGTTGTTTGTTAACATTTAATTGACATTTTTAATTTTATTGCACTATGATAATTTTACACACATTTATATTAAATTCCTTTTCAGGCTCACGTTCAACACTTGGTTTGTCACTTTTAAATCAAGGCTAATTAACTAAAGAAACGTAAAATTTTATAGCTAGGTGGACAACCAGCTGTTTCTAGGCAGCAAACACACTTCTTTAGCACCCTATGAACTTTGAACGTGTCAAATTTCACAATCTTCTCACAGCCGCTTTAACCACTCGGCAACCAAAGCGCACGCAATTTTATTTTCTATTTATATACTTAACTAACATTAACCAAAGCAATGACATTTTTGCAGTCTGTTATGGAGGATTTTTTGTCATCTCAGAAGACTGTTATTTGCTCTTTATATGATAGCTTTTTCATACATGTTCTTGCTTATATCATTAAAGATCTATGTAAATGCTCATTTATTGATACAACTTAAACATTTACGCCAAACCATACGTTGTTTGTTAACATTTTATTGACATTTTTAATTTTATTGCACTATGATAATTTTACAAATAAAAATATATATTAAATTCCTTTTCAGGCTCAAGTTCAACCCTTGGTTTGTCACTTTTAAATCAAGACTAATTAAGTAAAGAAACGTAAAATTTTACAGCTAGGTGGACAAACGGCTGTTTTTGGGTAGCAAAGACACTTCACCAGCACCCTATGTACTTTGAACGTGTCAAATTTCACAATTTTGGCACATCCACTTTAACCACTCGGCAACCAAAGCACACGCAATTTTACTTTCTATTTACATATATACTTCACTAACATTAACCAAAGAAACTACATTTTTGCAGTCTGTTATGGATGATTTTTGTCATCTCAGAAGACTGTTATTTGCTCTTTATATGAGAGCTTTTTCATACATGTTCGTGTTTATATCACTGAGATCTATGTAAATGCTCATTTATTAATACAACTTGAATATTTACACCAAACCATACGTTGTTTGTTAACATTTAATTGACATTTTTAATTTTATTGTACTATGATAATTTTACACACATTTATATTAAATTCCTTTTCAGGCTCACGTTCAACACTTGGTTTGTCACTTTTAAATCAAGGCTAATTAACTAAAGAAATAGCATAATATGATTTAATTCTTTTAAACCATAACAAATGAAAGATTTAATTATTTCAAATGCATTTATTAATCAGGCAAAACAATATCATGTATCACTAAAAATCTTATCAACAAAGGCCGGCAAGCACATGTGAATTATTTAAAAACAATGCCGCCTTTGCACCTCTTGAAGTGACCATGAAATGTTTATGACTCGTGTGTGTGTGTGTCACACTTAAGCCTGCCGTGAGAAAATTTATGCATAGATTAAATAACAGTTTTGTTTATTCCCACAAAATTAGAAATAGTCACTGCCCTTATTTAATGCAGTTATGCATTTAATAATTTGCCGTAATAACGGCACTTGCAATGCTATGCACATTTGGGGCAAACTAAAACCTTCACCACTGTGGGAACAAATAAATATTTTTAAGGAAAATCAAATTTCATCAAGAATTTCCAACAACACTTCCACAGCGCCAATGCATTCACGTTTATAAAAATAGTCTAGGATATTCTCATAAGTAGTATATAAGCTGAACTAATTTTAAGTTAAAATCAATCTTAATTCGAAAGCAATTGACAGAGCACTTGTTGCTTGATTGCTGCAATAAAGATTCAATTTTTTTAAATAATATAAAAACAAAATTTAATTGTTTTAATTATTTTGCTTCATGGCGATCCTGCCAGGGAACTCATGAGTCAGTTGCAGTTTCATTAATAAAAACAAAGTTAAAGGGCACTGCAAGAAATTTAATAAGTAGTGAAAAAACAATAAACGAAATAGTTAATAAACTAAAAACTGCAGTTAAAGGAGAATCTGTAGAAGTTCTCACTGCAAAAATTATGAATATTAAACAAAATAATAAAACGGCTAACGCTTATTGTAGTGAAATTGAAAATTTAACTAAATCCCTTGAAAATGCTTACATTTCTGATGGATTGCCATGCGAATTAGCCACAAAATATTCGACACAAGTAGCTGTAAAAGCACTCACCAAAAACTGTACCATTGATAAAGTAAAACTTATCATGGAAGCAGGACAATTTAATAGCATGAATGATGCTATAAGCAAATTTGTCAACAGCTGCACAGAAGCAACTGGACAACAAAATACCATACTATACTACCGGCAAAAACAAAATAGATACAATTCTTTTCGTGAAAATGCCTATCGTGGAAGAAATAATTTCTCACGAAATAACGGTCGAACGGTCCAACTTTTGACAACACCAACAATAGGCAACAAAATAACTCAAATAATAATAATAGGTACAATCAAAGACCTAACAGTTATCGTAGGAACGGAAACTACGTAAGAGCAACCGAATTAAACCAAATCAATTCGGAAAACCAACAAAATCCCCTAAGAGAATTCCAATAAATAACAAAATATACAATCTTAACCTCAACTTATGTTACTGCGTACGATTTTTAATACATAAAACTAATACACCAATAACCCTACTAATAGATACAGGTGCTGATATTTCACTTTTAAAAATAGTACACTTCTCTATAAATGAAGTAAATACTAACAATATAACAACTCTAAGCGGAATAGGACAAGGTAAAATATGTTCACTTGGAAGTATATTTTTAGATTTACAACATAAAAATTGGCTAATTCCACACAAATTCCAAATTGTTAAAAATGATTTTCCCATACCATGCGATGGAATTATTGGTATAGACTTTATGAAAAAATATAACTGTATTCTAGATTTTAATAACAACTGTGATCACTTTGTCCTACGCCCTTTTCACTTAACAAATCCAATAGAAATACCAATTCAAAATAATGGTGATGATGTAATTCTGCCACCAAAGTCAGAAGTCATACGCCAAGTTAAATTAATATCTACAGAAACTGAACTATTGATTCCTAACCAAGAAATAGAACCAGGTATTTTTATTGCAAATACAATAGTAACAACAGATAAAGCATTCATCCGTGTGTTGAACACTAACAATACTATCAGTAAATTCAATCAAAATAACATAAAAACCGAAAACATCTCAAATTATAACATATTCAAAAGTAAATCAAAGTCCAACATTGAAAGAAATAAAGAAGTTTTAAACATTTTGAAGAAAAATTTTCCTGAACAATTTAAAAATACATTAACAGAACTTTGTAGTTCATATTGTGATATTTTCGGTTTAGAATCAGAAACAATAACAACAAATAATTTCTATGAACAAAAGTTGAGAGTAAAAGATACAACTCCTGTTTACATTAAAAACTATAGAATCCCACATTCACACAAAGAGGAAATAGATAAACAAGTCAAAAAATTGATAGACGATAAAATAGTGGAACCATCCTACTCTGAACATAACAGTCCAATTCTGTTGGTACCCAAGAAATCACTACCCAATTCAGAAGGCAAAAGATGTCGACTTGTAATAGATTATAGGCAGATAAACAAGAAATTAGTAGCGGATAAATTTCCATTACCAAGAATAGATGATATTCTAGATCAACTAGGAAGAGCTAAATATTTTTCTTGCCTTGACTTAATGTCGGGATTTCACCAAATAGCTCTAGATAAAAATTCACGAGACCTAACATCGTTTTCAACAACAAATGGCTCCTACAGATTCACCAGATTACCATACGGTTTGAAAATTGCTCCCAATTCTTTTCAAAGAATGATGACAATTGCATTCAGTGGATTAAAACCCGACCAAGCATTCCTTTACATGGATGACTTAGTCGTATTAGGGTGTTCTGAAAAACATATGCTTTCAAATCTACAAAACGTCTTCAACCTATGTCGCAAATACAACCTTAAATTACATCCCGAAAAATGTTCATTCTTCATGAAAGAAGTTACTTATCTTGGTCATAAATGTACAGATAAAGGAATATTACCAGATGATAGCAAATACTCAATAATAGAAAATTATCCAACACCAACAGATGCAGATAGTGCAAAAAGATTTATCGCATTTTGTAATTACTATCGAAGATTTATAAAAAAATTTTCTGAATATTCCAGACACCTGTCAAGACTAACCAAGAAAAATGTAAAATTCGAATGGACAAAAGATTGTGATTTTGCGTTTAAATATTTGAAAAAAGCATTAATGAGCCCCACCTTACTACAATATCCAGATTTCACAAAAGAATTTTGCATAACAACGGACGCAAGTAAATTCGCTTGTGGAGCAGTATTATCACAAGAATATGATGGCAAACATTTACCCATTGCATACGCCTCAAAAACATTCACTAAAGGCGAAAGCAACAAGTCAACAATTGAACAGGAACTAACTGCCATACATTGGGCCATAACACATTTCAGACCATACATATATGGAAAACATTTCCTTGTCCGCACTGACCACAGACCACTATCTTACCTATTTTCAATGAAAAACCCAAGCTCAAAATTAACAAGAATGAGACTTGATCTGGAAGAATACAATTTTACAGTTGAGTATCTTAGGGGAAAAGAAAACTATGTTGCCGATGCACTTTCAAGAATAAGCATAAATGACCTAAAAGACATGAATACCAAAATTTGTTCTATACTTAGAGTCACGACTAGATCGATGACCGATGAAAAAACAAAAATAAATAATAATATAAATAATCAGCATAATAATATTAAGAAAAATAATGAGCCCAGTATATATGTACCACTAAACAACACTGACGTCAGAAAATATTATAAACTTAAGATTTCCCCCGGAAGATGTTACATCAAACGAGGAAAATCTATAGTAACATATATACAAATTAATGATTTGTTTACTAAAGGGAACTTTGACTTAGGACAATTTCTCCCTAGGCTCGAATATGTGGCCGGTAAACATAATATAAATAAATTACAAGTGGCACCTAGTGAGAAAATTTTCGAATTTATCTCAATTAATGAATTTAAAATAATGGGCAATAAAATATTAAAGAATATTAAAGTAGCGCTACTAAATGAGGTGACCCAAATTGATAGTAAGAATGCCAAGGCAATTCTCGAAATAATGCTGAAATATCACGATGATCCCATAGAAGGAGGACATTGCGGAATTTATAGAACAATACAAAAAATAAAAAGATATTATTACTGGAAGAATATGTCCAAAGACATATCAAATTATGTAAAAACATGTCATAAGTGTCAAACATCAAAAACAACAACACATTTGAAAAGTCCAATGACACTTACAGAAACACCAGATAAACCATTTAACACGGTGTATGTAGATACAATAGGTCCATTTCCAAAATCAAATTACGGAAATGAATATGCTATCACACTAATATGTGACTTAACTAAATATTTAGTTACAATACCAATACAAGACAAAAGCGCTAAAACAGTCGCTAAAGCAATTTTTGAAAACTTTATACTTACCTATGGTCCAATGAAGACGTTCATTTCGGACATGGGCACTGAATATACAAATGAAACATTACAAGAAATTTGTAAATTTTTAAAAATTGAAAAAATAACTTCCACTGCATATCACCACCAAACGTTAGGAACAATAGAAAGAAGCCACAGAACTTTTAACGAGTACGTACGTTCTTATATTAACAATGACAAGACAGATTGGGACGAATGGTTAAAATATTTTACATATTGTTTTAATACAACTCCATCAACAGTTCACAATTACTGTCCATATGAGCTAGTCTTTTCAAAACTTCCTAACCAGTCTGAACAATTTAATAAAATTGATAAAATCAACCCTTTGTATAATATAGATAGTTATGCCAAAGAGGCAAAATTTAGATTAGAAGTAGCATATAAGAGAGCTCAACAATTATTAGATAGGAATAAAATTAAGCAAAAACAAAATTACGATAGAAATGTTTTAGACTACAATTTAAAAATAGGAGATTTAGTTTTACTTAAATATGAAGCAGGTCACAAAGTAGAACCAAACTACAAAGGACCATTTGAAATTAAGAACATAGACATAAGAAATAATGTAACTATAGTTGATAAGAAAACCAATAAAGAACAAATAGTACATAAGAATAGACTTAAGTTATATCATAACAAGTAAAACATAGTAAAAGGCCCTTTACTAAGTAATCGCGATTGTAAAATAAGAATATATATGTATATATATATATATATATATATATATATATATATATATATATATATATATATATATATATATATATATATATATATATATATATATATATATATATATATATATATATATATATATATATATATATATTAATAATTAATTTTTTTTTTTTTAATAAAAAACTTTCCCTACAATTGTTAATAAATAAATACAAATAGAAGTAAACAAAATAATTTACTAGATAAGTCATAAATCAATTTTAATTGTCTTACATTTTAAAATAAAACAATCTTTGTAAAAGAATGTCCATAAAACTATCGTTATATGAAAATTCTTGCGAAAAGTGGAGGTGTAGCATAATATGATTTAATTCTTTTAAACCATAACAAATGAAAGATTTAATTATTTCAAATGCATTTATTAATCAGGCAAAACAATATCATGTATCACTAAAAATCTTATCAACAAAGGCCGGCAAGCACATGTGAATTATTTAAAAACAATGCCGCCTTTGCACCTCTTGAAGTGACCATGAAATGTTTATGACTCGTGTGTGTGTGTGTCACACTTAAGCCTGCCGTGAGAAAATTTATGCATAGATTAAATAACAGTTTTGTTTATTCCCACAAAATTAGAAATAGTCACTGCCCTTATTTAATGCAGTTATGCATTTAATAATTTGCCGTAATAACGGCACTTGCAATGCTATGCACATTTGGGGCAAACTAAAACCTTCACCACTGTGGGAACAAATAAATATTTTTAAGGAAAATCAAATTTCATCAAGAATTTCCAACAACACTTCCACAGCGCCAATGCATTCACGTTTATAAAAATAGTCTAGGATATTCTCATAAGTAGTATATAAGCTGAACTAATTTTAAGTTAAAATCAATCTTAATTCGAAAGCAATTGACAGAGCACTTGTTGCTTGATTGCTGCAATAAAGATTCAATTTTTTTAAATAATATAAAAACAAAATTTAATTGTTTTAATTATTTTGCTTCATGGCGATCCTGCCAGGGAACTCATGAGTCAGTTGCAGTTTCATTAATAAAAACAAAGTTAAAGGGCACTGCAAGAAATTTAATAAGTAGTGAAAAAACAATAAACGAAATAGTTAATAAACTAAAAACTGCAGTTAAAGGAGAATCTGTAGAAGTTCTCACTGCAAAAATTATGAATATTAAACAAAATAATAAAACGGCTAACGCTTATTGTAGTGAAATTGAAAATTTAACTAAATCCCTTGAAAATGCTTACATTTCTGATGGATTGCCATGCGAATTAGCCACAAAATATTCGACACAAGTAGCTGTAAAAGCACTCACCAAAAACTGTACCATTGATAAAGTAAAACTTATCATGGAAGCAGGACAATTTAATAGCATGAATGATGCTATAAGCAAATTTGTCAACAGCTGCACAGAAGCAACTGGACAACAAAATACCATACTATACTACCGGCAAAAACAAAATAGATACAATTCTTTTCGTGAAAATGCCTATCGTGGAAGAAATAATTTCTCACGAAATAACGGTCGAAGTAATAGACCAACTTTTAACAACACCAACAATAGGCAACAAAATAACTCAAATAATAATAATAGGTACAATCAAAGACCTAACAGTTATCGTAGGAACGGAAACTACGTAAGAGCAACCGAAGTAAACCAAATCAATTCGGAAAACCAACAAAATCCCCTAAGAGAATTCCAATAAATAACAAAATATACAATCTTAACCTCAACTTATGTTACTGCGTACGATTTTTAATACATAAAACTAATACACCAATAACCCTACTAATAGATACAGGTGCTGATATTTCACTTTTAAAAATAGTACACTTCTCTATAAATGAAGTAAATACTAACAATATAACAACTCTAAGCGGAATAGGACAAGGTAAAATATGTTCACTTGGAAGTATATTTTTAGATTTACAACATAAAAATTGGCTAATTCCACACAAATTCCAAATTGTTAAAAATGATTTTCCCATACCATGCGATGGAATTATTGGTATAGACTTTATGAAAAAATATAACTGTATTCTAGATTTTAATAACAACTGTGATCACTTTGTCCTACGCCCTTTTCACTTAACAAATCCAATAGAAATACCAATTCAAAATAATGGTGATGATGTAATTCTGCCACCAAAGTCAGAAGTCATACGCCAAGTTAAATTAATATCTACAGAAACTGAACTATTGATTCCTAACCAAGAAATAGAACCAGGTATTTTTATTGCAAATACAATAGTAACAACAGATAAAGCATTCATCCGTGTGTTGAACACTAACAATACTATCAGTAAATTCAATCAAAATAACATAAAAACCGAAAACATCTCAAATTATAACATATTCAAAAGTAAATCAAAGTCCAACATTGAAAGAAATAAAGAAGTTTTAAACATTTTGAAGAAAAATTTTCCTGAACAATTTAAAAATACATTAACAGAACTTTGTAGTTCATATTGTGATATTTTCGGTTTAGAATCAGAAACAATAACAACAAATAATTTCTATGAACAAAAGTTGAGAGTAAAAGATACAACTCCTGTTTACATTAAAAACTATAGAATCCCACATTCACACAAAGAGGAAATAGATAAACAAGTCAAAAAATTGATAGACGATAAAATAGTGGAACCATCCTACTCTGAACATAACAGTCCAATTCTGTTGGTACCCAAGAAATCACTACCCAATTCAGAAGGCAAAAGATGTCGACTTGTAATAGATTATAGGCAGATAAACAAGAAATTAGTAGCGGATAAATTTCCATTACCAAGAATAGATGATATTCTAGATCAACTAGGAAGAGCTAAATATTTTTCTTGCCTTGACTTAATGTCGGGATTTCACCAAATAGCTCTAGATAAAAATTCACGAGACCTAACATCGTTTTCAACAACAAATGGCTCCTACAGATTCACCAGATTACCATACGGTTTGAAAATTGCTCCCAATTCTTTTCAAAGAATGATGACAATTGCATTCAGTGGATTAAAACCCGACCAAGCATTCCTTTACATGGATGACTTAGTCGTATTAGGGTGTTCTGAAAAACATATGCTTTCAAATCTACAAAACGTCTTCAACCTATGTCGCAAATACAACCTTAAATTACATCCCGAAAAATGTTCATTCTTCATGAAAGAAGTTACTTATCTTGGTCATAAATGTACAGATAAAGGAATATTACCAGATGATAGCAAATACTCAATAATAGAAAATTATCCAACACCAACAGATGCAGATAGTGCAAAAAGATTTATCGCATTTTGTAATTACTATCGAAGATTTATAAAAAAATTTTCTGAATATTCCAGACACCTGTCAAGACTAACCAAGAAAAATGTAAAATTCGAATGGACAAAAGATTGTGATTTTGCGTTTAAATATTTGAAAAAAGCATTAATGAGCCCCACCTTACTACAATATCCAGATTTCACAAAAGAATTTTGCATAACAACGGACGCAAGTAAATTCGCTTGTGGAGCAGTATTATCACAAGAATATGATGGCAAACATTTACCCATTGCATACGCCTCAAAAACATTCACTAAAGGCGAAAGCAACAAGTCAACAATTGAACAGGAACTAACTGCCATACATTGGGCCATAACACATTTCAGACCATACATATATGGAAAACATTTCCTTGTCCGCACTGACCACAGACCACTATCTTACCTATTTTCAATGAAAAACCCAAGCTCAAAATTAACAAGAATGAGACTTGATCTGGAAGAATACAATTTTACAGTTGAGTATCTTAGGGGAAAAGAAAACTATGTTGCCGATGCACTTTCAAGAATAAGCATAAATGACCTAAAAGACATGAATACCAAAATTTGTTCTATACTTAGAGTCACGACTAGATCGATGACCGATGAAAAAACAAAAATAAATAATAATATAAATAATCAGCATAATAATATTAAGAAAAATAATGAGCCCAGTATATATGTACCACTAAACAACACTGACGTCAGAAAATATTATAAACTTAAGATTTCCCCCGGAAGATGTTACATCAAACGAGGAAAATCTATAGTAACATATATACAAATTAATGATTTGTTTACTAAAGGGAACTTTGACTTAGGACAATTTCTCCCTAGGCTCGAATATGTGGCCGGTAAACATAATATAAATAAATTACAAGTGGCACCTAGTGAGAAAATTTTCGAATTTATCTCAATTAATGAATTTAAAAATATGGGCAATAAAATATTAAAGAATATTAAAGTAGCGCTACTAAATGAGGTGACCCAAATTGATAGTAAGAATGCCAAGGCAATTCTCGAAATAATGCTGAAATATCACGATGATCCCATAGAAGGAGGACATTGCGGAATTTATAGAACAATACAAAAAATAAAAAGATATTATTACTGGAAGAATATGTCCAAAGACATATCAAATTATGTAAAAACATGTCATAAGTGTCAAACATCAAAAACAACAACACATTTGAAAAGTCCAATGACAGTTACAGAAACACCAGATAAACCATTTAACACGGTGTATGTAGATACAATAGGTCCATTTCCAAAATCAAATTACGGAAATGAATATGCTATCACACTAATATGTGACTTAACTAAATATTTAGTTACAATACCAATATACTGAACCAAATCGCGTAGGTAATAATGAATAAAAAATTTCGTATTTTATTAACGAAAAAAATTGTTAAGTTAGCAGGCTTTTTAATCAAATCAACACAAAATTTATTCAAATAGACTTTCATTTGTTTAATTCAACCGAAAATTTTCATTAAAAGATTATTTTAAATTTGTATGTTGATTTGAATAAAATTTTTTCAAATATACCTACAAATTTTGTTAAATAAACAAAAATGTAGTCAAAAGGGTAGTAGTCTGTCGTAAACAGATTTATTAATAATAACAGAAGCGGTTAGTCAAATATACACACTACAACGATGTTAATTTGAAGAATTTTGCTGTTAATTTAAGAATATATTGTTAAGTTCACTACTTGAAAAGAAGAAGAAGAACAATTTTTTTGGAGTGAAAATTCAATGGATATGTGTGTATATGTATCTATACATACAAATACTTTGAATTTAAGAAAATTCGTAAATGTAAACAAAACATTTTTAGTCGAATTAAGTAAAAATTTTTGTTATGAATAAATTTATTCGGATTGACTAAAACAACGTAGAAGTGAAGAAATTTTGTTAAAATTAACTGAGGTAAGTTTGTTAAGCTGAAAAAAAATTCATCGTTTTGAATAAATTTCTTCACATAAACAAAAATAATGTAGAGTTGAAAAAATTTCTTTATTGTAAAAATATATACTAAACACGGCTACTTTATACGTAATAATTTCGTGTGGTTTAATCAAAAAGAATCGGCGTGGTTTTCAGGAGTAAAATAAATAGTAAATAATTATATATGTATAATCACAAAAATAAAGATAAAATTATATCTAAGTTGATTTAAGTGATGTGAGTTGCATTTGCTAAACACTACTTAGCATAAATTAAAAATATATAGTTTACAAATGCAAAAAGTATTAGTTTACAATAATGAAGTGTTTCATATGTAAAAACAACATGTATCGTTTCTCCTGGGCAGAAATTGAAAAACATTGGGATGCCTCTAAAACCTACAGGCTAAATGAAATCACAATCGCCAAATGTACATCCGAAATACTGAATAAATGGGTATAGTACAAAAAGCCATTGGGATTTAAATTGGTGAGGTTAACAACTATTTCATTTGTTTAAATTAAATGTTAATAATTTATAACTTTACAGATCGATACGGACTTTAAACATTTATACCCAAATGCTGATTGCTTTGGCACTAGCTTTATGTCGTTTGCTTTGAACATTGTTTCTGAGTTCGAAGATCGCATTAAAGATCAATCTAACAAGGTCTTATTTCAAAGTATGCAAAATATAAAGAACATATCTGAAAGTAAGCCCCATTATGGTATCTATAATTTTTTGCCAATAATTTCCATCATAATTTTATAGCTTTGCAGATGACCGTTGTATTGGAATATTTTTTCTACTGCATAGCATTTTAGTGCCTTTGTCAAAAGAGGTTAGCTCTATAAACGGAAAAAAGTTTTATACAAAATTCTCCATATGGGACTAGCAAAAAAATTTTTTATAGACGGACCCACAGTTATATCTTGCGAGGAAGAGATATTAAAACGGCAAGAGACAAGAACGCGAATTCAACAGTTCCTAAAGAAATATTAGTATATTTTGTGGCTGTAAAATATGTAATGCATTCTGCTGTAGATGCTATAGATACATGTTTCAAGATATTTTTTACATTTAATTTAGAATACCCAAAAGAATCCACTCTAGTTTTATCATTTATTCAAAAATATTTTTATAAAATTGTAACAAATTCAGACTATAACAGTCCTCAAGTAATTTTTTTAATATCAAAATGTAAAAAGATCTATAAAGGTTTTATGCATAGAATTATTTTCAGTTTAAAATTATATCTCTATATAATAAATTATGCTAAAAAATATTGTATCATACATTTTTAGTTTTATTTTTTTTAAATTATATTATATAATGCAATTTAGTGTAATTTATACTTAATTACTATCAGCGTTATTCATAACCAAAAAAACGGTTGCTAACTATCGATCTGCTAAGTTTTTTGCGTGTAAATTCCCATAAGTGGAAAGATAGCAGGAAGTTAGCAGAAATTTAATTTTTTGTTATGAATAATGTTATGTATATTTAATGCTTTTAAGTATAAATCGTAAAAAATTGTATTACATAATATATTACACTATTTTGAAATATTTCCTACCGGGATTTTAAAGCCTTGCGATTAATGACAAAACTTTATTGAAATGAATAAATAAGGCTGTTAAAATGAATATTCATTCTTCATTATGAATATTAAAATTTCTTGTTTTTACGTTTTTTTTTATTACATTTGATTAAATTTTCTTCAAAGCAACTACTCAAGAAACAACGTTTGAAATTCTTCAACTTGACGATATTTCTTCATTTTGACTATTTTACTAAAAGGTAAAATTTTAGTAAAAATATGTGTTAAATGAACGGACAATTTTGTTAGTTGTATAACAATCTACTTTTCATCAAGTCTACATGCCATTTCACATTATTTACCTACCACTTTTGGTTCAGTGTACAAGACAAAAGCGCTAAAACAGTCGCTAAAGCAATTTTTGAAAACTTTATACTTACCTATGGTCCAATGAAGACGTTCATTTCGGACATGGGCACTGAATATACAAATGAAACATTACAAGAAATTTGTAAATTTTTAAAAATTGAAAAAATAACTTCCACTGCATATCACCACCAAACGTTAGGAACAATAGAAAGAAGCCACAGAACTTTTAACGAGTACGTACGTTCTTATATTAACAATGACAAGACAGATTGGGACGAATGGTTAAAATATTTTACATATTGTTTTAATACAACTCCATCAACAGTTCACAATTACTGTCCATATGAGCTAGTCTTTTCAAAACTTCCTAACCAGTCTGAACAATTTAATAAAATTGATAAAATCAACCCTTTGTATAATATAGATAGTTATGCCAAAGAGGCAAAATTTAGATTAGAAGTAGCATATAAGAGAGCTCAACAATTATTAGATAGGAATAAAATTAAGCAAAAACAAAATTACGATAGAAATGTTTTAGACTACAATTTAAAAATAGGAGATTTAGTTTTACTTAAATATGAAGCAGGTCACAAAGTAGAACCAAACTACAAAGGACCATTTGAAATTAAGAACATAGACATAAGAAATAATGTAACTATAGTTGATAAGAAAACCAATAAAGAACAAATAGTACATAAGAATAGACTTAAGTTATATCATAACAAGTAAAACATAGTAAAAGGCCCTTTACTAAGTAATCGCGATTGTAAAATAAGAATATATATGTGTATATATATATATATATATATATATATATATATATATTTAATAATTAATTTTTTTTTTTTTAATAAAAAACTTTCCCTACAATTGTTAATAAATAAATACAAATAGAAGTAAACAAAATAATTTACTAGATAAGTCATAAATCAATTTTAATTGTCTTACATTTTAAAATAAAACAATCTTTGTAAATGAATGTCCATAAAACTATCGTTATATGAAAATTCTTGCGAAAAGTGGAGGTGTAGCATAATATGATTTAATTCTTTTAAACCATAACAAATGAAAGATTTCATTATTTCAAATGCATTTATGAATCAGGCAAAACAATATCATGTATCACTAAAAATCTTATCAACAAAGGCCGGCAAGCACATGTGAATTATTTAAAAACAATGCCGCCTTTGCACCTCTTGAAGTGACCATGAAATGTTTATGACTCGTGTGTGTTGTAGCATAATATGATTTAATTCTTTTAAACCATAACAAATGAAAGATTTAATTATTTCAAATGCATTTATTAATCACGCAAAACAATATCATGTATCACTAAAAATCTTATCAACAAAGGCCGGCAAGCACATGTGAATTATATAAAAATAATGCCGCCTTTGCACCTCTTGAAGTGACCATGAAATGTTTATGACTCGTGTGTGTGTGTGTCACACTTAAGCCTGCCGTGAGAAAATTTATGCATAGATTAAATAACAGTTTTGTTTATTCCCACAAAATCAGAAATAGTCACTGCCCTTATTCAATGCAGTTATGCATTTAATAATTTGCCGTAATAACGGCACTTGCAATGCTATGCACATTTGGGGCAAACTAAAACATTCACCACTGTGGGAACAAACAAATATTTTTAAGGAAAATCAAATTTCAGCAAGAATTTCCAACAACACTTCCACAGCGCCAATGCATTCACGTTTATAAAAATAGTCTAGGATATTCTCATAAGTAGTATATAAGCTGAACTAATTTTAAGTTAAAATCAATCTTAATTCGAAAGCAATTGACAGAGCACTTGTTGCTTGATTGCTGCAATAAAGATTCAATTTTTTTAAATAATATAAAAACAAAATTTAATTGTTTTAATTATTTTGCTTCATGGCGATCCTGCCAGATTTTTCATAAGGAAGATAAAGCATACTCTGCTTATCCTTATATTGAAAAAAAAGGACAATAGGATCCAACAGATAGAGCTCAAGCTTAGTTGGATCTCTATTTATAATTTTTTTATTATTAAAATAAATAGAACCCCTCCTACTCAAAAAATCCTTCATAGAAGAAAGCTTGGAGGAAATTCTTAAAAATCTTGAAGAGGCAGAAGCCAGATGGAAGGCAATTTTATAAGAAGGTGCAGACAAAGCAACTAAACCATCCATTCTTTCCGTAGGACCGAAGCCGAAAAAAATCAAAAGGACACCAATAAACGAAGAACACAGAAGAAGATAGAATAGAGTATAGAATATACAAAGTAACAGCCAGACTCGAACATTGGTATAGCGGCAAAAAACTTGATTGCCTTTTAGGTGATATATGTTGGAATCTGCAGGAGGAAGAAGAATAAACTTTAAAATAAACAAGTAAGAGTGCTATATTCGGCTGGGCCGAATCTTAAATACCCTTCACAATGGTACATACATTCTGATTGATTTTTGGTGCGAAAAGTTGTTTTATTTGGCTTTTAAATGGGCCGATTTTTTCTGAATTTCAATATCAGATCCACTACCGGGATTTAACACAGGCTGCAAAACTTTTATTTAAATAATTCTTAATATGCTCAAGTTCAACCACTGGGTGACACCAATTCTTTTTAATATCAATGAAATAAAGAAAAGCAAGCTGTATTTCTTAATTATTTATCAGTTAACTTTATAGTAAAATTTATTTAACAGCTGCCACCGAAGCGAAACAACGTCCACTGCTGACGTTTCCAACTTGGGAGGCAAACGACATTATAAACGCTGTATCACTTCACATACAAAATTCAAAGACTCAACAATGGTCAACATATAACCATGATTACAAGAATATCAACCCGTTAGGAACAAAAGCCATCTTTCCGAAAAACTGTCCTAGAAAGACAACATCCGTTATAACTCGACTAAGAATTGGTCACTGTAAATTTTCCCACAAGCACTTACTAGAAAAAAATCCTCCTCCGCAATGCCTTACCTGTAACAAACAAAACAACGTAATTCACACCCTAGATGAATGCCCCACTTACAACATACAAAGGAAAAATATCTTTGGATCCCAGCTACCCACAGATCTCTTAAAAAATATTTGTGATAAAAATATAAAATTAATCTTTAAATTTATTGTTGAAACCAATCTTTTAGAAAGTATATAAGTTTTTATAAAGATCTCGGAGTCGATATCCATGGCAGCTCGTACTCCTATTTTTTTCCGATTAATTACTATAATTTTATTATGTAATTAATGCTAAATAAATAAATAAATAAATATTTGTGAAACTATTAATGCTCACGTTAATATTGCCCAAAATTCCACTGGTGTCTTCCATCAAGTTAACTTTTACTGCTTGTGCAGCAGATATAACATATCCGGAACATTTTTTTTCTGAATTAAAGCATTTTTGCGAAAAGAAGATGGATTACCGAAATATTTTAAGCAATTTAACATACGGCAAGGAATTTTCTCACTTGTAGGGAAATATTTTAATACGTGGGAGTAAAATCTATGTAAGTTATTTAAATCGAGTTGGTTATAAGAATGACCAATTTTTATTTTTAATACGTTAAGAAGCACAATATTTAATTTTTTTGAAAAAAGTTGCTTTGAAAAATAGTTGATAATTTTAAATTAATTGTTTTTGACATGTGTTAAATTTAAAACATGTTTCATGTTGGTTAGGCATATTGGAAACTTTTTTAAACACATTTGTTTAAAAATTCACAGTTTTTATATAAAGTTAGTATTTTGTTTAAAAATAATGTATACACTCTAAAACTTTTGCTGGAATTTACGGTCATATTTTGTCTAAATTCGTGATGAAAAAATCTTGTTGTTTGAAATTACGTCAATTTTGATATTACGACAAAAAAAGGTACGAGAAGTAAGCATAATTTGTGGTATTTTTAAACAAAATACTAACTTTATGTTGTTGCCGCGTTGACACGGGGATTGGTAATTGGGAAAAGATGAAAGATCGGAAGACTTACCGATGCCAAGTGGCTGGACGATTTAACTTCCCTTGTGGCGTTGCTAGCTTGCTCCGTTGAGATGGCGGTGGAGGTGTTTGCTGGTATACTGATGTTTCCGAGATGTTGTTGTTTGCACGGGCTTGGCGGAAAAAATATACTTCCACTTGTTGTAAAGATGTTGGTTGAGAAATTAACACAAAATAACTCCAATAGGGGTTGATTGCTTGCAAACTCAGTTCAGTTTGTGTTGCTTAAAACCTCAAGCAATTTCGTTGGATAAAAAAAAACACACTTTTTCACAAACTAAAATTTTATTTCAAAATGCACAGGAAAGTTATAAGTTGATTTAATTAACAATAAAAAAACTTTTTGCACTATCTATCGACCAACTCAGCTTAGATAACAAAAAGAACTGTCACAGCGAAGCCGGCTGTGCCAAAAAAGAAAAACAGAGAGAACTGGCGACAAAAGCAACGACCGATTATTCGCTGCTTTGCCGCCAGGGTTACCGTGCCTGAACATCCCGCCCCCCTTGCTATATTGCAAGAGACTAACGAGAGCGGTCGGAACAGGTACGATAGTGTAGTTGGGCGGCTATTAGTGCTGAGAAAAAAAATAGTTCTAATGGCAATTGTAGTTGTTAGTTGTAGTGTGTGTTAATTAGTACATATCCCTAGAAATATGTAGGTGAAAAGATTAAATTTAATTCATTAGAGCAAATAATTTGCGATTTTAAAAACTAACAATATAGTCCAAAATAGCATGTTAGAGAGGTATAAATGTAAACTGTATAATTCAAGCGTGGGAAAAGATGTATAATGATATGCGTATAAAAAAAAACGATATAAATTTCACGATTAAGCAGCGAATTTTCTGATGATAACCCAGCCTAGTACGGTGTCCTGGGCGAGAGGTGAGCCAACTGCTGCCGTGTGCAATCCGCTGCGAATGAGCCTGGGATAGATATCGGCCCCAAGAATGAAGTTGATGCTGTTGCTCTCGAAAAATTCTGGGTCCGCAAGGCGGAGGTTGCGGTAGGCATCGGAGACACTACGGTCTAGGCGTTTTGGTTGTGGCTTTTCCGGCAAGTCTTTGTCGATACGAGCTCTGGTCGTAAAGTTTCCCAAGTCGTCTGCGAATCGGGTGCAGAATGTATACTGGCACCATTTTATGCCATCAAAACATTCGAACGGCAGATGATACCGCTCGACCAAGAAGGCTGCGATGGAGCTTGTGCAGCACATGGGTTAAGCAGGCCGCGGACCTGGCACCACTCATTGTTAAGCCGCATTTTTATGATTACGGTCGGTATTACAGTCGTGGTGTCGGCGTAACGCAAATGCCCGTGCTCTCGGGTGATCTCCAGCTGATGGAGAAGAGTGTGATGCTGGGCATTGCAATGACTACAGCGGTCCCGACTACGACAATTTGGGAGACTGTGCGAGTGGGCCAGGCAATTGCGGCAATAACGATGGCGTTTTACAACGTCGGAGCGGGCTGAGGTATCCATGTTTAAAAATTTGGCACATTTTCGTAACGGGTGGTCCCGGCGGCATATACGACAGTCCGGGTTCCGAGGCTTGACGACCCGTTTCTTGGCTTTACGTTCCTCGATGGGAGAATCGCGGCTGCGTGGACAATGAGGCATGATTGCTGTAACGAAGAAGAAATAACGGGAGGAAATTAATTGTCATGCAGACGGGGAAATCGGGAGTAAAATCAATTTGACGATCGGTCTTGTGATGGTACCGTTGGTCGTGCGTATCTCAGCGACCCGTACCCTGCTGTCAGCGCCGTGGAAGATTCTAGTAATGCGACCAACTCGCCATTGATTTGGGGGCAAATTCTCTTGTTTCACCACGAAGAAATCGTCGACATCGAGATTTTTCTGGGCGAACTTCCATTTATTCCGTTTGTGAAGTTCGGCTAGATACTCCTCTTTCCACCTACGAGCCAGTTGAGAATGCAAAATTTTTAGTTTTTGCCAACGATTTACATAACTAAGGGAGTGGCTGGATAAGTCAGGCTCTGGTGGAGAGAGGAGGGGAGCTCCAATAAGAAAGTGACCCGGAGTAAGGGCGCATAAGTTGGCGGGATCTTCGCTCATGGGACTTAGCGGTCTCGAATTAAGGCACGCTTCGATTCGGGAAAGCATAGTGCTGAACTCTTCGTAGGTGAAGCTTTGGGCCTTGCACACTTTTTTAAAGTGAGATTTAAAACTTTTCACCCCGACTTCCCAGAGGCCTCCCATATGGGGAGCGCCAGGGGGGATAAAATGCCATTCGATGGGGCTGAAACTATCCTGAGCCAAAATACCCTTTTGTACTAGCGCCAAGAACTGGTGTTTGTCCTGCTGGAGAATATTGGAGGCACCAACAAAGGCGGTGCCATTATCGGAGTAAATGGCGTGGGGAGTCCCTCGTCGCGAAAAGAAACGAGCGAAGGCTGCTAAAAACGCCTGCGTCGTAATTTCTCCCGTGGCTTCCAAATGTATTGCCTTAGTGGAGAAGCAGACAAAAACTAATACGTAGCCTTTGGTAATCTTGCAACCTCGACCCACGTAGGATTTTATGTCGAAGGGTCCTGCAAAATCTACTCCAGTATGGTAGAAAGGGCGAGATAAGCTGGTACGTTCGGGGGGTAATGCAGCCATAATTTGTTGACTGAGTTGGCGCTTGTGTTTGACGCATATGATGCATTGGGATATGGTTGTTTTTATTAACATTTTGAGCTTAGGGACGTAATAACGAAGAATTTTCAGGCGATATAATAGCGCATTTTGGCCATGTATAGAGAATTTGTGTAAATATTGAAGAAATAATCGAGTGAATCGACCATGGTAGGGTAATAAAATGGGGTAACGTTCATCGTAACTTAGTGTAGGGGACTTCGCTAATCGGCCGTTGATTCTCATTATGCCGTTAACGTCGACAAACGGGTTGAGCGTTAAGAGCGAGCTTTTTCGTGACAGGGGTTTTAGGGCAGATAGTTGCGAGTATTCTTCGGCAAAGTAAGATTTTTGACAGGCCATGATCAACCGGTTTTTTTCGAAAACGATTTCCTGCGCAGAGAGCTCTCCATGGTTAATCGCACTATTTGGCTGTTTGGCTCGTATTCGATCATAAAAACGGAAGATATGACAAATGACTCGTAGAGCTCGAGGGAGGTCAGAGAATTCTTCCAAGATGTCATCGTGTTGCGTGAAAGTTGAAAGAGCTTGTAAGGGCCTTTCTTCTTCTTTAGTGTTGAAATCTGCATTTCTTGATGGCCATTCGTTGTGAGAGCGTCTCAGCCATGGAGGTCCACGCCACCACAGTTCATTGGTTGATAATTCGGAAACCGTAGTACCGCGCGATGCCAAATCTGCGGGGTTATTTTTTGAATCAACGTGTGACCATGCGTCTTTTCCCACCTTTTCATGAATGGACGGAATTCGGTTTTCGACAAAGGTTTTCCATTTATGAGCGGGTTTGTGCAACCATGCCAACACAATTGTGGAATCTGTCCAGAGAAAAATTTTGTGATCCTTGAGCTCGAGCTGAGATTGAATAGCATCGATCATATTCGCTAGGAGCTCGGCTCCACATAATTCTTTGCGTGGTAAGGAGATAAACTATACAGGTAACACTTTAGTTTTTGCTGCCAAAAGATGCGTAGACACATATCCTTCATTCTCAGTGCGAAGATAGATAGCTGCTGCGTACGCCTTTTCAGATGCGTCGCAAAAGCCGTGGAGTTCTACTTTATAGGAGGGGTCGAAATCAATGAAGCGGGGGATTTTAACTTGTTCAATTTGTATGTTGTCATCGAGAAATTCATGCCATTTCTGAAGAGTATTAGGATTCAGATCCTCGTCCCAGTCAGTGCCATCCTTCCATATTTGTTGCATAACCATTTTTGCGACGATTATTTTTGGGGATAGCCAACCGGCTGGATCGGAGGATGCATACTGCGAAAAATTGTACTCCTCCACTACTTTTCGAAATAACGATGGTCGATACCAACGTATCGACCGGGGAAGACTTTGCTCTCTTCGGGATTTCTTCAAGTTCCCAAAAGCGTTGGAGTTGGTTATTCAGCTCGACGGTGTTAAAAAATGATGATATGGAATTTCTACAAGGATTTGTAGCTACTTTGCCGGTAATAATCCAACCGAAAACTGTTTTTTGTGCAACCAAAGATTGTTGTTCGTCCCACTGCAGGCCATCTTGAATTATTTTCGGGTACACATCTCCTCCAAGAAGTAAATCAATTTCTGAACATTGATGGTGATAAGTATCGGCTAATTGCAAATTAGAAAAACTGCGATTCGTGAGCGCTGATGGTGGATAATGTGGTAGTTGACCAGTCAGCTTATTGATAACTAAAGCGTCTGCGAAAAGTTCAAATGATGAGTCGACAGGGGAACCAATTTTTATGAGACAGCTTTGAGCTGAAGTAGCGGTTACTGAATCGCTTAGGCCGTGTATTTTTGCTGGAGAAGTACGGGCAGTGAGGCCTAAAAGTCTTTGAAGTTTTTTCGAAATAAAAGTGGCTTCAGACGCCGAATCTATTAGAGCACGGACCGTGCATTTTAGATCCTCTTTGTAGACATCGACAAGAGCTGTCCCGAGGATGACAGAGTGTGTAGTAGAGGGTAAGTAGGTTGAAAACGATTGCAACATTCGGTTAGCTGCCGCGGCTGATGTAGAAGGATTCATGTCTAACTGACTAGAGCTGTTACTGTTAACATTAGGGGCGTTAGATACCACTGGGGTGGTATTTATTGAGGGGTTTCTAGATTCTAGGCGGTGAAGCAACGTATGGTGTTTGCCCTGGCACTTGTTACAAACGTATTTGCTTTTACAGTCTTTAAAGCTATGAGAGTTTCCTGAGCAATTTGTGCATCTATTTTGTTTCCTGACGGTGGTGTAGCGACATTCAATGGACATTGCTAGAAAAGTGGGGCAAAATCGGAGTGGATGAAATTGAGGGCAAAGCACATCTTGCCATTTTTTCCTTTGAAACATTAGTTTGATAACTTCGAAGTTTGTTGCGTGATGGTGAGTTAGCCTTGTTTGGCTTCGCAGGCTGCGAGGGCTTTGGGACGCCCGAACTTGGCCCGCTGGATCGAATATCGGCGACCGATTCGAGCGTATGACATCTGGAGGTTGAAAACGTATCCAGTTCCTCCCATGAGAGCGAAACGGTTGTGCGCGGCACGGATTGCTCCCACAAGTTAAGGGTGGTGTCCGGTAAACAAGTAGAACAGATGTAAACAAAGATCGGGTCCCAGGTCGCGGTGTCAATTTCAAGCACGCGCAGATTACTAATACAATCATTAATTGTGCGCTGTAAACGTCTGAGATCAGAGCCAGTTTCTCGTTGGATAGTTTTTACGTTGAAGAGAGTTTTGAGTTGTGCGTTTATTAACACCCGTTTGTTTTCGTAGCGTTGCGTGAGATTTTGCCATGCCATCTCGAAACCTTCATTGGTCATGGGACATGTTTTGAGAAGTTCGCGTGCTTCACCTTGGGTCTTCTTCATCAGATGACACATTTTTTCCACCGGAGATAAGCGTTGATTGTTGCGATAGAGAGCCGTGAACATGTCACGGAAGGTTGGCCATGATTTATAATCACCATGAAAGACGTCGGTGTCACAAGGTGGTACTGACATGTGGGGGTTTGAGCCGATTTGACCTGCTGATGGCGAAGCTACCCTACCGTTGGGGCGCAATGCATCCCGTCGTTCATAGATTTTGGCGGTGACAGCCTTCTGAGCCTCGAAGGTGGTATTATATTTACTTTTCAACACGTCAAGTTTGATTTCCTCCTTTATGGTATCATAATCCTCCAAGGCGGCGTCATAAAGTGTCTCGAAGCGAGACCAGAGCCGATTAATTTGCACTTCATCGGCTTCTAGGGTGTGAGACGATACCACCGCGCCTTCAAAGTAGCTTCGGAAATCCACCACACGGTCAGATGAGGCGATTAACTTCTTCAAGGCGGCCATTTTGCCTTTAAATTGCTGTCTAGTATTTATGATGATAGTGATGAAATATGTAGAGGGTTTAGCGAAATGTAACGCAACTTTTCAAACCAACTTATGGGGTTCACTTTTTATATAAAAGTTCGCTGCGGGGTGTGAAGAAAATTCAAGAAAATTTTCAAAGGTGCCTCGAATAGGCGACCAGTTTTTTATTACGGGGTGTGAAGAAAATTTAAAGAAATTTTCAAAGGTGCCTCGAAGAGGCTACCAGTTTTGTATTAAGGGTTGTGAGGAAAATTTAAAGAAATTTTCAAAGGTGCCTCGAATAGGCGACCAGTTTTGTATTACGGGTTGTGAAGAAAATTTTTAAAGAAATTTTCGATGGCGCTTCGTATAAGCGGCCAATGCATGTGATTGTTTGGTGATAAATATTATTTATTGATTTCGATTTAATATTTTGTAGGGGATAAAAATCGTATCAAATTCTTAAAATCTTCAGTTAATATTGTATAAAGGCAAATAATAAACCAAACAAATTTGTTTTGTTAGTTGTGCTGAATTTACGAGCGGCCGTCGTATTCAGTTTTTGGTACGTTTGTTTGGTTTTGTTCTTAAGTGCAGCACATACATACATACATCTGTTCTTTAATTTGTGTTTCTTTTCTGGCGACATACGTTGATGTTGCTGTCGATCAAACTACTCGTTGGTTTGAGGTTTGATGAGTATAAAGCACACAGCAAGAACAAAAAAACAAATTGTTTTGATTTGTCTCTTTAGTCGAATTCTTTGCTTTGGGTTTTATTTTTGTATGTCTTGTCCACCAGCTTTTGCGAATCTTAATGTGTGCTAATTTTGCGAGTGAGTAAGGGGAGAAGGGAATCCAGTGTAATATAAATGCTACCAGTGGTTTTAGGATGGTTGTTGTTGCTCTAATTTCTTGTAGTTTCGTTTTTTTAAGAGATTAACTATGACTGTATGTTAATCAGTATGAATGTATGAATGTATTATTTTTAACACTTGTTACATGCAGAAAGTATGAAAAAGAAAAAACAACGGGTATGCCCGTTTTTAACACTTGTTACATGCAGAAAGTATGAAAAAGAAAAAACAACGGGTATGCCGCGAACGATTGTTCAACGGCAAAGGGACACAAAACCAACTTGATTTTCTTTTTCTTGATGAATTTCTGTTTTTCAGTTGGAAGAATATTGAAAACGCTGGTATGCATGTACATATAAATGTGTATGTATGTTATTTATTAAAGGGATTAACCGGTACTTTTGATGATCGGTATGTAGGTATTAGACCTCTGCACAAATGGACTTGTCGCTAAAAGTACACATAAACTAGCTACGCATGAACACTTACTCGAAGTATACTAAAAAAATAGGTACACATTTTTGAGTACAACAAAGTCATCGAATACGTATTGGTTATTACTTGACTGTGTGTGTGTTAGGTAAGTACTTGCTTAGTGTTTGCTATCATTCGTATGTTGTATGAAGCGAACATGTCGAGTATGGCAAAACATCCAAACTTCACTTGGTACTTGCTGTATCAGGTGAAGTTTGGCAAATACAACAAACTGTTGTTTTTTTGAGCATAAATGCTTTATGGCTTGAATTCAATATAATTTCAACAGTGAGGCGTAATACGAGAAATGGAAGGGAATAAGGCAAGTTTATAACTTATTTAGATACCTATTTGATTTTCTTTCACATCACATAGATATTGTCGTAATATTTTCAAGTTATTATTACTTATTAAACTTATGTATATAGAATATCATCCTTTTAAAAATAAAAATTCATTATTTTTTAACGCTTCAAATTGTTTATAATAACTGAAGATCCGTATACTATACATATGTATATGAATGTAAGTGCAGTCAATAATATTAATGCACTACTTTAAGCTTCGTTATACATAGAAATCATAGTTTTGATTTATAAACAAAAAACAAAATTTTTTTAAAGAAATATTTCATTGTCTTCATACACAAAAAAATACTTGCAGTACCGCAAGAAGTGAACATAGTTTTTACGGTACTTCTTTTCGGCTGAACACATATTTTTATGTGTTCATTTTTTCGGTACATAATAAACTTCGTCTGCTTGCATGTTAGTATTTGTCAAACAAACATTCTGTACTCTTCACTGCTTGTGCTGTGAGAGAGAGAACAAATATCTACTACACTCGCTATCGAGTTTCACATATGCAAAAAAAACTTCCTCGCTGCAGATGTTTAATAGGTATGTATGTATGTATTTTGTAACTTTTGCGCGTTACTAAAATGGGTATATATGTACATATGTTTGCAATTTTGATAACTTTAAAAAATTTTTTTTTTTTTTTTGGGAATGTGTATACAGTATGTATGTACTATGTATGTACGTCGATTTTCAAACTATGTGTGTACTTATGTACGTATAAGTGTAACTGCACTTTTTAGGGGTTAAAAATTATGAATTTTTATGAATTTTTTAAGAAAAAGGGGGTTAAAATTTTTGTTTTTTAAAAAAGGGGCTTACCGGGTTATGGATGACCCGGATCCGGTTCGAAGGACCCATGTTGCCGCGTTGACACGGGGGTTGGTAATTGGGAAAAGATGAAAGATCGGAAGACTTACCGATGCCAAGTGGCTGGACGATTTAACTTCCCTTGTGGCGTTGCTAGCTTGCTCCGTTGAGATGGCGGTGGAGGTGTTTGCTGGTATACTGATGTTTCCGAGATGTTGTTGTTTGCACGGGCTTGGCGGAAAAAATATACTTCCACTTGTTGTAAAGATGTTGGTTGAGAAACTAACACAAAATAACTCCAATAGGGGTTGATTGCTTGCAAACTCAGTTCAGTTTGTGTTTCTTAAAACCTCAAGCAATTTCGTTGGATAAAAAAAACACACTTTTTCACAAACTAAAATTTTATTTCAAAATGCACAGGAAAGTTATAAGTTGATTTAATTAACAATAAAAAAACTTTTTGCACTATCTATCGACCAACTCAGCTTAGATAACAAAAAGAACTGTCACAGCGAAGCCGGCTGTGCCAAAAAAGAAAAACAGAGAGAACTGGCGACAAAAGCAACGACCGATTATTCGCTGCTTTGCCGCCAGGGTTACCGTGCCTGAACAATGTAAAAACTGTGAATTTTTAAACAAATGTGTTAAAAAAAGTTTCCTATATGCCTAACCAACATGAAACATGTTTAAAATTCAACACATGTCAAAAATAGTTAATTTAAAATTATCAACTATTTTTCAAAGCAACTATTTTTCAAAAAAATTAAATTTTGTGTTTCGTAACGTATTAAAAATAATAATTGGGCATTCTTATAACAAACGCGATATAAATACATTTTAAATATTTATAAAAAAAATGTAAGTGTGCCAAATTTGTTAAAAAAAAGTTTCAAAGCATATAAATGTATCATTTGCATTTTTACGTCCATAAAAATGAAAACAGCAATGCAATGCACTTTACACGGCATCATACCTCTAAAGGCAAGGTCAAGAAAAATTTGGAGTCTCATGTTAAGATAAGTTGCTTAGTGAAATTTTGCTGTTTTACTGGAGAGGCTGCAAATAAACTTTAATCCCACGTATTAAAACATTTCCCTACAAGTGAGAAAATTCCCTGCCCGATGTTAAAGTGCTTCAAATTTTTCAGTAATCCATCTTCTTTTCGCAAAAATGCTTTAATACAGCAAAAAAAAAAAAAAAAAAATGTTCTGGATATGTTATATCTCCTGCACAAGCAGTAGAAGTTAACTTGATAGAAGATACCAGTGGAATATTGGGCATTAACAACGTGAGCATTAATAGTTTCAAAAATATGTCAACAAAATTGTAATGTGAATTTTAATCTTGAATAGGCAGTAATTATTTAAACTGGGCACCATTTGTTTAAAAGTATTAGACTTCCTTTGTTCATTATTACACATATATTGTTCGAAATTCCACATAATGTGTGAAAATACACGTTGTGTAATTTTACGTCAATTATATTCGGTAAAGTGTTGCCGACTATAATTGACGTAATTTTCAACAAAAGTGTTTTAGAGTGTACATATGTATATATATATATATATATATATATATATATATATATATATATATATATATATATATATATATATATATATATATATATATATACATATTTATATATATATATATATATATATATATATATATATATATATATATATATTTGAAAAAAAAACGTTTCCGAACAGTTGATTTGTATTCGAAAATTGTTCAATCTTTTAAAACAAAATATATGCTTTTAACGAACATTCCACTCAAGTTCAACAATTTGTGAATAAAAATTATCGCTCGATATGAACTTCTGCTAAAATGAGTCTGTATCGTTCATGAACAAATAATCTGTGTAAAAAATCTGTGTAAAAGATTGTGTATGCTCGAAAGTTTGATATCCGTAGCTTGTCTCTGTTTCGGACTAATTAAACCAGTGAACTTCGAAATGTTTCAACAGGTGAAAAATATCTATTTCTCCCTCTGACCACTGTGTGCAAAGGCACAGATGTTTTTAATTTTAGTCATGTCAAAAAATTTTAATTTGTTCTTTTTAATATATGGGGTTGGAAAAACGAAGTTACAAACTGAAAGACAAGAGTTGTAACCACAGTAATAATCCACAGTTTAATTTTATCATTGAAAATTTCTTCGATATATTTCTGTTTTCCACTATTTCGGTGAATTTCATTTATGAAATTAAACGTAACCTCTGTCGTTCAACTTTTGGTTGCATATTGACACCACTATGTACTGCCATCTTTCGGGTAATAGGTTCGGTGAGATGATATCATTACCCACAAGATGGCGCTGTCTTCATGCGTACGAGCCAAAACGTGTTTGATACGAATTCGCCTTTTTGGCGAGATCCTGAACTAAAAGCTATATGGATATAAATTTTAGCAGAGAACTAAAATTTATATGGATAAATATGATTTGAAAGATTGTTTCGTTAAACAGTAAAGAAAATTAAAAAAATTATTCTCGGGGAAGCATGACAAGGGCGTACTCGTATCGCAATAACATTTTCTTATACAACAGAAATAGATCAAAGTTTTCAAATACTTTAAAAAGCAAACAAGGTATTGAGTTAAGCTTCAAAACTTATATTTTGTTTTAAAAGATTGAACTACTTTTCGAATACTAATCAACTGTTCGGAAACGTTTTTGTTAATAAATGATTAGCAAGTTTGAATTGATATTGTAAACCTAATCAAAAACTAAGTTTAGATATTTTTATTTAGCAATCAAAAGCAAGACATGTTCATTTGAAAAGATGTTTAAACAATACATTTTCGAAGTAACCACTGTACAACTGCGGCAGATGCAGTAGCTGCTGATCGCGCTTATCAGTTCATATTATTACATACATGCATACTTGTGTTTGTTGTTTTTTACACCCTTCACATAATTGTGTAATCGTGTTGAGCGTTATCTGGGGTGCATATGGGCTGATGTCCAAAAATGTTCCAATTTTGCCTCTGAACAGCCTATATGTACTATTCCGACAAATTTTTAGTGCAAAAAACTGTTTCGTTTAGCTTCCAGGGCCAACTTCTTGAGATATCGGGAGGCGCTATATCTCGAACATATATGGGCCGATAACAAAAAAAATTCCAGTTTTGCTTCCGACTAGCCTCTATGTATCATTCTAATTGATTTTTGGTGCCAAAAGTTGTTTTATTTAGCTTGAAAAATCGGGAGACGCTATATCTCAGGTATATATGGACCGATTGCAAACATTTTAAAATTTTACTTTTAAACGCCTTATATGTACCATTCTGATCGATTTTTGGTACCAAAAGTTGTTTTATTTGGCTTTTAGAGCCGACTTCTTGAGAAAACTTGAGGAGCTATATCTCGAGTGTATATCGGCCGATGTCCAAAATTTTCCACGTTTGCCTCTAAATAGTCTATATGTACCATTCTGATTGATTCTTGGTGCCAAAGATTGTTTTATTTGGCTTAAATAACGGATTTCTTGAAAAATCTGGAGTCGCTATATCTCAGATATATATGGACCGATTTCAAAAATTTTCCAATTTTGCTTTCAAGCACCTTATATGTTCCATTGTAATCGATTTTTGATACCAAAAGTTGTTTTATTTGGCTTTTAGAGCCGACTTCTTGAGAAAACGGGAGGCGCTATATCTCGAGTGTATATGGGCCGATGTGAAAAAATTTTCCACTTTTGCCTCTAAATAGCCTATATGTACCATTCTGATTGATCTTCGGTGCCAAAAGTTGTTTTATTTGGCTTATAAAGCCGATTTCTTTAAAAATCGGGAGACGCTATATCTCGGATATATATGGGCCGATTTCAAAAATTCTTCAGTTTCTAGGATTAAATGAGCACTGAAAATGATATGGCTTAGTTTTTAAGAAAAAATTTTTTTTCAAAAATCTGACTAAAAAAGTGGCAAAAAATACCCCTCAAAACCCGGTTTTTTGAATATATCGCGGCTATCCGTGGACCGATCTTACTGAATTTCAATAGCAGACCCACTACCGGGGTTTAACACGTTTTAGCGAAAGAATGAGGTTTCTATCTCAAACCGTTTTCTCAGAAACGGTATTTCAACGACTACAGACGGACAGACGGACATCGCTCAATCGTAATCGCTATTGATCGCTGATCCAGAATATATATACTTTATGGGGTCTTAGATGGATATTTCAATGCGTTACAAACGGAATCACAAACTTATATATACCCTTACACATTTATGTGAAGGGTATAAAAATTGGCGTATAAACAGTAAATAAAATTTTTATTTGTGAATAGCTAAGTCACGAAAACAAGTACTGATTAAAAAGCTATTCGCAAATAAAACACAAAACGTTGCCATTTTTATACCCTTCACATAAATGTGTAAGGATATATATAAGTTTGTGATTCCGTTTGTAACGCATTGAAATACGTCGCATGAATGTATTTGTATTTTGTATTCTAAATACTAAGCGCTTGAGTATTTTGTATTTCAGATTATTCAATTAATACATCAACTAAAATCGAAAATTTTGCTACTGTCTTATTTGCAAAAAATAGCAATACCACAATTTAATTACCAAATTACTTGTGTAAAGAAAACTCAACTGAATGCACATACATTGAGAAAGTTGCCAAGCTGTCAGAAAGTTCAGAATTGAAAAAATAAAATACAAAGAAAAACAGCGTTTGACATTTTAATGTGGAACAAGAGAAAAAATATCAATCAAATGTTGTCTTGGATAGACTATATATAGTTATATATAGCATTTGGTTAAACGTTTTTTAATTGCCACTTTTTTCTTAATTCCGTTATATGTATGTCTTTCAATAAAATATCATTTTCTAATAAGAAATCATTGAGATTTTGTCGTTAGCTGGGTTTCTTTATTCACCATTAAGAGATTGTCTGATATCACTTTTGAAAAACTGGTATTTATGAAAAAAAAATAATTAAAAACTTTTTTGATTAAAAGTATTTTGTATTTTAAATACATATTTTTGTTACACTGTATTTTGTATTTCAAATACTTGCTTTTGTAATGCAGTATTTTGTATTTTAAATACACAACTTTCATGTATTTTGTATTTTAAATACATTAAGCTTTGTCCAGACGGTTGTCAGATCTTACAATATTGTAAGACCTAACAACGTGCTGGCAATCTACTAGAAATACAAAATTGTCAGCATTAAAAAAAAATTGTCAGTTCAGACAATTGGAAGAAAATCTTACAATTTCATTGCTAGACAATTGCCTGACAATAAATTTACCTACCAACGAAAATTGTCAGCTTACACGGATGTAAGATTTTCTACGTATCAAAAATCGTCAGCCAATTATCATTATCAAAATACACACACACACACAGACATGCCCTTATTCATTCTTTATTTTTCTCGCTCAATAACCATGTTTTTAATTTTTTTATTCTCTTTTCTGCAACTATTTACCTCTCGTACTCACATTTTTACTATTCTCTTGTTTTTTCTCTCCCTTTCGTACACACACATTTTTCTTTAAAGCTTTGTCTAGACGGTTGTCAGATTTTACAATATTGTAAGACCTAACAACGTGCTGGCAATATACTAGAAATACAAAATTGTCAGCATTAAGAAAATTATCAGTTCAGACAATTGGAAGAAAATCTTACAATTTCATTGCTATTCAATTGCCTGACAATAAATTTACCTACCAACGAAAATTGTCAGCTTACACGGATGTAAGATTTTCTACGTATCAAAAATCGTCAGCCAATTATCATTATCAAAATACACACACAGATAAATTAATTTTTTTATTCTCTTTTCTGCAACTTTTTACCTCTCGTACTCACATTTTTACTATTCTCTTGTTTTTGCTCTCCCTTTCGTACACACACATTTTTCTTTAATATTCTTTGTCATTACTCTGACAATGACGTCATTGTAAGGTGTTGAGAATTTATGCATCTTACAATATGCCAATGCCTGACAATGTACTAGCAATAATGATGCCAAAGTGTTCAGACGATTGGCAGTTAACTGACAATTAATTGTTACTTAGATGGCCTGCCAATGCTTTTGCTTACAATATTGTCAGGAAGAAATTATAAGTTCTCACGATTGGTTAAAATATTCTATAAATTTTCTGACAATATTGCAAGATCTTACAACCGTCTAGACAAAGCTTTAGAGCATGTATTTTGCCCAACACTGGTTGTAACAACAGTAATAATCCATGTCCATGAGTTCAATTTTATCATTGAAAATTTCTTTGACAAATTTCTATTTTCCACCACCACGGTTATTTTGCCATCTTTCGAGTCGGAGGATATCATTACCCGGGAGATGGCGCAAACTTCATACATACGACCAAAAAGGTATGCGATACGAATTCGCGAACTAAAATTTATACGGATAATAGTTTTTGCTGAGAACTAAAATCTATGTGGATAAAATATGTTTTTGAAGTTTGCTTTGTAAAATAGTAAGTAAAGTCACAGAAGTTAATACCCGAAAGATGGCACTACTTGGTGGTGTCAAAATACAACCAAGAGTTACGGTTTCCGTCTAATTTTATCATTAAAAAGAAATTTAGCGAAAAAATGTTCAAGATAAAAAAGCCCTGTCGTCAAAGGAAGATGGAGATAGTACGAGCCAAAATGCTTGCGATACGAATTATCATTTATGAAATTAAACGTAACCTCTGTCGTTCAACTTTTGGTTGCATATTGACACCACTATGTACTGCCATCTTTCGGGTAATAGGTTCGGTGAGATGATATCATTACCCACAAGATGGCGCTGTCTTCATGCGTACGAGCCAAAACGTGTTTGATACGAATTCGCCTTTTTGGCGAGATCCTGAACTAAAAGCTATATGGATATAAATTTTAGCAGAGAACTAAAATTTATATGGATAAATATGATTTGAAAGATTGTTTCGTTAAACAGTAAAGAAAATTAAAAAAATTATTCTCGGGGAAGCATGACAAGGGCGTACTCGTATCGCAATAACATTTTCTTATACAACAGAAATAGATCAAAGTTTTCAAATACTTTAAAAAGCAAACAAGGTATTGAGTTAAGCTTCAAAACTTATATTTTGTTTTAAAAGATTGAACTACTTTTCGAATACTAATCAACTGTTCGGAAACGTTTTTGTTAATAAATGATTAGCAAGTTTGAATTGATATTGTAAACCTAATCAAAAACTAAGTTTAGATATTTTTATTTAGCAATCAAAAGCAAGACATGTTCATTTGAAAAGATGTTTAAACAATACATTTTCGAAGTAACCACTGTACAACTGCGGCAGATGCAGTAGCTGCTGATCGCGCTTATCAGTTCATATTATTACATACATGCATACTTGTGTTTGTTGTTTTTTACACCCTTCACATAATTGTGTAATCGTGTTGAGCGTTATCTGGGGTGCATATGGGCTGATGTCCAAAAATGTTCCAATTTTGCCTCTGAACAGCCTATATGTACTATTCCGACAAATTTTTAGTGCAAAAAACTGTTTCGTTTAGCTTCCAGGGCCAACTTCTTGAGATATCGGGAGGCGCTATATCTCGAACATATATGGGCCGATAACAAAAAAAATTCCAGTTTTGCTTCCGACTAGCCTCTATGTATCATTCTAATTGATTTTTGGTGCCAAAAGTTGTTTTATTTAGCTTGAAAAATCGGGAGACGCTATATCTCAGGTATATATGGACCGATTGCAAACATTTTAAAATTTTACTTTTAAACGCCTTATATGTACCATTCTGATCGATTTTTGGTACCAAAAGTTGTTTTATTTGGCTTTTAGAGCCGACTTCTTGAGAAAACTTGAGGAGCTATATCTCGAGTGTATATCGGCCGATGTCCAAAATTTTCCACGTTTGCCTCTAAATAGTCTATATGTACCATTCTGATTGATTCTTGGTGCCAAAGATTGTTTTATTTGGCTTAAATAACGGATTTCTTGAAAAATCTGGAGTCGCTATATCTCAGATATATATGGACCGATTTCAAAAATTTTCCAATTTTGCTTTCAAGCACCTTATATGTTCCATTGTAATCGATTTTTGATACCAAAAGTTGTTTTATTTGGCTTTTAGAGCCGACTTCTTGAGAAAACGGGAGGCGCTATATCTCGAGTGTATATGGGCCGATGTGAAAAAATTTTCCACTTTTGCCTCTAAATAGCCTATATGTACCATTCTGATTGATCTTCGGTGCCAAAAGTTGTTTTATTTGGCTTATAAAGCCGATTTCTTTAAAAATCGGGAGACGCTATATCTCGGATATATATGGGCCGATTTCAAAAATTCTTCAGTTTCTAGGATTAAATGAGCACTGAAAATGATATGGCTTAGTTTTTAAGAAAAAATTTTTTTTCAAAAATCTGACTAAAAAAGTGGCAAAAAATACCCCTCAAAACCCGGTTTTTTGAATATATCGCGGCTATCCGTGGACCGATCTTACTGAATTTCAATAGCAGACCCACTACCGGGGTTTAACACGTTTTAGCGAAAGAATGAGGTTTCTATCTCAAACCGTTTTCTCAGAAACGGTATTTCAACGACTACAGACGGACAGACGGACATCGCTCAATCGTAATCGCTATTGATCGCTGATCCAGAATATATATACTTTATGGGGTCTTAGATGGATATTTCAATGCGTTACAAACGGAATCACAAACTTATATATACCCTTACACATTTATGTGAAGGGTATAAAAATTGGCGTATAAACAGTAAATAAAATTTTTATTTGTGAATAGCTAAGTCACGAAAACAAGTACTGATTAAAAAGCTATTCGCAAATAAAACACAAAACGTTGCCATTTTTATACCCTTCACATAAATGTGTAAGGATATATATAAGTTTGTGATTCCGTTTGTAACGCATTGAAATACGTCGCATGAATGTATTTGTATTTTGTATTCTAAATACTAAGCGCTTGAGTATTTTGTATTTCAGATTATTCAATTAATACATCAACTAAAATCGAAAATTTTGCTACTGTCTTATTTGCAAAAAATAGCAATACCACAATTTAATTACCAAATTACTTGTGTAAAGAAAACGCAACTGAATGCACATACATTGAGAAAGTTGCCAAGCTGTCAGAAAGTTCAGAATTGAAAAAATAAAATACAAAGAAAAACAGCGTTTGACATTTTAATGTGGAACAAGAGAAAAAATATCAATCAAATGTTGTCTTGGATAGACTATATATAGTTATATATAGCATTTGGTTAAACGTTTTTTAATTGCCACTTTTTTCTTAATTCCGTTATATGTATGTCTTTCAATAAAATATCATTTTCTAATAAGAAATCATTGAGATTTTGTCGTTAGCTGGGTTTCTTTATTCACCATTAAGAGATTGTCTGATATCACTTTTGAAAAACTGGTATTTATGAAAAAAAAATAATTAAAAACTTTTTTGATTAAAAGTATTTTGTATTTTAAATACATATTTTTGTTACACTGTATTTTGTATTTCAAATACTTGCTTTTGTAATGCAGTATTTTGTATTTTAAATACACAACTTTCATGTATTTTGTATTTTAAATACATTAAGCTTTGTCCAGACGGTTGTCAGATCTTACAATATTGTAAGACCTAACAACGTGCTGGCAATCTACTAGAAATACAAAATTGTCAGCATTAAAAAAAAATTGTCAGTTCAGACAATTGGAAGAAAATCTTACAATTTCATTGCTAGACAATTGCCTGACAATAAATTTACCTACCAACGAAAATTGTCAGCTTACACGGATGTAAGATTTTCTACGTATCAAAAATCGTCAGCCAATTATCATTATCAAAATACACACACACACACAGACATGCCCTTATTCATTCTTTATTTTTCTCGCTCAATAACCATGTTTTTAATTTTTTTATTCTCTTTTCTGCAACTATTTACCTCTCGTACTCACATTTTTACTATTCTCTTGTTTTTTCTCTCCCTTTCGTACACACACATTTTTCTTTAAAGCTTTGTCTAGACGGTTGTCAGATTTTACAATATTGTAAGACCTAACAACGTGCTGGCAATATACTAGAAATACAAAATTGTCAGCATTAAGAAAATTATCAGTTCAGACAATTGGAAGAAAATCTTACAATTTCATTGCTATTCAATTGCCTGACAATAAATTTACCTACCAACGAAAATTGTCAGCTTACACGGATGTAAGATTTTCTACGTATCAAAAATCGTCAGCCAATTATCATTATCAAAATACACACACAGATAAATTAATTTTTTTATTCTCTTTTCTGCAACTTTTTACCTCTCGTACTCACATTTTTACTATTCTCTTGTTTTTGCTCTCCCTTTCGTACACACACATTTTTCTTTAATATTCTTTGTCATTACTCTGACAATGACGTCATTGTAAGGTGTTGAGAATTTATGCATCTTACAATATGCCAATGCCTGACAATGTACTAGCAATAATGATGCCAAAGTGTTCAGACGATTGGCAGTTAACTGACAATTAATTGTTACTTAGATGGCCTGCCAATGCTTTTGCTTACAATATTGTCAGGAAGAAATTATAAGTTCTCACGATTGGTTAAAATATTCTATAAATTTTCTGACAATATTGCAAGATCTTACAACCGTCTAGACAAAGCTTTAGAGCATGTATTTTGCCCAACACTGGTTGTAACAACAGTAATAATCCATGTCCATGAGTTCAATTTTATCATTGAAAATTTCTTTGACAAATTTCTATTTTCCACCACCACGGTTATTTTGCCATCTTTCGAGTCGGAGGATATCATTACCCGGGAGATGGCGCAAACTTCATACATACGACCAAAAAGGTATGCGATACGAATTCGCGAACTAAAATTTATACGGATAATAGTTTTTGCTGAGAACTAAAATCTATGTGGATAAAATATGTTTTTGAAGTTTGCTTTGTAAAATAGTAAGTAAAGTCACAGAAGTTAATACCCGAAAGATGGCACTACTTGGTGGTGTCAAAATACAACCAAGAGTTACGGTTTCCGTCTAATTTTATCATTAAAAAGAAATTTAGCGAAAAAATGTTCAAGATAAAAAAGCCCTGTCGTCAAAGGAAGATGGAGATAGTACGAGCCAAAATGCTTGCGATACGAATGCGCCCTTGAGGTTTTGTCATGCATTGAAAAAATATCTGTGTGTTATTGCACGATATAAGATATTTACAAATTTTTAACTATAATATTATCTAAAATAAATTCAGTTCAACTCAATATGCGTATTATCTTGGCAAAACAAGAACATTTGTTGTCAAAATATTAAAAAAAATTCCGTATCAAAAATGTAAAATAATGAACTGCAATAAAACCGATAACCACAATAATATATAAAACTTCTTTAAGGTTGGGTGTTTGAGATCTCAGTTAAGCTAGTTAAAGTGAACATAAATACATATGTGTCTTCTTACCAATTTTATATAAAATTTTTTGACGAATCTAATTAATTTTGCTTAAATGAAATAATAAGAACGTATATTTATAGCATTTCTCAGTAATATCAGATCTCAAAAACCCAGGCTGAAAGAATTCATCCTGATACATAACCGGCCTTCGGCCAGGCTGACGGAATTTATCCCCCTCAGTATGTTGAAGTTTGGCTTCGCGTACGACAGTGTCTTAAATAAGCGGCCTTCGGCTGGATGCAAGGAAATTTGCTTCTTTAGTATGTCAAGTCTTCACTTACGACGAATATTAACATTTAAAAATGAAAAATTACCAAAAAAAAAAAAATAATTAAAAATTTTTGGGCGATTTTTCATTTGGAAATATCATTTCCCAGTCATAAGATAAGGGTAATAATAACATATCTCCAAACAATTTCGTTTTGCTGCAAATGATACCAGATCGGTAAATAAAAGCTTTGGTTGTTTTTTATAGAGGTATTGACAATGTTGCGGCCGATGTTTGCGCATCAAGCAAAGAACGAATTCCCAAACAATTACTGGCACACTTATCTGTGACAGAAATTATTAGTCCGAGCCGGAAAAAGGACGGATTAAAGAAAACATACCAGCATTTGTCTGTCTGGCCAGAACGGGCTGTAAATTCCATAGGGATTCTTGTTTTGTTTAATTCTGTAACCAAAAGGTTGTTTCGCTGTAGAAAAACAAAAAAGAAATGAAAGAAACCATGTGAACAGATGTTTGTTTTTGAATGCACAGGCAAATGATAGCAGTAAAATGGAACTTAATTATAACAGGGTAGCCCGGAATATTAAATTAAAATGTTAAGTCAGAGTCGCTATGCCCCTCCTAGTAAGAAAAAGGCGGCAAAAGAAGGACAATGTGAACGAAAATAGCAATATGCTAAAATTGGGACCCTGATAAATGAAGTCTCTATTTCAGCTTCATTAAGTCCAGCAAAACTTTTGTTTGTATATATATATATATATATATATATATATATATATATATATATATATATATATATATATATATATATATATATATATATATATATATATATTGTTACGTTTTAACCTTTTCAAAACGTTTTCCGTAGATTCTTTAATTGTAATGAAGTTACAACACTCAAGTCTTCAGTTTACAATAATCAACAGTTCAACACTTTATTTATTTGAACACACTATACTTGTAAACACTTTACTACAAGAACACTTTACTAAAAGAACAACACTTTCACTTAATCACTTTTTATTACTTAAGACACTTTACACGTTAGCGCAGCTAAAAATCGACTGACTTTTCAGCGTTAAGCTTCGCTGCTTGTATACCTCTAATGATCATTACTCGAACATTCTAGACGTTTACAGAAGCTAATCACGCCACATCTATAGTGCGATGACTCATCATGAACAAAAGATATACACACACACACACCGCCATACATGCGATGTGCGATGACTCATCATGAACAAAAGATATACACACACACCGACATGCATACACGCGGCAGTAAAACTCAAGCATCTGAGTCGCGCACATACATGCACACACGAATATTGTATCGTGCGGTGGTGGTTTCTTTTATTTCGCTGTTGTGCTTATTTATCCACACATGTGTGTCAGTATGTGCACACTCGCTGTGCTGCCGTTTTGTTTATCAACAAGCTTCTATGTATGCATGTGTGTATATACCTCCTGTGTTCATTTACAAAGAATAACAAGACAATATACGCACATATAAAATAACGATGATTTAGTACGTTCTAGAACAATCACAATCGGTCCGTTCACGACCAAATTTGTAACACTGCCGCCCGCTCAAGCCTGTTCGTCCCGAATAGGCCCAGAACCACTACTTCCGTACCTTGCGAGTCGTTCTAAGTGTACAACCTTCATTTTGGATCGGTGGCTGTTATGCTTCTGTATCCTGTATACAACGTCGTTCAACCTCTTAATCACCTTATACGGTCCATCCCAATGCGTTTGTAATTTGGGAGACAATCCTTTCTTCCTTTGTGGGTTATATAGTAGAACCAGTTGTCCCTCGCGGAATCGGTCGGAATTTGCGGCTCGATCGTACCTGGCTTTCATTTTATCGCTGACTACTCGAATTCTGTTGCGTACAAATTCGTGTAGGTCATGCAAGTCACTTTTCTCCTGTGAAGCATTCTCGGCATCCTCATTCTTCGGTACAGGTTTTATGCCAAATTCCAAATCGCCAGGCAATCTGAGCTCTGTTCCAAAAAAAATTTTTGCTGGTCATGCACAGCGGACCTGTATGCCAACAAAAATTTTTGAATGTGCTCATCCCAGTCTCTCTGATGGTTGCTCACTACTTTCCTCAGGTATTCCTCCAGCGTGCGGTTAAATCTTTCAACCATACCGTCGGATTGCGGGTGAAGCGGTGTTGTCCTGGTTTTTCTTATTCCATAGAGCTCGCACATTTCCTTAAAAATTGCAGACTCAAAGTTTCTGCCTTGATCGGAATGCAACTCCATCGGAACACCATATCTGCACACCCAGTTATTGATAAAAACATTTACCACAGTTTGAGCCTCCTGGTTTGGTATGGGGTATACTTCTGGCCATTTGCTGAAATAGTCCATCACCACAAGGACATAACGATTACCGGCAGTACTGACTGGAAAAGGACCTGCTACATCCATGGCTATTCGCTCAAAGGGCGCACCCGAATTGTACTGCTGCAGGTGTGCTCGAGTTCTCCGTGCTGGACCCTTCGCCGCTATAAATTCCTTACAGTTCGCTATCCAGTCGGCTACTGATTGTTGCGCTCCAACCCAGTAAAAACGCTGCTTTACCTTTTCCAGTGTTTTATTAACTCCAAGGTGACCACCACTGGGACCATTGTGGAACTCTCGCAAAACTTCCGGTATCTTAGATGATGGTACAACTATTAAGTTAGAAGTTGTTTTGCCATCCGCACTTTCCCATATACGGTATAAGCATCCGTCTACCAGCTGCTCCATTGTGCCCAGTACGCTTTAGCGAGGGGACTCTCAGCCGCAATTTCATTGCGTGTAGGCCTGCTATCACTCTTCTTAGCAGTTATTATTTTGCTGAGCACCGAATCATTTTCCTGCGCCGTTGGCCAGTCTTCGTAAGAGTCTATCTGCGTTAGCCGAACATCAATGACGCACTCTTTCTGTTCGGCCTTGATGCAATGTCGGCATTCTAGACTGCATGGTCGTCTCGAGAGGGCATCCGCATTATTGTGTTTTGTCCCTCTTCTATGCTCGATGCTAAAGTCATAGCTCTGCAGCCGTTCAATCCAACACGCCAACTGCCCTTCGGGGTTTTTGAACTGCAAGAGCCATCTAAGCGCAGAGTGATCAGTCCGCAACGTGAAATTCTGGCCATACAAGTATTTATGGTAATGCTTAATGCATTCCAATACTGCCAGAAGCTCACGCCGTGTCACGCAATAATTTCTCTCTGGCTTTGAAAGTATTCGACTATAATAGCCTACTACTTTCTCGACTCCATCTACCACCTGAGAGAGTACACCTCCTATACCGAAGCCACTTGCATCGGTATCTAGCACAAACCTTCCTCCAGCAACCGGGTATGCCAGAACTGGTGCCGTGCACAATAACTCCTTCAGCCTCTGGAATGCTCGTTCCTGTTCGTTTCCCCACTGGTATGATCGTGACTTCTTGGTCAGCTCGTGCAGACTGGCGGCTACGCTGGCAAAATTTGGCACAAATCTTCTATAATATGTGCAAAGTCCCAGAAAACTTCGCAATTCGTGAAGATTACGTGGCTGTGGCCAGTCCCTTACGGCTTTTATTTTATCTTCGTCCGTCGAAATGCCATCTGCAGTTACACGATGTCCCAAATATTTCACCTCTTTCTGGAACAATGCACACTTCTTCGCGCTAAGAGTGAGTCCTGCCGACGATATTCGTTTAAAAACTTCCGCCAAATTTTTCAGGTGCTCGTCAAACGTTTTTCCCATTACGATTATATCGTCGAGGTAGACCAAACACGTCCGCCAGTGAAGCCCCTTTAATACCTGTTCCATCAGTCGCTCAAATGTGGCTGGAGCATTACAGAGTCCGAATGGCATTACTCTAAACTGCCATAAACCATCTCCAGCACTAAACGCAGTCTTCTCCTTGTCCTTGTGAGCAATTTCTACCTGCCAATAACCACTTTGCAAGTCCAATGTTGAGAACCATTTTGTTCCGGACAGCGTATCTAGGGTATCATCAATCCTGGGTAGGGGATAACTGTCCTTTTTCGTGACGTCGTTTAGCTTCCGGTAGTCCACACAAAACCTCGTGCTACCATCCTTTTTCTTCACCAAAACTACCGGTGAGCTCCACGGGCTAGTAGATGGTTCAATTACCCCACTCTTCTCCATTTCACTGACTAACTCTTTAACCTCGTTGCGCTTGGCCAGGGGTACACTTCTGGGCGCCTGCTTTATGGGCCTCGCTTCGCCAGTATCGATTTCATCATTACATTGGTTGTAATTGACGCCTCTTTGATAGACTGCATCATAGTTTCCTTTGTTGCCTTGGAGTTTTCTTCAATCTTCAGCATCAATGTTTCATTTGTTGCCTTGGAGTTTTCTTCAATCTTCAGCATCAATGTTTCATTTGTAGCCCTGGACGCCTCTTTGATAGACTGCATCATGGCAGCAAACATCGAGTTTAAGTCCATGCTACTTGCAATTGCTCGTGTACTCATTTCCGGTTCTTCTTTTCCTTCGAAGTCATGAGTATTGATGTCCAGACCCAACCGATCAAACTCCTCCATCAGCCTCTTCTGCAGCTCCACTTTGTTACCAGTTGTGGGCAGATCCAATTTGCACAACTCCTTTTTCAGTTGTTCCACTTTAAGCTCGTCGAACTTCATTTTACAATTTCACTTCTGACACCAATTGTTACGTTTTAACCTTTTCTTCACAAAAATATGTGACACTTTTGCTAAACAAGCTGTGAGCAATAGTAACTTTTATCAGTTGTTTATTACTCTCGTTTTTTTATGACAAAAAGCTTTTTGTTTTCTCAATTCTCCTGGACTTTGTTGATGAATAGAATCCTTTAATGTTGGCCTCTCTTTTTATTTAATTATTAGTATGCTTCTTAATCATCCTATGCCATTATTAGATTTTTCACAAAAAATTAATGGCAGACAAAAATCAAAGCAAGCACTGTAATGTGAAAAAAATTTTTTTGTTTTTTTTTTTTTTGCTTTTTATTGAATAAAGCTAAAAAAAAGTTTGTCACTTTATTCAATGGTTTTTGAATTAGTTTTTTTTCCAAGTTTTACAGATTATTTATATTGTTGATGTTTTTTTCTAGATTTTGTTTTTAGGCGTTCTTTTCAAAACCGCGATTTATATGTAATATTTATTGATATTTTTCACACTCTATCTCTTTATTGGATTAGAGAAGATGAAATTGTTTTTGTTTTTATCAGATGCTGGCAGCCCTGTGACCCATTTCTCGACATGCTGTTCAAATGTTTCTCGTTCTTTAGGTGACAAGCTAGTAGATTTTGGTTTGGTCTCGCAATTTATAATTGCCTCTGCCGGAGTACAACTGCCTATATGCGATTTTGGACTCACGACCTTTTCACTGGTTGATAAATTGAGCACTCTAACTGGGACTTTCCTGTCGGCGCGCAATTCCACGAGAGCTTTTGCTGTTAATAAATCGCCCGTTATATTTTCTGATTCTACTACCCACAATCGACTGTCCGCACAATCTTCATTCGTTCGAGCCCATATCAGTGCCTCAGATCGTGGTGGAATTCGTTGAGTATCTTCAGCAAATTTTCATTCGTTGTCGTATGCTTTGCGTTTATTTCTGCTAGAAGCATTTCATTATTCGCTTTTTATTACTTAAGACACTTTACACGTTAGCGCAGCTAAAAATCGACTGACTTTTCAGCGTTAAGCTTCGCTGCTTGTATACCTCTAATGATCATTACTCGAACATTCTAGACGTTTACAGAAGCTAATCACGCCACATCTATAGTGCGATGTGCGATGACTCATCATGAACAAAAGATATACACACACACACACCGCCATACATGCGATGTGCGATGACTCATCATGAACAAAAGATTTACACACACACCGACATGCATACACGCGGCAGTAAAACTCAAGCATCTGAGTCGCGCACATACATGCACACACGAATATTGTATCGTGCGGTGGTGGTTTCTTTTATTTCGCTGTTGTGCTTATTTATCCACACATGTGTGTCAGTATGTGCACACTCGCTGTGCTGCCGTTTTGTTTATCAACAAGCTTCTATGTATGCATGTGTGTATATACCTCCTGTGTTCATTTACAAAGAATAACAAGACAATATACGCACATAAAAAATAACGATGATTTAGTACGTTCTAGAACAATCACAATCGGTCCGTTCACGACCAAATTTGTAACAACATATTGTTACGTTTTAACCTTTTCAAAACGTTTTCCGTAGATTCTTTAATTGTAATGAAGTTAAAACACGCACGTCTTCAGTTTACAATAATCAACAGTTCAACACTTTATCTATTTTAACACACTATACTTGTAAACACTTTACTAAAGGAACAACACTTTCACTTAATCACTTTTTATTACTTAAGACACTTTACACGTTAGCGCAGCTAAAAATCGACTGACTTTTCAGCGTTGAGCTTCGCTGCTTTTATACCTCCAATGATCATTACTAGAACATTCTAGACGTTTACAGAAGCTAATCACGCCACATCTATAGTGCGATGTGCGATGACTCATAATGAACAAAAGATATACACACACACCGACATACATGCGATGACTCATCATGAACAAAAGATATACACACACACCGACATACATACACGCGGCAGTAAAACTCAAGCATCTGAGCCGCGCACATACATACACACACGAATATTGTATCGTGCGGTGGTGGTTTCTTTTATTTCCCTGTTGTGCCTATTTATATACACATGTGTGTCAGTATGTGCACACTCGCTGTGCTGCCGTTTTGTTTATCAACAAGTTTCTATGTATGCATGTGTGTATATACCTCCTGTGTTCATTTACAAATAATAACAAGACAATATACGCACATATAAAATAACGATGATTTAGTACGTTCTAGAACAATCACAATCGGTCCGTTCACGACCAAATTTGTAACACTGCCGCCCGCTCAAGCCTGTTCGTCCCGAACAGGCCCAGAACCACTACTTCCGTACCTTGCGAGTCGTTCTAAGTGTACAACCTTCATTTTTGATCGGTGGCTGTTATGCTTCTGTATCCTGTATACAACGTCGTTCAACCTCTTAATCACCTTATACGGTCCATCCCAATGCGTTTGTAATTTGGGAGACAGTCCTTTCTTCCTTTGTGGGCTATATAGTAGAACCAGTTGTCCCTCGCGGAATCCTTCGGAATTTGCTGCTCGATCGTACCTGGCTTTCATTTTATCGCTGACTACTCGAATTCTGTTGCGTACAAATTCATGAAGGTCGTGCAGGTCACTTTTGTCCTGTGAAGCATTCTCGGCATCCTCATTCTTCGGTATAGGTTTTATGCCAAATTCCAAATCGCCAGGCAATCTGAGTTCTGTTCCAAAAACAATTTTTGCTGGTGTTCTAGACGTTGAGTCATGCACAGCGGACCTGTATGCCAACAAAAATTTTTGAATGTGCTCATCCCAGTCTCTCTGATGGTCGCTCACTACTTTCCTCAGGTATTCCTCCAGCGTGCGGTTAAATCTTTCAACCATACCGTCGGATTGCGGGTGAAGCGGTGTTGTCCTGGTTTTTCTTATTCCATAGAGCTCGCACATTTCCTTAAAAATTGCAGACTCAAAGTTTCTGCCTTGATCGGAATGCAACTCCATCGGAACACCATATCTGCACACCCAATTATTGATGAAAACATTTACCACAGTTTGAGCCTCCTGGTTTGGTATGGGGTATACTTCTGGCTATTTGCTGAAATAGTCCATCACCACAAGGACATAACGGTTACCGGCAGTACTGACTGGAAAAGGACCTGCTACATCCATAGCTATTCGCTCAAAGGGCGCACCCGAATTGTACTGCTGCAGGTGTGCTCGAGTTCTCCGTGCTGGACCCTTCGCCGCTATACATTCCTTGCAGTTCGCTATCCAGTCGGCTACTGATTGTTGCGCTCCAACCCAGTAAAACCGCTGCTTTATCTTTTCTAGTGTTTTATTAACTCCAAGGTGACCACCACTGGGACCATTGTGGAACTCTCGCAGAACTTCCGGTATCTTAGATGATGGTACGACTGTTAAGTTAGAAGTAGTTTTGCCATCCGCACTTTCCCATATACGGTATAAGCATCCGTTTACCAGCTGCAAGCTGCTCCATTGTGCCCAATAAGCTTTAGCGAGGGGACTCTCAGCCGCAATTTCATTGCGTGCAGGCCTGCGATCACTCTGTTTAGCAGCTATTATTTTGCTGAGCACCGGGTCATTTTTCCCGCCGTTGGCCAGTCTTCGTGAGAGTCTATCTGCGTTAGCCGAACATCAATGACGCACTCTTTCTGCTCGTTTCCCCATTGGTATGATCGTGACTTCTTGGTCAGCTGTTGTTGGCCTGCCCTTTTGCTCGGCCTCTGTCGAGATACGGATCTAGTACGCCTCCTGGGAGCTTTACAGTTGCGCTGAAAGTGGCCTGCCTTTCCGCAGTTAAAACACTTTGCTCGGCCTTTGTTCGAGCTTTCGGCCAACGCTTGCAACACTGCCTCTTTAATCGTACTGGCCAAGCCATCTCCTGGCTCATGAACTACCTCTAGCTCCCTTATTTTGTGGACCTGTGGCCTTGAAATTAGTCTGGCTGTCTCCTGGGCCAACGCAAATGAGACGGTTTCGGCGAATGACGGCTTTTGTGTTGCACATACAGCAAGTTTAATGTCGGGATCTCGAATTCCGTTCACAAATGCCTCCGTCTTAAAATGGTCCAAAAACGAGTAGCTCTCTCCAGGATAGCTAAGCTGCACCAGACGCTCAATCTCCATTGCGTAGTCCTGAAGAGTCTCATTGCCTTTCTGCACTCTGCCTCTTAGCTCCATTCTGTGGATTTCCTTCTTGTGTTCTCCACCATACTTGCGTTGCAGAGCTGCCATGATGACTTCATAATTATCTCTAGATGAAGCGGGCACAGTTTCCAGGACCTGTGCAGCGACACCCTTCAACGCCAAAATTAACTCAATGCACTTCTCTTCCTCCGTCCATGCATTTTTATTGGCCACAGTTTCAAACTGAAACTTAAAAATGTTAAAAGGTGTGCTGCCGTCAAAGGGCTTTGCTCAGGCTACTGTGGGGGTCAGCAGGTGGCGGATAGCTGAACGGCCTGTAGATATACAGGCTAGCTGCGAATAATAAGCAGTCCCCGACCAAGAGCGGCAGATTCCGAGGTCGTGATAGAAAAGGTTACAAGTGACCGATGAAGAATCTGTGACATGGCGAAGTATGCCGCCATAAAATAAGCATATCCCACAGAGGTACTCTCAAGAGAGGGTAATTAGGAGGACGACGTCTCCGTGGTTCCTCAGTCATACAAAATCCAGGCGCGACGGATCCAGAATGGACGGCTTCCTGGTCAGTGTCTGTCCCCCAAGGGGCGGCTGTTTGAAGACCTGGCGGGTAGGTAAAAAACGCTACGGGTAGGATCCCGGAAAAAATAAATCCACTATGGAAAAGCAAACGAAAAGCAATTTCATTACGGCGCAGGGAGTAATGACCCCAGTGCCGGCGGCTTTGTGTAGTGCGCAAGCAGGCTACCAGTCGTCGATATCCAGCGACTGCAATGTTACCCCGGTAGACTTGGCTGGGATAACAGATAGTGTTACAAGTAAGGATAGTACACACGTACAAACAAGTGGCATACCTGCGGACGATGCAGGCCCAACGGAGGAACGAGTTGGCCCTATGCAGAACCCATTTCAGAGGGCTTCAAGACTAATTCGCTCACCGACGTTAACCCCACAGACGCAGAACGGTGGAGGATCGCTCCAGCCAGCACTGGAAATGCATCCGGCCGGGACCACTGAGAGTAGTGCGGACGCGTTCAGCAAACTCGGGGAACAAATTTCTAAGCTACAGGAGATGATGGGCGGAGGAAGGAGGTCTATACATCAACCAATGCGCGACCTAGTGACGCTGATATCGTCACTATATCAACAATCTGCGGGCGATAGGGATCTGACCCTGACGAAGAACATACGGACTAACGACAGAAGTACACAGACTAGTCTAGAGCCAACATCAGTAATTCCCAAGAGGAAGAGAGAGGAAGCAGAAAGTGTTAGGAGAACACCCCCGAAGAAGACAAAGTCGAGCCGAGCGGAAAGGCGAAACAATGCGACAGTGGATATTCCAAATAAGGCACCTACAAGGAGAGCGGAAACTGCTATAACACGCGGGGCTACCAATGCTATGGAAGGGCTACATGACCCGGCTGGGAACAGCCAGGAACTGAATGGCTGGTCGGTTAAAACCAAAAGGCGGAAAAAACCCCCCAAGGCGGATGTGATGATAATAAAACCCACGGAGAAACATACCTTTGCGGATATACTGAGGAGAGTAAGAGGCGCCCCTGAGCTTAAGGCAGTCGGCAACGAGGTCCGGCTTGTGAAGAAGACCCAGAAGGGTGAAATCCTACTAGAGTTCAAAAGATCAACTGAGGTGAATACTGAGCTTCATCGGTCTAAGATAAGAAGTGTACTAGCAGATGAGGTGGAGGTAAAAACAATTACGCAGGAAGTTACCTTTGAACTAAGATATCTAGACGAAATAACAACAGCAGACGAGATAATAAGCGCATGGAAGGAACAGATAGGCGAGATACAATCTTCTGCGCTGAAGACTATTAGGAACGCCCCCGGAGGCTCCCGAACGGCTGTAATTGTTATTCCCAACAAGCTAGCCTATAGGGCTGAGGAGGTTGGCAAACTGAGAGTTGGGTGGACCGTCTGCAAGCTGCTGAGGAAAGTGACCCCAAGAAGATGCTACAAGTGCCTTGACTTCGGACATGTGGCAAGAAACTGCCGAAGCGAAAAAGACTGGTCCAAAAACTGCTACAAGTGTGGCGGACTGGACCACTTAGCTATGACCTGTCATGCCAACCCTCATTGCCTGCTCTGTAGGGACAATGCGAACGCGGATACCAGACATATTACGGGAGGTCCTAAATGTCCCAACTACTTGCTAGCCCGCCGGAAGTTACTGGACAGGCGACAATGAGAATTTTGCAGCTGAATTTAAACCACTGTGAAGCGGCGCAGGATATCCTGGATCAAACTGTGCGTGAACAGAAGATAGATCTGGCTTTATTGAGCGAACACTACAGAGCGACAGACAACCACCGCTGGGCAACCAGCAGGTGCAATAAAGCATCGATATGGGCATGCGGCAAAATCCCATTGGAGAACGTCAACAATAGAAGGGAGTACTTTACCAGAAGTACAGTCAACGGAATAAACTTCTTCAGCTGTTACCTCCCTCCTAGCTTGCCAATTGAGGAATATGAATGTACACTGGATGAGCTTGTTAATGAAGCAAAACACCTTAGACCGGTAGTAGTTGCTGGAGACTTTAATGCATGGGCGATTGAATGGGGCTCCACCTACACGAACCAGAGAGGAGAACGCCTACTGGATGCATTTGCAGCACTAGACGTGGTCCTCTTAAATTGTGGACAAAAGGATACCTTTTCAAAGAATGGCAGAAGCTCCAAGATAGATCTAACATTCGTCAGCGATATATTAGCGACATCAGCCGAGTGGGATGTATCCGACATATATACGCACAGTGACCATAATGCCATCATTTTTAAAATTCGGGAACGTTCTACGGGAAGAATACCTACGGCTCTTCCTCCTAGCACCCAATGGAAGGTCTCTACTCTTGACACGGAAACACTAGCTCTCACAATGGGAGACATACAGTTATCGGGTAGCGCAGATGATAGGGCCACTGAACTCATGCGTCGCGTCACAGAGGCGTGCAATGCATCCATGGCAAGGAAACGCCACCGGGAGGATAGGAAACACGTCTACTGGTGGAACTCAGAAATAGCTGAACTACGGAAGGATTGCAAACGCTCACGGCGGGCATGCCAAAGGGGAAGAGATCGTGGCAACTTCACTGATCTCCAGGAGAGATTCAGAACAGCGCGAACCCGCTTAAAAAGAGCCATCGCGCAGAGCAAGACAACATGCTATAGGGAAATGTGTGCCGATGTGGAAAACAATCCGTGGGGCACAGGATATAAGGTTGTGATGAAAAAACTGAGCAGCTTTCGCCCACCGGCCACAACGTGTGCAGCTAGGCTGAGAACAATAGTGGAAGGCTTGTTCCCGCAGAGAGCTGAGAATTGTTGAAAAAAGGGTATGCAATGAAATTCTTTTAAACAATTGCGTCTTGAAATTCATTCACACAAAAAATCATTTTGGGTTTCCCTACGTACTTACATATGTACATACACACATACATGTGTATGATGATACGAAACAGATCATCAACAACGTGCACAAGAAAAAAATAATTTTGTAAAAGCAAGCAATGTAAATATGTATGTATGTATATATGTATGTATATAATCATTGTTTTATGGAACACACTGAAAATATTCAATAATAAAGAATTTATTTTAGAGTTTTCTATTATAGATACATACACACGTATGCATGTACCCACATACGTAAGTAAATTGAAAAGAAAATCACACTTAATGGCAATGTTTAGCATTATAATTCAAAAATAATGCAATTATATGCAATTTTTTGTTAAATAAATTTTACTATAAAGTTAACTGATAAATAATTAAGAAATACATTTTGCTTTTCTTTATTTCATTGATATTAAAAAGAATTGGTGTCACCCAGTGGTTGAACTTGAGCATATTAAGAATTATTTAAATAAAAGTTTTGCAGCCTGTGTTAAGTCCCGGTAGTGGATCTGATATTGAAATTCAGAAAAAATCGGCCCATATATACCCCAGATATAGCGTCTCCCGATATTTCAAGAAATCGGCTTTAAAAGCCAAATAAAACAACTTTTCGCACCAAAAATCAATCAGAATGTATGTACCATTGTGAAGGGTATTTAAGATTCGGCCCAGCCGAATATAGCACTCTTACTTGTTTTTTCTTTTTTTTCTCTTTGCGATGGTCACTAAAGAAACAAGAGGCCACCTTGAGAACCTTTTCTTTCCGTCATGCCTAACCAGTAAGAACTTCTTTGAAAGGAAAAAAATAAATAAATAAATAAATAATTAAATGAATAAATAAGTAGGAAAAGAAATATTGATAATAAATACAGTCATACTTTGATATTAGTGTGAAGAAGTTTAGGTTGAAAGTAATAAATAGAGTAGGGTAAGAATATAAACACTTATAAATAAAGACCACAATTTTTTTTTGTGTGATAGGCTAAAATCTGAAAATCCTTAATTTTCCGTTTGTCGCAAATACTATGCCAAATAGTCCCCCTTTAACGAGAAATCGAAAAAGGGAGCGCCAGGGAAATTTTGATTTGAATAAATCCACGCCGTGTGTGAATAATAAATATTTAAGATCGAACACTCCGAGTAGGAAACCAGTGTATAGACAAAACATGGAAACTAATCAGATGCCGCGAATTAGTCCACAAATCGTTGATATGTCGGACTCCATCATGCAAGTCGATGCAAGAGAGGTAGCCTCGGGTAGCCAGCATATAGTGGACGGTGAACAGAGTAGGCAGGTATATAATACTGAGCAAAGATCGAATGATTCTGTGGATAGTGTAGCTGCAGAAATGAGGAGCTTAAAAAGGCAAATTGCTGACTTAACCGCCACTATGGGAAAGATGAGCATTGTTCTACAGACTACCCAACATGAAAACCGCAGACTACGCGAGGTGGTAATAGCAAATCGTTATGCAAATCGTGACAATCCACAAGCTGATGCGTTCCCTAGGAACCCAGCACACTCATCGCACTCATCTCTGCAGAATATTGAACCATCCAATCAGAATCCACCCACCATCCATCGCATGCGAATTGACAAGTGGGGCCTCGAGTTTGATGGCAATTCCAACAAGCTAGCTGTAGAAGATTTCGTTTTCCGAACTGAACGGCTACAAAGACAGTATGAAGTATCCTGGGGGGAGGTGTTGGACAACTTCCACCTGTTTGTAAAAGGCGTGGCCGAGAAATGGTATTGGTTGTATATCAAAACTAACTTCGTGACAGAATGGTCAACATTGAAAGACGCATTATTAAAACAATACATGTCCACCCGATCTAGTTTCGAGATTATGAGTGATATTGTGGAAAGGAAGCAACAAGCTGGTAAAGGAATCGACGCATTTTTTTTCACAATGGCCCAAATGCGTTCCCGATTGGACATCTCGATGCCTGAAAGAAAAATGATAAAAATTTGAGAGAAGATATTAGAAGTAGAATATACCCGATTGCAGTCAATTCTGTGGAAGAACTGCGTCGAGAGTGCGTAGAGGCAGAAAAAATTTTCTGTCGAAAAGATTACCGAGCTTCGAATGCGCCTGCTTCCACAAACCGGTATATACGTCAAGTCAGTGAAGTACTCGAAAATTCCGAAGACCATTCCCCCGAAATTTCGGAGAACGACAGTGAAAGGTTATCCATCCCAACCCTCAGGAACAAGCTGACATGTTGGAATTGTCGTCAGGCCGGGCACACTTTCATGGGTTGCCTAAGGGAAATATCGGTATTCTGCTTTAGATGCGTTAAACCGGGAGTTAAAGCGCCGAATTTCACGAATTGCAAATCAAAAAACCACCGCACGAGCGAGGTAGCCCCGGGGAGCCATCGTTCGACACAAAAGTAGCCACAACTCCGGAGTCTGAATGGGAAGTAACAGCAAATTTAGTATCAATTGTTAAAGATTTTAATAAAATTAGTCCGCAAAATCGTCATAGTCACACACTGGAAGAAAGGCAGGAAAATTTTAATAGGATAAGGTCTAGAATTTTTAATGATAAGATAGAAGTTAAGAGAAAATTATCAAATAGGGTACTGAAAGTGCGTCAAAAGTTTAGAAATAAGAAGATAGCTTGAAAAGTGGTATTGGAAACCATTAAATCTGCAGATGCAAAAGGCGACCCCAGAGCATACGCTGAAATAGAAATAGGGAATTTAGTAATGAAAGGATTATTAGATACAGGGGCATCAGTAAGCTTGATGGGAAAGAACTACCGCGAAATCATAGAACAACTGGGTGTAGAGGTTAAACCAAGTTATTCGACAGTCTCGACAGCCACAGGAAAAACTCACCGATTATTAGGTACCGCTCAATTGTTAGTAAATTATAGAAAGCAGAAACAAAATATTACGTTTTGTTTATATCCAGACCTAGAACAACCTTACTTAGGGGTTGATTTTTTGAAGATTTTTAATTTAGCTCCAGTTGTTTTTGAAATAAATGAACTAAATATAGAAAAAATTCAGGAAGAAATGAGCATAAGGCAAATCCCCATATACTAAGTACAGCACAGCAGGAAAAGCTAAATACAGTATTAGAAATGTTTCCAGCATTTGAAAAACAAGGCCTAGGCTGCACTAGGTTGGAAAAGCATTCAATTGAACTAATTGATGGTGCAGTCCCTTTTAAGGACCGGCATTATCAATTATCGCCAGCGGTGCAAGACATAGTGTATCAGGAATTAGATAAAATGATTTAATTGATCGTAATAGAAGTGAGTGAGAGCCCGTGGTCGAACCGGACCACTGTGGTGCGAAAGCCTGGTAAGAACAGATTTTGCTTAGATGCGAGAAAACTGAATGCGCTGACAATAAAAGATGCGTATCCACTTCAGAATATAGACGGTATTTTGAGTCGAATTGACGAAACTTATTTTATAAGTAGCGTGGATTTAAAATACGCCTTTTGGCAAATAGAGCTAGAGCCCGAAAGCAGGCCTTATACAGCATTTACTATAGCAGGTCGGCGACTCTACCAATTCCGAGTAATGCCATTTGGACTATGCAACGCGGCTCAGCGTTTGTGTAGACTAATGGATAAGGTAATCCCAAAACACCTAAAATAAAACGTTTTTATTTATCTGGATGATTTGTTAATTATATCAAATACATTAAATATTAGAGGAAGTTGCCCAGTGCCTGTTAAAAGCAAATTTAACTATAGGTCTTACCAAATCACAGTTTTGCTTTCAGGAATTAAAATACTTAGGATTTATAATCGGTGGTGGCCGTCTCATGACTGACCCAGAAAAAGTGAAAGCTATAAAAGAGATCAGGATTTCAAAGTCAGTAAGAGAGGTTCGCAGTTTCTTAGGCACAGCGGGTTGGTACCGTCGATTCATTAAAGACTTCGCATCCATAGCAGCGCCGCTCACGGACACCTTGAAAAAGCAAAAAAATTCTACATGACTCCTGAGGCGATTAAGTCATTTGAAAACTTGCAAATTGCTTTGACGTCAGCACCAGTGTTAAGGCACCCAGATTTCTCTAAGCGATTCTTTATACAATGCGATGCCTGTGACTATGGCATAGGAGCGGTCTTGTATCAATTCAACGAAAATAAAGAAGAGCATCCGATTGCATTTTATAGCCAGAAACTTAACGCTTGCCAAAAAAAATTACAGCGTTACCGAAAAGGAATGTTTGGCAGCAGTCATGGCGGTGACGAGGTTTCGACCATATGTCGAAATGATGCCCTTTACCATAGTCACAGACCATGCGAGCTTGAAATGGCTGATGTCATTAAAGGATTTAACTGGTAGACTGGCTAGATGGTCACTCCAGCTACAAGCATTTGATTTTGACATCGAACATCGGAAGGGATCTGATAATATTGTAGCAGATATGCTGTCCCGAGCTCAAAAACTAGATAAAGCCGTAGAAGAAATTAGCATGGAAGAAATTTTAGATCTCGAAACAACCGAGTTTCAAGACACAGAATATATAGATTTAATACATCACATAGAAGCCAATAAAGATCGTTTGCCACTTGAAGGTAGACAATGGTTATGTTTTTAAAAGAGTGGAGTATGATAGAGGTGAAAATGAAGAGAATTCTTGAAAAATGTGGATCCCACCAAACTCAACACCAACTTTAATTGAAAAAGCCCACTCAAATGTAACATCGGCACATTGCGGAGGCACTAAAACCATAGAAAAACTAAAAAGATTTTTCTACTGGCCCAGACTAACATCCCAAGTAAAAAATTACGTGAAAAATTGCCAAGTATGCAAGGAAACGAAACCGGTTAATTATAATCTGTGTCCTGAATTGGGAAGCCAAGTAATAACAGAAAGGCCATTCCAGAAGCTGTATTTGGACTTCCTTGGAAAATATCCGAGATCGAAAAAGGGAAACTGTTACATTTTTCTTGTATTGGACCATTTTTCAAAATATACATGCATGAAAGCGATGAAGGAAGCCACAACCAATAACGTAATTGAATTTTTAACGCATGAAATATTCCACAAGTTTGGTGTACCTGAAACGATCCATACGGACAATGGAGCGCAGTTTGTATCTAAAAACTTCCAAAATTTTCTTAACACCTACAAAATACAGCACATAAGAACGCCGGTTTGCCAACCCAGCAGTAACGCCTCAGAAAGGGTAAATCAGAGTATCTTGGCAGCAATCAGAGCTTACTTAAAAGAAGATCATAGAGACTGGGATCTATACCTCTCTGAAATCGATTGTGCACTGCGAAACTCATTGCACTCTGCTGTTGGTTTTACACCGTCTTATGCCTTATTTGGCTACCACATGTATCTAAGCGGGGCGGAATACAAATTAGGCCGGAAATTACAATCAATCTCCGAACACCGCATAACATCAAAACCGGATGAAAAAATAGAACTAATCAGAGACCAAATCAAGGAAAATATGAACAATGCATATGAAAGAAGTGCCAGCAGATATAACCAAAAGGCTTGCAAGGTGAAATTTGTTCCAGAACAAGAGGTGTATAGACGCAACATTGTGCAAAGTAATTTTGCCAAAAATTTTAACGCGAAATTCTGCCGCAAATTTCTGAAATGTAGAGTGGTTCGGCCTGTTGGTAATAACATGAATGAACTGGAAACTTTAAATGGTAGGAGTGTATCATACAAAGGATATTAAAGTTTGAGTTGCAAAGCGAGTAAACTTTTAGAATACGAATGAAATTCGAATTCCAGGGTGCAATATTAGGATAAAATAACTAAATAAATAAACAATTTATTTGAATATTTATACCAGAAAATTTATGTATGTAATTGTCCTAATTTTGAATTGCTTTTGCAAAATTAACTTTAATAAAACCTGTGACATACGTAGGATTAATGTAGGATTATACGATTGCCGCAATGCACCAATTTTTGTTACATTTTGCGTGCCAATCGTGTGATAGCACAATTTATTGGCTCATGCGGCAACCAAAACGAATGTTGTTCCTATTTGTCCCAATCAAATACAACCCTGATGCGACAACCATGTGAACACTTGACATATAACTAATCACCAATAAAAATTCTAAAAATGCACCAATATTTATTGTTTTCTCATGCGGCAACCAAAGACATTGTCTCCGCCAATAATCTACATACATACATATGTATACATTTATTTAGTGTCAAAATTGTTTAAACGCGTCTTCCAAACATGATTTCTGCTTTTCAATCAGTAAAATTCAATTGTTGTTACTATTAATTTTTTACTTTTTTCAGCCCGCACAACATTATAATAATAGCCGAAGCAATTTTCTTTCTTTTTAATGAACAAACCATATTTTTAACATATAATTCATTTCTTTTTTTTGGGAAAACAAAGTTTGTCATCAGCTACAACAGCTGTTTCTCACAGTTGTCGTATAATATAACAATCGTGTGACTATAATGCGGCAATTATTGGTACTAAATTGTTTTGCGGCAATTTGCGACAATAAAATTTCAGTAAAATATCACAATCATGTGATTGCAGAGAATTTGATTGGGACAAATTTTTTATTATGCTCCAATTCAACCCAATAAAAATTGTGTAAAATTGGTGCATTGCGGCAATCGTGTGATCCCACCTTTAGCTGAAATAATAGGGTACTCATACCTGAGGTGCAATATGGATAACGGAGAAAGTCAACTGTGATAGTGAATGTTTTTGTCGTCCCCTTTTTTATACCTTTAGTTATAGTTAGTGCAGAATAATTTAATTATTTTAGTACGGTTGGTGCTGAAAGGAGAACAAAGAGGACAACACAAAGTAAATACTTATTACAATATTACGAAATCATAGTTACTTCCCGAAATCTTTAGCAGTATGGAATCCCAAGGAAATAATGTATCTCTGCGTTTTTAATTATTATTAAAAATGTAAGAGACCGCCATAAATACTAAACTGCCTCAGAATCCGAGGAAAGGGGGGAGTCCCTTTTAGAGGCGTAACGACAGAAAAAGAAAATCTGGAAAAGAAATAAATTTTAAAATTAGCACATTCATTTCGAATTTCAAAGATGAAACAATTTGTTTCATGCACGATAAATTTAGCAGCCAAAACAAAGGTTTTGGAAGGGTTTGTTTAGCACATTGAGTGCCTGGCTGGGAAAGTAGACCAGTCACAAGATACTATATAAAAATAAAGAAATTTTCTTTTGCGGGTTGCCACTAGGACTTTTTCACCGAAGAAACTCTGCAGTAGGTTCAGGTTTAGTGGAATTATGGCGAAATTAAGGCAGGGTACCCATTTTAGGCGTTCCGATATGAGATTTGCCGGCTAGCTCAGTTGTCAAAGTATGAGACTCTTAATCTCAGGGTGCGGGAGTTCCCCACGTTGAGCTAGGATTGAAAAAAAAGGAGGCACGAAAAACCGCACTCCGCTACCTCCATCGCAGCTCGTAGGAATCGGAGTTTTGTTGCGGTCGATGTTTGCGCATCAAGCAAAGAACGAATTCCCAAACAATTACTGGCACACTTATCTGTGACAGAAATGATTAGTCCGAGCCGGAAAAAGGACGGATTAAAGAAAACATACCAGCATGTGTCTGTCTGGCCACAGCGGGCTGTAAATTCCATAAGGATTCTTGTTTTTTTTAGTTCTGTAACAAAAAGGTTGTTTCGCTGTAGAAAAAAAAAGAAATGAAAGAAACCATGTGAACAGATGTTTGTTTTTGAATGCACAGGCAAATGATAGCAGAAAAATGGAACTTAATTGTAACAGGGTAGCCCGGAATGTTAAATTAAAATGTTAAGTCAGAGTCGCTATGCCCCTCCTAGTAAGAAAAAGGCGGCAAAAGAAGGACAATGTGAACGAAAATAGCAATATGCTAAAATTGAAGGGCCCCTGACAAATGAAGTCTCTATTTCAGCTTCATTAAAAGTCCAGCAAAACTTTTGTTTGCATACATGTATATATACATATGTATATTTGCAGATTAAAAATGTATATTATTTAATTATTAGTTTGGGAAATAAATGCCCAAAAGATCAATGACCTTAATTTAAATATTCAAGAACAAACAATGTTGAGAGGGAACACGGACGACAGTGGGGTCGAAGGGGGAAGGAACGGTACACCGATGTAGAAAGTAAAGTCTTAAGATGATAGGAAGAGAAAGATATATATGCATAAAAGGACAGTGCAAGTAAAATTAGCGGGAGTATAAAGTACAACAAAATTCTGAAATGCGCCAAAATTGATCCGTTTTGTCAAAAAAAAGGGGAAATTATAGGAGGGAAATTTGAGAAGTCCTGGAAAAAAATTTGGGAAATGGAGAGATTGGGTATAAAAGGCCTGAAGAGATAGAGAAAAGGGCTTTTTTTGTGTTTGACATTCTTTTGGCTCGTTTGTGCTTAGGAGAAATTTTTAAAATGCGACTGATTTGTTCCGGTTGATTTGTGTGGAAAAAAATATATGATTTTTGGGGATACGCAGATGATACCACACAAAGTGAAGCGTATATAAATATGAAACTAAAGAAAAATAGAAAAATTTAGAACAAAAAAAAAAATCTGAAAATCCAATCTGCCCAACAAGAACGCTCAACAACCCTACAAAAAAGTCTCTGAAGTCGATCAGAGGTGCAAAAAAAAAAAGAAAATCCAACAGGGGAACAAAGGAGCTGGACACTCGCCCAGACGGAGTTCCTGGGGAGCAAAGGTCCGAAAAAAGGAGCCACGTCCAAAAAAAGCAAGAACGTATGTAGCACAAAAGAATGCATATAAATATATATATAGAAAATAAAACCTGTATAAAGATTAGAAAAGTTTTAATAATTACTGTGTAGTAGCAGGAAATTACAAAACGTGAAAGATTTATTCGGCTTAAAAAACAAACGCCAGTTGTAAAGAGAAGATTTTAAGTGATTTTAATTGCAAAAGAAAATTTTTTTTATAATATTGTTACGTTTTAACCTTTTCAAAACGTTTTCCGTAGATTCTTTAATTGTAATGAAGTTAAAACACGCACGTCTTCAGTTTACAATAATCAACAGTTCAACACTTTATTTATTTTAACACACTATACTTGTAAACACTTTACTAAGAACACTTTAGTAAAGGAACAACACTTTCACTTAATCACTTTTTATTACTTAAGACACTTTACACGTTAGCGCAGCTAAAAATCGACTGACTGTTCAGCGTTAAGCTTCGCTGCTTTTATACCTCCAATGATCATTACTAGAACATTCTAGACGTTTACAGAAGCTAATCACGCCACATCTATAGTGCGATGTGCGATGACTCATCATGAACAAAAGATATACACACACACCGACATACATGCGATGTGCGATGACTCATCATTGTAGTGCCATCCCTGTAATTGTTATTTATTACCACTGGTAACCTTTTATATTTACTGTCGTAGCTGGCAATACTCTCTTTGTATTATGTCATTTAAACAGATTAATAAAGAGATAAAGCTGGAGAGTCTAGCTTCAACCACCAACCTGTGCAGTTCAAATATTTCGTGCTAGGGCCAACTGATTACGTTTGGCTACATGGCGACCGTTTGGAATTGTAACTTTTTAATAAAAATTGTTTTGTGTAGCAGACATATGTACACAGAACAAAAAAAAAAAGAAGTGTTAACAAACATAAATGTGAGTTTTTTTTTGGAAGTTAACTAGACAACAAAAAGAAGAATTTTAAGATTAAAAACTAAATACATATTGGTACACATGCAATAATTTGTATTTCGAAAAAAAGTAAAATAAAATAAAAAAAAAAAAACTAAATACACAAAAAAAAAACTATGAAAAAATTAAAATTATCAAAAAAAAAAAGAAACAAAAAATTGAAATTTAAAAAAAAAACAATAGCAAATGAAATAAAAGTCGAAGGATTTAGTGAAGTCATGCAACAGTGTATCGCTAAAATAAGCATAAATAGAGACCACAAAAGAAAAATGCAATAATGTGCTTAACTAAGAACAGTTAAAAGAAACTCAACATATTCAACAAAGGAGAGAACTAAAATTTAAAAAAGTGTGGTAAAACCAAATTAAAAGATGTTCAAAAAAAGGAGAAGAAAACAGTTGAAATAAGGTAGAAGAAATAAAACTGTGTATGTATACAGGAAAGATCGCAATCAGACAAAGTGAAACAAATATTAGAACAAATAACAAAAAAAAAAAACATTTTTTGAAAAAAAACAACATCAAATGAATTAGATAACACTAAAGCAAAAGTGGATTAAACTAATATTTTTGAAAAATATTGTGTATATCAAATAAAAATCTGAAAACACACAGGAAAAAGGAAAAAAGTTTGAAATTTAAGTAGAAACATTAAATAAATTCAACGGAAAAGAAGCAAAGATTACCGAACAAAGAAAAATACATTTACTACGTAAATAAAATCTGAAACATCAATAGTGAATGGAAATACACAAAACAAAAAAAATAAATTAAATTTACATTCATATGTATCCGGATATCAACATAATCAAAAACCAATAAATAAAACATCAGGAATTCAAAACAACAAACAAACATTTCCACCAGAAAGACAACGTAAGATTACAACAACAAAAATCGGCAGTGAAGACAAGCAATACGATCAACACTTGGTTACATGTACAGCCGACACAAGAAATATACCAACACCATGACAAACGATAAGTACTATGTAAAAAATTACAAAAACTTACCTCATATTGTACATATGTTTAAATTCAAATTAGAAAAATGTAATTATTTTAATACATATGTATTAGCTTCTATGAATTTTTCGTTTAAAATTATACCTACTTCTTACTAAAATTATACAATTACCGTTACTTCTATTGTATCAGAAATTATGTATATATGTACATAATGCAATTTTACTTAAATTATACCTACATATTGAATAAACATGAAATAAATACTTATGTACAAATTTTCTTCAAACTCTTTTAGTCGTAGATTGCGAAACTGTACTTTGGCAGTAAATATGCAAAATATATACAAATAGTAACAGAAAAGGTGTACATAAAACTATATGTAAATCCGTAAAAAGGCAGAAGGAGAAAAAAAAGAGAAGAGAAATAAAATTGAAAACAGAAATAGAGAATTACTTTCCATGTCTCCAGACATGACGAGAAAAGTAGAAAGGAAAACGGTATTGCCAGTTGAATTCTACTTCTAAAATCTATGTATAGACACGTCAAAAACAAACAACAAGAAGAAGATAATAACAAAGATGTGTTTTCAATTTTTTTTGGTCTCTTTAACAAAAAATAGGAAAACAAATCATAAAATAAATATATGTATACACATATACATATGTATATAAATCGAATAATAAATCTAAATTTAATATTAATTTAATTATAGTTGTGCACAATAAATCTTATTTTTGCAATCGAAGTGCACGAAGAATCAAACTATTTGGTCACATAAATTTTTATTCAATATAAAAAATGTTTTACATTCCATTCTTTAAAGAAAACCATAACATTTTTTTTTAATAAATGTCAAAATCTTACAACGAAGAGTTCAAAGAACTATTAACAAATTTTGACAAGATAAAAAAGCGGGTACTACAAAATCGACCGCCAAGCAGAAATATTACAAAGATAAATGAATACATACTTTCATTAGCAAGCAGCTATAATTCAATTTTAACATACACAGCGGTGATAACAAAGAATTTCGCGCTAGAGGATAAATATACATATCTGAATAAAATCGAAAAGTGTCGAACTACTTTAATAGCTTGTTTTGAAAAACTTGATAGAAAGGTGAACGTTCCAGAAGACGTTAGTTTGTTTGAACCAGTTGATATTGGTGACGTGATAAAAGGTGAAGATTGTGAAGGTACTGACGAAGAGAACGACAAATCAATAACTTCATACAGTAGTACATTTTCTGAGTCGGATCTAACTATGGCAACGATAGAGCAGAAAAAATCGTATGTTAGTATGTGCGCCAACATAATTAGGGAAAATTTTGATGGTAATCCCTTAGGGGTAAGTTCATTCCTCGACAAAATATGTCTGATAGAAGAACTAACGGAAGACAACTTGCGACCCACTCTGATAACGTTCTTAAAATCCAAACTTGAAGGTAAAGCCCGTGAATCTCTACCTGATGTTGTGAATAGTGTGGCAGATATAAAAACTGCTCTAGGAAACAAGCTCAAGCCGGATAGCTCAAAAGTTGTTGCTGGTAGAATCGCAGCACTGAGCGTAAGGAACAACAATTATGCGGATTTTGCAAAGCAAGCGGAAGATTTAGCTGATGCTCTAACTCGCTCTTTAGTCATTGAAGGTATAACGAAGGTGAAAGCGGAAGAAATGGCAATTGAACAGACAGTGGCAGTTTGCCGCCTGAATGCAAAGACTGACCTAGTAAAATCTATTTTGGCTTCTACATCGTTTAGTAACCCGAAGGAAGTTGTTGCCAAATTAATAGTCGAGCATACTGAATTTTCCTTAATGTTTTTTAAAGAAATCAACTTAAATAACTTTTAAGTTGAATAGAATTTAAGCTAATTATTTTATAGCTTAAATGAAATTATGTTTAGGGATCGGTGGAAATGTGATGCTTTAAATAACACGACCGGTTCAATGCCCTTTTACTTTGCAATTAAATTTATTATTTCAATTTCTTCCTTAAAATCTACGTATTAATTCAACTGGTAAAACCAGTATTTTGCCCCGTTACTGATCATAAATAACTTCTGAACAAAATAAATCTGTGCTCACACGGGGCAAATGTTTAAAAATATTTAACAAATAAATTAAGCCTATATGGCTGTGTTTAAGAATATTCAACAAATAAATTAAGCCTATATGGCTGAACATTCCGGCCCCATTGAAGGACTGGAAGTCTTCAATCAACTGGCAATGGAGCTAACTTGTGGACAGGGCGCTTAATTACGCCGTTTTTGGTCCGGACCTCCGCCACTCTGACCTTACCGTCGCTTCCCTTTACGACGCCGATGACTCTCCCCGTCAACCAGTGCTGTGGCGGACAATTGTCCTCGTGGACTATCACGATCTTCCCTTCGTCCAGGTTCGGCATTTGATCGTGCCATTTGGCTTTGGCTTGCAGACCGAGGATGTAGTCTCGTGACCAGGTTCGCCAAAATGTCTGCTTGAGCCCGCAGAGCAGACGCCATCGCTTGCATAACATCGCATCTTTGCCTGTCACGTCTTCTGCGGATCCTTGCGGCAGCGAACGCAGACCCTCGCCTATCAGCAGATGTGCTGGAGTTAGCGCCTCTCCGTCGTTGGGGTCTGGAGACAACGGTGCTATGGGCCGACTGTTGAGCACCGCCTCTACTTCTGCAAGCATTGTGCTCATTTCTTCTTGAGTGAGTGATGCGTTTCCCACGGCCCGCAGAAGTAGGAACTTCGCCTGCTTCACGGCGGCTTCCCACAGCCCTCCGAAGTGAGGAGCCCGAGGCGGTATGAAGTTGAACTTCACCCCGAACGACGCTGCGAATGATTCGGCGCCCTGTGGATTTTTGTCGACTGCTTGTTGAAGGCCACTCACGATACGGCTTGCTCCGATAAAATTCGTCCCGTTGTCGCACCATACAGTTTGTGGGAGCCCTCTCCTGGCAGCGAACCTTTTGAAAGATAAAAGAAAAGCATCAGTCGATAGATCAGACACTAATTCTAAATGTACCGCCTTTGAAGTGAAACACACGAAAACCGCTATATACATTTTTATTGGTGGTCTACCACGTATTCTCAATGATACATTAACAGGACCACAAAAATCTACACCGACCTTTAAAAATGGTCGAGCAGCCCTCACTCTATCAGCGGGCAAATTTCCCATTATTTGGGACATAAGCTTAGGCTTATAGCGGAAGCAATGTACACACTTGCGAACTATTCGACTGCACTCTTCTTTCGCGTTTATTAGCCAAATATCACTACGTGAAAGAGCAACAAGGGCTTTTGTGCCAGCATGACAATTTTCAAAGTGCAAATGGCGCAAATACAGTGTAACAAAGCTACTTCTTTTCGGTAACAAGAGTGGGAACTTGGCTTTATACTCTAATTCAGCATTGAGCAGCCTCCCACCTACCCTTAATAGTGAAAATTCACGATTCTTTTCAGTAAAGCTATGAATAAATGGTGTCAATCTCTGTATATTAGAAGGCAATACAAGAGATTTCTGCAATTTAGAAATCTCCTCAGAAAAATTAGACTTCTGGACTGCCTCGACAAGCCGATAGAAAGACCATTTTAATTCAGTGGCAGTAGGTATAACATTTGTATTTATTTTTCGTTTTTTAAGAACATCGACAAATCTAAGTACAAATGAAGTTACTCGTAATAATTTTTTATATGACGATAATTTTTCAATGAGATCTAACAAGCAATTTGATGGATCCTCCACTGCAAGACACACGCACGTCTTTTTTGTTTCCATAAGTTTTTGGTCTTCTGTTAACTCAAAATGTTCGTTAACCGGCCAATCGGAACATTCATTTAATAAAAACGAAGGTCCTTCAAACCATATTGAATTATTTAGCTCTTGGACATCACATCCTCTCGAAACGATGTCTGCTGGATTCTGTTTTGTAGGCACATGACGCCATGAAACTTGTTCAGACCATTCCTGAATCTCAGCGACACGATTCGAAACGAAAGTAGTAAGAGAACTAGGATGTGTTTTTATCCAGTGAAGCGTTATTTCCGAATCTGTCCAGAAATAAACACTCTCGATATTGCAGCTAATCATTAATTTGATTCGATTCCACACTTTTGCCAAGAGGTGAGCAGCGCAAAGCTCAAGTCTTGGAAGAGATTTAGTTTTGAGTGGAGCAACTCTAGACTTAGCAGTCAGTAGTCTCGAAACAATTGAATTTGATTCGGAGCTTCTTATGTATAAGCAACATCCATACGCTCGAGTTGAGGCGTCAGCAAATCCATGAATCTGAACTTTTGCTGTCGAAGTTGTGTGAACGAATCTAGGGATTGAGATCGAATCAATTTCCAGTAAATTAGATTTGAAATTGTCCCATGAAGTATGTAATCTCATGGGAATCGATTCATCCCAATCAAGGTTTTGAATCCAAAGTTCCTGAAGTAACATTTTGGATTTTGTAATAATAGGGCATAACAGTCCGAGAGGATCGAATAAGCGAGAAGAAACTGATAAAATGTTTCTTTTTGTAGCTTTTAATTCTTGAAAAGTATCTTCCAAATGAAACTTAAACGTATCATTCTTCGGAACCCAATGTATGCCAAGAGCATTAGCTGAATCTGATTCACTTTGTAATAATTTTTCGTTTCGCACGGTATTCATAATTGTAGGATGATTTGAAACCCATTTTGTTAAATTAAACCCAGCTGAACTTAAAATTTCAGTGGCTTGATTACGAATTGTTTCGAGTTCTTGGTAGCTTTCAGCACCAGTGAGTAAATCATCTACATAGAAGTCACTGCGAATAACATTTGCACCAATAGGCAAAGTCTCTTTGTATAAATCGCTTACATGAACCAGACATCTGATAGCCAAAAATGGAGCCGAAGCTGTGCCATATGTTACAGTGTTCAAGCGAAACACTTTTATATCATCAGATGGATTCTCGCGCCAAAGGATTAATTGATAATTTCTGTAATTTTCGCCAACTAAAACCTGACGATACATTTTTTCAATATCTGCAGTGATTGCATATTTATGAAGTCGAAAACGGATCAATGTAGAATACAATTCGTTTTGCACTGTGGGACCAACCATGAGTAAATCGTTAAGACTTACATGAGACGAAGTGAGGAAAGTCTGGTATTCTATCCACAAGAGACATGTGACCTAGCTCGAAGTACTCTTTCATGAAGTCATGATACATTTGCCGCATAGTATTATTTTTAGAAATTTTTCGTTCCAAAGAAAGAAATCTACGTTTGGCAGTTTCATAAGATGAGCCCAACACTTTTGTATCAGATTTGAATGGTAGAGACACTTCAAGCCGTCCTGACGTTAAACGTCGTACCGAATTTCTAAAGATTTCCTCACATTGTTGCTGTTCCTCAGAATAAATTATTGTTGACTCATTAGGAAGTTCCTCAAGTTCCCAGAATTTCCTAACAATTGAGTCAATGTTGCTCTCGTTTTCTATCGAGCTGCTTAAATGAAAAACTTTGTTGTTATGGGAGCCCTTTGATTGATTGTATTTTCCAGTTACAATCCAACCAAGCGAAGTTTTCTGAAGAATTGGAAGGCTCGGGCCAGATTTAATTTGGCCGACACACAATAAGTCGAAGAAATTTTCCGCACCGATTAATAAGTCTATCTTTTGCGGTTTGTAAAAGCAAGGATCAGCCAATTCGATATTCTCAGGAATATGAAGGCGAGTTGTGTTTAATTTACGATCAGGTTGAAGATTTGTAATTGAACTTAATACCCAAAACTTTGAAGTAAATTGAGTCGAATTAAACCTCGACGTGACAGTTAAGCTAACGCTAGATTTTGAAAACGAATTTGTTTCGCTGATACCGTTCAAACTTAATCTGCCTCCTTCGCGTTTTAATCGCAGTAGCTGAGCAAGTTCTTCAGTTATCAGATTTGGCTGAGAACCGGAATCTAAGAGAGCTCTGGCCGGTATTAGTTGTCCAGCACTATTTCTTATTCTGACAACCGCTGTTGCAAGAATTATGCGTTCATCCGATGATGAATAATTCACTGAAGCATGAGAAGTAGATGGTTGTTCGCAGTATTCTGTTGGAGAATTAGAACTTGCCGTGTAACGATGTAGTAGCGAATTATGTGAACCATTACATATTCTGCACTTAGAAGATGTACATCTTGCTACTGTATGTCCTTTTTTAAAACAATTAATACAAGCAGGCACTGATTTTATAAAATCGAATCTCTTGTTTATAGGCTCCGCCGTAAAAGAAGGGCAATTATTTATTATGTGTTGATTCGATTTGCAAAATAAACATTTGTCAGCAGATTGTTTTGATTTTGTACAATTTAGTGATGTCCGATTATGTTTTTGTGTAGAATTATCAGTTTTATTTTTATTAAACCTCGGTCTTGAACTTGAAGCTTCGTCAGCAGAGATGTGCTGGTATCGTTTGTTCAAGGCGGCTTCGCAGTCAGACCAAAGTGGCAGCTTTTCGAAGTCAAGCTGTTCTTCCCACTTAATTTTTGTGACTGGATCTACCTTTGACATCACCAAATGTATTAAAATGGCATTTGTTATTTTCTTGTCATCTCCAATAGATAACAAGGAATCGTATATGGCCGAAACTGTATCTATCATGCTTCTCAAAGCAGTAGCTGAAGGTTTCGAAATTTGTGGCAAATCGAATAGCTTAGCGATATTGTCGAAGAATATTAAACATTCATTGTCGTAAACCTTTTTTAAGCTGGCTAATGCTTTGGGGTAATTTTCTTCTGAAATCTGAAAAGCTTTGACAGTTCCTAAAGCCGAATCGGATAAGCATGAGATAAGATGGTTAAATTTCTCTATATCTGTCAACGTCGGATCGTTGTGAACCAAATTTTCAAATAAACTCATGAAGTTTTTGTATTCTGAATATTTTCCAGTAAATTTAGGAAGCTTCATGTTTGGAAGCCTGGAATGATGGCTCTGAAGAGCAAATGAAGTTTCTGGTAAGCTTGACTGTCTGTTTTTAGACAGAAGACTTAAAAATCTGGACTTTGTGGTTACACATATGTTCTCAAGCTCGGCTCTGTCATCATTTTCAGGATCGATGTTATCAATTTCTGACTGCAACTTCATGGCTTGGTCAATATAAGTTTTTAGAATGTCCAAACGACATTCTAGTTCAATTGGGTTAAAAGAAATTGTCTTTTCCAGAATGGATTGACGAATTCTTTCTATGTTTCTTACAATCTTTGCTTTTTTCGTTATTAATTTCTCCAAAGTTTCCGAAATGGAAGGAGAATCTTGGCGTTTTTTACCAGTCATATTATTTATTTATTATTAATTTATTCCTCAAAGCAAATAATTAAGAACCAAAATTCTAAATAATGAAATATTTGAAACTGCTTTGGAATTAAAGAATTTATTGAGTTACAATATTATTCTCTCGCCGGCAATAAATATTCGGAATGTATTTTTCAATAAATATTCTTTGTTCACAATTATTTGAAATCGATCAACTTCTTCCAAAGATTAAATAATTTATTCAAATTTATGTATCACCACAATTTTAAGCCTTTGGTAAATAGAATGTTTACTTTACCAAGAAAGATCAATAACAGTTAAATTTGGTAATTGTTATGTGAATTGAAATTGTGTAGTGAACACACCCAATATCAATACTAACTTGTTGTATGAAAATTTACGTTTTGATCCTAGTATGATTGGTCACACTGTTAAAGGCTTTTATATGTACATTAACACAAGTGGTATAGGAACGCAAGGAATGAAACACTGATCGTAATAAATTGTTAAAAACAACAAATAGAGGAACGATGAAAGTAGAAATTACTTTAATTAATTTATTTAAATAATAAATTAACACTCGCGAATATTTATGTTCTATTATAAAAATAATAAAGTTATTTTAACGAAATTAAAATGCCGACGGCAACAAGAATAATACAAACGTTATGATCAATAACAAAGAGAACAAGTTATCTATGTTTGTTTGTATGTTTGATTTTAATCAATTTTAACACTCACGATATGTTTCACTATTAAGGGCGGGTTTTTTATTTTAAATACTTTATAAAATAAATAAATGGTTTCACTAATATAAAAGTGTAAAAAATATTTTTTGTGTTCGACTTGCAAAGCGATATTAATTTTTGAGTAAATTACAAAAATCTCTTAAATTTGATTAACTTACAAATTTAAGGAAAATAACACAAATATTTTTTGCACTTGTTACCTCTTGTGATGAATTGGAATTACTCCCCTGGTTTCGATCTCTTTTGCAAAGGATGCAATTGCAACGTGGCATCTGGTTGCTTTCCAAGATTCCGAATATAAATCCAATAAACGGCTACACAGCTTTAATTATTTGATCAATGCTGTTTGCTTGCTAAAGATGATTTATGTATGTAGTTTATATTGCAGGTTTGTGTTGTTATTGTACAACGAATTGTTTTATTGTTTCTTTGTGAATGTTCACTGTAAAGCGAGTTGATATTTTTACCACTGTTTTTAGTTTATTGTTTTTGATGTTTTTTACTTTTATTATTATACACAACACTTCACTTTTGTGTTATAAAAAACTTGAGTTTCAATTAATTTATGAAACTATTTTAAAGTTCTAAATAATTTTTAGACTTTATATGTACAATTGAATTAAATTATCAATTGTAACACTTTCCACTGGTCCCTGCTCGGGCGCCAATGAATTTTCCTTAATGTTTTTTAAAGAAATCAACTTAAATAACTTTTAAGTTGAATAGAATTTAAGCTAATTATTTTATAGCTTAAATGAAATTATGTTTAGGGATCGGTGGAAATGTGATGCTTTAAATAACACGACCGGTTCAATGCCCTTTTACTTTGCAATTAAATTTATTATTTCAATTTCTTCCTTAAAATCTACGTATTAATTCAACTGGTAAAACCAGTATTTTGCCCCGTTACTGATCATAAATAACTTCTGAACAAAATAAATCTGTGCTCACACGGGGCAAATGTTTAAAAATATTTAACAAATAAATTAAGCCTATATGGCTGTGTTTAAGAATATTCAACAAATAAATTAAGCCTATATGGCTGAACACATACAAATGAGGCAAAAGAACGGCAGGTACTTTCAATACGTGGTAACACTGCGAACAGAAGCAGAAATTTTAACCAAACTTACAGATCAAATCATACCAGATACAACACATACAGTCGTGGCAATTTTCGAGGCAGGTATAGGGGTAATAGTCATAGTTTCAATACCCAACGCAATAATTCTTATCGGGGCAATATTAGAAATCGTTCCAATAATAACAGAGCTTCAGTTAGACCTTTAAACGGAGAAGCCCCTCAGCAGACACTAATGTTGGGGGAAGAAACGTTGAATTAAATTTTGAATCGCCTTCTGAATCAGTTTACAGCTTAAACCCAAATTATTCAGACTTCATTGAACTACGTTTGTTCGACCAGAAAACTCCACATACTTTCTTAGTAGATTCCCAAGCGGACATTTCATTAGTCAAAGCTTCATGCTTAAAGCCCAATATTAAAATAAACACAACTACGAAAATAAAAATAACTGGTATAAATACCATAGCTATACAAAGTCTTGGAACAGTCTTTACATACTTAAATATATCCAGATTTCAAATCCCTCAAGTTTTGCATGTAGTCCCAGACGAATTCAACATTCCCTCGAATGGCATCCTCGGTAAAGATTTTTTGAAAAATAACAAGTGTAGAATCGATTACGGAGATATGACACTAGCGGTTCATATAAACCATACCAAGTTCAAAACACCAATTCTGCAGGGTACTACTGATTACTCGTGCATCATACCTCCCAGATGCGAAGTCTATAGAATTCTCAATTTAAATAACATTGTCGAACCTATGTTCATTGACTCACAACAGATTTCCGATGGCGTATTCATTGCTAAAGGTATTGTAGATTCAGACAATCCAGTGATACGTATAGTTAACACAACGAACGAAGTTAAATGTATTAGAAATTACAACATAAAGATTGAAAGCTTACAGAACTATCATGTATACTCAATAAACAATAATAACGTAGATTCAGAACGCATCTCAAAACTTACATCAATTTTAGCTGAACGAATGCCGAACGATGTTAAAGTCGACTTGTTACCAATCATTAGGAAATTTGCAGATATATTTGCTTTAAAAGAAGACAAAATGACAGTTACCAACTGTTACGAACAAAAATTACGTCTGGAAGATCCTACACCTGTATATATAAAGAACTATCGACTTCCACATTCACAAAAACAGGAGATAAACTCACAGGTTAACAAACTTTTACAGCATGATCTAGTTGAACCGAGCAGTTCCAATTACAATAGTCCATTGATACTCGTTCCCAAAAAAGGCTCAAATAACGAAAAAACTTATAGAATGGTGGTAGATTTTCGAGCAGTAAATAAAAAATTGATAGCGGACAAATTTCCCCTGCCAAGAATTGACGACATTCTTGACAATCTTGGACGCGCAAAATACTTTTCAATTGTCGATCTTTACTCAGGTTTTCATCAGATTCCCTTACATCCGGATTCACGCGACATAACATCATTCAGTACAGATAATGGAGCTTTTAGATGGAAAGTCTTACCTTTTGGCTTAAACGTAGCGCCCAACTCATTCTCACGAATGATGACCATAGCATTTTCTGGGTTAGCACCAAACAAGGCCTTTCTCTATATTGATGATATTATTATTATCGGTTGCAGTAAACAGCACCATATTAGAAATTTGATAGATGTTTTTGAAGTTTTAAGGAGAAATAACCTAAAAATAAACCCGTATAAATGCGATCTCTTTCGTCCAGAAGTTACATTCTTGGGACATAAGTGTACAGCACAAGGCATTTTACCAGACGATTCAAAGAAAAGTATTATAGAGAAATATCCAGTCCCAACCGACAAGGAAGCGGTTAAACGTTTTGTGGCTTTCGCCAATTATTATAGGAAATTTATTCCAAATTTTGCCACAATAGCAGCACCATTAAATTTCATCACAAGAAACAAGGCACCGTTCATTTGGAATGATCAATGCCAGAACTCTTTCGATTGTTTACGTACGACATTACTAACTCCAAAGATATTACAGTATCCTGATTTCGGAAAAAAGTTTTTAATTACAGTTGACGCTTCGAAAATTGGCTGCGGAGCAATCCTAAGTCAAAACGTGAATGGTGACGATTTACCAGTATATTTTGCTTCCAAAGCGTTTAACCAATCTGAACAGAAAAAACCGATTATCGAACTCGAATTGTTAGCCATCCATTTTGCAATAACGCAATTTCGTCCATACATCTATGGCACATTTTTTACCGTTCGGTCAGATCATCGACCGTTAGTTTACTTATTTAATATGAAGGACCCATCATCGAAATTGACAAGAATTCGCCTAGAACTCTCGGAATATAACTTTGTTGTTGAATATATTAAAGGTAAGGAAAACGTGGGAGCTGACGCTTTATCAAGAATATCAATCAACGACCTAAAAGACATTCAGACTCAAGTACTTGCAGTGACAACACGCGCGATGGCGAGAAAAACAAACAATAACAATACAGATTTTAGCAGACCTTTATCATCGGATAATAATAATAATATCACGAAACTGATGATATATGATGAATTTTCACATAATTTCATTAAGGGAAGAGCCAGAATAAAAACAGAAATAGTTCATTACAACACAAATGTAAAGAAATTGCGCATCAATATTTTTAAAAAATTTAAGAAAATACTATCCTTAGATTTTGATTTTGTTAACGAAACAGTGAATTTAGATGTACTGCTTTCGAGGCTAGAAACAGAAGCCAACAAAAATAAAATTTATGTGGTGGAATGGCCAAAAAATGATTTGATTTTTACAATTGTCAAAATACAAAACTTAAAAACACACGGTACCAAATTATTAAGAACGTTCGAAATAGCTCTAACTGATCCCATTTCATTAATAAGGGATGATAATGAAAAACAAAAACTGATGGAAATATATCATAACGATCCTATTATAGGGGGTCATTGCGGTCAAAAGAAACTTTACGCCAAACTTAGGACCAAATACTTCTGGAGGAAAATGACAAAAGACATCGCAAAATTCGTAAAAAGTTGTCCAAAATGCAAGTTAAACAAAGTAAAACCAGCGAACATTGAAAAAATGGTACTCACACCAACACCTACAAGAGCATTCGACATTGTAGTACTAGATACGATAGGTCCTCTTCCTTTATCTAACTTCGGTAACAAATATGCACTAACTTTAATATGCGATCTATCGAAATACTTAGTCAGTATACCAATCCCTGACAAATCAGCTAGAACAGTCGCTAGAGCAATTTTTGAGAATTTTATATTAATATACGGAAAGATGAACAGCATCAAATCTGATTTAGGCACCGAATATAGAAATGAAATATTTTTAGAGATATGTAAGTTTTTGGAAATTGATATAAAATTTTCAACAAGTTATCACCATCAAACTCTGGGTACTATTGAGCGTAATCATCGCGTATTCAATGAATACATTCGTGCATATATTAACGAGAACCTCTCCGATTGGGATACTTATCTTAAATATTTTTCCTTTTATCATAACACCACAACAAATACTGCTTTCGATAACAAATTAACGCCTTTCGAACTTGTTTTTGGCAAAAATGTTACATTACCGATTCAACCTAATTCTAATCTAGACCCTGTGTATAACATTGAGAATTATAGTAATGAAATTAAATATAGGCTACAAAAGTCTAACACACTTGCAAAACAACTGGTTGAAAAACATAAGATAGCGAATAAAGAATTTTATGACCAAAGAGCAAAACCAATCAATTTAAATGTAAATGATAATGTTTTATTACGGAGAGAACCGTATGAAAAACATCAAAATATTTATGAAGGTCCATTCATTGTTAAAGAAATAAATGGAGCAAACGTAACTATATTTAATGAAGCAACAAAAAAACTTAAAATAGTTCATAAAAATCGAATATCAAAACCATGAGTTAAATTAATAATCACCATTGATTGATAACTGAGGAAAATTTGAAAAATTTATAAAAAAAAAAAAAAAAAAAATTATAACAAAAAAAAAAAATCAAAAAAAATTTTTTATTGGAAAATATATATGTATGTATAACATAATATAGCATTATAAAACTTGAATGAAAACCAAAAGAACTGTAATAAATGACATAGATTTATTAGAAAAAAAAACCAATATTGTAAAAAAAATAATAATAAAAATAAAACTTAATTTTACAAGGAAAGGTTGAAAACAAACAAGCCTGATCAACTTGTATGTTTCAACATTTTCTTTAAAAAAAAAAAGGGAAGGTAGTATAGAGAAAAATAAACTGAAATAAATACAAATTATCTTAGCTTATACTTAGCTTTATAGTCTACTAGATATCTTATTTTTATAAATACACAGTATCTAAAAAAAAAAGGGAGGTGTAGTGCCATCCCTGTAATTGTTATTTATTACCACTGGTAACCTTTTATATTTACTGTCGTAGCTGGCAATACTCTCTTTGTATTATGTCATTTAAACAGATTAATAAAGAGATAAAGCTGGAGAGTCTAGCTTCAACCACCAACCTGTGCAGTTCAAATATTTCGTGCTAGGGCCAACTGATTACGTTTGGCTACATCATGAACAAGAGATATACACACATACCGACATACATACACGCGGCAGCAAAACTCAAGCATCTGAGTCGGGCACATACATGCACACACGAATATTGTATCGTGCGGTGGTGGTTTCTTTTATTTCGCTGTTGTGCTTATTTATCCACACATGTGTGTCAGTATGTGCACACTCGCTGTGCTGCCGTTTTGTTTATCAACAAGCTTCTATGTATGCATGTGTGTATATACCTCCTGTGTTCATTTACAAGACAATATACGCACATATAAAATAACGATGATTTAGTACGTTCTAGAACAATCACAATCGGTCCGTTCACGACCAAATTTGTAACACTGCCGCCCGCTCAAGCCTGTTCGTCCCGAACAGGCCCAGAACCACTACTTCCGTACCTTGCGAGTCGTTCTAAGTGTACAACCTTCATTTTTGATCGGTGGCTGTTATGCTTCTGTATCCTGTATACAACGTCGTTCAACCTCTTAATCACCTTATACGGTCCATCCCAATGCGTTTGTAATTTGGGAGACAGTCCTTTCTTCCTTTGTGGGTTATATAGTAGAACCAGTTGTCCCTCGCGGAATCCTTCGGAATTTGCTGCTCGGTCGTACCTGGCTTTCATTTTATCGCTGACTACTCGAATTCTGTTGCGTACAAATTCGTGAAGGTCGTGCAGGTCACTTTTGTCCTGTGAAGCATTCTCGGCATCCTCATTCTTCGGTATAGGTTTTATGCCAAATTCCAAATCTCCAGGCAATCTAAGCTCTGTTCCAAAAACAATTTTTGCTGGTGTTCTAGACGTTGAGTCATGCACAGCGGACCTGTATGCCAACAAAAATTTTTGAATGTGCTCATCCCAGTCTCTCTGATGGTCGCTCACTACTTTCCTCAGGTATTCCTCCAGCGTGCGGTTAAATCTTTCAACCATACCGTCGGATTGCGGGTGAAGCGGTGTTGTCCTGGTTTTTCTTATTCCATAGAGCTCGCACATTTCCTTAAAAATTGCAGACTCAAAGTTTCTGCCTTGATCGGAATGCAACTCCATCGGAACACCATATCTGCACACCCAATTATTGATGAAAACATTTACCACAGTTTGAGCCTCCTGGTTTGGTATGGGGTATACTTCTGGCCATTTGCTGAAATAGTCCATCACCACAAGGATATAACGATTACCGGCAGTACTGACTGGAAAAGGACCTGCTACATCCATAGCTATTCGCTCAAAGGGCGCACCCGAATTGTACTGCTGCAGGTGTGCTCGAGTTCTCTGTGCTGGACCCTACGCCGCTATACATTCCTTACAGTTCGCAATCCAGTCGGCTACTGATTGTTGTGCTCCAACCCAGTAAAAACGCTGCTTTACCTTTTCCAGTGTTTTATTAACTCCAAGGTGACCTCCACTGGGACCATTGTGGAACTCTCGCAAAACTTCCGGTATCTTAGATGATGGTACAACTATTAAGTTAGAAGTAGTTTTGCCATCCGCACTTTCCCATATTCGGTATAAGCATCCGTCTACCAGCTGCTCCATTGTGCCCAATAAGCTTTAGCGAGGGGACTCTCAGCCGCAATTTCATTGCGTGCAGGCCTGCGATCACTCTGTTTAGCAGCTATTATTTTTCTGAGCACCGGGTCAATTTTCTGCGCCGTTGGCCAGTCTTCGTGGGAGTCTACCTGCGTTAGCCGAACATCAATGACGGACTCTTTCTGTTCGGCCTTGATGCAATGTCTGCATTCTAGGCTGCATGGTCGTCTCGAGAGGGCATCCGCATTATTGTGTTTCGTCCCTCTTCTATGCTCGATGCTAAAGTCATAACTCTGCAGCCGTTCAATCCAACGCGCCAACTGCCCTTCGGGGTTTTTGAACTGCAAGAGCCATCTAAGCGCAGAGTGATCAGTCCGCAACGTGAAATTCTGGCCATACAAGTATTTATGGTAATGCTTAATACATTCCAATACTGCCAGAAGCTCACGCCGTGTCACGCAATAATTTCTCTCTGGCTTTGAAAGTATTCGACTATAATAGCCTACTACTTTCTCGGCTCCATCTACCACCTGAGAGAGTACACCTCCTATACCGAAGCCACTTGCATCGGTATCTAGCAGAAATCTTCCTCCAGCAACCGGGTATGCCAGAACTGGTGCTGTGCACAATAACTCCTTCAGCTTCTGGAATGCTCGTTCCTGTTCGTTTCCCCATTGGTATGCTCGTGACTTCTTAGTCAGCTCGTGCAGACTGGCGGCTACGCTGGCAAAATTTGGCACAAATCGTCTATAATATGTGCAAAGTCCCAGAAAACTGCGCAACTCGTGAAGATTACGTGGCTGTGGCCAGTCCCTTACGGCTTTTATTTTATCTTCGTCCGTCGAAATGCCATCTGCAGTTACACGATGTCCCAAATATTTCACCTCTTTCTGGAACAATGCACACTTCTTCGCGCTAAGAGTGAGTCCTGCCGACGATATTCGTTTAAAAACTTCCGCCAAATTTTTCAGGTGCTCGTCAAACGTTTTTCCCATTATGATTATATCGTCGAGGTAGACCAAACACGTCCGCCAGTGAAGCCCCTTTAATACCTGTTCCATCAGTCGCTCAAATGTGGCTGGAGCATTACAGAGCCCGAATGGCATTACTCTAAACTGCCATAAACCATCTCCAGCACTAAACGCAGTCTTCTCCTTGTCCTTGTGAGCAATTTCTACCTGCCAATAACCACTTTGCAAGTCCAATGTTGAGAACCATTTTGTTCCGGACAGCGTATCTAGGGTATCGTCAATCCTGGGTAGTGGATAACTGTCCTTTTTCGTGACGTCGTTTAGCTTCCGGTAGTCCACACAAAACCTCGTGCTACCATCCTTTTTCTTCACCAAAACTACCGGTGAGCTCCACGGGCTAGTAGATGGTTCAATTACCCCACTCTTCTCCATTTCATTGACTAACTCTTTAACCTCGTTACGCTTGGCCAGGGGTACACTTCTGGGCGCCTGCTTTATGGGCCTCGCTTCGCCAGTATCGATTTCATGCCTCACAATAGCCGTTCTCCCTTGGCTCTTACCGTTCATGGCGAAAGCGGAGGCGTATTTCCTGAGCAGCTGTTTGGCTTTGTTTTTATCAGATGCTGGCAGCCCTGTGACCCATTTCTCGACATGCTGTTCAAATGTTTCTCGTTCTTTAGGTGACAAGCTAGTAGATTTTGGTTTGGTCTCACAATTTACAATTGCCTCTGCTGGAGTACAGCTGCCTATATGCGATTTTGGACTCACGACCTTTTCACTGGTTGATAAATTGAGCACTCTAACTGGGACTTTCCTATCGGCACGCATTTCGACGAGAGCTTTCGCTGTTAATAAATCGCCCGCTATATTTTCTGATTCTACTACCCACAATCGACTGTCCGCACAATCTCCATTCGTTCGAGCCCATATCAGTGCTTCAGATCGTGGTGGAATTCGTTGAGTATCTTCAGCAACCAGTTTCAGCACATGGGGCTTATTTTCGTAGCCAACATCTAACTGTATCTCCACGTCACGCCACGTTATAATTTGTTGACCCATGTGCAGATTTATGCCATGTGCTATCATAAAATCTGCACCAATAATCACCTCGTCAACAATATCGGCGACAATAAACACGTGGCTGACAGTGATGTTAGCTATACATACCTTTGCCTCAGACTTACCATAGACGCTAGCGGCCTCCCCAGTAGCTGTACGCAGCCTCACGTTACGTAGCGGTTCAACCCTTCCTGGTACCAAATCAGGCCTTATTATGGACTGCGACGCTCCTGTATCTATGGTTAAAGTTTGCTTCTTCCCATTGATGTATCCACTGACAGTTAAGTTGCTGTTTTTCTGTTGCATCACTGATATGGAGATTGTGGGGCCCTCGTTTGTGGGAGCCAGCTTTTACCCCTTAAAGCTGACTCGTTTTAGTTTAACGGTGACTCCTGGGGCTGTTGATGGCTAGCCCTTTTGCTCGGCCTCTCTGGAGATACGGATCTTGTACGCTTCCTGGGAGCTTTACAATTGCGCTGAAAGTGGCCTGCCTTTCCGCAGTTAAAACACTTAGCTCGGCCTTTAATCGAGCTTTCGGCCAACGCTTGCAACACTGCATCTTTAATCGTACTAGCCAAACCATCTCCTGGCTCATGAACTACCTCTAGCTCCCGTATTTTGTGGACTTGTGGCCTTGAAATTAGTCTGGCTGTCTCCTGGGCCAACGCAAATGAGACGGTTTCGGCGAATGAAGGCTTTTGTGTTGCGCATACAGCAAGCTTAATGTCGGGATCTCGAATTCCGTTCACAAATGCCTCCGTCTTGAAATGGTCCAAAAACGAGTAGCTCTCTCCAGGATAGCTAAGCTGCACAAGACGCTCAATCTCCATTGCATAGTCCTGAAGAGTCTCATTGCCTCTCTGCACTCTGCCTCTTAGCTCCATTCTGTGGATTTCTTTCTTGTGCTCTCCACCATACTTTCGTTGCAGAGCTGCCATGATGACTTCATAATTGTCTCTAGATGAAGAGGGCACAGTTTCCAGGACCTGCGACGCGACACCCTTCAATGCCAAAATTAACTCAATGCACTTCTCTTCCTCCGTCCATGCATTTTTATTGGCCACAGTTTCAAACTGAAACTTAAAAATGTTAAAAGGTGTGCTGCCGTCAAAGGTGGGCGCTTTCACTCTGCTCACAGATTCAGGAATAGCTCGGACTGGCACTTCCTGCAGTTGAAGGCCATTCATTCTAGCTTCCAGGCTATGAAGCTTTTGATCGACATCATTTTCTAGGGCAGTAAATTTTTCCCCCACTTCGTGAACATTTCGTTCCAAGCCACACAATTTTTCCTCCATGGCATTTACTCTCAGATTCATGGCCTCAGAAATTTCCATTAACTTCTCGCTGTTGGCTTTCAGTATTGCATTTGTTGCAACTGACGCCTCTTTGATAGACTTGGAGTTTTCCTGCATGATGGATTTGGAGTTTTCCTCCATTTTCTGCATCATCATTGCAAACATAGCGTTGAAGTCCATATTGCTTGTAGCTGATCGTGTACTCATTTCCAGTTCTTCTTTTTCTTCGAAGTCATGAGTATTGATGTCCAGACCCAACCGATCAAACTCCTCCATTAGCCTCTTCTGCAGCTCTACTTTGTTACCAGTTGTGGGCAGATCCAATTTGCACAACTCCTTTTTCAGTTGTTCCACTTTAAGCTCGTCGAACTTCATTTTACAATTTCACTTCTGACACCAATTGTTACGTTTTAACCTTTTCAAAACGTTTTCCGTAGATTCTTTAATTGTAATGAAGTTAAAACACGCACGTCTTCAGTTTACAATAATCAACAGTTCAACACTTTATTTATTTTAACACACTATACTTGTAAACACTTTACTAAGAACACTTTACTAAAGGAACAACACTTTCACTTAATCACTTTTTATTACTTAAGACACTTTACACGTTAGCGCAGCTAAAAATCGACTGACTGTTCAGCGTTAAGCTTCGCTGCTTTTATACCTCCAATGATCATTACTAGAACATTCTAGACGTTTACAGAAGCTAATCACGCCACATCTATAGTGCGATGTGCGATGACTCATCATGAACAAAAGATATACACACACACCGACATACATGCGATGTGCGATGACTCATCATGAACAAGAGATATACACACATACCGACATACATACACGCGGCAGCAAAACTCAAGCATCTGAGTCGCGCACATACATGCACACACGAATATTGTATCGTGCGGTGGTGGTTTCTTTTATTTCGCTGTTGTGCTTATTTACCCACACATGTGTGTCAGTATGTGCACACTCGCTGTGCTGCCGTTTTGTTTATCAACAAGCTTCTATGTATGCATGTGTGTATATACCTCCTGTGTTCATTTACAAATAATAACAAGACAATATACGCACATATAAAATAACGATGATTTAGTACGTTCTAGAACAATCACAATCGGTCCGTTCACGACCAAATTTGTAACAATATTAATGTTTTTATGTATAAAAGTTTGAGTGTACATTGTGAATATTTTGAGCTTGTAGTGCAACGTAACGTTAATAAAGCAGGGTAGATTAAGAAAATTGTAAGTGTCTAAGATAGCGTGGTCAGTTTGTGAGGTTAATACTAAATATCTTCGCTAGTGCGCAAAAGAGGGCGCGGCTGATTTTTCTTGTTTCCACCGGAAAAAAAAGAAAAAGGAAAGAACAGTAGTAAACTAGGCTGAACTTGATTTGAGAAACGGTTTAATAGCAGGGGCCATAAATAAGAGAAAATGGGCCAGAAAGTTGAATAGATCTAACTTTAGGGAGCTCCTTCAAGTAGGATAGACCACGAACCATCAGGTAAATTAAATTGAGCCTAGCAGGTAGGAAAGAGGAAAAATTAAGTAGCTCGAATAATCATAAAGCTACAGAAAAAACCACCAAAACTTGAAATCGCTATCTGTGATACAAAAGAAAAAAAAAGGAAACACTTGTTATAAGATTATCCAGGTTAGGAAATAATAATAAAGATTGTGAAATTTTAAAGCGAAAAGTAACTTCATTAATATGGAATAAACTCGTAAAGGTAATGGCATGAGGGGGAGTTAAGGTCGAATAGGAAAGGTGCTCATTTTTTTGAAGTGGGTCATCAATGGTAGTATCATCAAACAAGGAACGATGACATGGTAGGGCGGGCAAATTTCCAGGACAATACCACCTGTACCTGAGGAATATGGTCCATCGCAAAAAGAAAAATTACGCTGAATAACGCAGTGAGTTTAGAGTTTTAGCACATTAAAATTTTTTTATGTCGGCATACCCAGGGGAGAGGGTTGGAACCCACTGAGCGGTCTCAGGCTCAGATCAGTGGAGCTGGCTGGCAACCGCAGCACCCCCCTGGTCACTATGGCCGTAACAACAAATACTACGTTTATACGTTTATACTACGTTTATACGTATAGAAAAAATTATTGTATAAACAGTAAATAAAATTTTTAAAAGTTGCCACTTTTTTTTTATCGGTTTTAAAGTTTTCTTCGATGTGGCATACTTACAATCATATGACAGAAATTAAATAATTTAATAAAAATTGCACGAAAGCGAGTCTACAACTTCTTCTTTCACTAGCGTCACAAAGTAAAATAATAAAAAACAACAAACACATGTATGCATGTAATAATATGAACTGATAAGCGTGATCAGCAGCTACTGCATCTGCTGCAGTTGTACAGTGGTTACTTCGAAAATGTATTGTTTAAAAATCGTTTCAAATGAACATGTCTTGCTTTTGATTGCTAAATAAAAATATCTAAACTTAGTATCTAATTAGGAATACAATATCAATTCAAACTTGCTAATCATTTATTAACAAAAACGTTTCCGAACAGTTGATTAGTATTCGAAAAGTAGTTCAATCTTTTAAAACAAAATATAAGTTTTGAAGCTTAACTCAATACCTTGTTTGCTATTTAAAGTATTTGAAAACTTTGGCTAAATACTATGTTATTAAATGAATGGTGCATATTCACAACATTTGATTATTCATTTTAATGAAAATAAGCTAACACAAATCGTGAAAATTGAATAATGTTAATGAAACAAAACTGTCTTGTTGTCGCACAGTGATCGTTCGATAAGAACTTTTGCTAAAATGAGACTGTATCGTTTCTGAACTAGAAATGTTAGTTTGTTTTCTGTAGCCAGTCTCTGCTATAATATTATCGAAATGTTTCAACAGGCGACAAATCCCTAGTTCTCCCTCCAAGCACCGTGATGCAAAGACATTGCAGTGCCAAACAATAACGTCAATAACAAAGGCACAGATATTTTTAATTTTAGTCATGTCAAAACACATTATATATTTTAAAAATTTTAATTTGTTCTGCTTAATAAAGGGTGTTTTTTTTGATGTATAGAACTTTAAGATAGCATTACTGTTCAAGATGGCGACCGATTAACAGTTGTTAAGTGATTTATTCTCAGTATGGTTTGGCAATTCAAGAATTGAAGCCAAGCGATCAAGTAAGGAGTAGATTCGTTGAATGGGCCCAAAACGAGATTGCCGTTGTTCCCAATTTTCATAAGCAAATTTTGTTTAGCGATGAAGGGCTCTTCTGGTTGAATGGCTACGTCAACAAACAAAACTGCCGCATTTGGAGTGAAGCTAATCCTCAACTGTATGTCGAAACACCGTTACATCCAGAAAAACTGACTTTTTGGTGCTCTTTATGGGCTGATGGAATCATTGGTCCGTACTTCTTCCAAAACGATGATGGCCAGAACGTTACAGTCAATGGTGATCGGTATATAGCCATGATTACTAACTTTTTCATTCCTGAATTGAATAACCATGATGTCCAGGAGATGTGGTTTCAACAAGACGGCGCAACATGTCATACAGCTCGTGCCACAATCGATTTATTGAAAGACACGTTTGGTGACCGCCTAATTTCACGTTTTTACACCGCTAGACTACTTTCTGTGGGGCTATGTAAAGCCATTGGTCTATGCGGATAAGCCGCAAACGCTTGACCGTGGTATTGCCGATATACGGCAACAAATGTTGGAAAAAGTCATCGCAAATTGGACGTCCAGATTGGACTACATCCGCGCCAGCCGTGACGGTCATATGCCAGAAATCATTTGTATTTAAAATACAAATACGTATTTTGTATTTGAAATACGTCGCATGAATGTATTTGTATTTTGTATTCTAAATACTAAGCGCTTGAGTATTTTGTATTTCAGGTTATTCAATTAATACATCAACTAAAATCGAAAATTTTGCTACTGTCTTATTTGCAAAAAATAGCAATACCACAATTTAATTACCAAAGTACTTGTGTAAAGAAAACGCAACTGAATGCACATACATTGAGGAAGTTGCCAAGCTGTCAGAAAGTTCAGAATTGAAAAAATAAAATACAAAGAAAAACAGCGTTCGACATTTTAGTGTAGAACAAGAGCAAAAATATCAATTAAATGTTGTCCTGGATAGACTATATATAGTTATATATAGCATTTGGTTAAACGTTTTTTAATTTCCACTTTTTTCTTAATTCCGTTATGTGTATATCTTTCAATAAAATATCATTTTCTAATAAGAAATCATTGAGATTTTGTCGTTAGCTGGGTTTCTTTATTCACCATTAAGAGATTGTTTGTCTGATATCACTTTTGAAAAACTGGTATTTATGAAAAAAAAAAAAATTAAAAACTTTTTTGATTAAAAGTATTTTGTATTTTAAATACATATTTTTGTTACACTGTATTTTGTATTTCAAATACTTGCTTTTGTAATGCAGTATTTTGTATTTTAAATACACAACTTTCATGTATTTTGTATTTTAAATACATTAAGCTTTGTCCAGACGGTTGTCAGATCTTACAATATTGTAAGACCTAACAACGTGCTGGCAATCTACTAGAAATACAAAATTGTCAGCATTAAAAAAAAATTGTCAGTTCAGACAATTGGAAGAAAATCTTACAATTTCATTGCTAGACAATTGCCTGACAATAAATTTACCTACCAACGAAAATTGTCAGCTTACACGGATGTAAGATTTTCTACGTATCAAAAATCGTCAGCCAATTATCATTATCAAAATACACACACACAGACATGCCCTTATTTATTCTTTATTTTTCTCGCTCAATAACCATGTTTTTAATTTTTGTATTCTCTTTTCTGCAACTATTTACCTCTCGTACTCACATTTTTACTATTCTCTTGTTTTTTCTCTCCCTTTCGTACACACACATTTTTCTTTAAAGCTTTGTCTAGACGGTTGTCAGATCTTACAATATTGTAAGACCTAACAACGTGCTGGCAATATACTAGAAATACAAAATTGTCAGCATTAAGAAAATTATCAGTTCAGACAATTGGAAGAAAATCTTACAATTTCATTGCTATTCAATTGCCTGACAATAAATTTACCTACCAACGAAAATTGTCAGCTTACACGGATGTAAGATTTTCTACGTATCAAAAATCGTCAGCCAATTATCATTATCAAAATACACACACAGATAAATTAATTTTTTTATTCTCTTTTCTGCAACTTTTTACCTCTCGTACTCACATTTTTACTATTCTCTTGTTTTTGCTCTCCCTTTCGTACACACACATTTTTCTTTAATATTCTTTGTCATTACTCTGACAATGACGTCATTGTAAGGTGTTGAGAATTTATGCATCTTACAATATGCCAATGCCTGACAATGTACTAGCAATAATGATGCCAAAGTGTTCAGACGATTGGCAGTAACTGACAATTAATTGTTACTTAGATGGCCTGCCAATGCTTTTGCTTACAATATTGTCAGGAAGAAATTATAAGTTCTCACGATTGGTTAAAATATTCTATAAATTTTCTGACAATATTACAAGATCTTACAACCGTCTAGACAAAGCTTTAGAGCATGTATTTTGCCCAACACTGGTTGTAACAACAGTAATAATCCATGTCCATGAGTTCAATTTTATCATTGAAAATTTCTTTGACAAATTTCTATTTTTCCACCACCACGGTTATTTTGCCATCTTTCGAGTCGGAGGATATCATTACCCGGGAGATGGCGCAAACTTCATACATACGACCAAAAAGGTATGCGATACGAATTCGCGAACTAAAATTTATACGGATAATAGTTTTTGCTGAGAACTAAAATGTATGTGGATAAAATATGTTTTTGAAGTTTGCTTTGTAAAATAGTAAGGAAAATCAACAAGTCACAAAAGTTAATACCCGAAAGATGGCACTACTTGGTGGTGTCAAAATACAACCAAGAGTTGCGGTTTCCGTCTAATTTTATCATTAAAAAGAAATTTAGCGAAAAAATGTTCAAGATAAAAAAGCCCCGCCGTCAAAGGAAGAAGGAGAATAATACGAGGCAAAATGTTTGCGATACGAATGCGCCCTTGAGGTTTTGTCATGCATTGCAAAAATATCTGTGTGTTATTGCACGATATAAGATATTTACAAATTTTTAACTATAATATTATCTAAAATAAATTCAGTTCAATTCAATATGCGTATTATCTTGGCAAAACAAGAACATTTGTTGTCAAAATATTAAAAAAAATTCCGTATCAAAAATGTAAAATAATGAACTGCAATAAAAACGATAACCACAATAATATGTGTCTTCTTACCAATTTTATATAAAATTTTTTGACGAAACAAATTAATTTTGCTGAAATGAAATAATAAGAACGTATACTTATAGCATTTCTCAGTAATATCAGATCTCAAAAACCCTGGCTGAAAGAATTTATCCTGATAAATAACCGGCCTTCGGCCGGGCTGACGGAATTTATCCCCCTCAGTATGTTGAAGTTTGGCTTCGCGTACGACAGTGTCTTAAATAACCGGCCTTCGGCTGGATGCAAGGAAATTTCCTTCTTTAGTATGTCAAATCTTCTCTTACGAAGAATATTAACATTTAAAAATGAAAAATTACCAAAAAAAAATTTTTTTGGGCGATTTGGTTTTGAGCGATTTTTCATAGTGCCCATTTCGACTTAATTTTCATTTGGAAATATCATTTCCCAGTTATAAGATAAGGGTAATAATAACATATCTCCAAACAATTTCGTTTTGCTGCATATGATACCAGATCGGTAAATAGAAGCTTTGATTGTTTTTTTATAGAGGTATTGACAAATACTACGTTTATACGTACTGCTTATTCGCGAATAAAACTATTGTGAATAGAAAAAATTGGCGTATAAACAGCAAATAAAATTTTTATTTGTGAATAGCTATGTAAGTCACGAAAACAAGTACTGATTAAAAAGCTATTCGCAAACAAAACACAAAAAGTTGCCACTTTTTTTTTTATCGGTTTTAAAGTTTTCTTCGATGTGGCACACTTACAATCATATGACAGAAAGGAAACAAATACTACGTTTATACGTACTGCTTATTCGCGAATAAAACTATTGTGAATAGAAAAAATTGGCGTATAAACAGCAAATAAAATTTTTATTTGTGAATAGCTATGTAAGTCACGAAAACAAGTACTGATTAAAAAGCTATTCGCAAATAAAACACAAAAAGTTGGCACTTTTTTTTATCGGTTTTAAAGTTTTCTTCGATGTGGCACACTTACAATCATATGACAGAAAGGAAATAATTTACTAAAAATTGCACGAAAGCAAGTCTGCGCCTTCTTCTTTCACTAGCGATTACAAAAATTGCATGCCTTTTGTTGAACCGTTCTTGCAATATTTCGTGGCTTTTCTGCATTAATTGAATTGCAAGAAACATTCAAATTTTTTGTTTCTCCATTATTATTTTAGTAATCACGTCTTTTCCTGAACATATGCTGTGCTTAACAGTATTACCAATTAGTTACATTTTTACCATCTGGCTTCACTAAAAAATGCAAATTTTCTGCATTCGCATTGACGCACAAACAGTGAGTTATTTATTTGCAAATAGTTTTTATTTGTGAATAGGCAACGTATAAACTTAGTAACAAACTACTAAATTGCTTCTTCAAACTGGTCAGCAGTAGCTGATAAGCCAAAGCAAAATAAATAACTACTAAATAAAAATGCAAACATTTTGAAAGTGCGGAAATAGTTTTTGTGGTGTTTTAAAAGTGTATTCTGTATTTTAAAATTTTTTAAAAAATTTAATGAGTAAATTATGCACTTAACCATCGCCGTATATTTCGTGGAAACCGAAGAAGTAGCTAATGATCCAGTACAGATTGTTGTAAAGCTGTTGCCACTCTTCCATTGAACTCGTGACGCACTAAAACTTTTATTCCTCTAACAAACTCAGGATATTTTTCATTCCAGCGGATAAGTACCAGCAACTGTACCATCGTTGTTTTTTTAAACTTGTGCAAAACTGTTGAAGAAACCTACATACATACATATGATAATTCTTTAATATACTTTTGATTTTCCACACGATTATGGTTTACAACATGGTTGTTTCATCTACAACAAAATATAACCTCTTTTTGTTATTATGGTTTACAACATCTAGGTGTTGTATATGTCACAGAGTTGTTTTTTGTTATCAGTTAGCACATGTGTTTGGGTTGGTTAGGTTCCGTCGGTATTGTGGCATCTCTTAAAGGTTCTTTTGTTGGACGTCTCTCATATTTACCGAACAAACATGGTGAACATTTCTTGTTAAATGCTTTGCAATGCCTTGCCATATCAGGCCAGTAACAAGTTTCCAAAATTTCCTTGATATTATTTTTATAACCTCTGTGTGCGCGGTTGTGAGTGAATTCGACAATATTATTTTGCTGTTGTTTATCAATTATGTCTTTTAATTTAATCGGTGTGTAAATAAATTGTATATTTATGAAACTATTTTTTAGTATGGGGCCGACTAAATATAAAGTTTCGGCTGTTGTATGTATGGCTGTAGCTCGATTGGGTACGATTATCTTTTTTAATTGTTTAATTAATTCCTCTTCATTGGTGTAATTTACTGTGTGTCTGACTCTTTTTGGGAAGACTGTACGAGTTCTACGTTAATATGTTTATTTGGTACTAATTCAATTTGTACACAATATGCGTTAAGTGGAGTATTAACGGTTTTGAAAATATTTTCTGCTGATGATTCTGCTGAGTGTATTGTATCTTCTGACGTAGTACTTAGTACATTAATAACCTGTTTTGACAATGCATCAGCTACAACATTTTCTTTACCTGGCTTATATTGAAGTTTAGCACCATACTCTTCTATTATGTTTTTCCACCGTTTTAGCTTGTGTTCGGATTTCTGTCCGAAACGGAAAATGTTAGTGACTGATGGTCAGTATATATTGTTAAGTCTGTCTATGTCTTGTAATTACGTTTGTAAATATAATATAATTTTGTTGTTTTATATAAGATACGACATCTTAACTCTCGCGTATGTTGCCTTAATTACACAATTACAAGGGAAAAACACGCTTGCGTGTGTTTATACAACATCTCGATTGGTTCATGAATGCCGGATATCTCTAAATGAAATAGCGAGACATTCAGACCTGGAGCTTCGCTGGGTACCTGGACCCAGCGGTGTATCCGGAAATGAAGTGGCGGATGAACTGGCAAGATCTGGTTCCCGCCTACAGCAGGAGGATAGGGACGAATTCGTTCGTGTTGCCCTCAAAAGTTGTAAGCAGCTAATACAACGGCAGCTGCTAAGAACTGCGCAGAAAAGGTAGTCGAACGAGATTACCTGTCGAATATCGGTGCTCACATGGCCCAGCTATGAGTATAGGAGAACTGTGGCCTTGTTGAACTTTCCGAGGCCTAGGCTTCACACCCTTGTGGCAGTTGTAACGGGACATTGTCACATGGAAGTACATGCTAGTGACTAAATCTTCCATGTAATGATTTCTGCAGAGGCTGCAGGGATGAGGAGGAGAGTGTCGAACACTTTCTCTGTCGATGCCCAGCTCTCTATGACAATAGAGCAAATTACTTGGGCAGACCCACACTAAATGGACTACCGGAAGTGTCGGAATGCCGTTTGGACAGGGTGGACACGTTTATCCATTCATCAGGCTTGGACGACCAAGTGGTCGGTTTTTTTACCGTAGGCCTGCGCAACATAACATAACGTATGGGAAAAATAACAAATTTTTACATTTCTTCGTTATGTTGTACGAATGTCCTTTCAGTGTTAGATAGAAGGCCTGCCATTTCACATTGTTTTAACTGCAAAACACATGGAAAAAATAGAACAGACCACGCGGCAATCGATATAAATTGCCCTTTTCGTGCATTATATCTAGACACAAGATCTAGAGCAGGGATGCCCACGGCCTATACGCTTGGACGCTTTTGTTTTTGTAAAACCGCGGAGAATTGGCTGAGCATTCTAATATGTATACACAACTTTTTGTATGAAATACACACATACACACATACCCCAAGTTCAAAGCAACAACACTTTCATATGCACAGCTATACGAACGCAGGCTTTGTTGGCACACATTTGTGCCAAGCGTGAATTTTGTTGTTTTTTGTTTTTTTGTTTTCATGATTTTGTTTTTTTTTTTATGATTTCGTGAGTATGAAACACTTGAAGAAATAATTTTGTGTTATTAGTTTCAACTGTACAGTTTATTTTGTAGAATGAATCCCACGTGGGAAACCGACTTTTGTTCGCTAAAAATTTTGAAAATCGAGCACAATGTATGATTTGCTTTCAAATAATCAAGACGATTAGTAAATATGATTTGGAAATGAATAATACAGTACATAAATTTTGTGAAAATAAAATTTAATTTTTTTCCCAGTGTACCTAATGAAATATGTATTTCTGTTTTTCTTTGTGTGCGTCAATAAAGTGTATACGTATTGGTGTTTACGCTTCCATAAGAAGATTTTGGGCACCACTGATCTAGAGTGACACATAAAACAACAAGAATAAATAACCAACATCGCGATAGTTTTCGATTAAACAACTCTGAGTGTCCATCCTTAGGTAACATTAGCAGAAGCTCTAATAACGATTGGATTAATACCAACGTATGTATGTAAGTTTTGCTAATCAAGCTAAGAATAGTCTCTTTAACATAGACGAACTTTTCGATATTTTCACTACCGCAGTGGAAGATCTACAAAGATGCACTTCTAAGGTACATCAAATCAAAGTTTTTATGTCCATGGTTAAATATGTCTATGGCTGGCACTAGAACTAACGATTTTAAAATTCTTCATATGAATGTCAATGGTATTTCAAGTTTTTCGAAAATAAAACAACTAGAATTATTACTCGAAAGAGATCTAGACGTCCTCGTCTTTAAAATTTGACAGACTTCCATTCACCCCCAGTGAAACAGACTTCCATTCACCCCCAGTGAATGTAAGTAACAATCATTCATTGTTTAACGATCATCAGACAAAAATGTGTTGACCCAAATACATTTCAGTAGTTTAATAACTAGGTGCAAAAAAAATGGTTGTTTGTTATACCCTTCACATAAATGTGTAAGGGTATATATAAGTTTGTGATTCCGTCTGTAACGCATTGAAATATCCATCTAAGACCCCATAAAGTATATATATTCTGGATCAGCATCAATAGCGATTACGATTGAGCGATGTCCGTCTATAGTCGTAGAAATACCGTTTCTGAGAAAACGGTTTGAGATAGAAACCTAATTCTTTCGCTAAAACGTGTTAAACCTCGGTAGTGGGCCTGCTATTGAAATTCAGTAAGATAGGTCCACGGATAGCCGAGATATATTCAAAAAACCGGGTTTTGAGGGGTATTTTTTGAAATTTTTTTATTCAGATTTTTGAAAAAAAAATTTTTCTTAAAAACTAAGCTATATCATTTTTAGTGCCCATTAAATCGTAGAAATTAAGGAATTTTTGAAATCGGCTCATATATATCGGAGATATAGCGTCTCCCGATTTTTAAAGAAATCGGCTTTATAAGCCAAATAAAACAACTTTTGGCACCGAAGATCAATCAGAATGGTACATATAGGCTATTTAGAGGCAAAAGTGGAAAATTTTTCCACATCGACCCATATACACTCGAGATATAGCGCCTCCCGTTTTCTCAAGAAGTCGGCTCTAAAAGCCAAATAAAACAACTTTTGGTATCAAAAATCGATTAGAATAGAACATATAAGGTGTTTAAAAGCAAAATTGGAAAATTTTTGAAATCGGTCCATATATATCTGAGATATAGCGACTCCTGGTTTTTCAAGAAATCCGCTCTTTAAGCCAAATAAAGCAATTTTTGGCACTAAAAATCAATCAGAATGGTACATATAGACTATTTAGAGGCAAACATGGAAAATTTTGGACATCGGCCCATATACACTCGAGATATAGCGCCTCAAGTTTTCTCAAGAAGTCGGCTCTAAAAGCCAAATAAAACAACTTTTGGTACCAAAAATCGATCAGAATGGTACATATAAGGTGTTTAAAAGCAAAATTTAAAAATGTCTGCAATCGGTCTATATATACCTGAGATATAGCGTCTCCCGATTTTTCAAGAAATCGGCTCTACAAGCTAAATAAAACAACTTTTGGCACCAAAAATCAATCAGAATGATACATATGGGTTAGTCAGAAGCAAAACTGGAAATCTTTTTGTCATCGGCCCATATATGTTCGAGATATAGCGCCTCCCGATATCTCAAGAAGTCGGCCCTGGAAGCCAAACGAAACTATTTTTTGCACTAAAAATTTGTCGGAATGGTACATACAGGCTGTTCAGAGGCAAAATTAGAACATTTTTGGACATCGGCCCATATGCACCCAACTTTTGGTACCAAAAATCGATCATAATGGTACATACATATGTATATAATGTTTAAAAGCAAAATTCGAAAATATTTGCGATCATGTATGTATGTATGTATATACATACGTTTGTATGTATATACATACGTTTGTATGTATATACATACGTTTGTATGTATGTAGGTATGTATGTATCTACATATGTATGTATGCATGCAAGTAGGTTAGCATAAACAATTTTTTTGCTTTGGTGTAAAAATGTGTATGTATGTATTACACGAGCTTGAAAATGAAAGTGATATAGAATTGTTGAAAAAAGGGTACGCAATGAAATTCTTTTAAACAATTGCGTCTTCAAATTCATTCACTCAAAACATCATTTTGTTTATCCCTACGTAGTTACATCCCAGTGGTATAAGGGACTAGCTCCGTACGTGTAGATTCGATAGCTACTTTAGCACTACCGCTAGTCCCGCTACAATCTACCACAAATGCATTTGAGTGGCGAATTTAACATGGGCTTGTCATTGGAGGTGGCGATTGACCCGTCTCTGCATAACCTTTAACCACCTAAAGGATTAGTCACTAGTAGCCATCAAAAGAAGTAGTCCAAGAAAGCTACCACATTTGCCACTCTTTTTCTTCTATCCTTTCCCTAGCTATAGTAAAACAATTAAATTTAGCAAACAAACATATTACATGAAATGCACATGAGCATACATTTATTTATTTATTCAAAATTTTTAAAAGGAAACAATTCACTTGTGTTAAATATCCATGTTACGAAAACTAAAAAAAATATAATTCAGTATTAAGGTAAGAATGATTAAAATAAATAAATTCGATTTAACTTCTAGTATTGAATGTTCGAACTTGAGGTCTCTTCAGCATTTCAATATTCTATTGTGTATCGTCTTCTGCAGATTTTTTTGATGGAAAAAAAACGTAATTTTTAATTATATTAATTACCTTCTTTGAAATTGTCGTTTTTTAAAGCAACACTTATTGTTTACTTGTTTAGATTTCAAATGCTACTGAAGTTTTCTTTTTGAATAAACAAAAGTAGCAAGAACGATGTTATGATCTTAAGTTGTTGTTGTTTTAATAACGGAATCTTCTTAAAAACATAATTGCTTGCAGTGGCAAACATTAAATTATTTTGCAATAGCAAAATATGAGTATTACGCATTAGGTAGTGATGCAAATTAGCTATCGAATAGTGGGCAGCAATTGTTACAACTACTGGTGTGTAGTCACAGTTACAGTAGCCAAGTGACAGGCCTTTTCGTTAGCTATTTAAGTGCATGGACAAAACACACCCACCACTTCGCTAGCCACTTCTGGCAATGGTTTCTGCTTGTACCAGAGGGTTAGGTAGAGGCCAATGCGTGTGTATACATTGTAAATATAGGCAGGATTCCTACTATTGTTTGTGCGTAGATATGTATGTGTATGCATGCATGGATACATACATACATACATATGTATGTATTTCTTTGTGTATTGTATCGATACAAGTCGTCAAAATACTTGTTGTAATTTATGTGAAAACTAAAGAAAAATTTGTTTGATAAAAAAATGAGATGCTTTTTGCAGGGTTAATGTGTCTTTATGAGTGTATATTACTGATTTTTACACCATATTATCAGTAGAATTTAACCGACTTACATACATACATATCTTCGAATTTTATAGTTTAATGCGTAATGATGATTTGGTGTAAGAAACAATGAATTGCAATCATATAGACACATTCAAGAAGCAAAAATTGATAAATAGTGTTAAAATAAAAAAATCATCAATTCAACAATTTTCACTATTAAACGCTTATAGTTGGGTAGAGGCCACAATAAAAATATCCAATTTATGAGATGGTTATAAGCAGCATAATAGGCTATAAGTCGATTATGAATACACTTTTCGGGATTTTTGCTTATAAGTTGGTTATAATACTCTTATAATGTGTTTATGAATTAGGCCGTATGATTCTATGTGCCGCCCTACTATTAGTAATTTAACGAATTGTTATTTTAAATAATATGTTATCAATAATGTTTATGTTTTTCTGTCAGTTATTTTTGTATATAAGCGGGACAAATTTGAATAATAAAATTAATCATTTTTGAGCCTTGAACATATCGGCTCATGATTTAAACGGGAATTTATCTGCCCTAAGAATAAAAATATAAATTTTTGGCGTTTTTAAGCGCCGGCGAAATCAAATATACTTATATTATTGTGTAAAACAGTAAAGCATTTCTGGTTTACAGTGAGAGAAATCGATTTTGTATTTGTTAAAATGGTTCATGTAAAACGAGTTTATTTCAATATACATATGTATGCATACTTATATATTAATTATTGAAGTAGGCTGCAAAAAAAATATATATTTAAATAATTCTTAATATGCTCAAGTTCAACCACTGGGTGACACCAATTCTTTTTAATATCAATGAAATAAAGAAAAGCAAAATGTATTTCTTAATTATTTATCAGTTAACGTTATAGTAAAATTTATTCAACAAAAAATTGCATATAGGTAAATGCATTATTATACCCTTCACATAAATGTGTAAGGGTATATATAAGTTTGTGATTCCGTTTGTAACGCATTGAAATATCCATCTAAGACCCCATAAAGTATATATATATATTCTGGATCAGCATCAATAGCGATTACGATTGAGCGATGTCCGTCTGTCCGTCGGTCCGTCTGTAGTCGTTGAAATACCGTTTCTGAGAAAACAGTTTGAGATAGAAACCTCATTCTTTCGCTAAAACGTGTGAAACCCCGGTAGTGGGTCTGCTATTGAAATTCAGTAAGATAGGTCTACGGATAGCCGAGATATATTCAAAAAACCGGGTTTTGAGGGATATTTTGTGCAATTTTTGTATTCAGGTTTTTGAAAAAAAATTTTTTCTCAAAAACTAAACCATATCATTTTTAGTGCCCATTAAATCCTAGAAATGAAGGAATTTTTGAAATCGGCCCATATATATCCGAGATATAGCGTCTCCCGATTTTTAAAGAAATCGGCTTTATAAGCCAAATAAGACAAATTTTGGCACCGAAGATCAATCAAAATGGTATATATAGGCTATTTAGAGGCAAAAGTGGAAAATTTTTCCACATCGACCCATATACACTCGAGATATAGCGCCTCCCGTTTTCTCAAGAAGTCGGCTCTAAAAGCCAAATAAAACAACTTTTGGTATCAAAAATCGATTAGAATAGAACATATAAGGTGTTTAACAGCAAAATGGGAAAATTTTTGAAATCGGTCCATATATATCTGAGATATAGCGACTCCTGATTTTTCAAGAAATCCGCTCTTTAAGCCAAATAAAGCAATTTTTGGCACTAAAAATCAATCAGAATGGTACATATAGGCTATTTAGAGGCAAACATGGAAAATTTTGGACATCGGCCCATATACACTCGAGATATAGCGCCTCAAGTTTTCTCAAGAAGTCGGCTCTAAAAGCCAAATAAAACAACTTTTGGTACCAAAAATCGATCAGAATGGTACATATAAGGTGTTTAAAAGCAAAATTTAAAAATGTCTGCAATCGGTCTATATATACCTGAGATATAGCGTCTCCCGATTTTTCAAGAAATCGGCTCTACAAGCTAAATAAAACAACTTTTGGCACCAAAAATCAATCAGAATGATACATATAGGTTAGTCAGAATCAAAACTGGAAATCTTTTTGTCATCGGCCCATATATGTTCGAGATATAGCGCCTCCCGATATCTCAAGAAGTCGGGCCTGGAAGCTAAACGAAACAGTTTTTTGCACTAAAAATTTGTCGGAATGGTACATACAGGCTGTTTAGGGGCAAAATTAGAAAATTTTTGGACATCGGCCCATATGCACCCAATTTTTGGTACCAAAAATTGATCATAATGGTACATACATACATATGTATGTATATAATGTTTAAAAGCAAAATTCGAAAATATTTGCGATCATGTATGAATGTATGTATGTAGATACGTTTGTATGTATGTAGGTATGTATGTATCTACATATGTATGTATGCATGCAAGTATGTTAGCATAAACAATATTTTTGCTTTGGTGTAAAAATGTGTATTTATGTATACACGAGCTTGAAAATGAAAGTGATATAAAGAATTGTTGAAAAAAGGGTACGCAATGAAATTCTTTTAAACAATTGCGTCTTCAAATTCATTCACACAAAAAATCATTTTGGGTTTCCCTACGTACTTACATATGTACATACACACATACATGATACGTAATAGATCATCAGCAACGTGCACAAGAAAAAAATAATTTTGTAAAAGCAAGCAATGTAAATATGTATGTATGTATATATGTATGTATATAATCATTGTTTTATGGAACACACTGAAAATATTCAATAATAAAGAATTTATTTTAGCGTTTTCTATTATAGATACATACATACATATATACGTATGCATGTACCCACATACGTAAGTAAATTGAAAAGAAAATCACACTTAATGGCAATGTTTAGCATTATAATTCAAAAATAATGCAATTATATCCAATTTTTTGTTAAATAAATTTTACTATAAAGTTAACTGATAAATAATTAAGAAATACATTTTACTTTTCTTTATTTCATTGATATTAAAAAGAGTTGGTGTCACCCAGTGGTTGAACTTGAGCATATTAAGAATTATTTAAATAAAAGTTTTGCAGCCTGTGTTAAATCCCGGTAGTGGATCTGATATTGAAATTCAAAAAAAATCGGCCCATATATACCCCAGATATAGCGTCTCCCGATATTTCAAGAAATCGGCTTTAAAAGCCAAATAAAACAACTTTTCGCACCAAAAATCAATCAGAATGTATGTACCATTGTGAAGGGTATTTAAGATTCGGCCGAATATAGCACTCTTACTTGTTTTTGAATTTCATATAATGCTAAACATTGCCATTAAGTGTGATTTTCTTTTCAATTTACTTACGTATGTGGGTACATGCATACGTATGTATGTATGTACCTATAATAGAAAACTCTAAAATAAATTCTTTGTTATTGAATATTTTTAGTGTGTTCCATAAAACAATGATTATATACATACATATTTACATTGCTTGCTGTTTTTTTTCTTGTGCACGTTGTTGATGATCTGTTGCGTATCATCATACACATGTATGTGTGTATGTACATATGTAAGTACGTAGGGATACAAAAAATGATTTTTTGTGTGAATGAATTTGAAGACGCAATTGTTTAAAAGAATTTCATTGCGTGCCCTTTTTTCAACAATTCTTTATATCACTTTAATTTTCAAGCTCGTGTATGCATACATACACATTTTTACACCAAAGCAAAAAAATTGTTTATGCTAACCTACTTGCATGCATACATACATATGTAGCTACATACATACATACATAGAAAAGTTGTTTTATTTGGCTTTTAATGCAGACTTCTTGCAAAATCGTGAGGAGCGTTAGCTGGGGTGCATATGGGCCGATGTCCAAAAATTTTCTAATTTTGCCTCTGAACAGCCTGTAGGTACCATTCCGACAAATTTTTAGTGCAAAAAACTGTTTCGTTTAGCTTCCTGGGCCGACTTCTTGAGATATCGGGAGGCGCTATATCTCGAACATATATGGGCCGATGTCAAAACAAAATTCCAGTTTTGCTTCTGACTAGCCTATATGTATCGTTCTGATTGATTTTTGGTGCCAAAAGTTGTTTTATTTAGCTTATAGAGCCGATTTCTTGAAAAATCGGGAGATGCTATATCTCAGGTATATATAGACCGATTGCAGACATTTTCCAATTTTGCTTTTAAAAACCTTATATGTACCATTCCGATCGATCTTTGGTACTAAAAGTTGTTTTATTTGGCTTTTAGAGCCGACTTCTTGAGAAAACTTGAGGTGCTATATCTCGAGTCTATATGGGCCGATGTCCAAAGTTTTCCACGTTTGCCTCTAAATAGTCTATATGTACCATTCTAATTGATTTTTAATGCCAAAAATTGTTTAATTTGGCTTAAAGAGCGGATTTCGTGATAAGTCGGGAGTAGCAATATCTCAGATATATATGGACCGATTTAAAAAATTTTCCAATTTCGCTTTTAAACACCTTATATATTCAATTCTAATCGATTTTTGATACCAAAAGTTGTTTTATTTGGCTTTTAGAGCCGACTTCTTGAGAAAACGGGAGGCGCTATATCTCGAGTGTATATGGGCCGATGTGAAAAAATTTTCCACTTTTGCCTCTAAATAGCCTATATTTGTTTTATTTGGCTTATAAAGCCAATTTCTTTAAAAATCGGGAGACGCTATATCTCGGATATACATATGTATATATGCCGATTTCAAAAATTCTTCAATTTCTAGGATTTAATGGGCACTAAAAATGATATGGCTTAGTTTTTAAGAAAAAATTTTTTTTCAAAAATCTGAATAAGAAAATTGCAAAAAATACCCCTCAAAACCCGGTTTTTTGAATATATCTCGGCTATCCGTGAACCGATCTTACTGAATTTCAATAGCAGACCCAACACCGGGGTTTAACACGTTTTAGCGAAAGAATGAGGTTTCTATCTCAAACCGTTTTCTCAGAAACGGTATTTCAACGACTACAGACGGACAGACGACTATCGCTCAATCGTAATCGCTATTGATGCTGATCCAGAATATATATACTTTATGGGGTCTTAGATGGATATTTCAATGCGTTACAAACGGAGTCACAAACTTATATATACCCTAACACATTTATGTGAAGGGTATAATAATTTGAATAACAAATGTCAAAATAAAAGATTAAAAGAAACAAATAAAAATTATAATAATAATAATAATATAGCGTTGCCAGAGCAACAAATACATACATTATGTATGAATGCTGGATTTTATAGAAAGTTGCCGTATGAATAAAAAAAAAAATTACATTAATAGAAGAAAAACGGTATAAATTTATATTTTATTTATTTATATTTATACATATATACATAAATGCATATATTAATAATTATATGGATAAGATCAGAGAATATATAACTGAAATACAGAAAGTAGATTCAAATATAAAGCAAAGCAAGGGTAGAATTTACTCCTTAGATTTCAAGAAAAAAAATTAGAAATACTTAATTTTATAAAAAAAAGAGGTTGAGAAATTCAAGACAGATTTGGTAGAAAAAGAGATTGAACGTCTTATTGACAAATTCGACGATTTGTTTGAAGATTTGATATCCATAATATAGAATTTAAAAATTAAGGACGGTAATTTACATGAAATAATAGGAAGCAGAATGACACACTTTGACATTAGTGTTGTAAGCAAAAATTTACAGGTGTTCAAAGGCACATATGAGGCTCTGGAAGACTTTTTAGTACAGGCAGAATTGCTGCATGATATGATAAAAACAGAAGATAGGGAATTATATGTAAAATATGTTTATAACTTTAAAATATCAACACAAGTTCACACCATATTAGGTCGTTCAAATAGACCCAGTACTTTTTCAGACTTGAGGAAATTGTTAATCGAAGTCTACCCAAATCCAAAAACTTTGCAACAGGTATTAACTGAATTCGGCACAATAAAGCAAAACAATTTAGATATTTCTAGTTATAGGGAAAGAATAGTTCTACGATCAGAACAGCTAAGCAATTTTGAGATAAGAACAATAGAAAATCCTACGCAGGCAGCTAAAGATGCTATTTATAAACTGAGGAGAGCATGTATTTACAAAAGGAATAGATGAAGATTACAAAAGTGTTTTATTAGCAAGCAGTCCTAAATCATTTAATAAGGCTGTAGAAAAATGCTTAACTTTAGAAAGATACATATATTAGAATACAAAATAGGAATAGTTTCAATAATCACAGTGGCAACTCTTTCACAAACAATATAAATACACTTTACAACACCAGCGAAAATCAAGCCCAGAATTTTAGTAGAAGAAATTTCAGCAACAGTAATAATACATATAATTTTAGTAGAGTTAACAACCAAAATTACAATAGTAGATATTTTAATGAACCACCAATATTAGAGGTAACAACCAAAACAGTAGAAGTTATAATTATTATCATAACCCTGCGAACAATAATGTTCGGATTACACACAACCAATATATACATCAAAGAAATAATATTTTTTTTTGTAGTATAAATTTTATTTACAATCTATTGTTAAAATATTAAGTAAATGATATAATATTAAATATTACATTACAATTAAACTTAACATGAGTGAGTAAGCTTATAGAAAGCTTAAACACATTTATCTTATGTAAATTTAAGTATATATTTACATATTTATAGTATTTACATATTTACATTTTATTTTCCTTATATTACATTATTTCCTATATGGAAGATCAAGAATATGGAATCTTTTTAATCTCTTAATTTCTTCTGTCTCATCTAATAGAGATATTGCTAGGATATTTGAGTGATTACCCTGTCTTTGCAAATAATTTGAGCTGAATTTTCTTATTTCATCAATGACAAGTGGAATATCCAGATCGTTATGAATACTTTTGTTACTAATAAACCAGGGAGCATTAACTATTAGTCTCAGAGTTTTAGACTGATAACGTTGCAATATTTCTAGGTTTGAATTACTTGCTGTCCCCCATAATTGGATGCCATATGTCCATACTGGTTTTAAAATGGCCTTGTCAATTAGTAGTTTATTACGAAGATCTAAGGCAGACTTATGACCCAGCAGCCAATGCAATTTCTTCGTTAGCATGTTTAAGTGCTTTCTTTTTGCTGAAATATGTTGCTTCCAGTTAAGTCTTTTGTCGAGGTGCATACCTAGATATTTAACGCTCTCTGATTTAGGAATGTGATCTAGGAATGTGAGACTGGTGGACAATTTTCTCGTCTGCGAGTAAATGAAATAAATCTCGACTTTTCCGTATTTCCGATTTTCCACTTCTCAAACCATTTTTGCAATAAATTGGGATCGTTTTGAACATAAGATGAGGCGGTAATCGGTGATTCGTCGGAAGCTATTATTGCAGTGTCATCAGCGTAAGTAGCTATTGTAACTTTTTCGTAAATTGGCATGTCTGCTGTATATATTGTGTATAATATAGGGCCCAGTACGCTTCCTTGAGGTACACCAGCATAAATAAAACGTATATCATCATCTATTCGAACATAAAACGATCTTTCCTCTAGATAAGATTTTAGTAGCAAGTAAAAAGGTGCTGACAACATTGTCTTGAGTTTGAAAAATAAACCCTGATGCCAGACCCTATCAAACGCCTACTTAAGATCCAGAAACACTGCCGAACAATATAATTTTCTTTCAAAGGCATCAGCAATTACGTTAACTATACGGTGGCATTGTTCAGGAGTGCCGTGCTTGTGTCGGAATCCAAATTGGTGATCAGGTATTATATTTTGTTTCTCTAAGACTAGTGTTAGACGATTAGAAACAATTCTCTCAAAGATTTTTGAAAATAATGGTAGCAAACTAATCGGTCTGTATGAAGAAATACTATTTTCGGGTTTGTTTGGCTTGGGAATCATAATGATTGCTGCACATTTCCATTGCGTCGGGTAACGTGACAGTTTCAAAACCGAGTTATAAATTAATGTCAAATATAGCACAGCTTTGTCTGGTAAATTTTTAGCAACTATAGAGTCTATTTTGTCATACCCTGGTGACTTACTATTGTTGAGCCTACGTATTTCATTTTTGACTTCTGTAAAAATACATGGTTTAATCGGTAAATCCATTTGGCAAGGCGTATCGAGAAATTCTAGGATATTTTTTCATGAGAATTTGTAGCTGAAAAACATTGAAAAGTTTGCTCTAGATGCTCAGAAAACAAATCTGCTTTGTTTTTATAAGGAAATAATATGACAAACAATTACAGGAATAAATATAGAAACAATTTCAATAATAACAATAGAAATGAATATAGTGAGGGAAATTGAAAAGGCTGGATAAAAGACATTTTTATCCGAAGCCAAAATTTTTCACACTATTAATGAATACAGATAATCCCGTACGGATACCATGTAATTATCTCAAATGGAACTTTAATTTTTTATTAGATACAGGAGCTGATGTTTCAGTTTGTAAAGCAAAAGATATAGAAGAAATAGATAGAAACAATATTTCAGCATTAAGTGGAATAACTTTCGAAACTATTCACAGTATAGGTACAGCAAACTTAAAACTTAATTTTGATAACCAGTATATAGAACATAGATTTCATATAGTCGAAAATGATTTTCCGATTCTTACAGATGGAATAATTGGCCGTGATATTTTAAGAAAATATAAATGTAAAATAGATTTTGAATCATATACAGTAACTTTTGATATAGCAGATAATGAAATTGTTTTACCCATGGACCAAAAATGTATATGCAATACAAATATTATTGTATACCTTCACGTTCAGAATGTATTGTACCCATAAAACTTCCAACACAAGCTGATAGTCTTATATTGAATGATCAAATAGCCCCGGGAATTTTCATAGCAAATACCATAATACCTGCAACGTTCCAAAAAAGTCAGCAAAAAATAAGGAGAGAAAGTGACGCTTAGTAGTAGACTTCAGGAAAGTCAATGAAAAGATTGTTAACGATAAATTTCCTCTGACAAGAATAGACGACGTTCGAGACAGAATTGGTAGAGCAAAATATTTTTCAACGTTGGATATGACCAGTTCTTTTCATCAAATTAGTCTTGAAAAAGAATCTAGACCATTGACATCCTTTTCAACAAAAAATGGACAGTTTCAATTCACCAGGCCTTAAAGTATCATCAAATAGCTTTCAAAGAATGCTAACAATAGCACTAAGTGGTCTGAGTGCGGAAGCATTTTTGTATGTGGACGATATTATTGTTTTTGGATGCAGTATACAGAACCATCACGATAATTTAATAAAAGATTTGAAAGATTGAGACAATACAATTTGAAATTAAATACGGGTAAATGTTGTTTTTTGAAGAATGAAGTTGTGTATTTAGGTCATCTTATAACAGACAAAGGAGTAAGCACTGATCCTAGCAAGTATAAGGTAATAATATGGAGATGACAATATCATACCCACTAAAAAGAATGATCAACTTTTTATATGGGAGTGTACGTCAATCTCAGATGTTAAGGATATAAAAAGATTAAGATTTATTATGAATAATACGGCAAAGGAACCACATGTAAAGGTGGATGAAAAAGATGTTATAATAGAGTATAGTGATAGTCCAATGTATACACAGATGTGCTTGGAGAAACTACTACCAGAAATGCAATCATCTAATATAGAAGAATTGGCGTTGAGAAGAAATGATATAATCACAGTTGAAGAATTTAAAAATATATTTTCGGAAATAAGGGGGAATAAACATATATGTAGATTTGAAGGGGGAATACACATATAGATTTGATTTCGCCAACGCGAATAAATGATAAAAATTTACAAATGAAACTTATAGACGATTTTCATAATTCAAAGATGGCAGGTCATTTAGGTATTAGAAAAACAGCACTTAGACTCAAACAGAGATGGAGAAATATGGGAAAAATGGTCAAGGGATATATATTAAATTGTAATAAATGTAGAATGAACAAACAAACAAAACATATAAAAAAAAGTTAACTATCACAGGTACACCAGGAACGAGTTTTGAAACAATATCAATAGACACAGTAGGTCCACTAAGATTTTCTAATCAATTCAGATATATACTAACAATGCAGGATGAACTCACAAAATATATTATAGCTTGTCCTATTGAGGCAAAAGATGCTAAAATCATGGCAAAGTGCATGGTTGAACATTTAATTTTGGTGCACGGAAGTTTCAAGGTACTTAAGTCAGATTTCTTTTTTCGTTTTGCAACACTTCTACTTTTCTTTGCAACCTTCTATACAACGAGTCACCATTGGTTACTACGATTTGTATATGTGAAAGTATCAAGAAGTAAAAGTTTTTGAATATTCAAATATGAAGTGTTAATTTTAAAATAATTACACTGTGCTAGTTGAAAAAACCGACAAACGGGGCACCCAGTGACTAAACATAATTCGGGTACGCTGAATTCAGTGGTGATATCCGTTTTTCTGGGTTAGCTCGCATTTTCGAGAATTACCGTTATTTTAAAAATGGAGGAGGTTGCACTACATGTATTGAACTAACTAAAAATTTTTCGTTTATTGAACTTTAGTAAAAAACCGAAATTCCGCAATAAAATAACCTTTAATCTGATATATAATTCATAAAAAAAAAATTTTATTTTTTAGAAAAAAAATTTTTTTTATTGAAAAAAAAATTATTTTTTTGCAAATTGTTGAAATTTTGTGATTTTTAAAACTGCATAAAAAATGTAAAAATTAAGCTATGCCAATAAATTTTCCCGTATATATAAAAAATTATGTTTGAAACAAAACGAGCTTTAAATGACCAAAATCTGTGGGCAACTTTTGATTTTATTCACAAAAGATGAAAAAGTGTAGTTTCAACCTGTTACCAGACGAAGTCTCAAAAATTGAAAAAAAATTTTTTTTTGTTCATTAAAGTACATTTCTGCATGTTCATATAAAAAGTTTTTTGTAATTATCTAACATTAAGGTGTGTTAAAAAGTGTTATCAAAACTTTTTGCATAATTTGTACTTCGCTTGAAGAGCACCTAGTGTTCATTGGAACACTAAATGGAAAGGCGTCTCTGTTTTTCTTCCATTTATTAAAATGGTAAATACACGTTGTACACACTATTGAGGGTGTCCAATTCTTACCACATATCACATTTAAAGAAAAATATGATTCATATAAGTTAATTATTTCTACAGTGATTTTACGCCGGCTTGGCATAATTGTGTATTTCCCGCACACATAGCAAAAGTAATTAAACTTGTTGCAGAATTCCCCTGTAGGAAGTCAAACTAATTTTTAAGTAATTTTAAACTGGTTTTTAAATAAGCACATCTAGTTGATTAAGTGACTTTTTTTCTTGTCGCCGACTCACTATTTTAACATGGGCATGTCATAGGAGGTAGTCAATTGGCTACCTCTGCATGACTTTTCAATTGACTACTAATTACTTATTTTTCAACCAATTTGTAATTAATTTAAAAATGAGGTATTAATAATCGGTTCATACAAAATTATTTAAAAATCATTTTTATTTAAATTAATTTTTTAACAGTTTAATGTATATATACATATTTTTATTACACAGTAATAATTATTATAATTAAAATAAAAATTATAAGGCATCTCTTAACAACGTTGTTGTTGACATTATATTAAAATTCAAGTACATTTCATGACTTAAGGTAAGAGTTGTAATGCAAACAAGTTAAATGAAAAATGTATACAAAAATGAAAAATCTTTACTGCTCATAGAAAATAAAACATTGACATTATTTTCTTTTTTTTATCAAGACAAACGTTGTGAAAATGACGTTTTTTGATGACAGCTAAGGCGTTGCGTAATTCTGTATGTGGGTCATTACTGAGTGGCCGAACGGCATCCATTATTGCTTAAAAAAATTTGTCATAATCCTTCAAGCGCATTTTCCTATGAGTTCCATCAATATTTATAGCAAGAATCAACTGCAATGATAAAATTGCCGTTAACGTTTTTGGCAGTTTCCCTTTCAAAAATAATTTCATGTCATTAGTCTGTAAAAAACCATAAAAGTTAAAAAAATTATAAAATTAGATAAAAGCAAAAACTTACATAAATTTGCTGATTTTCGTCAGTTATGTCGTCATTGAGTGCTTTAAGCTCCTCGAGGGTGTTAATTGGGAAAACATTCTTTATTGCCACATTGGTTTTTTCCTGGCGAACAAGGCTTTCAGTCAGAACTTTTTAGGTAGACAATGCTGCCATCATAACTTCGTTTTGCGTTTGGATGATCTCTTTGAGCTCCTGAATTTGGCCTATAAACATGTACATAAAAAATGCGATATTTTCTTAGGAAACAAATATTTTAATCTTACATGTCATTTCAGAAAATTTCAAATCAAATTGCTTCAAAGCCTCAGACGAACACTGGCAAGTCGCCTTATTTTTTATTTTCTTTTCCATTATCTGTTAAAATACGAAATAACTAATTTAATATATTTTTACAAATGTACATATAAGATACTCACCAATAGTGCATACATAAATGCGCTTCATAATTGCTACTTCGTAGATTTGTTTTTTTTGTACATTTATTAGATATTTTATTTCTTTTACATTAAAAAAAAATTTAAAAAAATCACAGCTTTTATTTCGCTGAATATTAATAGCACCCGTGCAATAATGGAAGCAAAACTACTTTTCCCCACTAGGTAAACCAACGAGCTTGGATTCCATTTTATTTTTTCTTCATCACCTAGGCAGTTTAAATCAACAACATACGTTCCCAAAATTGAAAGAGAATCAAATGGATCATTGAAATTGCCAAGAGTTCATCAAAACTTTTACGCGATGTCTTATTTCCAATTTACCAGTCTCGCAGTTGTTCACGTAATGATTGCTTTTTTTCACTGCAACTAAAATAACTAATTTCCACATTATCGATGCAAAAATTGTTTCACTTGCAATTTCTACAACTTCCATTACTGCAGGGGTAGCTTTTGCGCAGTTATTTTTTCTTAATTTCTGTATATATTTCGCCTTTTTGGCTTTTATTTTTCTCATTAAATGCCTTTTGCTGTACATTTTTTAACTATTTTATAAAAAGAACACTTTCACTTTAAAATTATTAATAAAATATTATTTTTATCCCGTTTAATATTATTATTGATATTGTATATTTACATCAAAAACCTTGTTTGCTTTTATTGACATGCGACAGCTGACATAATGGTCAGTGTTGCCGTTTTGATTATTTCTAAACAAAATTTGGTTATTTTTCTTTGGTGTGTATTTTTTTAAATTTTGGTTACTTTTCTTTAACTGAAGAAAAAAATATCTTTACATATTTTTATTTCGAAAGAATGAAAAAAATTGGAAAATTTTACGTTCAACTTTAAGTCCAATGTAATTCTTTATAAAAACTCGTATATGTAGTTTATTGTTTTAACACTACTTTTGGTTGAAGTATATTTTAATGTATACATATATGTAATATACTCTGTGGGTCCTTTGCATTTAATTATATTGGTTGCAATCGTCCTATTTTCTCTGTAAACTCCTACAGTTATCTAATGATGGCTTAATTTCTAGTAGAAATATTTTAAGAATGTGCTTAAAACCAAATTTGCTAACTTTAACTTTTTCAATCAGTGGGCTGCACACTATTCCATTTTGTGATTCATTGAAAGGGACTTACCCTATATGGCCGGTACCGTACGGGATATGCATTATTTGAAGAAGTATTTATAGTATAATTATAGCTCATAACCAGCTTATTTAAGATGTTTTGGTTTTCATTATAATTGAAAATTCTTGCTTTTTATTGGCTTTATTGGTACTTAAGACTTTTGCTGATAATTCCAATGACTAAATTTGATTAATTTTTCCGCATTTTGTTTACATTTTTCATGAAATTTGGTTGATCATGGCATGCCTCTTTTGCTTTTATTTATTACTACGTGTGCTTCTATGCAATCTGTTTGGTTGATATCTGCATGATATTTAAACCAATTTGTAGTCACTTGCGAAATAGTTAATTTATAATTAGTGTTTTTCATCAACCGATTATTTTATTTACTACAGGGTCCATCTAGATATTTTAATGTATGTAACTGAATATATTGACAAGAATTTCAAAGACTTCAAATTTAATACCGACTTTTTAAGATTTATTGCAGAGCAAGCAAGAGCTAAAGATTCGCACTGTGCATGCAAATCAAGAACCGCGCCCTTTTATATGAAAAATTCCCAAATTTTCCTAAAGAAATTTAAAATTGCGTCTTCTTATACTTACATTAAGATGTAAGCAAATAGAAATTCGCGACCTTTAATACCTACATTTTTCTTAAGCAAATAGTCTACATAGAACTAGGGATGCCAATCGGGATATCCCGAAGTACGGGATTTTTCGGGATTTTGAAATTATATAATACAAAATATATAATACAAACATTTTCTTCAAGTGCACCGCTTGTAATTTTAATGAGTATCTGAAACACCGTGTTAATAAGTCAATTACTGGAACAAAAAATTAGCTACTTTTTACGTCATTTGATTTGATGGAATAATTTAAGGTGCTTTTCAAGCGAAGTACAAATTATGCAAAAAGGTTTCATAACACTTTTTTAACACATCTTAATGTTAGATAATTACAAAAAACTTTTTATATGAACATGCAGAAATGTACTTTAATTAACAAGAAAATATTTTTTTCAATTTTTGAAGCTTCGTCTGGTAACAGGTTGAAACTACAATTTTTCATCTTTTGTGAATAAAATCAAAAGTTGCCCACAGATTTTGGTCAATTAAAGCTCGTTTTGTTTCAAACATAATTTTTTATATATACGGGAAAATTTATTGGAATAGCTTAATTTTTAAATTTTTTATGCAGTTTTAAACATCACAAAATTTCAACAATTTGCAAAAAAATAATTTTTTTTTCAATAAAAAAAATTTTTTTTTTTCTAAAAAATAAAAATTTTTTTTATGAATTATATATCAGATTAAAGGTTATTTTATTTTTTTATTTCGGTTTTTTACTAAAGTTCAATAAACGAAAAATTTTTTTAGTTAGTTCAATACATGTAGTGCAACCTCCTCCATTTTTAAAATAACGGTAATTCTCGAAAATGCGAGCTAACCCAGAAAAACGGATATCACCACTGAATTCAGCGTACCCGAATTATGTTTAGTCACTGGGTGCCCCGTTTGTCGGTTTTTTCAACTAGCACAGTGTAATTATTTTAAAATTAACACTTCATATTTGAATATTCAAAAACTTTTACTTCTTGATACTTTCACAAATGCAAATCGTAGTAACCAATGGTGACTCGTTGTATAGAAGGTTGCAAAGAAAAGTAGAAGTGTTGCAAAACGAAAAAAGAAATCTGACTTAAGTACCTCGAAACTTCCGTGCACCAAAATTAAATGTTCAACCATGCACTTTGCCATGATTTTAGCATCTTTCGCCTCAATAGGACAAGCTATAGTATATTTTGTGAGTTCATCCTGCATTGTTAGTATATATTGATTAGAAAATCTTAGTGGACCTACTGTGTCTATTGATATTGTTTCAAAACTCGTTCCTGGTGTACCTGTGATAGTTAACTTTTTTTTAATATGTTTTGTTTGTTTGTTCATTCTACATTTATTACAATCTATATATATAAAAATGGTGTAAAAAATGTATAGTAATTCATAAAATGAGAACGGCTAGGCCGATTTCTGTAAAACTTTTTGTCAGTTATTCGTATTTTCGAGGAGAAGGTCTTTACGGAAGAAAATTTTGGAAAATCCCTCTGGAAAAGTCGGAAAATTGGAAAAATCGAAATTGAGATTTTGTATGAAATTTTATTCCTTAATGGCTTTCCAAATCAGAAAATAGAAAGTTCTTAGTGTAAATCATGGAAAATTGCGGAAAATTGGAAAAATCGCAAATTGATTTTTTTGTATGAAATTTTGTGTGCAATTATTCCTTAATGCCTTCCCAAATGAAAAAAAAATTAAAGTTCTTAGTGTAACGAGACGTCTTACAAATTAACCGGTGTAATACACCTCATTGGCGTCAATGCCGAAATCCGATAGATGGCGTTGTACATTGACTTACATTTGTTTTGTAAGAAAAAACCAAACAAACCAAACCAAGAGAGTGAGTAAGAAATCACTCACATTTTATTAGAGTGCTATGGGAATTATGCATGTGTGTGTTAAAGCAAAGCACAATTATCCGATGAAATGAATAGATCGAAATGAAGACATTTTCTTATTGGATTACTCAAATTTAGTTGGATAGTGGTCTTATTTTACCACGGACCCGGCGAACTTCGTCTCGCCCCAATTTTAAGCCTTAAGACAAACTTTAGAGTAATAATACGACACAAATATTTAAATTTTCAATGGGTCCGATACACGAACGTCACCCGACTGTCGTACATTTGGCAGTTCACTTGGAGAACGGTCAGCATGTCTACTTTACAGAAGCAAATGCAGCGCTAAGAGCACAACGACCACCAGCGGCAACATTGACAAATTTCTTTTCGACATGCCAAAGCGATCCATTCGCAAGGACTTTACTCTATTCTGAAATGCCACGGTATTACAAATGGAACGCTGCATCGAAGAATTTCCAACGCCAGAAAAAAGGTGATACTGTTGCTGGCTTCGCTGATGTTTATTCGACTGATGCCCTCGGACGAATATACACATTTCATCCACGCCAAGACGAATGCTTCTATCTTCGCTTGCTTTTGCTGAACATTAGAGGCTCCACATCCTTCGATTCCCTTCGTACTGTGGATGGTGTGCTGTGCGCCACTTTTCGGGAGGCTTGCCAACGTTTGAATTTGCTCGAAAACGATTCACATTGGGACTTAACGCTCGCCGATGCAATTGTTTCTGCGCCAGCGAATCAAATTCGTACATTGTTTGCGATCATCATAGCCACACGTAATCCATCGAATCCAACCGCATTGTCTGACAAATACAAGGACGATATGGCTGACGACATTTTGCACAGAGTTCGCACGGCAACTTTGAATTTCGATCTTGAAATTAACGAAAAGATACGCAACGAAGTTTTAGTTCTGGTCGAAGACATGTGATTGCTCATGTGCGGCAGTCTCCTGTCGACATTAGGATTGCCAGCGCCCAATCGTTCGATCCACGATGCATTCAATTCCAAATTGCAACGAGAGAAAGCCTACAATCGAGATGAGCTCGCCAAAAGAGTCCGAACAAATGTGCCATTATTGAATCCCGAACAGAAGAACGTGTACGATTCGCTAATGAAGGTTGTTGACGATGGAACAGGAGGCATTTACTTTCTCGATGCTCCAGGTGGGACAGGCAAGACATTCGTCATTTCGTTGATTCTGGCAACAATTCGGTCAAGATCACAAATTGCGTTAGCTGTTGCATCTTCTGGAATTGCTGCCACATTGTTGGAAGGCGGTCGAACTGCACATTCCGCTTTGAAGCTGCCGATGAATCATCACACAGTTGACGAGCCAACGTGCCCAATAACCAAGAATTCGGCGACAGGCAAATTGATGCGAGATTGCAAAATCATCATTTGGGATGAATGCACGATGGCGCATAAACGAGCTTTGGAGGCAGTTGACCGAACAATGAAGGATCTACGAGGTGATTTAAGACGATTTGGTGGGGCTTTTATATTGCTCTCCGGAGATTTCCGTCAAACACTTCCCGTCATCCCGAAATCTTCTGCTGCGGATGAACTTAACGCATGCCTAAAATCTTCGTCTTTGTGGCGGCATGTCCAATTGACCACAAACATGAGAGTCGCATTGCAGAAAGACCCATCGGCTGCTGAATTCTCAAGACAACTGCTGGAGCTTGGCAACGGCCAAATTCCTATTGATGTTTCGACTGGATTGATATCGTTCCCTGAAAATGTTTGTGAATTCACATCGTCCAAGGAGGAACTCATCAGCAGTGTTCCCCGGCATTCCACAAAATTACAAAAATCTCGATTAGATTGCTGAACGGGCAATACTAGCAGCGCTGAATGGATAGCTTAAACTTAATTATTCGAAGTCAAGTCGCAGGGCAACTGTACACGTACAAATCTGTTGACTCCGTAACCGATCAAAATGAGGTGACTAACTACCCGACGGAATTCTTGAACTCGCTTGATATACCAGAAACTCCCCCGCATAATTTACAGCTGAAGGTGGGATCGATCATAATTATGTTGCGGAATCTCAATCCTCTAAAATTGTGCAACGGTACACGGCTGTCCGTCAAAAACCTAATGAACAATGTGATTCAGGCGACAATCATCAAGGGCAAATTCAAAGGAGAGGAAGTCCTTATCCCACGAATTACCATTATTCCAACTGACCTTCCTTTCCAATTCAAGCGGATTCAGTTCCCCGATCGATTGGCATTTGCGATGACAAACAATAAATCGCAAGGCCAATCACTCGAAGTCTGTGGGATTAATCTTGAATTTCCCTGTTTTTCGCACGGTCAGCTATACGTTGCATGTTCGCGTGTTGGGAAACCGTCTTCGTGATTTGTTTTTGCGGTGGAAAAAAACGAAAAACATGGTTCATCAAATAGCTCTCTATCGATTACATCAAATAAATCATATTAAAAATTTAAACATTTGTGTCGTATTATTACTCTAAAGTTTGTCTGAAGGCTTAAAATTGGGGCGAGACGAAGTTCGCCGGGTCCGCTAGTTTAATATATATCCCTTGACCATTTTTCCCATATTTCTCCATCTCTGTTTGAGTCTAAGTGCTGTTTTTCTAATACCTAAATGACCTGCCATCTTTGAATTATGAAAATCGTCTATAAGTTTCATTTGTAAATTTTTATCATTTATTCGCGTTGGCTCTCTATAAATTAAAATCCTCAAATATATATGTTTATTCCCCCTTATTTCCGAAAATATATTTTTAAATTCTTCAACTGTGATTATATCATTTCTTCTCAACGCCAATTCTTCTATATTAGATGATTGCATTTCTGGTAGTAGTTTCTCCAAGCACATCTGTGTATACATTGGACTATCACTATACTCTATTACAACATCTTTTTCATCCACCTTTACATGTGGTTCCTTTGCCGTATTATTTATAATAAATCTTAATCTTTTTATATCCTTAACATCTGAGATTGACGTACACTCCCATATAAAAAGTTGATCATTCTTTTTAGTGGGTATGATATTGTCATCTCCATATTATTACCTTATACTTGCTAGGATCAGTGTTTACTCCTTTGTCTGTTATAAGATGACCTAAATACACAACTTCATTCTTCAAAAAACAACATTTACCCGTATTTAATTTCAAATTGTATTGTCTCAATCTTTCAAATCTTTTATTAAATTATCGTGATGGTTCTGTATACTGCATCCAAAAACAATAATATCGTCCACATACAAAAATGCTTCCGCACTCAGACCACTTAGTGCTATTGTTAGCATTTTTTGAAAGCTATTTGATGATACTTTAAGGCCTGGTGAATTGAAACTGTCCATTTTTTGTTGAAAAGGATGTCAATGGTCTAGATTCTTTTTCAAGACTAATTTGATGAAAAGAGCTGGTCATATCCAACGTTGAAAAATATTTTGCTCTACCAATTCTGTCTCGAACGTCGTCTATTCTTGTCAGAGGAAATTTATCGTTAACAATCTTTTCATTGAGTTTCCTGAAGTCTACTACTAAGCGTCACTTTCTTTCCTTATTTTTTGCTAACTTTTTTGGAACGTTGCAGGTATTATGGTATTTGCTATGAAAATTCCCGGGGCTATTTGATCATTCAATATAAGACTATCAGCTTGTGTTGGAAGTTTTATGGGTACAATACATTCTGAACGTGAAGGTATACAAAAATATTTGTATTGCATATACATTTTTGGTCCATGGGTAAAACAATTTCATTATCTGCTATATCAAAAGTTACTGTATATGATTCAAAATCTATTTTACATTTGTAAGAATCGGAAAATCATTTTCGACTATATGAAATCTATGTTCTATATACTGGTTATCAAAATTAAGTTTTAAGTTTGCTGTACCTATACTGTGAATAGTTTCGAAAGTTATTCCACTTAATGCTGAAATATTGTTTCTATCTATTTCTTCTATATCTTTTGCTTTACAAACTGAAACATCAGCTCCTGTATCTAATAAAAAATTAAAGTTCCCTTTGATATAATTACATTGTATCCGTACGGGATTATCTGTATTCATTAATAGTGTGAAAAATTTTGGCTTCGGATAAAAATGTCTTTTATCCAGCCTTTTCAATTTCCCTCACTATATTCATTTCTATTGTTATTATTGAAATTGTTTCTATATTTATTCCTGTAATTGTTTGTCATATTATTTCCTTATAAAAACAAAGCAGATTTGTTTTCTGAGCATCTAGAGCAAACTTTTCAATGTTTTCCAGCTACAAATTCTCATGAAAAAAATATCCTAGAATTTCTCGATACGCCTTGCCAAATGGATTTACCGATTAAACCATGTACTTTTACAGAAGTCAAAAATGAAATACGTAGGCTCAACAATAGTAAGTCAACGTAATTGCTGATGCCTTTGAAAGAAAATTATATTGTTCGGCAGTGTTTCTGGATCTTAAGCAGGCCTTTGATAGGGTCTGGCATCAGGGTTTACTTTTCAAACTCAAGACAGTGTTGTCAGCACATTTTTACTTGCTACTAAAATCTTATCTAGAGGAAAGATCGTTTTATGTTCGAATAGATGATGAATTTTCTGATATACGTTTTATTTATGCTGGTGTACCTCAAGGAAGCGTACTGGGCCCTATATTATACACAATATATACAGCAGACATGCCAATTTACGAAAAAGTTACAATAGCTACTTACGCTGATGACACTGCAATAATAGCTTCCGACGAATCACCGATTACCGCCTCATCTTATGTTCAAAACGATCCCAATTTATTGCAAAAATGGTTTGAGAAGTGGAAAATCGGAAAAATACGGAAAAGTCGAGATTTATTTCATTTACTCGCAGACGAGAAAATTGTCCACCAGTCTTTATAAACAATGCTCACATTCCTAAATCAGAGAGCGTTAAATATCTAGGTATGCACCTCGACAAAAGACTTAACTGGAAGCAACATATTTCAGCAAAAAGAAAGCACTTAAACATGCTAACGAAGAAATTGCATTGGCTGCTGGGTCATAAGTCTGCCTTAGATCTTCGTAATAAACTACTAATTGACAAGGCCATTTTAAAACCAGTATGGACATATGGCATCCAATTATGGGGGACAGCAAGTAATTCAAACCTAGAAATATTGCAACGTTATCAGTCTAAAACTCTGAGACTAATAGTTAATGCTCCCTGGTTTATTAGTAACAAAAGTATTCATAACGATCTGGATATTCCACTTGTCATTGATGAAATAAGAAAATTCAGCTCAAATTATTTGCAAAGACAGGGTAATCACTCAAATATCCTAGCAATATCTCTAGTAGATGAGACAGAAGAAATTAAGAGATTAAAAAGATTCCATATTCTTGATCTTCCATATAGGAAATAATGTAATATAAGGAAAATAAAATGTAAATATGTAAATACTATAAATATGTAAATATATACTTAAATTTACATAAGATAAATGTGTTTAAGCTTTCTATAAGCTTACTCACTCATGTTAAGTTTAATTGTAATGTAATATTTAATATTATATCATTTACTTAATATTTTAACAATAGATTGTAAATAAAATTTATACTACAAAAAAAAATATTATTTCTTTGATGTATATATTGGTTGTGTGTAATCCGAACATTATTGTTCGCAGGGTTGTGATAATAAATATAACTTCTACTGGTTTGGTTGTTACCTCTAATATTGGTGGTTCATTAAAATATCTACTATTGTAATTTTGGTTGTTAGCTCTACTAAAATTATATGTATTATTACTGTTGTTGAAATTTCTTCTACTAAAATTCTGGGCTTGATTTTTGCTGGTGTTGTAAAGTGTATTTATATTGTTTGTGAAAGAGTTGCCACTGTGATTATTGAAACTATTCCTATTTTGTATTCTAATATATCTTTCTAAAGTTAAGCATTTTTCTACAGCCTTATTAAATGATTTAGGACTGCTTGCTAATAAAACACTTTTGTAATCTTCATCTATTCCTTTTGTAAATACATGCTCTCCTCAGTTTATAAATAGCATCTTTAGCTGCCTGCGTAGGATTTTCTATTGTTCTTATCTCAAAATTGCTTAGCTGTTCTGATCGTAGAACTATTCTTTCCCTATAACTAGAAATATCTAAATTGTTTTGCTTTATTGTGCCGAATTCAGTTAATACCTGTTGCAAAGTTTTTGGATTTGGGTAGACTTCGATTAACAATTTCCTCAAGTCTGAAAAAGTACTGGGTCTATTTGAACGACCTAATATGGTGTGAACTTGTGTTGATATTTTAAAGTTATAAACATATTTTACATATAATTCCCTATCTTCTGTTTTTATCATATCATGCAGCAATTCTGCATGTACCAAAAAGTCTTCCAGAGCCTCATATATGCCTTTGAACACCTGTAAGTTTTTGCTTACAACACTAATGTCAAAGTGTGTCATTCTGCTTCCTATTATTTCATGTAAATTACCGTCCTTAATTTTTAAATTCTATATTATGGATATCAAATCTTCAAAATCGTCGAATTTGTCAATAAGACAAATGATTCAACAAAAGATGTGTTGAATGTGAAAATAATGTTGTATTGGTGGAAAATTTTTTGGAAGGATTTCAGGCAAATTTTTTGATGGGCAAGTGTTAAATATTTAGGGGTATGGCAATATCAGAGGGGTCATCAATATTGTCCGGGATGACATTGGCAGGGATGGGCACGACGTCTGGGAGTTAACACCTTTCCCAGAATTTGGTTTATATCGACAACTGCTGAATTTAAGCGTGTATATATATATATATATATATATATATATATATATATAGATATATATATATATATATATATATATATATATATATATATATATATATATATATATATATATATATATATATATATATATATATATATGGGTCTACAATATTAATTAAAACTTGCTAATCATTTATTTACAAAAATGTTTCCGACAAGTTGATTTGTATTCGAAAAGTAGTTTAATCTTTTAAAATAACCTACAAGTTTTTAAGTTTAATTACAAACCTTGTTTGCTGTTTAATTTATTTAAAATCTTTGAATAAGTACTATCACCGGTGTTCATAAACAAACACATTTTACGACAAATTTTTCATATACAATTTTTTCTAACGGTTTATTTTTTATGAATACCACTGTACGTTATTACATGAATGGTGCATGTTCACGACATTTTTTCATTCGTTTTACTGAAAATAAGCTAACACAAATCGTCAAAATTAGATAATGTTACTGAGGCAAAATTGTCTTGTTGTCGCACAGTCGGTAAATGCCTGCGTATGCTTGAAAGTACGATGTTTTTAGTCAGTCAATGAGCACGAGGTTTGTTTTTGGTTCGATCAGTTGTGGTACAATCATAAGAACAGTAAACTCAACTTCAAATATTTGTGAATAAAAGTGATCGTTCGATATGAACTTTTGCTAAATTAAGACTGTATCGTTCATGAACTAGAAATGTTAGTTTGTTTTCCGTATAAAGTCTCTGCTTTCGACTAATTAAACCAGTGAACTTCGAAATGTTTCAACAGACAAAAAATTTCTCCCTCCGAGCACCGTGATGCAAAGGCATGCAATGCCAAACAATAACGTCAATAAGAAATGCACAGATATTTTTTAATTTAGTCGTGTCAAAACGCCTTATATATTTTAAAAATTTTAATTTGTTCTGCTTAATATTGGGTTGAAAAAAAGAAGTTACAAAGTGAAACAGAAGAGTTGAAACAACAGTAATAATCCAGAGATTAATTTTATCATTGGGATTTTCTTCGATAAATTTCTATTTTTCCACCACCACGGTGTTCGAATTTCAACGATAAAATAGATGTAAACTCTTCCGTACAACTATTGGCTGTATTTTGCCACCACTATGTACTGTCATCTTTCGGGTAATACTTCGGTCATGTTATATAATTACCCGGAAGATGGCGCAGTCTTCATATATACGAGCCAAATGTAAGCAATACGAGTTCGCCCCTTTTGTGAATTCAAAAACTAAAATTTATACGGATAATAATTTTTGCCGAGAACTAAAATTTATATGGATAAAATATGTTTTGGAAGAAAGAAAGAAAATCAACAAGGCACGGAAGCTAATACCCGAAAGATGGCACTACTTGGTGGTGTCAAAATACAATCAAGAGTTGTTGAGGATGCTTGGAGTAATGGAAGTGGGCCAGGCAGATAATTGGGATTTATAGTAGGTGGAGATGAAAATTAGTAGAGCCATTGAATAGGGTACAGAGAGCGATAGTTACCTGCTTCCGGGTTGTAGAGGAGTTATAGGATGATGTTGAATTGTTGCTGGTGAATTTTGATAGGATGTTTAATTTAATTCTTAATGTTTTATTGAAATGGCAAAAATAGTGTCATTCTAAAAAGAAAAAGGGAATGAGTGTGCCAGCTGATCGAACTGGAAGTCCTTTCTGGAAAAGTTAAGAGCTTTCGATTGACTGGTTGCTCATACGTGTACTAAGAGATGCCAGACTGTAGAAAGTTCCTCAACCCATTCCACACAGTTCCGCGCAATAAAAAGATTTATTATTTGAATCGAATAAAAACGAAAACTTGTTTGAACCTGAGTTCAACTTAATTTGCTAAATTCACCAGTTGACGATATAAACCAAATTCTGGGAAAGGAGTTAACTCCCAGACGTCGCACAGTGGGGGATTTTGCAAAAAAATTGAAAATAATTCTGCCGTTTCTAAACGGATGGCTCGATTGCAATGAAATTTCAGACAGGCATAAAAGAGGTGTATTCAAGCTTAAGTTTTGCGATTGGACTATATAGCGTTTAAGTGGGCCACCTGGGGTATGTGAAAAATTAAAAACGATCTAATTTTTTCATTTCCAATTCTTTTGCAAATATTTTTTATTTTTAAATTCTTCTAATCAAGGCCTACAAAAAATGTCGCGACACGTATATATTATCTCTTAAAGTTTTCGAGATATTAAAGTTTTAAAAATTAAATTTTCGTGTTTTTACCAACCCTGGTCCAGCATTTTCACATTTTTGAGCTCAAATCTTAACCGATTTTTCAAAAATAAGTTCTATTAGCTTGCCAGTATTTTTTTCAATACTATAAGAAAAATTTGAGCAAAAAATCTTTTATAAAGAAAAAGTTCTTTTCAACACAATTTAAAAATTCAAAAAAAGTCAGTTTTTAGCATATTTTTAGGGCAAAAAGTAAGTTTATTGTTTTTTATTTCTGGAAGAACTTTCCAAAGTAAAGTATATGTTGTTTATATTTTTTTAAAAGCTTATTGTTAAGAAAATATTTTAAAGAAAAAAAATTTGAAAATTATGTCCTGTTGCGTAAGGGTAGCATCCTAAAATTATCCCATTTTTTTTAGACAAAACTGACTTTAGCCCAAAATTTCTAAAATCGCACGCCTCTAACCTAAATATTTTTACTTGTTTTTTATAGTTATAAGTATTTTTTAGTTTTATGCAAATGGAATTTGTCCCCCCAGGATATTTGCTGGAATGACAGCAAAAAAAACTAAAAAATCCCATTTTTGGGAGTTTTTGAAAGTTTTTTGGGAATTTCCGGATTGGTATTATTTTTTCCCTACATTTTGGAAAAACTTTTTATTTCTTTTATAAATTCCTATATTTTTGCAAAATTTTGTAAAAAAAATATAAATAAATGAAAATTTTATAGACATTTCAAAAAATTTTATTTCTCAAAAACTTTTGTTGAAGGACGTTTTTTTCTGTATTTTTGCAAAAATTGTTTTAAAAAGCTATAAATTTGTAAAGCTATAAAAAATGTAAAAATTAAGCTATGCCAATAAATTTTCCCGTATATATAAAAAATTATGTTTGAAACAAAACGAGCTTTAAATGACCAAAATCTGTGGGCAACTTTTGATTTTATTCACAAAAGATGAAAAAGTGTAGTTTCAACCTGTTACCAGACGAAGCCTCAAAAATTAAAAAAAAATTTTTTTTTTGTTAATTAAAGTACATTTCTGCATGTTCATATAAAAAGTTTTTTGTAATTATCTAACATTAAGATGTGTTAAAAAAGTGTTATCAAAACTTTTTGTATAATTTGTACTTCGCTTGAAGAGCACCTAGTGTTCATTGGAACACTAAATGGAAAGGCGTCTCTGTTTTTCTTCCATTTATTAAAATGGTAAATACACGTTGTACACACTATTGAGGGTGTCCAATTCTTACCACATATCACATTTAAAGAAAAATATGATTCATATAAGTTAATTATTTCTACAGTGATTTTACGCCGGCTTGGCATAATTGTGTATTTCCCACACACATAGCAAAAGTAATTAAACTTGTTGCAGAATTCCCCTGTAGGAAGTCAAACTAATTTTTAAGTAATTTTAAACTGGTTTTTAAATAAGCACATCTAGTTGATTAAGTGACTTTTTTTCTTGTCGCCGACTCACTATTTTAACATGGGCATGTCATAGGAGGTAGTCAATTGGCTACCTCTGCATGACTTTTCAATTGACTACTAATTACTTATTTTTCAACCAATTTGTAATTAATTTAAAAATGAGGTATTAATAATCGGTTCATACAAAATTATTTAAAAATCATTTTTATTTAAATTAATTTTTTAACAGTTTAATGTATATATACATATTTTTATTACACAGTAATAATTATTATAATTAAAATAAAAATTATAAGGCATCTCTTAACAACGTTGTTGTTGACATTAAATTAAAATTCAAGTACATTTCATGACTTAAGGTAAGAGTTGTAATGCAAACAAGTTAAATGAAAAATATATACAAAAATGAAAAATCTTTACTGCTCATAGAAAATAAAACATTGACATTATTTTCTTTTTTTTATCAAGACAAACGTTGTGAAAATGACGTTTTTTGATGACAGCTAAGGCGTTGCGTAATTCTGTATGTGGGTCATTACTGAGTGGCCATCCATTATTGCTTAAAAAAATTTGTCATAATCCTTCAAGCGCATTTTCCTATGAGTTCCATTAATATTTATAGCAAGAATCAACTGCAATGATAAAATTGCCGTTAACGTTTTTGGCAGTTTCCCTTTCAAAAATAATTTCATGTCATTAGTCTGTAAAAAACCATAAAAGTTAAAAAAATTATAAAATTAGATAAAAGCAAAAACTTACATAAATTTGCTGATTTTCGTCAGTTATGTCGTCATTGAGTGCTTTAAGCTCCTCGAGGGTGTTAATTGGGAAAACATTCTTTATTGCCACATTGGTTTTTTCCTGGCGAACAAGGCTTTCAGTCAGAACTTTTTAGGTAGACAATGCTGCCATCATAACTTCGTTTTGCGTTTGGATGATCTCTTTGAGCTCCTGAATTTGGCCTATAAACATGTACATAAAAAATGCGATATTTTCTTAGGAAACAAATATTTTAATCTTACATGTCATTTCAGAAAATTTCAAATCAAATTGCTTCAAAGCCTCAGACGAACACTGGCAAGTCGCCTTATTTTTTATTTTCTTTTTCCATTATCTGTTAAAATACGAAATAACTAATTTAATATATTTTTACAAATGTACATATAAGATACTCACCAATAGTGCATACATAAATGCGCTTCATAATTGCTACTTCGTAGATTTGTTTTTTTTGTACATTTATTAGATATTTTATTTCTTTTACATTAAAAAAAAATTTAAAAAAATCACAGCTTTTATTTCGTTGAATATTAATAGCACCCGTGCAATAATGGAAGCAAAACTACTTTTCCCCACTAGGTAAACCAACGAGCTTGGATTCCATTTTATTTTTTCTTCATCACCTAGGCAGTTTAAATCAACAACATACGTTCCCAAAATTGAAAGAGAATCAAATGGATCATTGAAATTGCCAAGAGTTCATCAAAACTTTTACGCGATGTCTTATTTCCAATTTACCAGTCTCGCAGTTGTTCACGTAATGACTGCTTTTTTTCACTGCAACTAAAATAACTAATTTCCACATTATCGATGCAAAAATTGTTTCACTTGCAATTTCTACAACTTCCATTACTGCAGGGGTAGCTTTTGCGCAGTTATTTTTTCTTAATTTCTGTATATATTTCGCCTTTTTGGCTTTTATTTTTCTCATTAAATGCCTTTTGCTGTACATTTTTTAACTATTTTATAAAAAGAACACTTTCACTTTAAAATTATTAATAAAATATTATTTTTATCCCGTTTAATATTATTATTGATATTGTATATTTACATCAAAAACCTTGTTTGCTTTTATTGACATGCGACAGCTGACATAATGGTCAGTGTTGCCGTTTTGATTATTTCTAAACAAAATTTGGTTATTTTTCTTTGGTGTGTATTTTTTTAAATTTTGGTTACTTTTCTTTAACTGAAGAAAAAAATATCTTTACATATTTTTATTTCGAAAGAATGAAAAAAATTGGAAAATTTTACGTTCAACTTTAAGTCCAATGTAATTCTTTATAAAAACTCGTATATGTAGTTTATTGTTTTAACACTACTTTTGGTTGAAGTATATTTTAATGTATACATATATGTAATATACTCTGTGGGTCCTTTGCATTTAATTATATTGGTTGCAATCGTCCTATTTTCTCTGTAAACTCCTACAGTTATCTAATGATGGCTTAATTTCTAGTAGAAATATTTTAAGAATGTGCTTAAAACCAAATTTGCTAACTTTAACTTTTTCAATCAGTGGGCTGCACACTATTCCATTTTGTGATTCATTGAAAGGGACTTACCCTATATGGCCGGTACCGTACGGGATATGCATTATTTGAAGAAGTATTTATAGTATAATTATAGCTCATAACCAGCTTATTTAAGATGTTTTGGTTTTCATTATAATTGAAAATTCTTGCTTTTTATTGGCTTTATTGGTACTTAAGACTTTTGCTGATAATTCCAATGACTAAATTTGATTAATTTTTCCGCATTTTGTTTACATTTTTCATGAAATTTGGTTCAAAAAAATTAAAGGCTGTGGCAACACTGATCATGGCATGCCTCTTTTGCTTTTATTTATTACTACGTGTGCTTCTATGCAATCTGTTTGGTTGATATCTGCATGATATTTAAACCAATTTGTAGTCACTTGCGAAATAGTTAATTTATAATTAGTGTTTTTCATCAACCGATTATTTTATTTACTACAGGGTCCATCTAGATATTTTAATGTATGTAACTGAATATATTGACAAGAATTTCAAAGACTTCAAATTTAATACCGACTTTTTAAGATTTATTGCAGAGCAAGCAAGAGCTAAAGATTCGCACTGTGCATGCAAATCAAGAACCGCGCCCTTTTATATGAAAAATTCCCAAATTTTCCTAAAGAAATTTAAAATTGCGTCTTCTTATACTTACATTAAGATGTAAGCAAATAGAAATTCGCGACCTTTAATACCTACATTTTTCTTAAGCAAATAGTCTACATAGAACTAGGGATGCCAATCGGGATATCCCGAAGTACGGGATTTTTCGGGATTTTGAAATTATATAATACAAAATATATAATACAAACATTTTCTTCAAGTGCACCGCTTGTAATTTTAATGAGTATCTGAAACACCGTGTTAATAAGTCAATTACTGGAACAAAAAATTAGCTACTTTTTACGTCATTTGATTTGATGGAATAATTTAAGGTGCTTTTCAAGCGAAGTACAAATTATGCAAAAAGGTTTCATAACACTTTTTTAACACATCTTAATGTTAGATAATTACAAAAAACTTTTTATATGAACATGCAGAAATGTACTTTAATTAACAAGAAAATATTTTTTTCAATTTTTGAAGCTTCGTCTGGTAACAGGGTGAAACTACAATTTTTCATCTTTTGTGAATAAAATCAAAAGTTGCCCACAGATTTTGGTCAATTAAAGCTCGTTTTGTTTCAAACATAATTTTTTATATATACGGGAAAATTTATTGGCATAGCTTAATTTTTAAATTTTTTATGCAGTTTTAAACATCACAAAATTTCAACAATTTGCAAAAAAATAATTTTTTTTTCAATAAAAAAAATTTTTTTTTCTAAAAAATAAAAATTTTTTTTATGAATTATATATCAGATCAGATTATTTTATTGCGGAATTTCGGTTTTTTACTAAAGTTCAATAAACGAAAAATTTTTTTAGTTAGTTCAATACATGTAGTGCAACCTCCTCCATTTTTAAAATAACGGTAATTCTCGAAAATGCGAGCTAACCCAGAAAAAAGGGATATCACCACTGAATTCAGCGTACCCGAATTATGTTTAGTCACTGGGTGCCCCGTTTGTCGGTTTTTTCAACTAGCACAGTGTAATTATTTTAAAATTAACACTTCATATTTGAATATTCAAAAACTTTTACTTCTTGATACTTTCACAAATGCAAATCGTAGTAACCAATGGTGACTCGTTGTATAGAAGGTTGCAAAGAAAAGTAGAAGTGTTGCAAAACGAAAAAAGAAATCTGACTTAAGTACCTCGAAACTTCCGTGCACCAAAATTAAATGTTCAACCATGCACTTTGCCATGATTTTAGCATCTTTCGCCTCAATAGGACAAGCTATAGTATATTTTGTGAGTTCATCCTGCATTGTTAGTATATATTGATTAGAAAATCTTAGTGGACCTACTGTGTCTATTGATATTGTTTCAAAACTCGTTCCTGGTGTACCTGTGATAGTTAACTTTTTTTTAATATGTTTTGTTTGTTTGTTCATTCTACATTTATTACAATCTATATATATAAAAATGGTGTAAAAAATGTATAGTAATTCATAAAATGAGAACGGCTAGGCCGATTTCTGTAAAACTTTTTGTCAGTTATTCGTATTTTTGAGGAGAAGGTCTTTACGGAAGAAAATTTTGGAAAATCCCTCTGGAAAAGTCGGAAAATTGGAAAAATCGAAATTGAGATTTTGTATGAAATTTTATTCCTTAATGGCTTTCCAAATCAGAAAATAGAAAGTTCTTAGTGTAAATCATGGAAAATTGCGGAAAATTGGAAAAATCGCAAATTGATTTTTTTGTATGAAATTTTGTGTGCAATTATTCCTTAATGCCTTCCCAAATGAAAAAAAAATTAAAGTTCTTAGTGTAACGAGACGTCTTACAAATTAACCGGTGTAATACACCTCATTGGCGTCAATGCCGAAATCCGATAGATGGCGTTGTACATTGACTTACATTTGTTTTGTAAGAAAAAACCAAACAAACCAAACCAAGAGAGTGAGTAAGAAATCACTCACATTTTATTAGAGTGCTATGGGAATTATGCATGTGTGTGTTAAAGCAAAGCACAATTATCCGATGAAATGAATAGATCGAAATGAAGACATTTTCTTATTGGATTACTCAAATTTAGTTGGATAGTGGTCTTATTTTACCACGGACCCGGCGAACTTCGTCTCGCCCCAATTTTAAGCCTTAAGACAAACTTTAGAGTAATAATACGACACAAATATTTAAATTTTCAATGGGTCCGATACACGAACGTCACCCGACTGTCGTACATTTGGCAGTTCACTTGGAGAACGGTCAGCATGTCTACTTTACAGAAGCAAATGCAGCGCTAAGAGCACAACGACCACCAGCGGCAACATTGACAAATTTCTTTTCGACATGCCAAAGCGATCCATTCGCAAGGACTTTACTCTATTCTGAAATGCCACGGTATTACAAATGGAACGCTGCATCGAAGAATTTCCAACGCCAGAAAAAAGGTGATACTGTTGCTGGCTTCGCTGATGTTTATTCGACTGATGCCCTCGGACGAATATACACATTTCATCCACGCCAAGACGAATGCTTCTATCTTCGCTTGCTTTTGCTGAACATTAGAGGCTCCACATCCTTCGATTCCCTTCGTACTGTGGATGGTGTGCTGTGCGCCACTTTTCGGGAGGCTTGCCAACGTTTGAATTTGCTCGAAAACGATTCACATTGGGACTTAACGCTCGCCGATGCAATTGTTTCTGCGCCAGCGAATCAAATTCGTACATTGTTTGCGATCATCATAGCCACACGTAATCCACCGCATTGTCTGACAAATACAAGGACGATATGGCTGACGACATTTTGCACAGAGTTCGCACGGCAACTTTGAATTTCGATCTTGAAATTAACGAAAAGATACGCAACGAAGTTTTAGTTCTGGTCGAAGACATGTGATTGCTCATGTGCGGCAGTCTCCTGTCGACATTAGGATTGCCAGCGCCCAATCGTTCGATCCACGATGCATTCAATTCCAAATTGCAACGAGAGAAAGCCTACAATCGAGATGAGCTCGCCAAAAGAGTCCGAACAAATGTGCCATTATTGAATCCCGAACAGAAGAACGTGTACGATTCGCTAATGAAGGTTGTTGACGATGGAACAGGCGGCATTTACTTTCTCGATGCTCCAGGTGGGACAGGCAAGACATTCGTCATTTCGTTGATTCTGGCAACAATTCGGTCAAGATCACAAATTGCGTTAGCTGTTGCATCTTCTGGAATTGCTGCCACATTGTTGGAAGGCGGTCGAACTGCACATTCCGCTTTGAAGCTGCCGATGAATCATCACACAGTTGACGAGCCAACGTGCCCAATAACCAAGAATTCGGCGACAGGCAAATTGATGCGAGATTGCAAAATCATCATTTGGGATGAATGCACGATGGCGCATAAACGAGCTTTGGAGGCAGTTGACCGAACAATGAAGGATCTACGAGGTGATTTAAGACGATTTGGTGGGGCTTTTATATTGCTCTCCGGAGATTTCCGTCAAACACTTCCCGTCATCCCGAAATCTTCTGCTGCGGATGAACTTAACGCATGCCTAAAATCTTCGTCTTTGTGGCGGCATGTCCAATTGACCACAAACATGAGAGTCGCATTGCAGAAAGACCCATCGGCTGCTGAATTCTCGAGACAACTGCTGGAGCTTGGCAACGGCCAAATTCCTATTGATGTTTCGACTGGATTGATATCGTTCCCTGAAAATGTTTGTGAATTCACATCGTCCAAGGAGGAACTCATCAGCAGTGTTCCCCGGCATTCCACAAAATTACAAAAATCTCGATTGGATTGCTGAACGGGCAATACTAGCAGCGCTGAATGGATAGCTTAAACTTAATTATTCGAAGTCAAATCGCAGGGCAACTGTACACGTACAAATCTGTTGACTCCGTAACCGATCAAAATGAGGTGACTAACTACCCGACGGAATTCTTGAACTCGCTTGATATACCAGGAACTCTCCCGCATAATTTACAGCTGAAGGTGGGATCGATCATAATTATGTTGCGGAATCTCAATCCTCTAAAATTGTGCAACGGTACGCGCCTGTCCGTCAAAATCTAATGAACAATGTGATTCAGGCGACAATCATCAAGGGCAAATTCAAAGGAGAGGAAGTCCTTATCCCACGAATTACCATTATTCCAACTGACCTTCCTTTCCAATTCAAGCGGATTCAGTTCCCCGATCGATTGGCATTTGCGATGACAAACAATAAATCGCAAGGCCAATCACTCGAAGTCTGTGGGATTAATCTTGAATTTCCCTGTTTTTCGCACGGTCAGCTATACGTTGCATGTTCGCGTGTTGGGAAACCGTCTTCGTGATTTGTTTTTGCGGTGGAAAAAAAAGAAAAACATGGTTCATCAAATAGCTCTCTATCGATTACATCAAATAAATCATATTGCAAATTTAAACATTTGTGTCGTATTATTACTCTAAAGTTTGTCTGAAGGCTTAAAATTGGGGCGAGACGAAGTTCGCCGGGTCCGCTAGTTTAATATATATCCCTTGACCATTTTTCCCATATTTCTCCATCTCTGTTTGAGTCTAAGTGCTGTTTTTCTAATACCTAAATGACCTGCCATCTTTGAATTATGAAAATCGTCTATAAGTTTCATTTGTAAATTTTTATCATTTATTCGCGTTGGCTCTCTATAATTTTAAATCCTCAAATATATATGTTTATTCCCCCTTATTTCCGAAAATATATTTTTAAATTCTTCAACTGTGATTATATCATTTCTTCTCAACGCCAATTCTTCTATATTAGATGATTGCATTTCTGGTAGTAGTTTCTCCAAGCACATCTGTGTATACATTGGACTATCACTATACTCTATTACAACATCTTTTTCATCCACCTTTACATGTGGTTCCTTTGCCGTATTATTCATAATAAATCTTAATCTTTTTATATCCTTAACATCTGAGATTGACGTACACTCCCATATAAAAAGTTGATCATTCTTTTTAGTGGGTATGATATTGTCATCTCCATATTATTACCTTATACTTGCTAGGATCAGTGTTTACTCCTTTGTCTGTTATAAGATGACCTAAATACACAACTTCATTCTTCAAAAAACAACATTTACCCGTATTTAATTTCAAATTGTATTGTCTCAATCTTTCAAATCTTTTATTAAATTATCGTGATGGTTCTGTATACTGCATCCAAAAACAATAATATCGTCCACATACAAAAATGCTTCCGCACTCAGACCACTTAGTGCTATTGTTAGCATTTTTTGAAAGCTATTTGATGATACTTTAAGGCCTGGTGAATTGAAACTGTCCATTTTTTGTTGAAAAGGATGTCAATGGTCTAGATTCTTTTTCAAGACTAATTTGATGAAAAGAGCTGGTCATATCCAACGTTGAAAAATATTTTGCTCTACCAATTCTGTCTCGAACGTCGTCTATTCTTGTCAGAGGAAATTTATCGTTAACAATCTTTTCATTGAGTTTCCTGAAGTCTACTACTAAGCGTCACTTTCTTTCCTTATTTTTTGCTGACTTTTTTGGAACGTTGCAGGTATTATGGTATTTGCTATGAAAATTCCCGGGGCTATTTGATAATTCAATATAAGATTATCAGCTTGTGTTGGAAGTTTTATGGGTACAATACATTCTGAACGTGTAGGTATACAAAAATATTTGTATTGCATATACATTTTTGGTCCATGGGTAAAACAATTTCATTATCTGCTATATCAAAAGTTACTGTATATGATTCAAAATCTATTTTACATTTATATTTTCTTAAAATATCACGGCCAATTATTCCATCTGTAAGAATCGAAAAATCATTTTCGACTATATGAAATCTATGTTCTATATACTGGTTATCAAAATTAAGTTTTAAGTTTGCTGTACCTATACTGTGAATAGTTTCGAAAGTTATTCCACTTAATGCTGAAATATTGTTTCTATCTATTTATTCTATATCTTTTGCTTTACAAACTGAAACATCAGCGCCTGTATCTAATAAAAAATTAAAGTTCCCTTTGAGATAATTACATGGTATCCGTACGGGATTATCTGTATTCATTAATAGTGTGAAAAATTTTGGCTTCGGATAAAAATGTCTTTTATCCAGCCTTTTCAATTTCCCTCACTATATTCATTTCTATTGTTATTATTGAAATTGTTTCTATATTTATTCCTGTAATTGTTTGTCATATTATTTCCTTATAAAAACAAAGCAGATTTGTTTTCTGAGCATCTAGAGCAAACTTTTCAATATTTTTCAGCTACAAATTTTCATGAAAAAATATCCTAGAATTTCTCGATACGCCTTGCCAAATGGATTTACCGATTAAACCATGTATTTTTACAGAAGTCAAAAATGAAATACGTAGGCTCAACAATAGTAAGTCACCAGGGTATGACAAAATAGACTCTATAGTTGCTAAAAATTTACCAGACAAAGCTGTGCTATATTTGACATTAATTTATAACTCGGTTTTGAAACTGTCACGTTACCCGACGCAATGGAAATGTGCAGCAATCATTATGATTCCCAAGCCAAACAAACCCGAAAATAGTATTTCTTCATACAGACCGATTAGTTTGCTACCATTATTTTCAAAAATCTTTGAGAGAATTGTTTCTAATCGTCTAACACTAATCTTAGAGAAACAAAATATAATACCTGATCACCAATTTGGATTCCGACACAAGCACGGCACTCCTGAACAATGCCACCGTATAGTTAACGTAATTGCTGATGCCTTTGAAAGAAAATTATATTGTTCGGCAGTGTTTCTGGATCTTAAGTAGGCCTTTGATAGGGTCTGGCATCAGGGTTTATTTTTCAAACTCAAGACAATGTTGTCAGCACCTTTTTACTTGCTACTAAAATCTTATCTAGAGGAAAGATCGTTTTATGTTCGAATAGATGATGATATACGTTTTATTTATGCTGGTGTACCTCAAGGAAGCGTACTGGGCCCTATATTATACACAATATATACAGCAGACATGCCAATTTACGAAAAAGTTACAATAGCTACTTACGCTGATGACACTGCAATAATAGCTTCCGACGAATCACCGATTACCGCCTCATCTTATGTTCAAAACGATCCCAATTTATTGCAAAAATGGTTTGAGAAGTGGAAAATCGGAAATACGGAAAAGTCGAGATTTATTTCATTTACTCGCAGACGAGAAAATTGTCCACCAGTCTTTATAAACAATGCTCACATTCCTAAATCAAAGAGCGTTAAATATCTAGGTATGCACCTCGACAAAAGACTTAACTGGAAGCAACATATTTCAGCAAAAAGAAAGCACTTAAACATGCTAACGAAGAAATTGCATTGGCTGCTGGGTCATAAGTCTGCCTTAGATCTTCGTAATAAACTACTAATTGACAAGGCCATTTTAAAACCAGTATGGACATATGGCATCCAATTATGGGGGACAGCAAGTAATTCAAACCTAGAAATATTGCAACGTTATCAGTCTAAAACTCTGAGACTAATAGTTAATGCTCCCTGGTTTATTAGCAACAAAAGTATTCATAACGATCACTTGTCATTGATGAAATAAGAAAATTCAGCTCAAATTATTTGCAAAGACAGGGTAATCACTCAAATATCCTAGCAATATCTCTATTAGATGAGACAGAAGAAATTAAGAGATTAAAAAGATTCCATATTCTTGATCTTCCATATAGGAAATAATGTAATATAAGGAAAATAAAATGTAAATATGTAAATACTATAAATATGTAAATATATACTTAAATTTACATAAGATAAATGTGTTTAAGCTTTCTATAAGCTTACTCACTCATGTTAAGTTTAATTGTAATGTAATATTTAATATTATATCATTTACTTAATATTTTAACAATAGATTGTAAATAAAATTTAATAATATAAAAAATCTATTCAAAAAAGTGTGCATATGCGTAGTTTTTGTGAACGCCATGGTAAGGGCACGATAAAATTTCATGAGCGTCACGCTAATTTTTTAAAAAGTGATTATATTAAATGTAAAAAATTGAAGTTGACAACCACTGTTTACAAGGTTTCAACTCATTTTTTTATGATTTGTGAGTTTAAGAAATAAATTGACTACAATAAGAACCAAAATAGGCAAACATTTCATGAGCATCACTTTTGATTTATATTGTTTCGTAGCTTAAAATGCTTAATTTTGATTTTATTTTTTAATTAAAAGCATCCCTCCATACCGGCATAATTTATTTAAAGAAACTTGAAAAGCCCGTGAGCTTCTGCACGATTTCTGCGGATTTAAATCATGGACCCGGTGCTATTTGGGCTCATTTAGATCCAATAATTGATTATTTGAAAGATTGTGCTCCAAAAATATCGACCATACACTTATTTTCGGATGGGCCATCTTCTCAGTATAAGCCAAAAAACAATTTTTTTCTTTTTCTGCAATCGAATATTTGACAAAATATTTACATGCGCAACATGGTAATTTTTTTAGAAACCTCATGGAAAAGGTGCAGCATATGGAGTTGGTGCTGTCATGAAGCGAACCGCAGATTCGCTTGTTGCTCACGGAGCAGACATAGTAGGTGCAGAAGAATTGTACCACACGCTTCTAGGCAAAATTGATGTGAAATTGTTTTACGTTAGTCCAAATCAAATTTTCAACATCAACAAAACATTGCCCAAAAATTTAAAAACAGTTCAAGGCACGAGAGATATTCATCAAATAATTACGAAATCCAGAGGTGAATTGATTTACAGATCTCTCTCGTACTTTTGCAAATTAAACCTCTGGGAGACCGGAAATTTATGCAACTGCCACAAACTTAATTCAAAAGTGGTAAAAATGAATGAGAATGAAAAAAACAAAACCGCTTGTCATTTCATGAAGTTTATTCAGATTTAGAATAAGAGCTCGAATGGAAATTTATAAATTAAAATAAGTTATTGTTTTGCGTCAAATATTTAAGTTTCTTCAAGAATTACTTCCCTTTTTCCATTTTTGTTAAAGGCATCAAAGAATATGTACATCTTAGTTTTGTATGAACATTTTTGTTTTTTTTTTTTATTTACTTTTTGTAAAAGAATAAACTTTTTTTCGTTAAACATTAAATTTTGCATTATTTCTATATAATAATATATATATATATATATATATATATATATATATATATATATATATATATATATATATATATATATATATATATATATATATATATATATATATATATATATATATATATATATATATATATATATATATATATATATATATATATATATATATATATATATATATATATATATATATATATATATATATATATATATATATATATATATATATATATATATATATATATATATATATATATATATATATATATATATATATATATATATATATATATATATATATATATATATATATATATATATATATATATATATATATATATATATATATATATATATATATATATATATAATATATATATATATATATATATATTATATATATATATATATATATATATATATATATATATATATATATATATATATATATATATATATATATATATATATATATATATAATATATATATATATATATATATATATATATATATATAATATATATATATTATATATATATATATATATATATATATATATATATATATATATATATATATATATATATTATATATATATATATATACATATATATATATATATACATATATATATATATATATATATATATATATATATATATATATATATATATATATATATATATATATATATATATATATATATATATATATATATATATATATATATATATATATATATATATATATATATATATATGTGTATATATATATATATATACATATATATATATATATACATATATATATATATATACATATATATATATATATATATATATATATATATATATATATATATATATATATATATATATATATATATATATATATATATATATATATATATATATATATATATATTAAACATTTCGACCATACAAAACTAACAAATAACCAGGTCGAAAAAGCCGTAGTAACCATGGTTACAAATGGTTGCCATAGGAAACCCAAAGAAACACGTAACTATCCAAGTATGGCAAACAAATAAAAGGTAACACAACCAATCATAAACTCTAGTTCTATAAGAAAAAAAACTAAAACAGAACACGTTTAAAAATATTATTAAAATTAATAAACTATTATAATGTCCAATAAAATAAAGTTAATTATCAATGCATCTGGTAAGAATATAACTGAAACACATTTTTTTGATCTCTAGTTGAGTTAAAGCATATAAAATGAACAGTTCGACCTCACCTCTTCCGATTTTGATAAAATTGTACATTAGGCATGCCTTTGGTAAAGTAAGTTCTTTTCATATTTTAGAATTAATATACAAAGTATAAATTTTAGCTATGTCTCTGTAAAAGTTATTTTTCTCTAAAATCGGTATTTTTTTAATTCTTAACAAAATATGTGTTGAAGTTATGCTATTTCAGTTTGGGACACAATGCTGTTCACGGTATACATATTAAGCAAACATGCAGAGGAAAATCATTTTTTATACACATATAAGTTTGTGATTCCGTGTGTAACGTATTGAAATAACCATCTAAGACCCCATAAAGTATATATATTCTGGATCAGAATCAATTGAGATTACGATTAAGCGATGTCCGTCTGTCCTCTGTAGTCGATGAAATACCGTTTCTGAGCAAACGGTTTGAGATAGAAACCTCATTCTTTCGCTAAAATGTGTTAAATACCGGAAGTGGGCCTTTTGTTGAAATTCAGTAATATCGGTCCACGGATAGTCGAGATATATCCAAAAAATGGGGTTTTAGGGAGTATTTTTGGCCATCTTTTTGAAAAAAAATTAGCCATATAATTTTTAATGTCCATTAGATCCCAAAAATTGAAAATTTTTTTAAATCGGTGGGTCTATACCCGAGATATAGCGTCTCTCGATTTATCAAGAAATCGGCTCTATAAGCCAAATAAAACAACTTTTGTCACCAAAAATCAATCAGAATGGTACATATGTATATGCTATTCACAAGCAAAACTGGAAATTTTTTTTTCCATCGTCTTATATAA